>OX030951.1:10995581-11637682 GCA_943735915.1 Pherbina coryleti
TTTGTTACATATAAATAGAAACAGAAATTCAATCTTGACGAAGTGTTTTGACAATTTTTCTTGATTTTTTTTTTTTTTTTTTTGCAACGATGTGCAAAAGCAATAATGAGGACAATTTTGTGTTCGTTTAAAAAAGAAATCATTGGCCCACCAATTTCTTTTCCTGTTCATGACTGTTTTAAGTCGTAAATAGTGATGATTTTTCAATTTCAGTTGATTCGAAATTAATTAAGAAATGAAGGAAAGTTAAAGAGTAAGACCATGACCTGACTGGAATTCAAACCTGGAACTTCTGGCATGTCCATCAATCGTGCTGCCTACTCGACTACTGAGGGCCCTCCATATCGGCCTTGACGGCAAGAATATTTGTCCGCAAAAGGTTCCATTGGGGTTTGTATAACTACCAGATAGTGGTTCCTTGTTTTTTTTTTTTTTTTTAACATACATTTTGTTGTAGTACTTTTCAAAATTTTCGGAATTTTATTGACAAACCACAAAAACATCGAGTTAGTTTGTTAGTATTTTTATTATTTCGGAACAAATGCCATTTACTATAGGCCCTCCTTTTGGCTGAAACTCGACAAAATGTATAATGTTTCAAAACAATTTTGATTGCTTCTAATTTTGATCTTTCACGATTTCGATTCTCCACTTCATTTTACTTCTAACGCAAGGATTTTCTCAAGCTTGACAAGTATATTTTGTGCCTGGTACATGACTCCTCTTTGAATAGGATTTCATTACGAATATCTAAGGATACACCTGCTTTAAATAAAATATACTTTTTCCCCACTATAAAGCAATTCATCTGGAACATAACTCTTTAACTTGTTTTTTTTACTATGTAGACTCACAGTCTAACTTTAGGTTATTTTATTAACAATGTAAGAAAGTGAGAGTAAAACGTTTTATTTTCAGTTGATGTTCTTGACGTTAGTTTAAATGTAGAAAATCATAATAACTCTCACGAGCAAAATAAAACTAACAATAAAGTTCCGATTAATACGATTTATTGTGAGTTGAAAATTTACGATTAAAAGAATTTTAAAAAATAAATAATTGTGAAATATTTGCGCTGAAAAGATATCCATGCCTGCCATACAGCTTTTCTCAAGTACTATGACGTCAAAATTGGATTAACAGTGGTAAGTAATTTACTACGAAAATAATAAATAAACCTCAAAATTGATTTGATTTTAATTAAGTAACAATAAAAGTTAAAAAATTTACGATCAATTTTATATCAACTAGGTTAAAAATGTATATTCTTCAAACCACGTGATGTATTTCAAGTTGCAAAACAAGTTCTCGAGCTACCATCAAAATTACCATTAGAATATTAACCACCTCAATTACAGTGACTCACCTTAAAGCAGCCGCAACATAATGTTGCGCAACATTTTATTGCGTCGTTAATTTTATGAAGTCATTCTTAAGACCATTGTTAAAAAATAGCATTAACGACGCTCATCCATGTTACACATGACGCCATCTGTACACAGGGTAGTTAGATGTCGTGCGTAAAGTATACGTTTAAATAAACATGATTTATTATGAAACCAGCAAGAAGCTTCCACACAACTATTCAAATTTGACAGCAAGCAGAAGAGACAAATGTTTGAGCATTTAAATTTCATCATTTAAATTTAGAGGCCTAAATTTGTTATTTTTTTATTAAAGAAAATTAAAAACTTATGTCAACAGTAAAAAATTTATACCAAATTTTTAGATCTAAAGAGTTTTTTTGTCATTTTTTTTTAACTTAAAATTCTACTTATCTCTAAATGAAAAAACCGCATCAAAACCAAAAAGCACCCCATTTACTATGGATAACGAAGCTTTGATGAGCGCCAGATCACGTGTTCGTGTGCGAAATGAAAACTCCCAGGCTTCAATGATAAATACACCGGAGGCAACAAAGAGTGTACAACCGAGTACACTGAAGAAAATATCAATGCGCTTATGTATGGGCGCACGCATGAGCACTCCTGTGAAAGTAGAAAGAAAAAAAATTAATTTAAGTAAGATATTCGGAACAAGGATTTCATTTATTACCAGCAAAAACCCCAACTACGACCACTATATAGCCGGAAAAAGTGCCAGTGGCCAGAAAGGATGTCATTATATCTCGATCATCGAAACTGTAAAAATGTAGCACCAGACAGGCAATAGCAAAGCCCTGTAAAAGAAAAGAAAAAGACAATTTTTTTGATTTTGCAAAAAAAAATACATTAATTTCGACAATTCAAAATATCTTCAATCACAAATCACTTTATTAATAGAAAAATGGATAGAAAATATTTAAAGAAAGTTGATTTTAAATTTTAATACTGAATTGGTTTGTTTTATTGAAATTAAAGAGAATTGGGAAAATATGGTATAGGTACTACTTAAAGTTTTTCGAAATTCAATGGTTGCAATTTTTTTAATATTTATATAATCTGTCCTATCACTTGCACTATTCCTCAATAGCTTCATTACTGAACTTTAGAAATTTTGAATGCACGTAGGTTGCCTTTTAAATCTTGCGCCTAACAATGAAAAAGCAGTGGTTGAACAGAGAAATTTTTTTATTGTTTTTCAAAGTATTCTCCAAGAATTCGAAACAGTTTTGTCACTCTGAAGTTGGTACCTCCGAAACAAAATTTTTGAAGGCCAAAAAAAAGCTCGCCACGCCACGACTGTAAGGCAGATGATCCTGACCTATGGGCAGAGAGCGCTCTGGGAGCGTTGAGAGTAAGAATTCAGAGTAAAGGCTTATGTAGCAACACAAAACGCAACAACAAATCAAAGATAAAAGGCAAACATAGAAACAACACAGAAGCTTTAAATGTAGTGGTGCCCATACCCGTGGATGATCCATAATTTTGCATTTTAAGGGCTCAAAAACGCTTTTTTTTTGAGCTGATATGAGGGAAATCTCGTATTGTCGTGACGGAGGATAATATTCCTTCGGTGGTTGGTTTTTCTCAATTCTCCGAAGACTTCCGGCAAACAAATGGTTATGTACCATTCAGCATTACCAGTTCTCCGTTGCTCAAGGGATACAGTTGCGACATAACCGGTTTTTCTGAAAATCCGGCAAACATTTGCTTAAATGTGCTCCGTCCGCGGACTTTTGTTAGGTTTTGCTGATTTGTTTGGGGCTTATTAGCGTAGACCCATGATTCGTAACTTGTAGTGATGTTGTAAACGTATTTCAGACCACCCCACCCCCACTGTATTTTTCAGCATTTCCTTGCATCAATCGATACGAGACGTTTTGAGCAACGGTTAAATTATGGAGTATATCAAATATCAATAGTAAGCATTAAATATCAAAATCTTCTTGATGCCTAAATGCTGAGATAAAATCGAATGTATCTATGCTAGTACCACTTATGACTAGGGATGACTCCATCTCAAGGTATGTCACATGCCGGTCTGCTGCCAGCTGTTCACGCACAGCATCGATGTTTTCTGCCACAACAGCCGTTCTTGGAAGAACTTCACGGAATTCGTCTTGGAGAGAACGACGACCACGCTTGAACTCATTGAACTAGCGTTTAACAGTCGCTAGATGTCGTGCTTTATCACCAAAAGTCGAACTAAGTTGATCGATGCATTCTTTTCTTGTCAATCCACATCGAAAATTCTTAAAAAAATCAGCACCCAAAATTGTTCACGTGTTAATTCCATTTTTTTGGTGAAATATAATTTTCAAACCACTATAAGCAACACTGTAAATAAACGCTGTGAGTAAGTTTATGCTAGAAAATGTCAAATTTCGGAATTCGAATGGATTCGATAGTGTCAAAATTCATCTAGCAATACTTAGTCAACACTAAACGTCAACACGAAACGCAAAACTTAAAAGGTAGCGCTCAAATCTCAATGACTTGATTTCTGTTTGTATTTAAATATATTTAAACCCGATTTTTTAAAATCACTTAAGGATTGGTCCTTTTTGTTCTTCTCTTGATGTTTTGCACACAAATCTATTATTCTGTTGGTTATATTGAAACCAATTGGTTTCACTAGGACTATCTATCTGGGAACTAGTTGAATTATTGAACTTTTTTCTCTTATTATGAGAACTGCTTGGATAAAAATCCATGAATATCAATCAGATTCCACTTAGTTTATAAATCAAACTAATTCATTAACCAATTAGTTTCTCCTTTTTGGGGTTTTGTGAACTCGTTGGACCAAAAATCTATGAGCATCAGTCAAATATGTGGAACTTATTAAAAAAAATTCAATAATCCAACTAGATACAATGATCAGTGTAACCTATTTGACTGAGATTCATAGATTTTTATCCAAGGAGTCGACAGAACTCAAAAAGTGTCAATGATTCAACTAGTTCCATATATAATCCTAGTGGAAGCTATATAACTGAAAATCATGTCCAAGCAGACCACAAAAAAGTTCCAATGATTTAACTAGTTCCACAGATAATCCATGTTGAACGTATTGGCCTAAGAAACATCGATTATTGCCCAAAAATTCACAAAGCTAAAAAAAATTTCAATGGACTAAAACAGTAATCGATATTTGACCAAGTAGTCAATAGAACCTATTCAAATTACTACAGGCAAAGAAATTTTTCGTTTACCACAACTGAAAAATTCACCAACTATACTTCGTTTGCGAGCTGTATTTGCCGCAAACGAATATTCAGTTGTCACAACTTAAAAATATATCTTATATATATATAAACCGCAAGCTATTTCGGTCATTATTATTTATTATATTAATAATCTTTCTCATTATGTCCGTCCGTCTTCGTTGCTATCTTCGACCGCGTATTAAGCAAACTACCAATTTCCTTATATAGCAACAATTTGTCCAAAAAGTAACTCTAAACTATAAGCGTTATGTTTATACAACGAAGGGAAAAATAAACAATATTTTCAGTTGGGAAAAACGAAGTTTTCAATTGCTGCAATTTAAAAATCACTCGCGTTTATGACAAACGAAATTCATTTCCTGCAACTAAATGACTCGTTTCTCACAACTGAAAATTTTGTTTATTTTTCGTTCAACGTTTATGACAACTGTTGAAGCGTTTGCAATAAACGATTTCAAGCACGACAAACGAAGTTCGTTTGCGGCAAACTGGCGATTAACGTTTTTTTTCTTTGCGTGTATGATCGATCTAACCTTATACACATATAATAACAATAAAACACATCTGTCAAAAATATATCGGTTTTTAACTTAGAAGTCCGAAGAACTCATATAAATTCATATAACTCCTCTGTCTGTAAACTCTGCCCTGAGTAGCAGCCCTCCTTTGATTCTTACCATTCATTGCCATGTACGGCTCATGAGCTTTCAATCGTTTCATTTACGCAAGCGCATGCGCTCGTGAACGCGTACGCAACATATCCCTACGGAGAAAGAAGAGTCAATAACTCTTAAGTGACTGGTCCCGTGACAACTCAAATGTAACCCATCACAGGACAGGTCTGATATTACTTGTCACGGAACAGGTTCTTTGTAGCTGATACGGGGCAGATTTTATTTTACTCAGCACGGGACCAATTAAAAGGATACAAGCGGATACAGATTGATTAAAACTCAAAGCTCTATTTGTATCATGTGGAAATTCAAAGTTGAAAAGAAAAAAAAAATTTTCATCTGTCACAGAATAAGCATTTAACAATGTGAAGGGCAATATTGAGTGATTGTTTAGTGAAAAAATGAAATTGCTCAATGAACTACTCGATAGTTAGAATAGATCACAAATTTGTTCTTCGAGGCCGGTCACGGGACAGGTCCAAGGTGACGCAGCAGGTGGCAATTGACCCCTGCCAATGACAACACCGTGTAAAAATGACCGGTTGGTTTCATATATTGGTGGTAGAATTGGGACTTGGGGACCAATCACTTGATAGGTTTAGAACCGGTTCTTTTCTCCGTAGGGATATTCTAACATTCTCGTACATGAGCAAGTACGATTAAAATAAAAATTCGGCTCTAGTACTTGAGAGAGAGAGACGTTTTAAACAGTTCACGAGCGTGTACCAAAATGTACGGCTCTGTATGGACTCACATGCATACATACGCGGATCTTTCCATACCGTCAATTTCATAACGGTATGGAATCTCAATACCGTTTAATCTCATAACGATTACCAATCTCATAACGATTTAAAAAAAAAAAGAAAATTAATTCTTATTTTGAACGTAATTTTTTTAAATAAAAAATAATGCCAAAGCTGTCCTTTTGATCTATAGCGAAAATGTTTTGTTCTAAAAATCACAGAAATTAAATTTGTAAATTTTTCAAGAACAGCGACGTCGATTTTTAAATAGTTCCAATGTAAAGACTTAACGGTTCAAAATACTTCGTGAAATGTTTTTAATTTGCTGAGAGCAAAAAATTTCTTTTCGGGCTGTAGTGATTAGTATTACTCTCAAAAAGGCATATCACCTGCACTGCACTGTACTCTCATATTTTCTCATCATATTTTAGTATAATTATGTATGAAAGTCCTTGCTTAGTACAATCGTACAATTTATTTACCAATTCGAGAAATTTCACGACACTTAAACGTCCTTTACGCTCGCCATGTGTCATGTTTGTAAACTCCTTCCTTCTTTAAAAAGTCTATATCGTTTTGAATATATATTTAATAAATTATGTGTTGATTTTACTCGCTGAATATAATCCACTAGCACCAACTGCATTCACATTATCCTGTCAAGAAAAAAAAAATACGCACACGATCAACGCCAACTCAAATCACGGACTGAAATCACCCAAAAGCAGAAATTCGCGACTTCATTCCAATTCGAAAATTTATGCTCGTTATTATATCTTATGTTTTATAGTTTTGTAAGTTAAAAAACAACAACAACAACAACATGAACACAACCTCAGTTCACATTAGCGACTATTAATTAATTACACTTAAGGAAGGAAATGAGCTTTTCATCTTATTTATTTTTTTTATTTTTCTTTTTGTTATTTTTCGATTCAAGTGCACCACATGTCGATTTTCTTAAAGCAAAGAAACTGATAACACAAAAAAAACAACAATATATTTTTTAAAAAATAATTCCAAAAATTGTAACAGATGCTGCTCCCAGCGACCTACGAGACGGAGTGACCACTTGAGCAACGGAATCTCGGATGCGTAATCGTGTAATGGATGGATGGATGAGTAGATGAATGGAAAAACAACAACTCATACATCGACTGGCTGGCTGAAATCGGATTGAATGTGAGGTAAAATTAATTTGTTTGTTTGCCTGTATCTCTGTGTTTGTTAATTAAGCCTGATTATGTTCTGAAAATTAAGAATTCTAAAAGGGTAAAGATATAAAAGCATAAAAAAAAACAAAATAATGCATTCTAATTCGGGTCATGGGAATCGAACAGAACGTTGGCACATTAGCTTCACAATGGTGCAGCTTTTGAGTTGTAGTGGGTGTAAGAATATCTTGCGTTTCATAAGAACTGATGATTCTCTACTATTTATTGAAGAACTTATTTAACTTTTTGACAAAAAGTTAAAAAAGGCATTTTTTTCCAAATGCACTGACGTTGCATAGAATTGTTACTCGCTGAATAACGTTGTTAACTGTGGATACGCACGTAGGTGACAGCGTATCTTTATCCTTGTCCTTGTCCCTAGAACGAATATGCTTATATTTGTCCTTATAATTGTCCTACTTCTTGTCTAAACTCTTATTTTAATCCATGCTCAAGTACTTGACCTCATCTTCCCATTCCCATTCTTAATCCTTGTACCACTCCTTTTCCCAATCTGTGTCCTAAATCTTGCCCTTAGATTATCCGAATCCTTATTTTATTCCTTGACTGTATCTTTTTTCTAATTTTATCCTAAATATTGTTTTAGGTCTGCCAAAATCTTTATACAAATCCATCCAGGACTAAGAAAAGGACTGTGTCATAGTTCTTTGTCATAATTCTTTTCTCAGAATTTGTCATAATTCTTTGTCATAGTTCTTTTCTCAGTCCTTGTCTGAATTCTTTTCAGAATTCTTGTCCAATTTCATGCTCTTATCTTTGTACAAATTTTTGTCCTACCCTTGCCTTATTTCTTATTTTTGTTCAAACCATTACTCTCACCTTTTTCTAGTCCTTGCTCTAATCATCAAAGGGTTCCTTGAGAGATCCAATGACACCATTAACTTTTTTTTTATTTTTTATCATGTGATCGAAATCCTCAACTTTACTGTCGTTTTATAAAATTTTCCATAGCTCCAAATGTCACTGAGTTATAATTATATGCAACGTTTTTTCATTGTTGTTACATTTGTGGTGTCGTGGATGCAAAGTATTTTTTTTCCTTTTTATTATGAGGTAAAAGAATAGAATTTATTATGGGCTGTCTTAAAAAGAAATTTTTCTTAGCACTTCTAATCCGTGAGTAATAATTCCATGCAACAACATAGCATTTTTGTTGCATAAGACGTTACCTATGCGACCTGACAGCGTCATAATTTATTTGTTTTTCATCGTAAGGCAAAGTATAAATCTTTCAAATATTAGTAATAATAATCAATATTATAATTTTATAATAGTAATAATTTCATGCAACGCGGTTGCATGATTGATGCATTTTGATGCATTATACATTCCTTTCTATTACGAGGTAAAAGAACCATTTATAGCTATCCTAAACTAAAATTTTTCTTAGCACTTCTACTCAGCGAATAACAATTTCATGCAACAATGTTGCATTTTTGTTACATAAGCTTATTTTTTTATTTTTGTCGTAAAGCAAAGTATAAATCCTTCAAACATTAGCCGTGCTTCATATACTCACCGAGTAATAATTTCATGCAACACCGTTGCATGATTGATGCATTTTCGATCTTGAAGCACTCTCTCCGCGGGCTGAGGAAGTCATGAATTTTTTTTTTAATATGTCATAAGGAATAAGAACCGGCCAGTAAAGATATATGATATATATATATATGCCAGTAAAGATATAATATTTTGTTCCGTAGTACATATGTATGTGTACAATGTACACTGTACATAGCGCGATATAGTTTCATGCAACAAATTTTTAGTTTCGTTGCTTAAGCAGCACCCTCAGCGTCCTAATGACGTATTGAATTTTTTTATTATTTTTGTGATAACGTTAAAAAATTAACGCCTATTATCGTATCTTTATTTTTATCATAGCACCTATGCTCAGAAAGAAACAATTCTATGCAATACCGATGCATTTTGAAAAAATGTCTCGTTCAACTTTTTGGAAACCTGAGCGGTAAAACGTACCATTGTCACGTCAAAAATTGATAACATCATCGAGACACATGGAGTTATTACTTTGATATTTTATTATTATTATTATAGTTATTTTAGTTGATTAGAATAAGGATTTACAAATAGATTAGAATAAGGATTTGTACAACGATCCTGGAAAAATATAAGAATTATCACAAGGTCTTAAACAAGGTTTAGGACAAAGATTAGAAAAGGGACACGGGAACAGGGATTTGGTCAAGGAATGGACAAGATTTATTCGAACAACACTTAAAATTATAATAAGGGAAAGCTTGGGACAACGATTGCGACAAGAAATGGGAGAAAGATTATGAAATAAATTCAAACAAGGGCCCTAGCCCTCACCCGAATACAACTGAATAGACAACTAATAAGAATAAGAAATTAGACATGGATTTAAACAAGAATTTGGACAAGGACTATTACAAGAAGTTAAAAACTATAAGATCATAGCTACAAACAGAGATTAGGATGAGAACAAGTTTAAGGACAAGGGAAAGGGTACAGATAGAATAAGAATGATAATAAAGATACGTTGTCACTCTAGAATTTACCGGCGTGTCCATGACAACCAACTGCATCCTTTTTTTACGTTGGCCCAGTAAAAATGTTTTACATTTTAATCAGTGCAGTTATTTTGGATTCTAAAAACTTCCATCAATTTCCAAAAGTTATTGATATTAATATCAATCTGGTTGTATAAATTTCTTCTTAAAAAACTTTACTCAGCTTTTTGAACACCCTCAAGTTTCTAACAACACTTTTCCCCACTAGGAATGATGTAAGAAAACAAGTTGTGCGTTAATTTAATCAATCATTCTCTTAATGTTTAACCCACATAATCAAAAAAGTGCGTTATTTTTTTGCGGCAATTATATCAATTAAATTCTGCTTGTGTCCATTCAACAACAATAACAAAAAAAAAAAGCAACAATAGCAAAAGTTTTTCGGTACTGGATGCTCCACATTCGAACATATCATCTATGTATGTTGTTCAGAGTTAATGCATTGTTGACGTCATTTGTAACTAGCAGACTGTAAGCACCTTAAATGAGTCGGCTTATCACAAAAGACGATTTTTGCGTGCTATAAATCTAATTAATTAAAATCCGTCATTATCACACTTTTTTCAACTTCAAAATAAAGTTACCCAGAAATAGCGTGAATCAAAATTGTAAAGGAAATTTACCGAAAACCTTTAAAAAATATATATTAAATGCGAACTTTGATGTTGATCTTATAAAACGTCTGTTTCGTTAAAACGCTACCTCAATCACATGAATACCATCGGAACAACTCTGGCTGGGCTTTAGACTGCGACTACGTAGCAAAATCTTTTAGATACAAACAAATTTCATTCTAGGAGTAAACATCCTCTTTTTCATTTATGGCATTTACATTCCCTCTAAGGAACAAAAAGGCGGTGAGCGGATATATTGTGCATTTTATAGTGATGGATTATTTCCCGGACTAATGACAAAATAAGTTTTTAAAAAAGAGTTTTTTTATTCAAATAAACTCTATCCTCTTTTTAGCTCTGAACCAAGGATTTTAAGTGTTGTACCTATTCATTCAAGTCTGCCTTAGTTCGAAATGGGGAAAGTTCGATTGGTGGGAAAGAATGGGCAATCAAGTGAAACATGTGTAAGATGTCCTTCGAAAGGCCGTAAGTCGTAGAAACGAGTAAATTAGAATCTGAGGTAAGCTTAAGGCATCTGTTAAGCCTTTACCTCAGTCAATTCTAATTATAGTGCAATACCATTAACAAACTCCTCTTCCACCAAAAACAACTTTTCAGTGATAAACATTGATGAATTTTTAATTTCAGTTGATTACAAATAGGGAAAGAAATGCGCGATTATGTCCTGACTGGGATTCGAACCCAGGACCTATGGGGTAGCTGCCAAACGCGCTACCCTCTCAACTACATAGGCTACTGATGAAAACTTAAATAAAAATAAATTATGTGTTAAATTTTTTTCTAGTATACGAGCAAAACTTGAAAAGTTGTAGAAAATACAAATAAGAGAAAAAGAGAAAATACAAATAAAATAATGCCAGAAATAAGCAAAGAGAGGTTTCTTACACCTACAATAAGTTTTTTTTTTCCCCCAGAAACCACATGCGCCTACGTGGTAATCAAATGTCCAGTGGACTAAAAAGTTGTTGATTATATAACTAAAATAACAGGGACAGATTCATTAGCGCTTAAAATACCAAAGCTCTTAAAAGATTTCTGAAGGAAAATTTTTTCTTCAACATATTCCCGAAAGTATACCACACAAATAAAACAGTGAGAAAACGATAAATGTTTTCCTATTTGTATTCCCATAACCAAATTATATTCACTCTCCAATAAAATATTTAATTTCTGACTCGAGTGGTTAGTATAGTAAAGAACAGGGAGGGAATAATATGAGTTCTTTCATGGTAGAATAAAAACGGTAGTCACGTGGCTGAAAATCCTCTCTCACTCTCAGTCGAAACCTCTAACTAAGTTCGTTGTGAAAAACGTTTTGAAACAAAGCAAGCGAGATAGAAGTTAAAGTCGCTGAAAGCCATCCTGGAAGTATTTTCAAGCTCAACACCCGTCGGCACCATTAACACTTTGAGCTTTTTCCATAAGCTCATTGTTCATTATTAATGAAGCATTTTCCAGAAGTGATCGGCATCTTCAGTTTGAGCGCGCCCTCTAAACGCGGCCTAATGCTAGAACAAACAGACTTGTGTCACAGAGGACAAGAGTTCGATTCCCAGCAACGCCATGTTCTTATTATTTTTGTCCGGACATCAAGAACAAACTGCTTGGATAATGATTTTCGACGCCAGAAGAAGCCGTTGATGCTTTCAAAAACTATGTTTTGAAGGTGTCTCAAGCGGAATGGGATAAATATTATCACAAATGTTTCGAACGCATGCAAAAATTAATCAATAATAAAGATGAATATTTCGAAAAACAATAAATCAATTTTATTTTCAGTGAAAACCAAATTTCGGTCTTTATATGTATTCTTGAAACATATGTACCTACCCTTAAATATTATAAAAATGCACATTTAAAAAAACTAATTTCGTAAAACAATCTTTTTTATCAAAAAATATTAGTTTTCGAAGGTTTTTTTGTCTTTTATACATAAAAATTATTTTAAACATTCCTTAAATTAATTATATATATTAATATAGTAATTTTCTCTCACACCACTGTATGTAAGCTTTGCTATTAGGAACAGCTCTGTTATTAGCAATGTTATTAACAGTAAACTTTAATTTCTTCCTCGCTATATTTAGTGACAAAAGCTCTCGATACTTGGGCGTAAAATATGCAAGCTTATAATAACTTAACATTCTACAAGCAATTTGAACAGGAAAAATTTTTAATATTTATTTAAAACGCATTTGAGCCCAGTTCAGTCTAGACGTTACAACAGTTAAGAGCAGTTAAGGGTTATCTAAGTTGAAGTCAATTACATAAAAACCTACAAGATGAGCAAAAGTGTCATGGAACTGTTGTCAGGAGAAAACGAAATTTTCCGATCGTACATGTTCTGGACAGCAGCTTTGGTGTTGAAAATGCTTGCGATGTCATTGTTAACGGGAATGCAGCGTTTTAAAACAAACGTAAGTGATAATATTTGACGAATAAATATTCCTTAATAATAAATCATAAATTTTATTCGAGACAATCTTGATATTTAAAGCTCTTAAAAGTCATTTTACGTAAAGATATTTTTCAACTTATTATCAACATAGCAATCATATTAATTGCAATAAATAATTTGCCATAAATTTGCATTCCACTACTACTAATAACTTTATTTTTTGTAATCGTTTTGTAAAATTTACGAAAATGTGCTCACAACCTTCAACGAACTCTCTGTTAGTAAAGCTATTCATGTTGTTTCTCTGAGCGCAAAAGTATGACGTGAACATTAAGCCGGCCGGTTTTTGCTTTGTTTAGTTAATTTTATGCGAAGCTTTATTTACACTTCTTGATCCAAAAATGTAAAAAATAAACCAAACAAATAGATTTTGCTTTTATACACATGGTTATTGTGTGTTGCACGATTAAGTGACATTCACTAAGAAAAGTTTTAGGAAAAATCTGTCATATCCAAAGACATCTCACTTTTAACTAAAAGGCAAAAACTTTTTTAAAAAATTTCCAGTTTTATTTAAATACATTCAATATGCTCAAACAAACAACATTCATCTTAAGCCAACATCTAAAAAATTCAACAGCTTCCCACCTTGGAAACTAAACCCATCTTCTTTCTTGCTTGAGTTACTTAGCAGTCCAGAGGAAAAAACCAGCGATTTAGAATATCAACAACGCTTCTTAAATGCAAAAAACCTTTACGAAAACTATAGTTGCAAATTTCTTTACACAGATGGCTCAAAGGCACTCTATAATACGTCTTTTGCAGTACTAAATAAACACGGTAGTTACCAATATGCGCCTACTAAACAATCACTGCCTTGTCTTCGCAACTGAAACGGTTGGAATATACAACGCAGTTAAATATTCAATAGCAAAAAGAGGAAAGTTTATAATTTGCACTGATAGCTTATCATCAATTAATGCTATTCGTAATCTGTCATGCAACAGTAACACAATCGAATCAATAAGAGATAAGCTCATAAGATTTCAAAATAAAACAAAAGTCATGTGGATACCTGACCATGCTGGTATCATTGGAAATGAAAAGGCAGATATTGCATCAAAAAAAGTGAGTAAGAAACCGACATTTTATACCCGAACAGCGGAAAAGAAAGACATCAACCACCTTATCAACAAACACCTTATAAAAATGCAACAAGATGCTTGGAATCTATACCAACACCACTACTCATCCATTAGTCCACCATCACTTACTTCCACTCTCATCAAATCTTTTATCCGTCTCCGGTTAGGGCACACAAAACTAAGCCACCAACATCTACTAAAGGTATCGGTGCATCAACACTATGATAAAAAAATATTAAATTTATCAAAAAAACGGTGTAATTTTTCAGTCTGTAAAGCATTTGCATAAATCGAGTACGTAAATATTTAAAATTTATTTAAATACTTTTTTATTTAAATTATGCATGCGTGTTGTTAATTTTATGTTAAATAATTAATACTTAAATTAAATTTTAAAGTATTTAAAAAGAATTAATAAAAAATATATTAAAATTATTCAGGATTTTTTTTAAATATCTTTCAAATATTTACTATTTGAAAACAAAACTATCACATTTAAAGAAAATTTAAATAAAAATATTGAAATTAAAAAATAACATCTTTAAGTTAAATATGTTATTAACGGTTTGTTATAATTCTCGTTTGATTTTTGTATTGAAAATTATATAGCCTAGATGTTTAGCCAAATTTAGCCATCGCACTCACAAAGCAATCTTGGCTAAGAATTTTGGCTAAACATCTAGGCTATATAATTTTCGTTACAAAAACGAAACGAGAACTGTAACAAACCTGAAGTATTCAGCGAAAGGCAAAAATCTCAAATCTAAAAACTTCATTGATAAGCTGCAGTCGGCTATTTCAGTTGTTTGGAATAGGTCAGAAGCTTCACTGTGGGGTATAGATAAAATTTTATACGGAAAAAAAACGAAGGAAAATATTTGATTTACCCACGTTAATATTTAAATAAAATTTATACACAGGCATGGATATATTAATATATGTTTCCCTTTTCCTTAGTGTAGTTGCATTTTTTGCCACTGCGAATGGCAAAACAATGCACTGAACAATGTCAGTGAGCCACTTACTCAACAACTGCCCGAAGTTTAACTCAACAAGAAACACACTGTTCCATAACTTGAATCCATAGCTGTTAAGTAATGATTACTCATCGTAATCATTACTTATTCGATTCTTTTTTTCAAAAAGGTAAAATAATTGATTAAGTACGATTCTTTTCTGTTTGTAATCGTAATCACATGATTACGATTACAAATAATCAAAAAATAATAATGATTACTTGAGTTTACGCAAAATAATCAAAAATAATCAAAAGTAATCAAAAAAATAATCCGATTACATTTCGAGATTATTTTTGATTCTTTTTTGATTATTTTAAGAATTTCAGTCTCAGGTATAAAAAATTTTACTCTAAAAATACTAATTTAAATGTACTTTTAACCTCAAATTACTATTTGCATTCATAAGAACTAATTTTTCAAAAGAAAAATCAGACAATGATTACCGTCTTGGAGTGTTTACTATGCCGGCAAAAAAAACAAATAGTCTCTCAACTGGCGCTGAAGGCATTAAAGGAGTATTGAATGAAATAAATGGTTCCTTCAACAAGCCATACTTTTGCCAAACCATTTCAGCACTTGAATTGTCATGCAAGTAGCAGAAGAGTTGATATGTTGGGATCACTAATCGGGTTTAACGGTGTCCTGTGAAGAACCAGTTGTGTCAATTTCATCATCACTTTCACAAAATATTCCGTACTTTAGATTGAAATTCTTAAAATAATCAAAAAAGAATCAAAGATAATCTTTAAAAGAAATCGAAATATTTTTTTGATTACTTTTGATTATTTTTGATTATTTTGCGTAATCTCAAGTAATCGTTATTATTTTTTGATTATTTGTAATCGTAATCAATTACTAATCATAAAATTCTTGCTTAAGGATTATATAATCATTACAATTCTTTTTAAAAAATAATGTAATTGATTACTAATCGTAATCGCAATTTAACAGCTATGCTTGAATCCTACAGAATCCCTAAAATATAGTACACCCAAAAACATATTATTAATGAATAATTTCTTTAAACAAACACATTTACTGCCTCATCCCAATTAAAATTATACTTAAGTTTCATTAAAAAAGTTTACTCGAACTTTTTTGTTATTTCTACAAGTTAACACAAAAGATTTGATTGAACTCAGACTTTCATGTTTCCTTGAGTTTTTAAAATTCCAGTAATTATAAACAAAGAAGCTCGGTCAAACTCTTTTCAGGGGCAATTCCTTTTTTTATAATAAACTGGTACATAATTCTTCAGGGAAAATATTTCAGTCAATATAAATTATTTGAATGACTTCATAATGAACACTTAACTTCAAGAGTATAGAACGGACCCATATAAAACTTTGAATTCCCATGAGAATTGAGAGAAGTTCTTTCTATTTTAAATTTTTATGATTTTGATGACTGCTGCATACACCATAAACACCATAGGCCATATATCGATCCATCGTAATATTTTATCAAATCAAGTAAAGTTGAACTGTGATATATAAACGCTGCCAAAGCACTTCACATACGCACAATATATACCCCAACACCAATATAGTCATATTTACTCATATAAAGAGATAGAAAGTTACAACTATACTCTATATATATTATATATACTTATATTGTTAAAAAAAAAAAACTAAAACAAAAACAAAAAGAAGATAAGGCCGGCAAATTTCTAATGGGCAACATATTTTGGGCTAAGCTTCTTTCTACAAGTGTCACAAAACTGAATTTAGTACAGATTGAACGTCCACGCAAGGCAGTTGACGGAATTTTCATTTTAATTTTGAATTTTTACAAAAATATAATAAAAATATCAACATAATGTCAGTTGTTGAACTTTGGAGCTTCGAGAACAAAGTTTTCGAGACCTATGTCTTCTGGAGCGCAGTGCTGGTCATAAAGATGTTGGCAATGGCAATGCTGACTGCCAACCAGCGTATGAAGAACAAGGTAAATTATTACAAAAAGCTCGAGTTCAAAGTCCCTTCATATGCTTGTGTGAAAGTTGACAGTTAGCGGTTAAAATAAAGTCAATAATAATAATAATATATCAAAGCTATCTGTAGAAAAAAGAGAGAGCGAAATCGTTGGAGTCATAGAGCATTGCTTTTAATTTAAAACACAAATTACACAGTACAACAGCAAAGAAAGTGCAAGAGATTTTAGAGATGATTTGACATAAAGCAACCGGCTGAACAAGATGCCGTTCTAAATTTGATATATCCCCACATTTGCTACGCCCATAGAAGGCGTGGCAGGTATAGATATTCTTGATTAGCAACACCACCTGAATCAATTTAGCATTGTCCGTCTGTTGTCGTCACGATCGTAATGAACATTCATTCAATAAATATTCAATGTCATTATATTGTAGCTGTTGTAATGACATTTGATATATTTATGAGCTAATTTTTAAAAGAAAAAATATTAAGTTCGTGAATGACCCCAATCGGAGTTACGCCTAGTTCCCATACAATGTGACATCAACAAAATAGTAAAATCTCTACAAATTGCACAAAAATTAGTTTAAAACGGATGAAAACCACGCCTACCTCCCATACAAAGCGTTTATCTCCCTCCCTAAATAAATAGTAAAATCTATAAAAATTCCACAAAACTTGAACTTTATGCTTAAAAATGCATATAAGGCTTGATTTCAATAAAAAACTTTAAGCTTAAAATTTGACAAAATCGGATGAAAACTACATACAACTACCTCCCATACAAAGTAACGTAAAATCTCTAAAAATCGCACAAAACATAATCTTTACGCTTTAAAATCTGCACATTTCAATTTAAAATTATAATCTTAAAATTCAGCAAAATCGGATGAAAACAACGCAAACCTCCCGCACAAAGTGACGTCATTAAAATGGTAAAATGATTTTACTAAAATCTCTAAATATTCGCACAAAAATTAATCAAAAATATTGTAATTTTACACATAAATTATGATTCTAAATATACACTCTGAGTTTGAAATTCTTCAAAATCGAATGAAAACCCCACCTATCCCCCATGCATAGTGACGTCATCAAAATAATAAAAGATTCATAACTTTGGATATAATACAGGGTGGGGCAAAAGTCACGAAGGGGTTTAAAACAGTCATAACTTTTTTAATTTTTAATTTTTTTTTTTTTTTTTTACAAAATAATAAAATATGATATTGGGAGATTTTTAAAATTAGGTGTGAAAGATTGCGTCACGTAAGTGAGCACCATTTTCAGCCTCGCAAAGTTGAGCTCTTTTAATAGCATTTTCCATGACACGAGTCAGAGTATCTGGCTGCAACGCTCTTATTTCGGCTCGAATATTCTCTTTGAGCTGTGCAAGTGTTCTGGGTTTATTGATATACACCTTCTCTTTCAAATATCCCCAAAGGAAATAATCTGGTGCTGTTAAATCCGGCAAACGGGCAGGCCAATTGAATGCTGAATTTTTGGAAATTAAACGTTCGCCAAAAATCTGCCTTAGGAGCTGCATAGTGGCTCGAGCAGTGTGTGCAATGGCCCCATCTTGTTGGAACCACAACTCTCGATTGTCAGAAAGAGCTGGCCTTAAAAAATTTTGGACAATATCTCGATATCGCTCAGCAGAGCGCCTTCGAGTTGATGTTTCAGGATTCTTCTCAACAGTCTCCAGAACGCGTTGAATATTTGCTTCACTAATTACAGAATGTGGTCTTCCGCTTTGTGGAAGATCCCTCACTGAGCCTTGTTCCTGAAAACGTGTCACTAAGCGTCGAATCATTGATTCGGATGGTGAATTCCGCACATTAAAATGACGACGATAGGCTCGTTGAGTTTGAATTATTGATCGATGATGTTCAAAATAAAGTTCTATGATTTTGGTTCGCTGGATAACGTACCTTCCATAATTAATCTCCCAGATTTATTTTACAAGTCCAAAAAAGAAAAATAAAAAAAAACATTAAATTAGAAAAGTTATTAATTTTTCAAATCCCTTCGCGACTTTTGCCCCACCCTGTATAATAAAAACGAGTGTGGGTTGTATTTTAACTTCGATCAAGCCGAAGATAATACATTTCTTACTAGTTGAAAAAATTTGTATTAAAAAAATTTAATGTCAAAGGATGTAAATAAAATAAATAAATAAATAACTGGCCATTTCATCCCTTGAAAGAACTTTGACCTAGCTTCTTATGATCAATTGTGTTGTGCGTGTTATTAAGTTTGTACACAATTGACCGAGAAATGGACTTACAGGCTTAACGCCAACTCCGAACGGCGATGAACGAAATGTTCTTATTCTCAAGAAGCTTTACATGGCATTTTGATTACTCTCTGAGGTTTGCCATTGTCTGCAGAGAGGTGGCGGCCGTACAGAAAAATTATTTAAATTCAAATAATTTTCTGTCGCTGCTGGGGTTCGAACCTGGGTCTCCAGGTTCGTTGACATAGCGGCCACGCACTTTAACCAACTACGCCACGGACGCCGGCAAATGTCAAAGGATGTACATTTTTATAAATTTGCAGAAAAATTTAAACAATAAAAAAGCACACCATTTTCAAAAGAAAGAAAAGAAGCGTGAAATAAAATGAAAATAAGATGCAATAATTTTACAAATAAAGTTTGGACACGAGAGATGAAAACTACGAACGTCACCTTGTTCTGGTTCATGAATTTATAAAATATTAACTCGTTACTCAACTAAACAACACTTTTTGTATGAGTTTACAAGTCTAAATGAAAATTGTAAACTACTTTTACATGCTAGAAATGAACTGTGTTCCCAACCTACAAATTTTTTAAAAATAACTTTTAAAGTGTAATTTTTTCGTTCCATTTTGTTGTACTGTGTAGTCATTGAATGCTATAAAAAAGAAGTTATATCGAGAGCTTTGAGCGATACGTGCTCGGCATACTTTATCAAACAACTTTTCTTAATTAATTTAACATATGGGCACTACTAAAATATTTCTAGGTTAGGCTTAACCTTTTTTCCATCTATCTAGCATATATTCAACGCTTGGTTATCTCTATTACCAAGCAGATATTATTGATTTTTTTTTCGATTTGCTAAATAATCTAAGTGCTCATAACAAACGCTCATCATGACTTTCGATATTTTTTTTTTTTTCATTTTTTGTTCGATAAGAAAACGATTTTTATGCATGATTAAACGATCATTGATTAAAAAAAAAAGTTAGACCAAAATAATTGCAGGTACCAATACACCCAATAATTAAATAAATAACTAATACCAGTTTGCAATAATTATATTGTCCATATATTTCCATTTAATAATATAAATATTTTTTTCCCATTTTCCAGACCTTTGCCAATCCTGAGGATTTAGTTTTAGACAAGAAATCAAAGGTCAAGTTTGATGATCCCAATGTTGAACGTGTGCGCAGGTAACGTATATCTCATATATTTTACTAATCTACTAAAACTAAATCTTGATTTCTTTTTATATTCAGAGCGCACCGCAACGACTTGGAGAACATTTTGCCTTTCATTGTCATTGGTATTTTTTATGTTCTGACCGATCCAGCTGCCTTCTTGGCTATCAATCTTTTCCGTGCTGTTGGTATTGCCCGCATTGTCCATACTTTGGTTTATGCAGTTTTTGTCGTTCCACAGCCCGCTAGAGGTGTGGCTTTCTTTGTGGCTCTAGCCCCAACTGCCTACATGGCTGTTAGGGTTATGCTTTATTGTCTGTAATATTTAAATTCCTAAAAAAAGTCTTTTAAATGACATGTCAAAAAGAATGGTTTTAGGTTAATTTAAGAGTTTAACTGTAGATAAACAACTAATTGTAATAAAATTGTTATGGAAATTATTAAATTTTTTTTTACAATGAAAAATTATAATCTAAACAATAGAATAAAAATGTTATTTAAAGATAAATAATAATCCAGCAAAATTAAGAAGAAAAGTTAAGAAAAGTATTCGTATGTTAAATACTTAAAGTTATCCTTATTGGAAACAGTTATAATACTATTAGGTAGTAAAATCCACGACCCAACTTAAACGCTGTCGAAAGACAATATACTCGAACTAGCGAAATTGTGTCTAGGGATCATGAGCAGCTGTGAGCACAGAGAGCTCTGGGAGCGTTGAGAGCAAGAATTTCGAGCGAAGGCTTATGTAGAAACACAAAACGCAACAACAAATCAAAGGCAAAAGACAACACATAAGCTTTAAATGTAGTGGTGCCTATACCCGATCATGAGGATCTTTAAAACTTTATTTTTTCAAAAAGATGCGAAGAACTTCGAATGTAAATGATCCTGTGAAGAAAAAGGCAATGTTAAGCTTCAAGGTAACTAAGTAAGCAATGACCAAGCATATTTTTGCTATAGACAAAGCTATGCTTATACTTCCTCAGCCCATAGACGTAGAGGGCTACACTATTAAAAGTGACCAGATATTGTGTGACAATCTTGAATCAAGTTTGCAATACACAACTTCTGAGTAAGTTATTATCGGTATCAATAGCTGCAATACCTATCTAGTTTAAACGAGCACAAAACCTTATGTCATTCGATGGTTTCAAAGTACACTTTTTTATGCAGGATTTGATTTGATCTCTTTAGGATAAAGAAGAGTTTATTGGAAAATAAAAATTTGAGACGGTACTAAACAGTTTCAGCTGTAAGTTATTCAGAATAATTTAAGCCAAATCTCCATAATGATATAGTTTTTCGATGGCTCACCCCCCATTGTATTTATCAAGACTTTCCTTGGTTTCGGTGATGGTTTGACTTGAAAAGCATGTTTTCTTCAGCCTATTTGGATACAATAATTTAGTCCTCATTAAATCCACACACAAAGATTCATTAACACAAGATCACAACTTCCAAGATCGTCCTTCTTTTTTTCATCTGAAATGAAAAAAATAACAAAATAATTTCGTTAATTTTAAAATATTGATTTATGACAAAATAGCGGCTTCTATAAAAAAAAGGAAATCGATTTTCAACATAAATTGAGACCTGAATCGTTTAAAAAATTAACAATATTTATATGTAAAAAAAAATATATTTATATATAAAAAAAAAATATATTTATGTATATTAAAAAAAATATATTTGCATATATTTATAAAAAAAAAATATATTTATATATATATAAATTTCTAAAAAAATATACTTAACAAACTTATATAAAAATTTGAGACTGATCGGTTGAGCCGTTTGCGAGATATATTGCTCACCGACTTCAAAAACATAGTATTTGCACATTGCAAATAAGAAATTGATTATCCTGACTACGTATAAGCCCTTAAAATAAAACTTTGCATTTATGCTACCAAATATCCTAACAAATATGTATCCAATTTTTACCTATTACTAATTGTTGTAGCTTTCCAATTTACTTCATTGTTAATTTCACTCCACCTGTCTCCGCAAACTCTTTAAACAAAAATGTTCTTAATTGGAGTAAAGTCTTGAAATCAATGTGGTAACTTACCTAAGGGGCATTTCACATGAAGCTACCAAATATATTTCAATCTTTAGAATTTACATCTTTTTTGATATGCTACGCTTCTATAAGATCCTAACTTGTGTATAACATTTTCCGAACCCCAGTTGCCAAACTGTACGCTTATTAAAGTCGACTATTCACAAAGAAAGGTATTTCTCGAGGAATTTATAAAAGACATTAATAAAAACCTAGGAATGTACATCTTCGGCTTGGCCAAAGTTGAAATACGAATCAGTACGTTTTTTATTGTCGACTAGTTTAATTGCTATAAGATGAAAATTATGAAGAAATAGTTGATTTTTATTGGTAATACAAAAACTTTTACAGAAACTTTTACATGGACTGAGGGAATTTTTAGAAATCGATTGTATATTTTTAACCCCCTTTAAATCTGTTAACAAAACACTGCTCAGTTTTTTGAGAGAGACTAATTAATGTTACTTATAAATGTTGCTAACGTCTGCACAGCTTGAGAAAATGTTAAACAATTTATTAATGTTAACATTTTCTGTTAGTTCGGCTCAGGGTTGCCAGCTCATTTTAACCATTTTCCATTTTACATGAAAATTTGAATATGAAAAAGCTATCCGCGCAATAGGTGCCGCGATTGCTCACACTCAACCATAAGCGCAGCCATGTGACCACTTCAAAGGAGTGTTTGGCGATGTTCAACAACAATTCGAAGGAGTTTTGCGCCGTTTTATGAACGTAAACGAAATATGGTTATATCACAACATACCAGAGACCAAGAAACAGTCAAAACAGTGAACTTCTCCGGGTGAACATGCACCAAAGAAGTTCGAAGTGGGTTTATCAACCAACAAGGTCATTTCCTTGAATATGATAATTCGATCACCAGCGAATATTATTCACAGCTGTTGGACGACTTTGACAAAAACGACCGCATTTGACAAAGAAAAATTTTCTCTTCCACCATAACAACACACCAGCGCAAAGTGGTATTTTTTGTATGAAACAACGGAAAAAAATATATATATTCTCAATGAAATGATATCTAATGAAACTTTGTACATGTCATGATTATACTATACATAATCAATTAATGATAATAATAAACTAGCCATTTCAGCCCTTGAAAGGACATACATAATCATTTAGTGAGTTACAAATGGACGTGATTCTTTTTAATAAACTTCCCATACAAATTTTAATAAAAATTAGATACTATTTTTGGAAACATTTTTTCAAATAACGCTGTGAAATTTTATAGCACTTATAACAGTTGAGTAATGAGCAAACATCGTTTTGCGATTAATAAATTAACTTAACTCGTTTTCTTTTTAATATACGTCCCATACAAATTTTTAAAAAATTAATAATTTTGCAAAATGCTTTGAAATGGTTTTGTTTTAATTTAATAGAATGTAGTCACATAACATTTTTTTATAAATTTTATAAAACAAAAAAAAATCTGAAAAAAAAATGTTTAGCAGCAATTAATGTAATTTAAACAAACCTTTTTTAATACGCATTCTAAGAAAACATTGCATGCAATTATAGATAAATACTTCTCCTTATCGCAGCTAGATTTTACAAAAATTAAATGTAGATAGTCTTACTTTCATGCCAATACTTATTAGCAAGGAGTGTGCGAACACAAAGATAATTCTTATAAATGATTGAATTTTTTAAAATGTTTATATTATTTTTGAATGTTAATAAAATCTCAACTGCTTGAAAATATTTTCCCCAACTTCTTTAAAATAGAAATTAAAGTTGGGGATATATATTTTCAATTTTGTCTTTAAGAAATTGTATTGCAGTTATGGGAAAAATAAATTTAACTTTCAAATTTTATGCGTTTTATTAAGTTGCTATCGGTAAAAAATTATCAAGGTTTCGTTAATTTTGAAAAAATTCATACAATTTTTTTTTTCCAAAAAATGTTATCGGATTTTCTTATTTGGATATTGAACTATCAAAATAATTTCTTATATATTTTAAAAAAGCTTCGCTTCAAAAACATCTTAAATTTATTGCCCCAAAATAGCGCCGTAAGGTGGCGTCTGTAGTCGCCATGGCAAAAATCCATAAATTGTGCTACGAACTGCAACTCCATCCACTATTTTCTCCAGATTTAGTCCCCCACCACTATTTTCTATTTTCAAACCTGAAAAAATGACTCGACGGCAAGAGATTTGTGTGGAATAAAGAGGTCATCACTGAAACAAAGACCTATTTTGAAGACATTGATAAAACTTATTATTTGGAAATAATAAAAAAATTGGAAAAACGCTAGATTAAATGTATTAATCTAAAAGTAAACTAGGTGTGTTGAGAAAGAAAACACTTTTTGCCGAAAAAAAAAAAATACGTTTTATTCAAAAAGTCACTGACTTATCAAATTGCCCTCGTCAATATTAAACTTTTCAAAATATATTTTGAAACATTTTTACGTGTCATTTTTGATGCCTGTAATATAAAGCGAATATACCTCGACTTGGCAAGCCTTAGCATTTTGTTTAGTTCTCCACTTCTCAACAAAGTCGCTAGTTCTTTCTCACCAACCTGCTACAACTCTCTCGAATTATGTATAGCTTCTGTAGGCTTGTTAACACCGTATCGTCAATGCATCTGCTCCGTGCGAGTTTTCCATTAGTTACTAGCTTGTTCGCTCCGAATGCTGTAAATATAAATTTATGGCTTCGTCTGCTATCAGTTGCTGTTGGTCTTATCCTCAACTCGGTGTTATTAATTTTACCGGACCTGCTCAACAAGCATTTGTTTTATTTTCTTCTTTAAACTACCTGTAAAGGTAAGTTTAAACATAAGAATTCCGGTTTACTTGAGAGTTTTCCATCAAAGTAACAATGGTAAAAAAAAGTGGTTGTGGTACAGTTTACAACAAGGAGAAATTGCAAAAATGGTGCGAATAGATAAAAATTGCATTGAAATAAATTTAAAAAAAAAAAAATGTGAATCGATATTAGACGCTTTCCACAATAGCCGGAAAATCATGACCTGCGCTGGGAAGTGAACGACCGCATAAAATTTATGGAGCATAAAAAAAAATATATGTACATACATACATGTGTGTATCTATATATAAGTTCATATATAGATATATTTTTGATTTATAATTACATTGCCGCTGTTTGTTTTTATTCTCAAATTAACTACATTAAAAAACAACGTGGCTTAGGTTAAAAAATAAAACATATGTTTATACGTTGTACCTTTATCTGTCACTTTATGCTATTTACATTTTCAATCAGATAGAAAAGCCATGCAAAAAAAATGGAAGAGAAAAAACTCGCATAAAACTGATATTGAATAAATAAGCCAACTTTGGGTTTGGATTCTTCAATAACGTTTTGTTTAAACCACGTGTATTTTTTTGTTTTTTTTTTTTTTGTTTTTGTGTTTTGTTAATTTTTTTCTGCCTTGGTATATTTTACAGAATACTAATGAGTAGCTAACTTTTTTATGAATGCAAATAATAAAAAGGGTGACCAGATAGCAATGATTATTTTTTCAATTATTATTATTCAGCAGCTATTAAAGTTATCAATGACATCCAGCTGTCAAAATATAAAGTAAGATTTGCCATTTCATCTTGCATCGTTTCACGCTTACCAAACATATGGAAATTATTAAAAAATATTGAAATTCCGGCTTATTTGCAAATACGCAACGTGAACTTCGTCGTGAGGTCGGTCGTCATCATGGTTTAGTGCGAAGGCAGTTCGTTGCAACGTGAAAAAATTTGAGCGTGACTACTGTCTTTTGGACTGTAACTCTTTGACGACCCCTGGAACACCGGTGACATTTTTACTTTCAAATTTTTTCTGAAAAAATATGTAATCAAGTTTTTTACAAGATATTATTTAAAAAGGAATGAATGTGGCATGTTTCAGAAAGTACTTAATTTTCGAAGGTAGATTCATTCCTTTGCCTACCAGACCTCCCCAAATTCGAAAAATCTTTACTTTTTCTTCCCCTTCTTCTTGCTGAAATATTTTGACAGTGGGAAGAGCTACTGGCAGATCCTTGATTTGATTTGAATTTTTGAAGAAGTAACGGCAAACTTTCACTTTCTAAAGAATTCATTTATTTGAAAAAAAAAATAAATTTATTTGCATTTTTGATCAATGCATTGAAATTTTATTTGTTTTTATAATAAATTCCGAAGCAATTTTGATCATTAGCCAAGCAAAATGGTTTTTTAAAAAGGCACAAATAGCACCGGCTCGATGGTCTTTGTGTTGTTTGGAGTAGAAAATACATCCCTACGTCGTCCCGTTTCACTTTTGCTAATGATCGGATAGAATAGTGTCATCCACAAGTTTAAATCGCTTACAACTTCGCAATGTGGTCTCTTGCTGAACGAATCGATTATTTGAGAAGCCAGTTGCCCGTGAAATTCCAATGCAGTTATAGTAAATAAATCAGTATTTGACCAAGAGATTTTGTTGTAACTAATGTACGCATTATGCACACTCAAATCACATCGATAGCAGAAAAGACGCAAGTAGAATTTGGTCTTTAATTTACGATCATGTTCATAGTAAGACTGAAATAAAAAAAAAAAATTTCCGATGATGGTGCTTCGAACTTTTTACGACTATTGATTCAGAAGATATTTCCAAAATAGGTCAAAATTTCGTTTAAAAATCTGGTATCTGACCCTCTTTATATGCTACAGAGTAGTGTTTAATATCGAATGAAAGATCAGATTTTTCATATCAGGAAAATTTAATCTATTTTGTTGCAAATTTGAACCAGTAATCGTAAAGAAGTTAAAATACCACCATTGGAAAGGTTATTTTTCATTGGACTCTTTCATTGGACGCCAAACATTACACCGTAGCAATTAAAGAAGACCAGATATTACATTTTTTGAACGAAATTTTAAACTCTTTTGGGATAGTACCACCATAGCAAAGGTTATTTTTTAAACTTTCATTGATAGACTTTCAAAATGGGTTAAAAACAACGAGTTCTCATGAGTAAATCAAAATTCGACCTCAAACTTTTCGTTCACGTACTATCAATGACCATTGTGACATTGTGACACCTTTGCAGGTTAAAAAATTGCTTATCGCGACACTTTGATTTAGTGATTTGGGGTCGCTGAATACGAATACGGTGTCGGATTTGCAAATTTTCC
Organism: Pherbina coryleti; assembly: GCA_943735915.1. Lineage (NCBI taxonomy): Eukaryota > Metazoa > Arthropoda > Insecta > Diptera > Sciomyzidae > Pherbina > Pherbina coryleti. Next base: position 11,023,190 of record OX030951.1, read on the forward strand.
AGTGGTTGAGGAGTGGTTGTCAAAGTGTTAAGCCACCCATCAGGCAGAGATTGGTGCGAAGTGAAGACAACATTGCCGTCGTAGCGGCTAGTTTCTAAAAAGACCCAGAAATGTCGACTCGGCGACGATCAGCTGAATTTGGCATCGGCAGAGAATTAACCAGGCTTATTTTGCGGTTGGATTTGGGCAAACACTTGTATAAGATTGTGCTGACGCAAGAATTGAAGCCGTACGACCGTAGTAAACACCAAGAGATCACTAATTGGGCGCTGGAAATGTTGGCTGGAGATCCAGAAATCATTCGGCCAAAAAATTATCTAATCGGAAGTGGCCCAATTTTGGCTTTTGAAGTGACCACAATCCGCCAGTGTTCGACCAAGCATCAAAGCATTCACAAAGACTAACTATTTGCTGCGGTTTATGGCACGGTGGCATCATCGGACCTTATTTCTTTCGAAATAGCAAAAAGAGACATCGTTACCGTCAAAGGTTCTCGATATAGTGCGTTGGACAACATCGTTATATCCGAGCTGTAGTTACAACAAGACCGCGCTTCATGCCGTACAAGCATTGCAACGCTCAAAGTGATGAAGGAGAAATTTGGCGACTGGGTCATCTCACGTAGAGCGATCATCAATTGACCGCCGCGATGATGCGACTTGAGACCCATCAATTATTTTCTCTGGGGCTACGTCAAGTCCTTAGTCTACGACAAGACAACCACTATGGACGAGCTCGAGCCCAACATTCGAGACGCTATTGCCGGAATAACGCCGCACATTTAGAAGAGAATCATAAAAAATTGGACCGACCGCTTGAAGCACTGCCAGCAAAGCCAAAGCGACTGTTAAGGGAAAGCCAGAACCAATTTGATATCTCACATCGTTATTCTTTTATTCAAATTTCTTTGCATTTTGTTATTTATGGCGGTTTCTTCTACATTTTTCATTCAGATCAGATAGATTCAAATCTACATTTTTTTCTGCCCTCTTTGAAAATTCTGCCCTTTTTGTGTTTTTTTCTCGAAAAAAAGTCTTACCTGTAAATTAAATCGTATTCTTTTCTGTTGCCCTCGAAGGTAGATAAAATGCAGAATAACAACACTTACATTTTTTTTTAAACAGTTTCTTATAAAATAAAAAAATTAAATTCGCGACAGAATTTTGCTCTGACATATATCACTTTTTCTTCTTCATAATCTTAAAATAGTTTCCTGTTTCCTAAATTTTTATCTAGTACAAGAGATTTTTGTCTTATTAACAGAGAGTCTTCATTGTATAGAGTGACCCAAAAATTTCCATATTCAATAAAAAAATTAAATTCGCATCAAAATTTCAGTAAAACATGAATTTCTCGACATTTTCTCTGAGTTATTTCACTTTTTATGTGAAATTATCTCATTTCATTATCTTAAAATAGTTTTCCAAATATTTATCTAGCGCAAGAGAATATGTGTCTTATTAATATCGATTATAGTAAATTCTCCTTTTTTTGTTTTTTGGTCAATAGTCAAGAAATTTTACATATATGAATAGATAAATCATACGAATATGTTTACTTAAACAAGAAGATCAAGGCAACATATAGTACCATACAAAGAAGTAATGAAGCGGTAATTGAATACACATAATCTCTAATAACTGTAATAATTTTCTCTTATTATTATCCTGTGTGTGCGAACATAAAATCTTCTCAAAGTTAATACAATTTTTTATTCCCGGTGAATTATTACTGTCGGAAATTAAATTTTTATTGGATATTCTCCATAAAAGAACGTATTTTATTGCTACCACTTGATTTTTTTTATAGAATCACGCTTCTTGTTACCATTTTAGATAAGAGTAATTTATTTACTCATGGAGCCCAACACAGCTTTGAAATCAAATTAGAAACGATCGGTGAAGACAAACGAAAAAGGTTATCAGCATTTTGTTGTTGTTTTCTTTTTTTTCTTTTAAGTGTTTTGACATGACAACGTAACTTTCATCGCGCAGGTTTCTAAAAAAAAATAAAAAAGGCAATGAATCCCAAATGAATCGGCGTTGCATGAAATTGTAAATCGCTGAGAATTGGTGCTATAACAATAGTAATGGTACGACAAGGATTTTCTCTGACAAAAATATAAAAAAAAAATAAAAAATTAAATGAAATTCATCGGAACGCGGAAGGAGCCTTATTAAGCATCGAAACTGCAAATGTTACATCGTTGCATGAATTTATAACTCCGTTACTATTGGCGCTACAGTTAATTTTATGAAACGAAATTAAAGTTAAGTGTTTCGATCACATGATGAACATAAAAAAAGAATGACATCATAAGGCCTCTCAGGAAACTGAAAGTAATCTTAATGCACCATCGTTGCATTTATGTATATACGTTGCATGACGCTGAGGTTAATTAACCACACAAAGCAAAAGCAAAAGTAAAAGTAAAAGTAAAAACAAAAGCAAAAGGAAAAGTTGAATTAAAATTAAAAATAAAATAAAAACAAACATTAGGACAAGGACTTGGATAAGGATTAGGACAAGGAAAAAGGATTTCAACAAATATTAGGGCCAGGAATAAGATAAGGAGTATAACAAAGACTTTAACGAATATAAGAACATGCAATTGGACAAGGTTAAGAACAAGATTCAGACTATAATTGGGAAAGAGACTGTGACAAGGATTGGGTAAATGAATAAAACTAGGGATTAGAAAATAAGTGGGAGAACTATTAGAAAAGGAATTCTAACAAGGATAAGCTCAGGAATTTGGCCTAGAGTAGGACAATTATAAGCAAAAGGTTTTCTACATTAACATACTTGGCCTCAAGCATAACAATTAGTTTCAATATAAGGATCACTATTGGTAAGAATAAGGATTAAAATCTAAAACAAGTTTGGGAACAAATGAAAGAATAAGGATAAGAATATGGACAAAGACAAAGACACGCTGCCATGTCAAAACCTATGGGTGTACCCACTACACAAGCAACTCCTTTTTTTAGCCATTTTTTCCTTTAACTTCTTTGAATGCTAAATTACGAGATGTTTAAACTCTGAGAGAAACGATGAATAACCTCATCCGTGTTTTTGTAGAGTATAGTCAACATATATAGTCGAATATAGTCAACATTACGTGAATATAACTTTTGTAAGTAGAACCCAATATATATATATGTATCGTTTAATTTTGGATACTAATTTTAGGGTTAAGGAGTGACATGAAAAGGAAAGAAATGACGAAAAGGTAAAGTATAAAACCATGGCCTGGCCGGGATTCAAACCCGTGACACCTGGGATGGATGTCAAGCGCGCTACCTACTCAACTACCGAGGTTACTAAATACGAGGGTTTTATTTATATTTCTGGCTCTGGCAACAGTAATAAGCAATACTTCATACGTTTACTGACGTTTCCATTGGAAACTTGACATTGTTGAAATTACTCTTCTTCAGAACATTTTGCCATTTGAATGCGATTTGAGTTGTTTAAAGTAACTTAAAAAATTCATCATAGAATTAAGTCGTGAACATTTTCGTGTGATAATTTCTATTAACTTTTAACGTAAATCATCAAGACAAGAATGTATCGATGAATTTAATTCTTTATAGGGTGATAAAGCAACATCCTACAGCACGGCGAATTCAAATTCGATGTAACGAATTCAATCGTGGCCGAATTTCGCTCCAGAACGAATTACGTAAAGGTCACTCAGAATCGGTTGCTGTGCCAGAAAACATCTATGCTCTGTGTGAACTGATAAAGCAATATCATCAGTTAGCATAACGTGGGTATTAGTATGATAAGCATCAATAAAAAAATTATGATCATTTGGCCATGAAAACGATTCGTTCTCGTTGGATCCCACATAATCTGAAATACAATCAAAAGTGGCTCGTGTCGATTTGTGCAAAGGATTGTTAAAAAATACTATGAAGGATCATCAAAGGCTGTATATAACATCTACACAAGTGACGAATCATGAATTTATGCATATGCGCTCGAAATAAAAAAGCAATTGACTGCATGGGTCTTCCAAAACGAGCTTAATCCAACAAAAATTGTTCGAGGAAGATGCACATCGAAGCAAATGGTTGCATGTTTCTTCGGCAATACCGGTAATATGGCAACAGCGGTGTTAGAGCAACCTAGAAGAGTCAATTCTAAATAGACACAACCACTTGTTTGCCAAGTCATCAGAGAAATTCGGAAAAAGTCGAAAAAGAGGTGAATTAGTTTGCATCATGACAATGCGAGCTCTTACACGCTCAAACAAAGACCTTTTTAACAGGCCAAAAAATAGAATTGGTGGTTCATCCACCGTAAAATCCTGATTTGGCACTCAATGACTTATTTTTTATTCCCAGAAATAAAAAATAAAATACGTGGTTAACGATTTTCGATACCCGAAGGAACGGTTCTTTTGGAGTTGCCTCAATCGAGGTGGAAAAAGTGCTTCCAAAATTGGTTCAAACGCATGCAAAATGGTATTGAACTTCATGGAGTATACTTTTAAGAACAATAAAACCAATTTCTAACATAAACATTAATGTTTCCATTATTAGGCCAGAAATATAAATAGCAACTCTCGTTTTGTTAACTATTGTCTTGAAGTTTAATTTAACTATTTAGCGTTACTAAGGAATTTTACTCCAGCCCCTCAGATGTAATAACAGCCATTTATGTATTTTTGCAAAAACTTAGGTGATGAGCTCCTCAATCCCTGCCTCGTCGCGACTTTAAGATTGTGTGTCGACTACATTCGATTAGCATAGAAATCAGTTCTTAAGCTTAACACCGGACAAACATCACGATTACACCGTTGCTAATAGCTTTTATTCAAAAATATAGTTAAAACCCATAGCTACAATTAATACGCTGTAGTTATGAAAAATTTAATATCACAAGACCATAAATATACAAATATGACGGCAAAAACTCTACCGTAGGTTGCAGCTTTGTGGTTTTTCGTGTCTTTTATTAAAGTAGAAATGAAAATATTGCAAAATTTTTAATGAGATACTTTATAGATATATAAAAGTATTTGAACAAAATATTATCAAATTATAGGTAAGCTGTGAATGATTGATAGCTCCAGCACTCAATTTGTAGGGTTTCAGCATATTATGCGGTTTGTTTCGAGCGGTTTTCATTTTTCACTTTCATTTTTACTCATATCAATTTACGCTTTGTGAATAGGTGGGCAAATGGGTGAAAAACAGAAATGTTGTCACCTAGTGTATAAATTTTATTTTGCATAGCTTCAAATCGTTATGTTTTTGATGTGTTACTTTATCAATGACGTATTTAGTTATTATTTTGCAAATATTACGTATATATTTAGATAAGCTTTGAACTGAATTAGTGGCTTCGAAGCTATATTTAAAACTTGTACGGATAAGAAAATCTTCAAAAATATTTTTGTGCGTCTTTTTTTCCATGATAAAGAGTTCATCCGAACGACCTCAAGCTGAGAAATTATTCTTATTGTTTTTGTGAATTTTTTTCTAGTTTTAAGAGTTGTGATTATTTCATAACATGGCTTGGAAGTAGAAAAATTATTTTGCCTACTCGTCTTTACGTGCGTAGACGTTCTTTGTGAAATTTTCTTATTTTATCTAATGTTACAGTTTTAGTTTTATAAACAAGTGACTTTTATTATTCTTTATATTTCAGTTTGAAAAGCAATAAACTTAACAATGCCTGCCAATAAAACCTATGAACGACCAAAGGATTTTATTGATCCTGGAGTACCATCGAAATGTACCTGGAAATTGGGTACTACAGAGAAGAGCATTCACACCAAACGGGAAATGTAAGTTTAAACATATTTTACGCTACGGTGCAAATTTAGTATAAAACTTTAAACAACACAGTACAAAAAAAAAACTCAAGAGGTTTGGTAGATAAGATGGCGTACTCAGATTTTTGAAACCATGTCTGAATTTCGTGTAAGCCCCTTGGAAAATATCGTGTAACTTTAAATTACTCGCAGCTTGAAGATTCTACCAAGTTTAAAATTTTGGGGCAAAATGGTTTTTATTCATTTGCGTAAATGTCTTTTACTTGTTTTTTTTTTTTAAACTTAAAACCTTTAGTGCGATGTTCCTCTAAACTAAATATAACTTATCATCGTAGTGTTCCGTCTGGTATAATTTTGGTCAAAAATAGTTTCTCCATTTCGAGTGAAATGTCAAATATTCGAAAAGTAACAGATTTTAAATGTCTTTCAGGCAATGGTCTCAAAGAAAGCATGGTTCAACAACATAAAATTGAGCTATGAATTGCACGTCCAATATATGGAACATAAGTTTATATATTGGTATACATAAGCATACCACAGCATACCACAAGCATACCACAACCTCAAAAATTGCCGAGGAAGTGTTATTATTTAATAATGGATTTAATTTAATTAAGATTTTTTAATGATTGTTATTTATCTGCCCGTTAAGACTGAAAGAAATTTTAAAACTGTCATTTATCCGGCCATTAAGTTGAATTTAAAGAACGCAGGTTCTTTATATGGAATAAAAAGCTTTTTGGCCCAACTTCCCTGGTGGTTTCTGAGGTTATTTTGTTTGTTTTTTTTTTTTTTGTTTTTCAACATTTCAACTAAAGGCACAATGGACCCATCTTTGACCTTTTTTTTATAATAATTTTGTCAGAGTTTTATCCAACCGAAATTTTTTAAAGTCAATCAAAATTCCTTTATGCGTCGGAGTTAAGCTTATAAAGTATTGAATTTTGTTTTAAACATTTTTTTTTTTATTTCTATTAATCTTCTTGGACTTAAATTCGTTACTTTTTTTATAATTATCTTCTTCTTTATTTTCCATTTTTTTTTTTTTTTTGCTATTTTAAATGTAAACATCGACAGTTCACTTATAAAATCGGTGTAAACTTAACTTTTTTTTTATTATATAGCGCCCATAGACAGAAGATCACACCCGATATTCTACAGGTCATTGGCATGACACCATTGGTTAAATTGAACAACATACCACAGTCCCAGGGCGTTAAGTGCGAAATGTGTAAGTTTGAAAAATGTTGTTTATCTTGGACAATACGTACCATGAAAAACTCAATTCAATATCTTCCCACTTCAATTCAATAGACGCCAAGTGCGAATTCTTGAACCCGGGTGGTTCGGTTAAGGATCGCATTGGCTATCGCATGGTACAGGATGCCGAAGAACAGGGTCTCCTCAAGCCCGGCTGCACTATTATCGAACCAACATCGGGCAATACTGGCATCGGCGTGGCAATGGCCTGTGCCGTTAAGGGCTATAAGTGTCTGATTGTTATGCCAGAGAAAATGTCTAACGAAAAGGTTTCGGCTCTACGCGCTTTGGGCGCCAAGATTATACGCACTCCTACCGAGGCGGCTTACGATGCGCCCGAAGGACTCATCTATGTGGCCCAACAGAAGCAACGTGAAATTCCCAACTCGATTGTGCTCGATCAGTATCGTAATTCAGGCAACCCACTGGCGCACTACGATGGCACTGGTGCCGAGATACTCTGGCAGTTGGACAACAATGTCGATATGATTGTCATTGCTGCCGGAACTGCAGGTACAATTTCTGGCATAGGTCGTAAGATCAAAGAGACTGTCCCAAATTGTCAAATTGTTGGTGTTGACCCTTATGGCTCAATACTGGCACGTCCCGAAACACTTAACAAGTCCGATGTGCAATATTATGAGGTCGAAGGTATTGGCTATGATTTTGAGCCCACAGTCACCGATCAGTCGGTGGTCGATGTGTGGACAAAGGTCGGTGATAACGAGTGCTTTCCCATGTCACGTAGACTCAACGCTGAGGAGGGTCTCTTGTGTGGCGGTTCAAGTGGTGGCGCTATGACTGCCGCTCTAAAAATGGCCAAGAATCTAACAGAGGGCCAACGTTGTGTTGTTATCTTACCCGATGGCATTCGCAACTACTTGACGAAGTTTGTGTCGGACAATTGGATGGAGGCACGTGGTTTTAAGGAGGTTGTCAATGAATTCAATCATTGGTGGTGGAATGTGCCAGTCAGTGATTTGAAGTTATCTCTACCGTTGACAATTAAGTCAAATGCTACATTTGCCGAGGCCATTGAAACAATGAGACAGCAAAACTTGCCACAGGTCACCATGATCGATGAGGAGAGGTAATTAAAAAATTTTCTAAATAAAGAAACTAGACTTTTTTATTTAATTCAATGTAACAGAATTTTTGGTAACCTTAACTTTTTTAGCATTCGTGTTGATATTTTGAGAAGTTTCTCAAAAGTTGTATTGAAAAACATAGAAATTGAAGAAATAACTTGAAAATTTGTGCATCAAATATTTAATTTTTTCCATCTTCTAGTGCTATTGCCGGCGTTGTTGTCGAAACGACACTCCTTAATCAAATTGTCAGCATGAATCGTCAACAAACTGAGCCAGCTTTGAAGGCAGCCAACAAGCGTGTCATACGTTTGGAGAGCAACGCTATTTTGGGTAAATTAGCTAGAATCCTGGAGGTGGATCCATGCGTTTTAATTGTCGACAAGCAGGGTAAACTTGGATTTTATTTTACACCAAACATCTATTGATCCATTTACTTATCTCTTAGATGGAAAAGATGTTCTGAAGGGTCTGGCTACAAAATTGGATGTTATGGCATTCATTGCCAAAGGACCAGCAAAAGAGGCAAATGGTACCAACGCCACGAATGGTGCCAATGGAGCTCATTAGTTTAGTGTCATGCATATTATATCCATTTTATAAAGTTTTTAAAGCCTCTCAATAAAACATACACATTAACCGCAATAACAATCATGATTTGAATGTCTATTAAAATATATTCTCTTGTTTGTACATGTTTGTAAACTTCTTCCAACATTCACTGAAATATTGAAATACAGAAAATTTAGTAATTTAACGTAGTTGTTACTTTAAGTCACTATGTTGGTTCAAAGTTCAAACTTAAAGTTGTGATGACATGTCGCTTCCCGTGGTAAAGTACTGGTTTATCTCACACCTCTTCTTACAGTGCTTTAAAGGCCTTTTGAAAATGCAACTCCTCGGACTTTTAAGTTACACCTGCTAAATTATTGATAAACCACAACCAACACGTTGCTCCCCAAAGAGCTTTCCTTAACCTTAGGCCAATGTCTACCAGATCAATAATCTTGCTTTGTATGTTATCTACTCTGAGGATATGAAACAGATGTCTGCAGCATAATAAAGGTCGTCTTAATGGATTGTGAACGTCCATTAAATGCTGCGGCTGGTTCAATTCTCTCAAAGCTATAGAGAGAGTACCTCGCACCTGATACTGTAATTAATTAGCTTCATTTCAATGGATGATATGGGCATATTTTTCTACAAGTATGTAGAGCTGTAGAGAGCGCCTCGCACCTGATGCTGTACTTAATTAACTTAATTTTAATGGATTATTTGGTGTATTTTTCTATAAAGTATTTGTTATTGATAATATAAACTACAGATGGCATGATTTTGGAAATACAGAAAGTACTTTCATTCCTTGCCTTTTTTTATATTTTTCCATAGATTTTCGAAAAAGTATTTCCGATACCTGCATCTTCAGTATTCTTCAAATTTTTATATTCTTCACAGCGTTTTTAACTTGATATTTTCACAGTTCACTACGGTATTTTCTTAAGCGAATTAAATTAAAAAAAAAACAGCTGATTTATTATTATTTTTGAGTTATATATTTAAGGCCGTCTTTATTAAAGAAATGCCTAACGCGTTTTTTGTTTTTCTCTTGTTTATGAAAAAGTTTTAATTCCATATTTGCATTGCTTAGATAATTATTTGTATGGTGGCAGGAGTTAACAGCTCCTCAACCATATGCACTGGAAATATCTTGGAGGTGTGCGATTCTTAGTTATTCGAGAGAGAGAGAGATATTTAACTTGCTTTGCTTAAGTTATGCTTATGTTATGTTAAAAATAAAAAAATACTTTTGAAATTAAGGAAATAGTTATACGCCTGCTTAAATAAGTGTTTCAATTCAAACGCCACGATTTCGCAAATCCTTCACTTTATAGATGCGCACCAGCCAATGTTCGGTTGTGTACGCTTCCTCCAGCACATCCAGTTCAAAGTCTTTGTTGCCAATTTCGGCAGCGCGCACACGATCATAGCCAGCCGGCTTGCCACCTTCAGTGTAGACTTGACCAAAACGATAGTAGCACATCTTGTACATCAAACAGTTGAGCAAAGTTGGTGAGCCCTCCTTATCGACACGGAATTCACCATTAGCAGCATAGTAATCTTTCTCCTTTATGTGAGCGCCACGATCAGTACTGCCGCCAATGCGCACCATCCAGAGAAATTTGTTGATATCATCCGAAGAGTAGCCAGTGAGACCGCCAAAAATAACGAGCACATAGTCTACATCAAGTTCGCGCATTATTTCGTAGGCTTTCTCCTCCGATGAGGCCATGGCTTGACCGACACGTGATATGTGTGTGTTATTCCAGGTGTTGTTGTCCACCAGTATTGTACGATTCGCCATAGCAGTTATCTGATAGCCATAATCCCACCAGGACATGATGCGCGCATCCTACAAATGAAACAGAAATAAACTATCAAGAAACGACATCTAATACAATTTGAAATAGGAAATGAAATAAGTTCTATGTGTCAGCTTGTTTGGAAGTACTCATTATGTTTCATACTCTTCCTATCAAGAAATTCAAAGAATTCATCATTTCAATCAACGAAAACTACTACTTTTTTCACAATTTAAAACGCCACAACCTACCTCAGGTGTATTCATTTGTAGCCAAAAGTAGGCCTCTCGGAAATCATCGAAAATTATGCGTCCACCATCATGTGAGCGTGCACTCAAAACAATACTAGGCGACGAATATGCCTCTGAAGTGACCCAGGTACAGTGAAAGGTATACATGATAAGCATTAGCGTGATGAGACCAACAAAACCAATGGCCACCTCGCTCTTGACGCCGCCCTGTTGCTCTAGCTTCTTGTGTTGACGTCGGCTTTCCACTGGTTTCGTGCTGCCTGCATCAACACATTTGATATACTTCGATAGCAAGTGGGAAACAGCAATGCCTGAGAGCACACACATAACTGGCGCCAGCACAAGCATCAGCCGCACCATGACACCCTAGTTGGAAAGGAAAATACACAAAGAGATAAGATAAAATATTTCTGAAAACATAAGATTGAAAACTTACTGCAAAATAGATGCTGGTAACGCCATATAAAATTATGAAAATATTGGAATCGGTAAGTTTTGAAAAACAAAAATAAAGTCCAGCGGGAAAGAGAAATACCAATATCTAAAAGAAACAAATAAATAATTAACATAATTTACAGAAAAATTTAATTTACGCTACTTGAGAAAGTTTGGCTTAAGAAATAAAAGCAATGCAATGAAAAAGGAGTGAAGTATTTATGAGTAAACATGATATGCGATAATAATGCAAATATCGTTGAATAAGGTTGTGATGGGTAAGAAATAGTCAAGGTTGGGTAATTTTTTTAAGTTTTAATGAATTATTTCAGCAACAGGAGCAGCACTTTTTCTTATTTAATTATGTGAAGCTATTGTGCAACTAATTAAATCCTCAAAGATAAAATTAAATTCGGGAAAAACTTATCACTTGATTTTTTAAAACCTGCTAGCTGAAATGATATGCCCCTAGCTTGTTTGATATTTGGACACGCACAGTGTAATTATTAACAAATATCATAGATGAAAAGATTTTGATTTTTTTTTTCTTTTTTTTTAAATTCTAAAAAAAAAATTCGTAGAATTTGATTCTTTTTCAATCGCATCGCTGGGAACTTCTAGCTTTTTCAGGAATAAACGCGAAGAAAATGTTCAAAATGTTTACAAAGCAGCTGAATAACAGCAGACTTTAAAGACATTAAGTTTTACTTGGAAAACAAAAGCAAATTCCAGAATTTTAAGATTTTATTTGATTTTTACGAGAAGCACCAAAACAATTGTACACCAAAGACAATGTATTTTAGACACCAACTTAAGACACTTAAGAAGTGTATGTTATACGATAGATGTATACTTTATGCAGCAAAAGCAATGAAGTATGGGTTTTCCCAATTCGTAAGCATTGAATGATCATCACACGCCTACGCCTTCAGTGATAAAAGCCAGTCATTCGATATTTAAGTGAATGTGTGATGCGCTTTTAAAGAACGTTTAAATATGAAAAATTTTGATCAATGCATCAAACAAGAGATACAATTTTATCAGAAACATTATTGTAATAGCTACTCTTGGACTTCGAGGGGTTGCTTAATGAAATTTTACTAATTTCTTTATTGTTAATAATCGAATTCGCAAATCTCTCCTAAAAACAAAGTATAAACTTCATAACTTTACGGGTTAATATAACATATACCACACGAATACACAGCTTGGCATATCTCACCTTCTGGTGAACACTCAAAAGTTTCGTTTTCAGACAGTTATATTAAAGTTCTATAAAAGTAAAAAACTTTCACGCCCATACTTGCAGTTCACGCCAATTTGTACAAAAGTTCTACGGCCTCTGTAACGTAACCCCTTAAATCGTTCTTTTGTTTTGAAAGTTTTTAGAGACGTTCCTTATGACTTGCATGCTTTTATTTGCAAACCAAAATCAGCGATCAAAGTGTCAATGTAATCATGGTGATAAACAGCAGCGCTAGAGTTGAATAACAAACATAAATTCGAACTCAAAACATAGCGCCCCATATTTACTGACATTAACGCGCACTCATGCGTTTTGTTTGTCATCAGTGAAGAGTCGAAATATAAATAAACATGGGTTAGTATTAAGCATGGGAATAAATTACATACCTGCAGATCGAAATAAAATGAAGACCACGATGTAGGTTGATGCTCTGAAACGGAGGCGATGATCGGTATGTGATTCTTGGCATAGGAAGGATCCAATAGGGAATAAAAACGTCCCGTCCAGGGTGAAACTTTGCCAGTGATTGTCAGTATTGTGCCAACAACAAGTAAAGTACTCAGCAACGTTGTAATCAAAGCTTTAAGCAGCACCTCAAAATCTTCTTTTGACAAGCACGAACGTACGTAATCCACAAAAGAATGAATCTGGCAGAGGCCAAAAACGCCAAGGGCCTAGGTGAGGAAAAAATAAAGATATATTTATTAAGAAAAGCTAAGACAAATTAAAACATGTGTAAGCTTTTAAATTTAATCAGCGTAGTTGTTGGTACTCATTCTGTTTCATACTCTTCCTATCAAGAATACACAAGTATTCATCACGAGAAATAATAATGCACATTAAAAAAAAATTCAAAATTTCAAAACTTACCAACATGTGTTCCGAGCTTTGTATTGGCTGAAAGCCTACAAATGATATCTGCATTGAGAGTATTGTACCCACACAGTATAAAGTGCTGTAGGCAACATAAATGCGATGCGAGAACCGACCAGTGATCATCAGCGCCAAAACATGCAACGGTATCAGATTGATAAGAAAAACATAACCACCCCATGAGGAAACCATATAGAAATAGGCCAAAGCAGTCATTGTAGCCCAGAAAATTGTGCCACTCTTTACAGCCTTAATCCACAGATAGTAGGTGAGCAACATGCAGAAAATGGCAATGCCTTCATTGTCATACGAACCAGCCACAGAACGTGATATGTAACCGGGCACAATGGAAATCATGGCAGCAGCAACCAGTCCAGCACCCGTGCTCTGTGGAAATATAAAGAATGTTTAGTCAGAAATTGATCAGAGTTAAACATTGCAGAAGATATTTCTAAATTCAAGAAGCAATCAGTTAGGTTTTTAGTACTCATTATATTTCATACTCTTCCTATCAAGAATTTAAAAATTTCATCATTGCTCACAGCAACAGCAGCACAATTGAAATATTCTCAAGTTTAGATGTCAATTGTATCTAGGCAATACCATGTAGTCAAGTTTTTTTTTCTTTCTCGAATGTCCTGTTTGAGATTTCTGAACATCCTGTTGCATGGAGGAAGAAGTTCTGACCTGACTACATGGTTGACATTAATTTGTCTTTGCTTCCATTGTTGAATTTATTACAAGCAGGGAAATATTTCAAAGATGGCTGCATGCACTGAGTGTAACATGTGCCAAACACATCAGATAACCTCACAATTTTGTTAACCTCACAACTTGATTAATTTGAATCATAAAATATTTAACTCACATGTATTTCCTTGGTCAGCGCATACGTGATGAGCGTGGTCAACGATGAGAAGAATGGTGCCAGGAAAACACAAACGTTCCGTATATCCACTGTTATATTCAAAAGCCACAGGAGGCGATAGAGTGCCGCTGATGTAACCATCAATCCGGGATAGATTGTACCGCCAATGATGCGGCCCAATGGATACCAGGCGCGTTCATCGAACCAGTTATGGAATTTGTAAAAGCCTTGTTCGGCCAAAAACCGTGTGGTACGATAGTTAAAATATGGATCGAATTCATGGATAACGCTCTCGAATCTTAGCACCGAGAAAAGTCGCGTGGCAAACGCTAAAACGAATCACATAGAAATGGAAATGATTTAAGTGAAAAAGAACAAAGCAACTAAAAAGGTTAAAGCAACTGTCTGAGTGAACCAGCTGCCTGCCTATGTTAATGTATTTGTTAGTTAGATTAAGTGCGTAAGTGTGTGCACGATCTTAAATAGATTTTGAGTGAAACTCAACAGAGCCAATTATTTCGTGTTCGACTTAATCGCTACCTAAACATCATCTACCTATTTGTCAAGCATTTAAATAAATGCAAACACTAAGTTAAACTTACACAGCACCGCAGCTATTATAAGAATGGCCAATTTTACTAAATGCTCCTGCTTTTCCCATGTGACCAAACTCCTCAGTTTACCACCAGCTAATGTTGTTCCGCTGGTAGTTTCCAATGTCATCTTTACTGATCTAACGCGGACTCAAAAACAACCGGCACCCACAAAAGTGGGATGAAAGCTAACCAATAATTACTCGTTCGCCGGTTGGCTGAAAATAACTGTAATGGTATAGTTTTTAATATTTTGCTGCAGCTAATGTAAGTTATTCACTTTTATTATAACAAATACTTTAAAAGAAAATGGATATTATTTTATTGAGAAAAAAGAACACAAATATTGCACCAACATAAAAATGTTTCACGTCGTGGCACTACAGAATAAAATTCGCAAAACGCCCAACAAAGCGGAATGTCAGATGTTAATACAAGAGGATTGAGCGCATTTTTTTGATCTGGCAGTATCTTAGAGCTGCCACATTGATGGAATGAAAAAACTGATTTGGCTGAAGGCACACTATAATCACACATTATATGCCAAGTCGCGAAACGCTTTGTTTAACATTTCATTTCGGAAGTAATAATGTAATGAAATGTAAAAGTAATAATAATGTTGAAAAAGTGTTTGTCGGTATAACATAGCAGCAAGGAAATTCATTGAATCAAGCTATTGCAGGTTTATAAAGAATAATTCGTCAATTTCTCTTTAATCACACTACATTGATTGTATATATAAGATGACTAACAAGTGTAAGAACATAAACATCATATAAAAAATTGTATACAAAGCTTCTTGTAGAAGCTACCGAAGATGTCAAAAACCTTCTATAAATAAAAAAAGTACACCATAATTGCCTCATCAAATTTTTAAAAATGTTCTTCCAATTCACTGCTGGAAATTTTCTCACAATTACTATGTTATAGAAATGGTTAGTTGGGTGCATCACATTCTCTTACTGAAAGCTAATAAGCAATCTCAAAAACCTTGTTAAATGGTATCAATCAATCTGTCTCAAGTAATAAAAGCATGTATGTACTAGTTTCTGACTATTAATTTTAATGTTGTATAAACTAACAATTTTACCAATACTAATTTATATCTTCACTGAAATTTTAAAACTATTATGAATTAGAATATGTAGATTTTCTGGAACCGACTTATTACCATAGAAGTAAACGCTTCATTTGCAACGGCATTGACATTAAGCTTACGTTTCTAGAAAAAATCTGCATTTTTTAATTATTATAGAATTCTGATTTGTCCCTACTCTTTGCTAAAAAGGAAAAATCTGAATGTATACTTGTTATATATTAAACTTATTGCGTCTTACCAATACTTCGCTACTTTCATAGAAATTGTCAACATTTCCGACTAAATTAAAAAAAAAAAGAGCTAGCTTCTTATAAGCAATTGTGTTGTGCGTGTTATTAAGTTTGAACATTATTGACCGAGAACTGGACGTACAAGGCTTAACGCCGACTACGAACGGCGGTGAACGGAATATCCTTGTTCTCAAGAAGCTTTACATGGCATTTTAATTACTCTCTGAGGTTTGCCACTGTCTGCAGAGAGGTGGCAGCCGTACAGAAAAATCATTTTAATTCAAATAATTTTCTGTTGCTGTTGTGATTCGAACCCGGGTCTCCAGGTTCGTTGACAAAGAGGCCACGCACTTTAACCAACTACTCCACGGATGCCACACGACCACATTTCCGACTAAAGCTTACACAAAATTTACTAAAGCTCTCGAACCAATTAACGAGAAAGTATCGACATGTGCTCTAGAATCATATTTTGAATTAGTGTCGGCTCCAGCTGATGCTATGTATGTTAGCAGAATGTCAATTTTATAAATTTCTGTCTGTATATTTTCTGTCAAACAAAGCAAAGCACATTCAGAATAGATTAAATCTTGTACTTTGAAAGCGAATAAAAATTTCGCTTGGTGGTATGGAGAAATAAAAAGTTAACTACTAACGAAAAGTTTTTTCTTAGTATCAGCTCTATGTTTAGGCGGCTTTATGTAATATTTTTATTATAATTTAGTTTAATAAAAATTTTAACAGATTGAAGGAATTTCCGTTGTTATTTACTTTTATAATTTAAACACACCTTTTAACTCTCAATATGGCAACACCATGTAAGTCATTATTTTGGCATATGATGCTTTTTCTTTCACACTCACAGAGCTTTTAGCGCAAAATACAGTTTTGTTTTTTCTTCAACACATAACTTTAGAAATTATGTTTAATTTTTAGCATTTTCAAAACTGTGCAAAAATAACTGAAAACTAATGCAAAAAGAGCATAGATAAAGATATTAAAACATTTTAATAAGACCAAACCGCCTTGATTGTAAGGAAAAATGATAAATGTATAAAACTATTGGAAAAACTAAAATTTGTTGACAGTTGTTGTGTAGAAGGCGAAAAACGACAAAAAAGGAAGCAACGATATAGCATTTTGGAGCAGCAGCGGCGGCGCTGGCAGGAAGGGCACTAAGGAAAGTTGCTCTTATAGAAGCAACATCAATTAGGAGCATTGCAGGCACACGGTCATTAATTTAAATTGAGTCATTCGCATTCTAGTCTTGCGAGTCAGTGTGCCCGAAATTGAAAAGTCTGGAACAGCGCCAACATGTCCAGCATCTCGAGTCGAGCAGCTGATGGAGGCCGCAGCAATTATAAGGATATCTACGATCTGCTAGAAAAGCTCTGTCGGAATTTTGTAACTGGCAATCAAAATCACAGTAAGTTATGCCTAGAAAATCTATAAAAGTGAAACATTTTTTTTTTTGTTTCATTAGTCTTTTTAAAATGCCAACTAAAGAGAATTTAATTTAATTCTTTTGAACCTACTCGTTTGACTGAACTAGCTTAACAAATCATTCCTTTTTAATCGACTAACTTTTGTTTTGGAACAAGTTGTTTTTATGTATTGCGTTTGTGAGTTCTTACGAAGATTTAATTGAGTTTATTTGTAGTTTTATCTATGGTTCTTTCTCTCTTATTATTGCAGGGGACATTCTGCGTCATGTAACTCAGTATATATCAAATAACCCTACTGCGCTTGGATCAACGCTACCCTATGATGAATCGTCTTTGGTGACAAAAATATCCCAGCATCTGAGTGTAAATGCCGTGCCAACAGCAGTAGCAGCAGCTGCTTCAAATAACATTGGAGCGCAGAGCAGCTCAACGTTATTTTTAAACTTGCATGAGCAGCTAAAGGCTAGCGTAAGCTAAACTTAGACTAATTTTTACAATGTTAAATGTGTTATTTTTTTGCACAATTTTCTTACGAACTAGAGTTGCAACTCCACCGTTTATTGATTGTTTTATATTTTTTACTCACTGTTCTTAAGCTAATTGCATGTACACATGCGGAAGGATCTATATTAAATAATTTTCGTTTTTAAAATACCTTAAACTAATTTCAATGAATAATTTTTGTTTTGTAAATTAAAGTTGTTCGGATTTCGTTTTCATTTTAAACAGTTAAAAAAAAAATATCGTTCTTTAAAATTATAGTTTGGCTTTTTAAACCTTTATTATTTGAATATAAATTTAAAATTAAAGAATTATTAAATGTAAGGATCCTACTTAGTTCTTGTAGGCTATTTATAAATAAATGAATATTCTTAACCCATATTTATAGCAATTGGATTCGAGGCAACGTAGCGCTCTCCTCACGTTTCTCTATTTTATGGCAGATTCAAAGTATGCACCCGAAAATGGTTACTACAGCAGCAGCAACATCGGTGATCGCCATATTACATCAACGTACATAACATCAAATTCGGCCTTGAATTCGATGCGATCGCACTTGTTTCGCAAATCACATATATCTGGAGCTGGAGCTGGTGGAAATGCAGGGGGCGTTGGTCTAAATCGTAGTGGTGTAAGACTGTTTTTGTGATTTCTATATGCATCTCTTATTTATGATTTTTTTTTTTTTAGAATTCTGCGCTTTATCAAAATACGCAGGACATAAGTAATAAGCTTTCTACACTACGCAACAACAATGCCAGCCATCATCTTCAAACACCTTCCGATACGGAATCCGCTGCAATGTCTACAACCAGCATGGCACTTACAGTGCGCGGGGATTTGAGCAAATTCAGAGAAGCACAAAATACGCTCAACGACGATATAGTTCAAAATGTCATTTACGCTTTCACCGGTATTCAGGGCAAGTATTTAAAGAAGGATGTCATCTCAGGAAAATTTAAGTTGGACTCCAAGGCAAAGTTGCTGAATGTGGTGCAGGCCGGCATGTTATTACGTCTGTCCGAATTGGGGCAAGTAAAAGCTTAATTTTTATGGCAATTTTTTTAAATAATTTTTGGTTATTTTTTTAGGTATTATCATGATCTTGTACAGTCATACACCGATAGCAAAAGCGGTCTCTGTGTATTAGGATTAATGGGTCAAGGTTTTATATCGGCACTCAAAACAGAATTAACAAGGTATTACGGAATGGTTGCCATGCTGCAGGAACAGGTATAGTTGAAATTTTAATTAAAATATGACGTCAAAACAAAAATGTTCCATTCCGTTTTAGCTAAATAAACAGCGCTATTCTGAGCAATGTGCCTATCCTTCGCCCCCTCCCCATGAGCGCCTAACGCTGATGAAAATTCTCGTTTGGTCAGTTGATCCGCTGCAGCGTCTGCAATGGCTAGCCAATATTTCCGAAGCGTGTCAGGAGAAGAAGGGTGGTGCCTTGGCATCAACTTTACACACCTTCCTCAGCAATGGCAATCCGATGGTTCAGTCGTTGGCAAAAGAGCTTTTGCTTGCCCTCTGTGGTCCACTTTATCAAATGATTTCACGCTGGTTGCTTGAGGGAGAAATATCTGATCCACATTCAGAATTCTTCATTGAATGCCTTTCAGAAGTGGGTCCAGATCGCTTATGGCACGATAAATATCGGGTACGTACCGCCATGCTGCCCGACTTTATTCCAACAGAAATGGCGCATAAAATGCTCGTTACTGGCAAAAGCATAAATTTTCTCTGTGAGATATGTGAAGATAAACAACCCGTCAAGGGACGCGATGAGTTACGCATGTGTATTGAAGAGAATGGTAAGGCAAAGCAACCTAAGAATGTTCTAATTAATTTATAAAATTTTCTAATTTCATAGCTGAACATATTTTCTCTTGTGTTGCCGATACAAAGTTACACTCAACCATAGATTCAATATATCTGAACACTTCCAAACGAGTGCTTGATATTGTTATGGGTCCACATAAGTTGCTGGAACATTTACAAGCCATGCGTCGTTATTTGTTACTGGGTCAAGGCGATTTCATTGGCATTTTAATGGAAAATCTTAAGTATGTTTAAAATTAAATAAAAACAGCTGAAAGTAGTATTTAATTTTCTTCAATTTAGATCGGAGCTTGATAAACCAGCCAAGGAACTCTACTCCTATGATCTTTCATCGATCATGGACGCTGCCATACGTTCCACTAACGCCCAATATGACGATCCTGAAATACTTAATCATTTAGATGTACGATTAATGACACCATGCGATGGTGATATCGGCTGGGATATACTTTCGCTGCAATATACAGTGCGCGGTCCTTTAGCCACTATGTTGGAGCCCTCGATGGGTATCTATCAAATACTCTTCAAACCACTGTGGCGTATGAAGCACATGGAGTTTGTGCTGTCATCTAAAATTTGGAAAGATCAAACATGCAACGCAAAGGTAAGTAAGATTTTAGTTATGTTCGTTGTTATGAAAAACTTTATGCTCGCAGCAAAATTATAATGCACAACAATGCTAGACATACTCTATAAATACTTGTACCGTAAAATTGTTACATATTTGAGATAGTTTGCACTTGCAAAGAATTTAAAAAAACACGGCAAATATATATCAGCTCTTTAAAGAATATTCACTGTCAGCATGGCCACTTCAAGACCTAGAAGCATGGGCGTTCGCCGGGACATGGTAGGTACTTAGGTACATCAAATAAAAAAAAACGAATAGCCATTAGATTTTTATTTAGGCCTATTATACATCTATCTGGTTTGGTTTGGCCAGAATGAAATCTATAGTAATAATAAACTGGACATTTCAGCCTTTAACCGAATTTCTTATGATCAAATTGTGTTGTGCGTGTTATTAAACGTTTGTAACAATTGATATAAAACTGGACCTACTAGTTTTACGCCGACTCCGAATGGCTTATATGCATGTTCTCAAAAAGCTTTGCATGGGCATAAATTTTCTCTCTGAGGTTTGTCGTTTATAGGTGTCATGAGGTTTGTCTGCAGAGAGGTGGCAGCCGAACAGAAAAATTAATTCAATTGAAAAAACTTTCTGTGTCAGATGGAAATTGAACCAGGGTTCTCTGGCGTTTGGGTCACGCACTTTACCGACTGCGCAACGGCCTCCACATAAAATCGATACTTTCAAATAAACCTATAAACTTACTTTTGTAAAAGAAGGCTTCACGTTAATTTTTTCGAGGGGAATTGTTTTTTTTTACTTTTTTTTTTAAATGTGTCTACACGAATTTATTGCAAAAATGGCACAAACACATTTGGCGTCCGTGGCGTAGTTGGTTAAAGTGCGTGGCCGCTATGTCAAAGAACTTTGGAGACCCAGGTTCGAACCCCAGCAGCGACAGAAAATTATTTGAATTAAAATAATTTTTCTGTACGGCCGCCACCTCTCTGCAGACAATAGCAAACCTCAGAGAGTAATTAAAATGCCATGTAAAGCTTCTTGAGAACGAGAACATTCCGTTCATCGCCGTTCGGAGTGGCGTTAAGCATGTAGGTCCGGTTCTCGGTCAATTGTGTACAAACTTAATAACACGCACAATACAATTGATCATAAGAAGCTAGGTCAAAGTCCTTTCAAGGGCTGAAATGGCCAGTTATTTAATTTTAGTTTTTTTTTAATGGCACAAACAAGCCATGCTTTTTTTTTTTTGCTTGATTTTTTTTTAACACGGATTCCTTTTAGCCATTTCAATAGAGAAACTAGAGAAACTTATTGCTAATCTTATCAATTAAAGTCATTTATTTTCCTTCATTATAGAAAATATTTTATGCTTTGCCTTCTTCTATTATATGTTTTTCAAAATCCTTACAATTACTTTGTTCAAGCTTTGTAATTTAAATAATAAATGGCTCTCCGCAAAATCGCCAAAAAAAAAAAAAAGAAAAATCACCCAAATGAAAAATGACCCAAAAATTTATGAAAAATCGCCCAAAACGAAAAAACGAAATTTTACCCAAGAAAACTAAAAAAAGCCCATAAATTTTTGGAAAAATTGCCCAAAAACAAAAACGAAAATTCACCCAAAAAAATGAAAAATCGCCCAATATTTTACATTGTGTTCCCACACGAGATACGAAATTCCCTTGTACGAAATGAGCATTTTCAAGGCCAGTATTTTTTTTTTTAAGTCTATTTTAATTCAATCATTTGATGAGATAAATATTATTTATTTCTTATTAATATAGTCATTTATTAACCACTGTTATTAGCACGAAAACTATTATTAGAACTATTATTGCAACGATAAAAGGTACTGGGTAAGCTGATTTTTAAATTGCACTACTACGTTACTAATCAATCTTAATTGTGTACAGTGGCGCATCTAGGATTCGCGAAAGGGGGGAAACAAAATATTATCCAAGGGAGTAGGGGGTCTTAAGCCCTTTCAGCCCGTATGTAGATCCGCCACTGATTGTGTAGGAAGTGCGTTAAATTTAAAAATTTAATTCATTTTAATTTTATATAATCCCATACTTAAAAATCTATAAAAACATTTCTTACAAGGGAAAAATACTGATTCTTTTTCAAAACAACAAGTTTCTTTGGTTATCAAAAAATTTCAGAAAGAAAAAATTACGGAGGAGGTAGTGGGGGGAGCAGGGCGGGGCGACAGGTGGCGCGTGCGATCCGTCGCACTACGCATAATCCGACTTGACCAAGCAAACTCAAGCAAATGATGCAAATACAAAAGCAGAACCGCTGCTTTTACTTTAAATACCGTTATCTTTAAGAACTGATTGACGTTTCTTATTTAATATTGAAAACGAAAGATCACCCAAAAAAAACCAAAAATCACCCAAAAACGAAAAGTGAAATTTCGCCCAACATATTTCGCCCAAAAGCAAAAAATTTTACCCAACAAAAATGCAAAATCGCCCAATTTTTTTGGGTATTTTTTCATATGAAAAATCACCCAAATTCGTATGGAAAAAATTGGGTGATTTTTTATTATTTTTTTTGGGCGATTTTTCTTTGGGCGATTTTGCGGAGAGCCTAATAAATTGTAATCTCTTCTCAACCTTATCTCGAATTCATTTCAATTAATTTGATCGCAAAAGTTATTTAAGAAAACAGCATAGTAAAAGTTCCTTGTTAAACACTTAAATACTAAAAATCGCTTTATATTTCCAATGATACAATATGATACAATCTCAATATTATATCAAAATCATAAATGCTACTGATAAGATTAATAATCAAATCAATCAATTTTTAAATTTTGCAAACTTCTTAATTTCTTGACTACAAGGTTCAACTCTATAGGTACAACAGTTCAATAATCATAAATAATAAAACTGTTTTTGTTTTAGAACGAAAATTGGTAAATTTTCGGAAAATATCATTTATTTCTGCAGTTTCAGCCAGAAGTACCCTTAACACTTTTACTATATTTCAGCTAATTTTAAGTAACATTCTTTAACTCGCAAATGTTTTAAAAATTCTTAATAATTATTACTAGGTTCTATGAATTATAAAAAAAAAACATGAAAATTTTGAAGATTTTACAATTTAGCATCGGTTTTCAGTAGAGGTGCCAGCTTCTGGGACAACATAATGTTGCCGGAAATCTTCAGTTTTCCCTTCATGAATGCTGCCTGTGGATTTAGTTTTCCCAAAGCAATATCAACCATATCCTCATCGCCGACAGTCAAAGTAGTATCAACTTTAACTCCCTGAGCTGGGCCCTCGTAGACTTTGGCGTTCTTACAGTCAAGCGCTGTAATAAACGAAATAGAATTTTTAAGTACGGCAGTACTATTTGTATGCTTAGCAAAAAAACGCACTTTGATCTTTATGTATATTACTTTTTTTTTCTATTCAAGACAATTTTATTTCGCAGCACGTTTATTTAACTGTTTTATAGCGTTTAGCACACTTACTGATAAGATTCGCAAGATCATTACATAAATTATTAGGTTTACTTACTCCATTCTTTGGCTACTTTTCCATCCTTGGTGATCTTGTAGAGGAACACTCCATTGATAGCCTTTGCTTTGGCTTCGTTGCCTTTAATGCCATCAATGATTCTTTGGAAAACAGCGTCTGAGGCAAGAGTCATATTGATGGCTGCTATATAACTAGAACCAGCTGCAATTACAAATTATAATTTATTTTTATCTTTAATAGCTCAAGAACATTCTATGCTTGTACAAATTTAAGTTTCTATGCGTTGCTTACACTTGGAATGGAAAATGAAAATTAATTTGGAGTGTACTTCAATCACCGATTTTATGTCAATTCATGCGAGTTAGTATTTGTATGGGTAGTACACTCTGTTATCTTGACAGTTGTTTCGCTTAAAGTTAGTTGAGTGTTTATAAGAGAGCGTATGAGAACTACCTGCTGTGAGTTTCCTTTTACAAAATAGAAAATAGTGAGTTTTTTCTTTTTGTAGCTTGCGCAGTGGCGTTATTAGTTTTTTTTTTTTTTATTTCCTAAGTGCTACAGTATGGGCTGATTGTTCATTTGTATGTAGGTGTGACTAACATTTTGTTTCTCTAGCCAATATAGCTAATTAACAAAGAAGATGGAGCGAGAGAAACATAGCTTAAATTTATTTAGTTATAATATGACGTCAGTTTGTTTAATGAACACACTAATTCCACATTCCATTCCAGTCCATTAATAAACTGCTTTTATGAAACTAACAAAGCTAAACGTGGTCTTCATTTCATCTACCTGTCAGTTTTTTGACATATCACAGGCTTGTAAATAATTTATACATAAAGGAATTCTGCTATGCCAATTTCCAATTCAAAGATGATGAGGCACCCTTTCTGACCTTGGGTACCTTATTAAGTGTAGTGCCGTCTTATTTGGGAGAGCATTTTTAAGCCAGAATTTGTTCAAAATGTGTGTGTTATTCTGTGTTATATTTTTATGTATTTTTACTTGATATTAGGTCTTATTTACTTGATGGCTTATTCCTTGGCATTAACTTTAATAAAATTATCTTTTAACATCAGTTAAATATCAAATTAAAAAATTTTCTTAAGTTTTCCCTTAAGTGGTGATTTATTATTATTTTTTCATTCTTATATGTTTTATGCAAAAATATCTCCTAATTGATTTTAAAATTTAAATTTTGCATAGATATGGCTTGGGTGGTGATACCGCTGCAGACAGTATCCAATTTGCTTAATTTACTCGTTTTGATGCAACAGCCTCTTAATATTGTATACTGGAGTGTGTATACTTAAGCATAGAAATTGTGCTTAAGTCTCCTGTTCATAAAGATCATTGCAGCTATGACAATGAGGGTTGAAGGGAATGTCAATTCTTTTGAAGGAAATACCAATTCTGTACAGCATTGTACCAATCTCCTGTGCTGATAGCTTAACAACTCGTGATCTTGAAAGCAGTTTGTGAGTTCTTCGTAGATCATATGAATGACGAATTTTTCTTGCTATCCCTCAGGTTGTTAGACTTCTCTATCTATAACCAGATATGTTTAAATATTGCGAGTACACTCCTCCCCTCACCATATTCAATAGAATTAAAAAAGGTCCCGCTTTTGAAACATCCAGGGAGAAGCTTAGCCTAGTCAGCTCATCCGCTGTTTCATTACAATAACTATATGTAGGGTGGCCGGGAACCAAAATTATAATAATCTCAAGAAGGTGACTCAACTTGGCTAGTTCCTCTTAACATTGCGTTACCAGTTTGGAGTTGGATTGTATTACAGCCTTTGAAACAATTACCTACTTTAAAATTAATTTTAAAATAAAATTGTACATTAAAATAGTTCTCTCAATTGGCCATTAAATTGCAAGTACATTTAAAGAGACAAGTACATTTTAACACATTCGACAATCATCATTAAAATTGTTTATTTTTAATCTTTATTGCTGTAAATTAAAAATAGTTTTTGTGAGGAAAAGTTTATTTAGGGACCACCTTTAGGTTGAAAAACGCTGATTTTTTTTTATTATTATAGTGCCTATTAAAAACAACTTTTTCTTCATGCTAACATATCGAACTGCTTAAAAAACGGTTGAATACGATCTTGATTTTTAATACTCGTGAGGATATTATAATAAATATTTATTCACAAGCACTTTCTGTAAAAGACTTATTTATGTATAAATTTATTATATATATTTGTAAATTCTGAACTCATAAAAAAGCCTAATTTCATTATTACAGCTTCTAAGATCCATGTCAAATGAGCTGAACAAAGTACTCTATCGCCTGCATTTATTCACCTCTGAAATGATTCATTTTATACATCAAATGCAGTATTATATACTCTTCGAGGTTATCGAATGCTCCTGGGCTGAGTTACATGAACGGGTACAGCAAGCAAAGGCGCTCGACGATATACTCGATGCCCATGATGATTTTCTTACCGCCATTAAATGTGGCGCCTTTCTCGATTCCAATTCGGGTGAACTTTGTCAAAATCTGGAAAACGTTTATGAGGGTATCATACGACTTGAGGTGTGGCAAGATAAATTTTACGAGATCTGCTTCAGAGAACTTGAGGAACGTAAACTGTTCGAAATGGAAATTTTGAGTTCCGAGGAGGCTGGTGAATTTGGCTTGAATGCGGCAAAACAATTGGAACGGGATCAAGAGAACAAAATTTTCGAGCAAACTCTTAATAGTTATCACAAATCTTTGGAAAATATTGGAGCTGACTATGAAAAAGCTGTGCGCTGCTTTCTGCTTACGCTCAATTCAAACAATGATCATAATTTGCAACTCTTTGGCATAAGACTCGACTTTAATGAGTACTACAAGAAGCGTGATCAGCGTCTAGGCGTTCCACTGACCTTCGAGCATATGCGCATGAGCAACGTTTTCTACAACACAAACAAGAGTCTATTGGGTAGTCGTTATTCGACACTCAATAATTGACATTCAACACATAATGCTATGTCGTGTTCCAACACCAAGACAAATATACGTGCCACTACTGAGGGGCTGCAGAATACTGTGCTAATGTGCACATACCGTCTTGGCGTAAATGATGTAAACAGACGTTCTGTAGTAAGCTACCCAAGTAATACTCTGGTTAAAAGAAATTCTTTTATCTTAGCCAAAAAGGAATTAGTTCTTGTTTCTTGTTGTGAAATTCTGTAAATTTTAAGAAATATAATAACTGCTATAAAATATATTTTTGCTATGCAATAACTTAACAAAATTCTATAAAGCGAGATTATTTTAGCATTAGCCCATTTGCAGCTGCCGCACAAAAAGCTTGAGTTGCACAATATTCGAATATTTTAAAAATTCATTTCATTCATTTAATTTTATATAAATATTTTTATGGAAAAGTAGGTTTTTATGTGTATGTATTCATTGCCATCTAAATTGTGTCCATATAATTCGAAATAAAAATGAAGTTAAGTATTATTAGATGTTGTTCTTTTTAATATACACTAAATTTTGTGGATTTGTTTAATGTTTTATTTTTTTTTTTTTTTTTATTCTAATTAATAAGTGTTTTATTTATGCACAAAAATTTGTTCAAAATTATTTTCTTTCCTTAACTCTATAATATGTTTAACATTAAGATTGCATAGTGCATGATAAGTGCACTGCTCTCGAAAATAAAAGAAAAATTGTTATTCAATTAAAACCTCAAAAAAATAAACTAATGCAATTATTAAAGTAAATTTTTAAAATTAAAAAAGTTGTTTCCTTTCAAAACAAATGTTAAAAGAAGGTTAAGAAAGTAAGTGCATTGATGCTGACAAATATGTTGGAAAACTAAATAAAAAATAAATAACTGGCCATTTCAGCCCTTGAAAGGACTTTGACCTAGCTTCTTATGATCAATTGTGTTGTGCGTGTTATTAAGTTTGTACACAATTGACCGAGAAATGGACCTACAGGATTAACGCCGACTCCGAACGGCGATGAACGGAATGTTCTTATTCTCAAGAAGCTTTACATGGCATTTTGATTACTCTCTGAGGTTTGCCATTGTCTGCAGAGAGGTGGCGGCCGTACAGAAAAATTATTTTAATTCAAATAATTTTCTGTCGCTGATGGGGTTCGAACCTGGGTCTCCAGGTTCGTTGACATAGCGGCAACGCACTTTAACCAACTACGCCACGGACGCCACAATACAATACACGGACAATGTTGGAAAACTGCTAAGTTAAATTTTCTTAGAAGAGAACAAAAAATGGTTCTTGACAAAAAAAAAAAAAAAACAAACAAAGATTTGGACACGAAATAGGACAAGGATTAGAAAAAAGATGAGGACAAGAATCTTGATTAAATTTAGGGCCATGAATAATATTTATAAGTTCTAAAACAAAGATTTGGAAAACTTGAACTTTGGTTAGAACTTGAACTTGGACGTGGATGCGGACAAGGGTTGGGTTAAATATTGAGACACTTTTATGACAAAATGACAAGAAGGATGAAGAAGGAGTTCGAACATAAATAAGGGCAGTAATTTGGGCGTGGATACATAGATATGTATTAAGACAAGTATAAAAATAAGGACAAAGATGAGAATAAGTGTGGAAAAAAGAGAAAGGATAGGGATATGAATAAGGACAAAGATAAAGTTACGCTATTACGACAAAATCTATGACAGCTAAATATTTTTTTTTTATCTGTTATGGTCTATTGCAGAGGTGGGGAACCCTTTTACCCTGAGAGGCCACATTTAAAATAGAAGTAACAAAGGAGGTCACATAAGTTTCAATACCTATAAATATAACTTTTGTAAAGTTATTGCTGTTCAAATAATTTTTTTTTTTCAAATTCAGTTTTTCAAAACTAAAAATATTGACAATAAAGATATGACAAAGTGTTCATGCATGCTATTTTATTATAAATTTATGAAATATTTTTATTTTTATGTATTTGAATATATTTGTCGTCGAGGCCACATGAAAAATTCAAAAAGGCCACAGGTTCCCCACCTCTGGTCTATTGCATTGTTACTAAGGAATTAGAAATATAGTTTTAAAACGAAAAATTTATGAAATAAATATTAACTAAAATTTATTAAAGACTTAACTAAATTAATGCACTTATTATATTTTTAAAGCTTTAATATTAAAAAAAAAATAGAATTTAGTTTGAAATTGATTCAAATCAGAATAAAATCATGCCTATATCCCATGCAAATTGACATTGTCACAATAGGAAATCTCAAAATTTGACAAAGTAATTTATTAAAATTATCATAACTCAAATTTATAACTAAAAAAAAAATTTTTATATAATCGAAATCAATAGAATGTCCGATTTCTGACAATTTTACTTTAGCTTAAGACAAATTTTCGACAAATCCACAAATCGACACACACACCACCTTTTTGTCGATTACAAAGACGCCTTCGACAGTCCAATTAGGAATCATCTTTACTCCACCATGTCTGGTTGAGCATGTTGCATTTCATTGCATATAACTTCCAAAATAATTTTTTTAAATGGAAAATATATGTACTGCAAAATAGAAGATATGTTTTCCTTATATAATTCCACAGTCCAGACTTTGTTTTTATTACAACTGAGGCAAATGGAAGGTCATTGGAACAGTTCATTGAATGTGAGTTCATTGAAGATATCGATGTCCGCCACATGTTACTCCTCAGCAATTATCAAAAAGTCTTAACCCAAACTTTAAACCAACTCAATTTGTCTTCAAAGCGAAAAGTTGTGTTTATTAAGTGTCATAAACAAATGTTTTTATTAAAAAAGATCGTAAATAATATCGCATTAAATTTCCAAACATATTTTTATTTATCTTTAGATATTCAGTATAGGATAATGTATAATAAAATATAAATTATATTCAACTAAAAAAGTTAAATTGAAAACAGTTTTTACAGTTTATATCAAAAAATGTTGCATATTGTTTTTTGTTTATTTAACTATTTAATTATTTTTATATGGAAAATTTATTATAATATATATATTATAAACATAACATGACATTACAAATGTAAGTATACAAAATATTTTACATTATTTTTTTTTAGAAATATTTATTATTTGTTCTTTACGTTAACTGCTATATATTATTTAACGCCTTTGTTCGGATTTGCTTAATTAAGTTCGAATAAAAAAAAAAAAGATGTAATAATTATATATGACGTTTATTAAATCTTTAACTTAATTATAAGAGAAATATTGAGTGTTCAAGAATCAATTTTCAAACTAAATTTGTATTTTTTCGCAATTGTAAGCATAGATTCTTTTAAGGATTGCAAATAAAAGTAAATTATTTAAAGGACGGGAAAATTTTTGATGTGTCAAATAGAACAATTTAAATCAAAACACTAATTGTTTAAACTTAAAATATTTCCTTGCTTGGCGTTGATATTCCACAGGCTTCCTCATAGTCTCCCAATAAAGTTACTTTGCTATCTTGTTTCTTTTTGTCTTTATGACTATGATGATGTTTATCCTTTTTCTTTGCATTTGTAATAGCAGACGATTCGTCTGTAGTGTCTTTTGTAGTCTTGTGTGCTTTATGTTTTTTTTTCTTTTCAGTGTTGGGTGGCGTTACTAGCTCTTCAATTGGCATGCCTAATAAATTAGGACTTTCACTATTTTCTTTAGTGAAGCTAGTTTTTTTAGATTTTTTATGTTGCTTGTTTTTATCTTTTTTCTTTTCCTTCTTGCTAGAATTGAGTTTAGTGTCATCATTTTCAGCATTTTGTTGATTATCCATGCGATTATTAAGCACTGATGGACTACTATCAGCTTTTTGCCGACTATGCTTGGCGGTGTCTTCTATACCAGGCCTGTGAAAAACTCAATATAATTTAAAATGTGAGAGAAATTAGATGAAGAAATCTAGCTTACATATCCAATTCAATATCAAGTGCTCGGTGCGGATCATCAGAATCGAATTTGCCATCCTTATCTTCACTGTCGGTGAGCGCTACACCTTCTGGCATCTCAAGGGTTGTATTTACAATATGCAGCGGTCGCGGTTCTTTTGCAAATTTTACAAAAAAGTATTAAATTGTGTTTTTTATGCATTGTGTTTGAAAAACTCACCATCTTCCGAATCGGAACTGCTGTAGGAAACTTTATTTTTTGATTTTTTGCTCTTCTTCGTTTTTTTATGCTTCTTTTTTTCCTTCGTGTTGGCTTTTTCATCAAGTAAATACTTGTCGGAACGTTTTGTTGCTGTAACAAATAATTAAAACAATTTTAGTAGAACAGCACATTAATAGATAATCAATGCCGATTTACCTCCAATTTGAAGCGGTATGTCTAATGAAAGCTCTGTTATTGGAATGTCATCGATGTTATCGTATTGATCTGCATTATAATTCGAATTTGAGCCACTTGTATTCAACTTTTGCTTATTGACATCCGTCGCTGATGGTGAAGATTTCAAATAATGCGGATTATTACTTTGTTCAATTAAACGTGCAACACGGTTCCGCTCTAGTTGCTCTGGCGTTAACTCTTCACTCTTGCGTCGTTTTCCGCTATCATCTTGATGGGTGGATGATACAAATAGTTCATCCTTTTCATCCTGTGAAGAGCCTGCACCGCTGCTCTCATCTTCAGGTGGTGGATTTATCCATTCATCCAAATCTAGGCCATCTGGTAAAGGAACTTTGCGTTGTGCTTTCGGTGCAACCGGAATTAATTCACCGCTAAAAAGTAACACCATCTCTTGTACAATATCAATTGCCAATTTGGGAATAACTGAACCATGAGTGTTGGTTGCTGGATTTTCATTGTCATCAGTAGCGGAAATAAAATCAATATTACTTCTCTGATTTATATTCAGTTCAGTGACATTTGTGAATTGTGCTTGCAACATTTCAATAAGAATGCAAGCAGAATTGGCACGCTCTTGGACTTCAATATCACTTGAACTAACAAAGTCTTGTAGCTTCTCCAAGATGTCAGCACAAAGCTATAGAATAGCAAACATTTTAATTATTAGGGATATATACCTTTGTAAAGCTGCAGAAAAGTATGTTTTTATTGATTTTGAAAGGTATATGATTTCTTAATACTTAATACTTGAGATTTTAATTTAATAAAAAAGCATTAATAGAATAATTCATCCTTAGTTTAAACTTGTCCATCAATAAATATATGTGATATTTTGGATATCAGTGTATTTCGCTAAAAATGCGCGAATAACACAGCACTAACCATGGTCTTTGGAGAACAACATGCTGACCATTTTTAGTGAAAAACATAATGGTCCAGCATATTTAAGCTTTATTTTGTTTGTACTGAAAGAATATATGGGAATTTTGGTCGTAAAACAGGGTGTAAAATCAGCAAATAAGATTTCATTTTTCTTCACAATCCAACGAGATGAAAATAAACTACGCCAAATATGCAATCGGTCACTCAAGACACGTTAAAAACTTGATTTAGAAAAATGTATTAAAGTTTTAAATTGATTAATTTATAATAAAAAAATTGTATAAGAAAATTTCAAAGAAATATTTGATAACCACCAGTTGTGCCATTTGTTAGAGCCTTACTAAAAGGTACACTATTTTTATGTTGCAATATACATAATGTACATTCCCTCGAAAGATCGCTGTAAGGGGTTCTATGAAATAGGCATAAGACTCACAGCATTTCTATATGAAACAAAACGTTATCTTTCAAATGTATACCAGTTTTACTTTATTAAGTCCCTACTAACATTGATAAAGTTAATATTTTGTCGAAGAGCCTTCTTATTCTTCTTGTTCTACTGGATTTGCTTAAAACCTTTGATTTTGATCTCATATTTAGTTTCGTATCATTTTCCTGCCAAAACTTCCACATTACCGACAAAAAAAATCTGAATATTTCTTTTATATTACTATCAAACATATTGGTCAATTCGTACAATAAACATCAATCCTATTTATTGATGGACCCTCCAACGTGTAAGCTTTCTAACGTTGAATACGAAGTAACTTCTATTTGACGGCGTATGTTAATTTTGTTTATAATACGCGCTTTATACACGCTATTTGTGAATCCAAATGAATCCAAAACTCTATATTAATAACTTACTTTTTTAATTCCTTTGACATCCTCATTTTCTAAGCATTTTGTTGCAAGTCCGGTAAACAATTTGATAACATTCTGCACAAATACGCCTTTTATATGACCGGGCACTGGACGAGGTCGCAGCAATATATTCAAAGTACGCTCAGCATCTTCCAATTCGCTAAATAAAAATACTTTTGTTAAATTCAATCTTCATTGTGAATATTTCGAAAGTACCTAGAAAATTCGCCAACAATCCAGGCAGCTGCATATAAAACTTCATACATGGAGTTACTTTGTGAAGACATCGCAAATGTATCCAATAAGTTAGTCATTTCATTAACGGCAAATTGACGTACTACTGGAACACGTATAGCAACATCCAGTAACTGCTCAGCAATAAGTTGACCTAGAAAAATAATAAAAAACAGATACTTTAAAAAGAAAAGCGTACAAACTATAACTCAGCCTACCATGCTTTGAACCAGATTCCAGTTGGATCAACTCAACCAACACTGTTAAGTACCACTCGAAATTCGTCACATACAAATACGAGCTCTGCGAACAAATTTCAATCACTTTGTATAGCAATTCATCGCGATATGCTGAACCTTCAGCACGTTCCATATGTCCCAGTAGGCGCTTCACAATTTCCATTAAGTTCTTTTTGGATACCATGCCGTAGAGCAAGTCTAGTGCACGCAAACGTATGGATTCATCCTTGTCATCTAGACAAGCTAAAATTAAATCCTTATGGGCTTGAACACTTTTCGGATGTGTCTTCAATATTTTTGACATTGCGAGAAGACCCAAATATTTAACTAAACAAACAAAAATGAGAGATATCACTTTCTGTTAAAACATAAGAGAAAGAAAAATAATACTCACGATTTTGATCAGAGTCTTCAATGAGGATTCTTAACTTTTGGACACAAAGTTGTATTGAGGCACTATGATTTGGCATGCCACTGCTTATGCTGATGAGTACAGCAATTACTGTATTTATACATTCGTACAGTAAACTCATGGCGGAAGTGCTGTTGAAAAAGCATACAAAATTAAATTAATTTTAATTCATTTCAATAGTTAACTTATTGATAACAAAACAATTCTTAGCCATAGAAAAGATGAATAAAAAAGCTTACTGTGATTAAATTTTGCATAAATGTTAAAGAGTACTTTGTTTAAAACCAAAATATAATAGAACATAATTAATGCAATAGTTTTTAAAAATGCAAATAAAGGCACATCTCCACGCACACGCACACATACATGAATACAAATATTACAAACATAAAATAAATTAAAAATTTGATTAAAATAAAAATTAAGACTTATGTCAAAAATACAAAACTTGCCTATGAATTAGATTTGTAAGAGGTTCTATTAATTTCTTTCCTAGCCGGGGTTCTAAAGGAGTTAAAGCGCCAAACTGTAAATGCAAGAGAAAAGAAAAAAGCAAAAATTATAAAAAATTACAAACTTAAGAATAAAAATTGTTTAAAAGTGTTTGTCATAGCAGTAATGGTTATGTTTTGTTTTTTTTTTTTTTTTTTGTGAAGTCACTCGTTAAGGAAGTTTTTCAGATGATTGGAGAATTTTCGCTCTAGCACAAATGAAAACAAGAATGTATAAAATTAAAATAAGGCGAATTTATGCAATTATTACAGAACCACTTCGTTAATAAATGAGTGTATTCTCAATATCTCATATATTATATATTATATATCTCAATTCTTAGGTCAGATTTGCCGAATTTTTCAGTTCACTAAGATAAGTAGAATACCCTACTCAAACAACTGAACAACATTTTATATTAAATTATTACAACCAGAAAATATATTGTACCCCCTTTTATCTATTCAAAATTATAAATTGAAACTATTAAGATTTTTCAATCTAAGGAAATTAGTATATAAATAAATTAAAATTAATTAATTGAATGTATTAAAAATATATGAATGAATCAATTGCTTTTTTGCTTACAAGCTTATTAAACTTCCCCGCTCTACAAAAAGAAAATATCAAGGACCGTACCGTTTATGGTTTTTATCAAAAAAATCAGATATTAGCAGTTGTCTTTTAACTTTTTTTTCTGACAAAAATAAAATTTATTTTGTGCTTTAACTTTTTATGCTTTTTTAACTTTTACTTTATCGGTCAAAAATAACAGTTTTTGTGCCTTTAATTATTTTTTGTCTAAAATATCAGGAAATTTTATTTTTTTACAGGCCGGTGACCGACTAAAAAACTTGGATTTTTTTGGGTTGGGTTAAAAAACCCAAGTTTTTTAGTCGGTGCACTTTTGGTTTTCACAAAAATAAGGCATCAATTGTTTTTTTGGTAGGTCAAACGATCTTTTAAAAAATACGAATTATTTTTTTTTTAACCGAAAAATAAAAGGCACAAAATAACAGTTAAGTTCAACTTTTATAGTAAAAGTGGAAAATGTAAAAGACGTTTAATATTCCTGGAGCTGCGGCCATTAACGGAAAAGTCCACCGTCAACTTTTCCGTTATGTCTTTTTCATTTAAAAATTGTAAAATCGCAAAAATCGGTTCCTGGAAAATTTCTATAAGAAGCACATACCTCAGAATAAGAAGCTTTATTTAAACTTGACTTTAAATAATGTCACCTAACTTGATATAAGATATAATTGCAAATAATAAAATTGAATATAATAAATATTAAAATCAATAAAAAAAAACACGTGATTTTTAAAAAAAAAATCCCTTTCACGTTTAAGAAAGACTACCCCATTAAAGAGTACATTTAACTCAACGTCTTAAAGATCTTCTGCCAGCTTTAATCAGTAATTTCAACTCTATAAACAACTCCGATTATTGCGATATGAACCTTGGATTGTGGGATTAGGGTAGGTTGAAAGTTGGCTTTTAAACAAAAAGTTGAAAAAATCTTAAACAAAAATTACTCCTCTTGTTGTTGAATCATCTTGAGGGCAAAACAAAATTTAACGAAATGAATCAAATAACTTTCAATTAATCGAAATCTGTAAAAAACAAATATTTTTAAAATAATTAAAACGACAAATCTACAAAATTGCTACAACATATGAAAAGCAAAAAGGTAGAAGGAAGAACATTTGTGACTGTTGGATTTGATAAACAAATTAGATTGTGTGTAAACAATTGTGTGTAGTGGTGTTTTTTAAATTTTCTTAATTTTGTGATCTTAAAAGAATACTGAATTATATTTTTGCATATGAAAAATACAGCATTTATAATCATAAAAAAGGAAATGATTAAAATTGTATATAAACCTGGAAATAATTTCTATCAAGGGTTGTGTCAATTTACGTCCCAGCGCTGGTTCGATAGTTGTCAGACTGGCAAACTTAGTTTAAAATAATTGATTAACATTTTGATTTTATTTTGTATTTGTTTGTTTTTATTTTTTTTTTAAGTTAAGAAAACCGTCGTAGGATTTTTTGGAAGAGAAGAAAGAAAGAGGGGGGAAATTTTAAATTATTGAAAGAAAGAATAAAGATGAGGATAAGAGAAAAGAGTAGAGTTTATAAAAATAAATCAAAATATTTGATATGAGCGGAGTAGAAGACTGTCATAAGAAGTTTCTATTTTACCTCAATTATTTTTGGTCATTTGTTTAACGTTCACATAAGATCAAATGCAATGCAAGGTCAGAGCAACAAGCTTACCAATTTTATTATTTTGATAAGCATCCAATTGTTGGTCGATGTTGTCATTAACTTGAAAAATACCGGCGCCAATGGAAGATAATTTTTGGGATTCTTACGAGCTAATTCACAAATGACGTTAACGGCAGCTGATTGAACACCTATGAAATATTGAAATTTATAGCTTGTAAGCTTTTAAAAGAAAGCACGTTAAAAGAACCACTTACCTGGGTCAGGATCTTCAAGTTTTTCCTTAAGCTTAGGAAATGCAGGTCTTAGAGCTTCTGGATAACGTAAGAATACTTTATACATCATAAGGACGGCTTTCATGCGTAAATATGGTTTAGTAGAGCTCATCTATGTAAAGTGAAGTTTAGAAATTTATTACTTCATTTAATTTATTAATTATTATGAAGTACATACCAAAGTCATAATATCATTAGCTAAATCCCTAGATAAATCAGGCGAAATAAAACAACTTAAGCCACTCAGTGCAACACCAGCATCGTATTGATTTTGTGAATTTAAATCTTTGCGTATCATATTTGTAGTTAACATAAGCAACTGTTAAGTAATTATATTTTTAATATATGCATTAAGAGGCCAAAAAAATCAGACAATACCTCACTATCAGGGTGAAAGCATTGACTAGCAGCCAAGTATCCAATACGTTTGCAAGTAAATCTTGATGAACTCATGACCTCAATGATATTGAAGCCAGCCCATGAGATGTCATAGCCAAGCATTTGAATCTGTAAATCATAAATGTAGCCTATTATAACAAGTGGGCAGAAAACAATTTTCTGAAATATACTTCAGACAACAAGTATTCTTTTGTGAATATGAAGTGCTTAATACTTACGTAAGTCAACTTGGCTACAGCATTGCACTTAACGTTAATATTATCTTGACGTAGTTCCTGTTTAATTTCCTCAATACACTGCGATATGTATTTGGCCTAAAATAATAATAATGGAAAATATTTTAAATAATGTAAAAAAATTATATAAAAACCAAAATATAATTTGTTTTGAAAGTTTTTTTTTTAGTATGAATTTGTTAAGTTCACTATGGATCATTCGAGTGTTATGGATGGTATTTTCGTTACAGTCTTAAAACTTTTATAGGACGTAATCTGTATCCTATTTACATATGTATAATGCAAACAGAAATTATGTTGTTCATGACATTTAATATTCTTTCGAATATTCTTTTCATGTTTATGATTTCTAGAAAAGATATCTGTTAGTTTTTACCTCACCTCCGCCAATTCCAACCCCGAAAAAGCAAAGACCCGAATATAAACTTTTAAATTACATTTAATTAAATTTAACTGAAATTCGCACCATTATAGCCATTTAAAAGTAATAAGGATCTTCTATATGAGCTAGTGACAATTTCAGAATATGTAGAATGCACATAAATGAACAACGAATTCATTTTTGCATTATAAATTTAGTCTAAGATATGAAGAGATAAGTTATGATAATTAAATTTGTTATTCCTCTAAACTTAATAAAATATTTAGAAATATTTTATATTTATAAAATTCGCGTCCGTTTCCGATAGTACATGAAAAGACAATAACCAATTCACCCACGAACACAAATTAGTGATTTTTTGAAAAAAAAAGATTTATTTCCATATAGTTTTTTGAAAATTTGTTAAAACATTCTATAATGTAACTTTATCTATTACGAAAAAAAATATATGGACTTTATGGAATATATGGATATTTGTGAAAAAACTCTCAGTAGATCAATGATGATTGAATGCTACTTTTTGAATAAAGCGATATCACTCAGAGCATGTGTGTTAAATAGAAGCTTTTGATTAATATCAGTAATCTACTGAAGCAATTTGTTCGATATGAAAGCATAAACTGCGTCAGCCTGGTAGTAACCACTAGAAAAGTCAAGAAAATTACCCTGCGTTCCGTGTTCTGCACAACAAAGACATATGTTTTGATTCTACCATAAATTCATTAATGCCCGAAAATTAGGTGCTTATACTGACTTATACTGACTTACTGGGCTTATACTGACTTAAAGAAATGCAAAAACAAATCTTTATTTGAAAAAGCAGTTCGTGTAAAGAAATAGAGTGTAAATATTAAAGATTAAACGCTGAAAACAGCTATGAGTGAAATAAGTGGGCGTTAAAATACTTTGGAAGATATTGCATGCTGATAATGGTGATCCCACCAAGAGCTCTTGATGAAGAAATACTTTGCCTTCTATTTGACTTTAACTATAAAGGATTTCTAATTAGTTTGAAATTTAAAAATACTTACTTCGTTATCCTTGTTGTTTCTTATGCCACGCACCAAATCTGTTAGATTTTTATCAAACATACGTTCGAAATTTCCTTTCACCTTTTTTAAAGCCATTTTGGGAGATTTTCAGTTTTTATTGTCTTTGTTGTACGCTCACGGAGCCACTAAGGAATCTCGCTGTTTTAGTTGGAACCGCGGCGATAGCACCAATCGTTTTTGCAAAATTGCCTTTGCACCTCTGATGATGATGTCGACAGAAATTTATCAATTGATTTTTTTTTCTTCTCTTTTCTCAAATCCGTTGCACACTGTTTTACATTAAATTTCTTTGATTTTATGCAATTAACTGCATTTATAATGCAATGATAACATTTTTCACTCAATTAGATTATAAATTAAATAAAAAACACAAAGAAATAAGTGAAAAATTATTTTTATTGAAAAAGTTTCTCTTCGGATTTTTGCACTGCAATGAAAAGATACCAAGTTCACGTTTAAGGATTGCATTTCAGAGTTGACGTGATGTGAAAAAAATGTATTTTTTTAATAAATGTTGATACTATTTGTTATCGAGTAATAAGTAGCGTTAGATGAGAGATGCATGGAAAAGGTCATAAAAGGAATGAATTAATATATAAGGTCTTCATATAAAGCAATACTTTAGAAACATCTAATTTTGAGTCTAAAGTCAATTTTATACATAAATCTTAAAAACCCAAATGTCCATAATTGCCATATACTGACTTTGAAAAGTGTCACATAATAGTTCGTTTTTATTTGGTAGATTTTTTCAGAATTAGGGCCGTTTTCTCAATGTCCGGTTAAGCACTAACCAGTAGTGGAATTCCCAAAAAGTTAACGATACGAAATCGTTATGGTTAACTAACGACGTTTGTAGTTTGCAATAACGAATGTTGTATTCTCAAAATAGTACTTAGCGACAAAATTGTTAAAATGTAACATTCACAATATATGCTGCAAACGTCGTTAACAGAAATCAAAAATATGGCAGCACAGTGGTTTTTTGACAGCTTAGATAGGCCTTTTCGATAGATACATGCTGAATCAGCCAAGCAGCTGACAGCTGCACCGCAGCTATTAGGAGAGGCAGCGCTAATGCAAGCAATTGCTTGCGACCGAATTGCTTCTGCACTTAAGAGGCTGTCGACTTCGTTTGAGCGATTACCTTCAACGAACTTATACTTGTTATAACTTTTTTATTATTTTAACTTTTATTATTATATTTTATTAATAATGCTCTGAAATGTGCCTTATTATCCGTTAATTTCTTTTTATTTAGTTTAAAAACTTTTCTTTATTTTTTTAAACTTTATATAAAAGCGCAGAAGCTATTGGAAATAAAGTTAATAGAACTATTTTTATTTTGATTTTTTAACCATGATGGTTAACATATGCCTCGTCGTGTTGTGGCAATTTTATGCATATTATTTATGTTTTATAAAATCACAATCGCATGTAGAACAATCGCTTAACGTTGTTTTTTAAGTTAGCTACGCCAAAATATTCGTGGTTAAGCTATCTACAAATAACGTTAAAGAACTGTCAAATTTAAGGACAAAAATAGCTAACATATATGTTAGGAATACCAGTTAACGATAATTGTAGCAAAGGCCAGTTAACGATAACTATAAACGTCGTTAACACGTTTGGGAATTCCGCTACAGAACTTCAACCAGTGGTTAACAAAAAATCGTTTTTTTAATGTTCGGTTAATTCTTATCTGTTGGTTAAGTGCTGATGAAGATAACGGCAAGTTGTGGTTCCGGTTAGCTGCTAATCAAAAGAACAACTGAGTAAAGTTAACAATTTTATTTTATTTTACAATTTAGATTTTAAACAAGAAATCTTTCTTCGTATGGAGTAAAATTTGGCAGTCCATTGTTTTTATCTACTTTTATTTCATTTCGCGGCACAAAATCACAAAAAAAAACGTAAACACAAGACAGATGATATGAAGTTTTCGCGTATTCACAATTGAAAAATTCACAATTAATGATTTAACCGGAGGTTGCTTAATCAGCACTTGGTGAAACTGAAATTGTTTTTTTTAGCTAGCCGGACATTGAGAAAACGGCCCTTAATATGGAAAATAATATAAAAAAGTTAATCAAGTGAAGTGTTTGTTGTTTGGCTTTAATAAATTCGAATAAAGAATTATTTGACATTTGCCTGTGCTGTGAGCGATTTGAATCGCTTTACAAAAAGACACTGGAAATCAACGGAACTTAACGAAACTGTGCACTGTGCAATTCCAAGTATAGCCCTAACCAAAATAGACGAAACGAGACCATTGCAACTTGCCGAACGGTTGCATTCGTTACGTCTGTTTTAAAATTTAACCCAATATTAAACGAGTTCCTCCAATCATCTGAAAAAAGAAGAAGACTATCTGCACAGCTGTTGTTGACGAGTTGAGACGCTAAAAGTTCGGTTGTTAAGGAACAGAACGTCTCGTCAAACCGTTTCGTTTAGTTTCCATAAGTTTCCTTTTGTTCATTTTGGGTTACAACATTGGAATGCATTTAAGCGAACATTTTCGTCTTCATTCGTTACGGAGCAAATCGTCAATTTTGGTTAGGCCTTATGGGTTTGTTCATATATTTAAACGAGCTCGCTTTCATTCTAACAGATCCATCTACCAACATATGGCTATTATAGTCAGGCCTTATAACTTTTTATCATAAATTAAAATGAATTTTGTATCCTTTTTTAGGAAAAATTCAATAAAACAAAATATAATATAAATTTAAAAGAAAAACCTTAAGACGAAATCGTTATCGTGAATCAAATCTGTTCACATGTTTGATAGGCAAGTGTGCAATAGTTAACGAAACTTTACATATTTTTTCTTAACATTAAT
The DNA here is from genome assembly GCA_943735915.1 of Pherbina coryleti. NCBI lineage: Eukaryota > Metazoa > Arthropoda > Insecta > Diptera > Sciomyzidae > Pherbina > Pherbina coryleti. Next base: position 11,065,022 of record OX030951.1, read on the forward strand.
CTTATGTAACAATTTCGGTAAAATAAGCTTTAAAAACAACTCATATTATAGTTCATGATATAATAACACAAGGTAACATTGACAACAGCTTATTTTCTCTTCTACAAGAAAACATCTCCTGTCAAAAACAGTTGTTTGTAAAAATGCATCTGCAGCTGCATGGTAGCATTGACAACTGCTTATTTTCTCTTCAACAGGAAAACATAAACTGTCAAAAACAGCTTTTTGTGGAAATACATCAGCAGCTGCTGTGGTTGTTTTTTTTCACTTCAACGTTTTCAACATTGCTTGTGTTTTCAATGGCGGATTGTGAGCACTCTCTTTTTGAGTATATTTTTTGACAGTATATGATTTCCTAAGCAACTGTCAATGCTACCTTGTATTATTATACCATGAACGTTTTCAACATTGTTTGTTTTTTCAATGGCCGATTGTATGCGCTCTCTTTTTGAGTATATTTTTTGACAGGAGATGGTTTCCCAAGCAACTGTCAATGCTACCTTGTAATTATTATACCATGATTATAGTTATGAATTATATGCATATTATAACCGGGTATGGGCACCATTGCATTTAAAGCTTCTGTGTTATTTCTGTGTTTGTCTTTTGTCTTGGCTTTGTTGTTGCGTTTTATGTTGCAACACAAGCGTTTTGCTCTCAATTGCTCTCAGCTGGCTCCGGAGCTTGCTCCTTGCCCATAGCTGATTATCATGGTATAATAATACATGGTAGCATTGACAACTGCTTATTTTCTCTTCAACAGGAAAACATAAATTGTCAAAAACAGCTTTTTGTGGAAATACATCAGCAGCTGCTGTGGTTGTTGTTTTTTTTCACTTCAACGTTTTCAACATTGCTTGTGTTTTCAATGGCGGATTGTGAGCGCTCTCTTTTTGAGTATATTTTTTGACAGTATATGATTTCCCAAGCAACTGTCAATGCTACCATGTATTATTATACCATGGCTGATTATAACTCATCAAATAAAAATGGAAGCAAAAAGGTCTTTAATGAAATACATTTTTATAATTAATTTGCACAAGACATTCAAACCATTAGTTTTTTGCTTGTTTTTTTTTTTTTTTTTTTTTTTTTTGGAACAGAATAAAAAAGTGATTTCAATATTGCGAAAAAAACTAATAATTTACTAAAAAAAGTCTTTGAAATTATAAACTTTGCGTTTTTACCCATAGATATAATAAAAAATCAATTAGAAGTGAACATGTTATTTTTGCGAACATTTTCTGTCAAAAAGTGAGGCTGGTTTTGAGAATTAATTCACTTTTTTTCTGCAATATGGGCCTAACTTGTTATTCTACTATGAGCCTGGTTAAATAAGGAAGGTAGTCTGATATTGTATGGTGATATATATGGAAAAATATGATATTGTATGGTTCGACAGTTCAAGAGTTCGATTTATTAAGAAAATTCGCGAGTATCTTTTATTACACCATGACAAACAATGTCTAATCATAGAGATATGCACTACATAATGTTTAACGGAAAGTTCGTAAATTTTGAGTTATGCCCTTTTGTTGTTAGGGTGCGATGTGGTCTTGAGATGTAACGCTGTAAAAACATTTCACTTCAATGGCTAAGTTCAATTCCAGCTCTTCGATTTTATTGTTTTTAATAATATTCTTTTGTGCTTTTAGATTGTATTTATATGTGCTGAAAATACATACTATAAATTCTTTGTTACCAAAGTAAAAATTAAATAAATTTTTATTTATATTTATCAAGTTATTTATTTAAGTTCGGTTTATTAAGACCAAATTAATTTTACTGCAAACATGCAGCTATGTGGTTATGATACACAACAAATGTTTTCTTTGTCAACTTCAAACTGTTTGAGAATCTATTAAGTAAAAAACTAATAGGCATGATTAAAAATATGTGATTTTTTATATAAAAAACAGTAGATATATTTGTTTAGCTTAAAAATTTTTATTGATTTTCATTGCCAACATTTTTATGAATGGCAAAAAGTTATATTAGGTAAAGGTTAATATATTATCAAAAACAAATATATTTTCGCTGAACCAACACACGAAATGCTTGAATACGAATAAAATTTAATTTGACTTTTCATCCATTTCAAAAAACCGATATCTGCATATTGACTTAATAACTTGGATTTGAACATAATTTTAGAATTTCAGGGCTAAGGTCGCTTAAACTAATCATAATTTGAATAAAAACTAATCATATAGATAAAATATTATTTTTGTTAACTTCTACAACTCAATGTCAATCTTAAGGAAACCATTTATAAAAAATAAAAATTTAATTTAACATACTCAAGTTAAATTATATGTTAGGATAAAATAACAACTTATTAAAAAAAAATTTAAACCAAAATTAAACAATATACAGACTACGAAGTTTTAATCCCTATGTTTTATAAGTAGAACAATTAAATCAACGAATAAATCAACAACATGAAGACTTCTCTGGCTCGGCAACTACCAGATTAAAATCCATATTATTTGGTCTGGTAAAACCTGTCTTTATGCCGTCCCAGCCATCTTCGACTTTATACTCGCCGGAGAGGATACGTGCGTAAACCTCTTGGGTGACCATGCGAAATGCCTCTTCAACATTAACGCCATTGCGTGCCGAGGTCTCAACGAAATGCAGTCCATGCTGTTTGGAAAATGCTTGTGCCTCTTCGGTGGTCACTTCACGCCGTCCACCCGCATTGACCAAATCCAGTTTACAACCGACCAATGCAAAGACTGGTCGATGCGGTTCAATGTGTCGTTGTGCCTCCATCATCCACAATGGAATATGCTCGAAGCTGGCATGATTCGAGATGTCATAGACCAAAAGAACACCGACTGAATTACGATAATATGATTTGGTGATCGAACGGAAACGCTCTTGTCCAGCTGTATCCCAGAGCTGTAGTTTAATTTGTGTTCCATCCTTCATCTCGATTAGCCGTGCAAAGAAATCAACGCCAACAGTGGGATCAGAAAGCTATGATTAGGACAAACATTCATAATGAAATCTTTATCAACACAATTGGTTCGATAATAAACATGGAATAGTTGGGTGGTTTAATATTTCACTAAATCGACAACAAAACCTTGGCAGAGGTTGTTGATTATAAATAATACACATCGGGAAGTTAACAATTATGTAAGCAACTTCGCTTTCTATATAAACGCTAATTAATTAAATGGGTTTAATGACAAACTATTTACCTCAGCAAACTTTCCATCTGTGAAGAATTTAAGCAGTGAACTCTTGCCAACTGTGCTGTCGCCAATCAGTATCAGACGAAATTGATAGTCAAAAATAGGTTCTACCATTTTGCTCAGCTCCGATTCTACCAACAAAACAAGCTGATGTCGTTGATGCTGCTGCCGATACTTGCTCTCGGCTTAATCAATGCGCAGTTTATCAATATTCTAACAATATGGACTAATATGAAAAAGTTAATTCGCTTATATATATTGTTTATGATTTGATATTGTTTTCTTTGCTATCCTTAGAACGTAGATTGTTTTAAATCTGCTGCTCTTTGGAACGCTGACGTAGTTTGCAGGCGGTATCCTTGCGGTGTGTTCACAACTGACTTCGTCTTAATAATCGGCGGAAAAACCTTGTTAAACGCTATTTTTAAGTTTTCATGATATGATTATGAGGAAAATTTAAATGTTAATAAAGTTAATTTACTTTTGTTTTTGTTATTTGCTAATCACTTTTGTTGGTGAAAAATAAGTTTTAAGTGTGTTTGTGTGAAGAAGTGATAAAAAAGTGGTTGGCCATTCAGGTGTCAAAATAATGACGTTTATTGTGAATAAAAATACATGAGTTCCACAAAAATGCAGAGTTGATAATGATAAGAGTTCAGACACGGAGTAGATAATTCATGCTACTACCCATGGTATAATAATACAAGGTAGCATTGACAGTTGCTTGGGAAACCATCTCCTGTCGAAAAATACACTCAAAAAGAGAGCGCTCACAATCCGCCATTGAAAATAAAAACAATGTTGAAAACGTTGAAGTGAAAAAACAACAACTACAGCAGCCGCAGATGCATTTTCACAAAAAGCTGTTTTTGACATGAGATGTTTTCTTGTAGAAGAAAAAATAAATAGTTCTCAATGCTACCTTGTATTCATGATACAATTATACAAGTAGGTTTGACAACAGTCTATTTCTCACGAGATCGTTCATGGATTGTCAAACTCGGCTGTTTTGTTTTATTTTTTTTTTGTTTGCTTTGTTTTGTATGATTTTTGACAATTCATGTTCGATTAAAAACTGTCACACCTACCTAATTAATTATACAATGCCTTGTATTATTATACCATAGCGATGGTTGAATAAATAAGGTTGTCGCATGGGTGAGAGCGAGTTCCTATAAATGTCAAATCGAAGTTGACAGCTCATACAAAATCTGAAAACGAAAATTAATAACAAGAAAAGCTGTTGAAGTTGTTGTTGTTGCTTTTCATTGATTTTGACAATTATGGGTACTGAGAAGAGAGTACGATCACCCACGAGACAACCTTATTTATTCAACTATGACCATTAGGGCGTATCGAAAAATTTAGATCGTATTCTAAGAGGTCTCAAAATTTGCATGGGGTTGTCCAGATCACCCAAAAAAATTTTAAGAAAAAAAAAGGATGTCTTCCTGCCCCGCAAGGACAAAGTCGTTTTTTGAGGAAAACAGTAAAAAAAACGACGTTACAATGCTTTGACTTTTATAAAAAAAAACTACATATGTCTTAAAGCAAAAGTAAGTATAGGCTTAAACTAACAATATATTGGTAAACACGATGCCACTCACGATTTTTATCCACAGTGTCCTGTGTGAAGGATATTCGAAGCAAAAGCTGTAATCGAGATAACACAGTACTTTTGATTGTTACGTAATAGTCTAAATTTAGGTGGTATTAATTATAGTGTTAACGTATTCCTTAAAGTTGCCGAATTAATAATTAGCATAATTTTTGCAGATGCATTTTCCTATTTTTGAGAAATGTATACTTGAATGCAATTTTTTAACTTTTTCAAAAACATGAATATAAGATTTTATATCTCGGGTACCAGAAATGGTACCGAAAAAAATTTGTTCAATTTGGATTCTTAAAATATTCCTGAACAAAACCCTGTCTACAAGTTTTAATTTAAAATACCAACTTAAGGCCACGATTTTATTTTCTATTTTGATAGTTAAAAAAAAAATAATGCTTCTTAACATGAAATTTAACAATTTCATCAAAAAACTAGTAAGAAATGATCTTCGACTGGGTCGAAGTTAAAATACCCCACGTCCGAACCAAAGTATATTCAAAGTCTTAAGCAGTCAAAAAAAAGTTTATTTGTAAAAACATTTTCGTCATAGTTTTAAGAGAAAATATTCTCTTTTGTTTTTTGATAAAGTCACTTTGTATGGGAGGTGGGTGTGGTTTTAACTCGATTTGGTTGAATTTCATACACAAAGTACAAGTTATATATCAAATTTCATATGCAAAATTTCAAGTCCATATATTAAGTTTTGGAGAATTTAAAGAAATTTTACATTTTTGGTAAAGTCACTTTGTATGGGAGGTAGGCGTGGTTTTCATCCGATTTGGTTGAATTTCATAGTCAGAGTGTATATTATATATCAAAGCTCATACGCAAAATTTTAATTTCATATATTAATTTTTGTGGAATTCTAAGAGATTTTACCGTTTTGATATAGTCACTTTGTATGGGAGGTAGGCGTGGTTATGATCTGATTTGGCTCATTTTCGAACTTGACCTTTATTTTTTAGATAAAAGCTTAAATATCGAGTTTCGTGATGATAGCTTGAAAATTACGGCTGTAATCGTGACGACAGACGGACAGACGGACAGACAGACGGACATGGCTAAATGGACTCGGGTGGTGATGCTGATCAAGAATATATATACTTTTCTATACCTACCACGCCTCCTTATGGGCGTTACAAACGGAGTGACAAAATTAATATACCCCGTTTACGTTTTTTAAACGTAGGGGTATAATTATCGAAGTAGAAAATAAAATTGTGGCTTTAAGCTGGAATTTTAAATTAATACTTTTAGACAGGGTGTTATTAAGAAATATTTGAAGAATCCAAATTGAGCAAAGTTTCTTCGGTACCATTTCTGGTACCCGAGATATAAAATCTTATATTCATGTTTTTGAAAAAGTTAAAAAATTGCATTCAAGTATACATTTCTCAAAAATAGGAAACTGCATCTGCAAAAATTATGATAATTATTAATGCGGCAACTTTAAGGAAAACGTTAACAGTATAATCAATAGCACCTAAATTTAGGCTGTTGGGTAACAATGAAAAGTTTTGTGATATCTCGATTACAACTTTTGCTTCGAATATCCTTCACACAGGACATTGTGGATAAAAATCGTGAGTGGCATCGTGCTTACCAATCTTTAAGACATATGTGGTTTTTTTATAAAATTCAAAGCATTTTAGGGTCGTTATTTTTTACTGTTTTCTTCAAAAACAACTTTGTCCTTGCGGGGCAGGAAGACATCCTTTTTTTTGGGTGATCTTGACAACCCCATGCAACTTTTGAGACCACTTCACAAAAGTTTCAAATTTCAAATTTCACATTCTAATTCAAAAAAAAATTGTTATTTGATACGCCCTAATGACCATGGCTACTACCTTGGGCTGCCTCGACAGCTTTTACATTGGTCAAGAATTGAAAGCAATTTTCAAGTTTGTGGTTTAATTGCGGCGAATTGGATGGGAAGAAAGGGGGAAACATAACTAAAGTCACAACAAGCACTTCTCAGCGGTTCATTTGGCATGTAATTTATTCTACAAAAGTTCATGTAAAGTAACTCAAAAGTTCTTCTAGGACGAAGAGGGATATTAAAGTAAATTTTACTTAATAAATATGGACTGTCTGCATATCCATGTAGAAGCTTAACAATATGTTGTCAAATAAGATGGCTTCGTTTGCTTGAAATTGTTTATTTTTTTTATTATGCAGATAGATTTCATAATTCGATAAATTTGACAGCAGAATATTTGTTTTTTTGAGTGTAAAGGAAAAAGTATTGTTCACGAATTCAGTGTTCATATAACATTGCAATTCCTTGACTCTGTTTCGGATGTATAATTTGTTTTGACTGTTAAGTGTTTCTTAAGATACCGAGATAATGTGTTAAAATATTTTAAAAATATATTTGTTGAAGTTTTATAATGACACCTTACATGTATGGAATAATTGTCCTTTAGGGCCCACGCCTAAATATTTTTTTTTTATTTTCATAATATGTATATAGGCCTCCTAAACATATTGGCACAAATTTTGTCGGTCTCAAATGGTGTAGGAGATAAAAATCGTGAAAGTTTGAAAAATTTATTTTTCTCGTATGCGATAATATCTATATTTTTTAAATGGAAGTCTAGAATATCTTCCAAGAATAGAATATCATGAACTCATTTAAAGCATAAAATATGATCATTTAAATGCAATATTAACTGCAAAATACCATCCGAACTGTAAAAATCGCGACGATTTTTAATAAAAATTTTTCACCTGCTCTTAAGAATGTACAAATTATGTTCAACCTATGCGTTTAACAAGCAGTCGGTGTCCACGAGCTCATCGAATTTTTAAAAATTATATAATCTGATTAGAGCCAATATCTTACCGGCGACACAATATTCAGACACTGACACTGACACTGATTCTGAATAAATTCATCAAAAAATAATTTATTTCTTCATAGAGCAAAACTATGCTGCATTACTTATTTTAATAGGTTTGATATACAATATTAATGATAGGTATTATTATGTAAAAGTTGAAATTAGCTTCCACGCACTTCAAAATTTGCACTGCATTTTCAAACTTTCATGATTTTTATCTCCTTAACCATTCGAGACCAACAAAATTTTATTACATCAATAGGTAAAGGAGGCCCATATACATATCATACAAATAAGAAAAAACTAGTAAGAAATGATCTTCGACTGGGTCGAAGTTAAAATACCCCCACGGCCAAACCAAAGTACATATATTCAAAGTCTTAAGCAATCAATAAAATGTTTATCTGTAAAAACGTTTTCGTTTTATTTTTAACAGAAAATATTCGCTTTTGTTTTTTGATAAAGTCGCTTTGTATGGGAGGTGGGCGTGGTTTTCACTCAATTTAGTTGAATTCCATACACCTAGTACACGTAATATATCAAAGTGTATATGCAAAAAAAGTGGCGTCCGTGGCGTAGTTGGTTAATGTGCGTGGCCGCTATGTCAAAGAACTTTGGAAACCCAGGTTCGAACCCCAGCAGCGACAGAAAATTATTTGAATTAAAATAATTTTTCTGTACGGCCGTCACCTCTCTGCAGACAATGGCAAACCTCAGAGAGTAATCAAAATGCCATGTAAAGCTTCTTGAGAACGAGAACTTTCCGTTCATCGCCGTTCGGAGTCGACGTTAAGCATGTAGGTCCGGTTCTCCGTCAATTGTGTACAAACTTAATAAAGCACAACACAATTGATCATAAGAAGCTAGGTCAAAGTCCTTTCAAGGGCTAAAATGGCCAGTTATTTATTTATTTTATATGCAAAATTTCAAGTCCATACATTAATATATCGTCATATGAAATCAAAAAAGCCGTAAGTTACATTTGAAAAATTTTGCAGGAGAAGCAAAAAATGCTTGGGCTTTGCTTTGCGCTTGCACTGAAAAGCTTATTGAATTTTGTATATAAAAACGTCGTTTTTAGTAGTAGGAGTGTAAAATTTTGCATGAACATGTATTTTGATACAGTGCTTCATAATCAATCAAAAAGTCAATTTTGAATTTTTGGTAACTTACGCCTTTTTTGATTTCATATGACGATATGTGGATTTTAGAGAAATTTTACCTTTTTGATAAAGTGACTTTGCTTGGGAGGTAGGCGTGGTTTTCATCCGATTTGGTTGAATTTCATATTTAGAGTGTTTTTTGAACATCAAAACTCATATTCGAAATTGTAAGTCCATATATTCATTTTTGTTGAATTCTAAGAGATTTTACCGTTTTGATAAAGTCACTTTGTATGGGATAAAGTCACTCATTTACGAACTTGACCTTCATTTTTGAAATAAAAGCTTAAATATTGAATTTCGTGATTATAGCTTTAAAATTACGGCTGTAATCGTGACCACAGACAGACGGACAGACAGACGGACATGGCTAAATCAACTCGGGTGGTGATGCTGATCAAGAATATATATACTTTTCTATACCTACCACGCCTCCTTATGGGCGTTACAAACGGAGTGACAAAATTAATATACCCCATTTACGTTTTTTAAACGTGGTGGTATAAATATTTAGGTGAGGGCCCTAAATTACAATTAAGCCCGCCTGCGAGACTTTATCGATTATTATCAATGTTATCGATTTGTAAGTTATCACTAAAATTAAATGTCAGAAAATCAAAACAAATACCGCGTGCAGTGAGATCTCTGGGTGTGAGTCGTGTTAAGAAGATAAACAAATAAATTTTAAACTTTTTAATATGGCGAGAAAAAGAAAGATTCCAGCTAGGAAACACCACGGCATACGTGATCCATTGAAGCAACTAGAAGACAGAGAAAAGAAGTTTGTAGATATATTTGAATCACCAAAAATACAGTAAAATTTATGATCAATATTCCACAGATTGAAGAACGTTGTAAACAATCCGCCAGAAAAAGGTGGTGACCAGAAAGTCTCCTTCAAGTTTGCACAATTTCAGAAATTAGCCGACGATGCCAAGAAAGGCAAGAAGTTCAAACGCATACACAGCGGCCAGGAAGATAAACCCCGCACTGATAAAACTAAAAAATCAAATGGAAAAGTGGAAGGCAATAAATTGCGAAATGTTAAGCAATTTGCTGGTGAATCAGATGTAGATTACTTAAAACGTGTGAATCGCATGACGACTGAATCTCTACGTGAAGCTGAGTATGAGGCCAAGTATGGAGTGAGTGTGGTGCGTAATCCAAAGACGGGTGAGATTTCCATTAAAAAAAAACCAAAGAATGAAATCGACGAACTATTGAAAGAGAAAAAAAACTCCAGAATCAAGCCAGGAAAAAAAGGTAAAAACACAATAAAACCAAAAATTGATGAAAAAACCGCAAAAGAATTAATAAAGCAGGCTATCAGAGAAGACGAAGAGGAGGTAAGAGTTATTTGTTAGTTACTTCAAGCTTTTGATCTTTATGTATTCTTTATAATTTGTCAAGAAAAAACAGGAAAAAAATATTGGTATAGAGGAGTACAAACGTGATGTGTTCCAATTTGGTGAAGTTGTGCATGCGCCGCCAACACTTGCAACACCTCGCAAGGCTACAAAAAGTGAAACTGTTCCAAGGGTGAGCTGTTAAATTGTATAAATTTCATTTATAATAAATATGCTTACTTCTTTACAGCCTGGAAGGAAAAATAATTTACTGTTGAAAAACCTCTTAACTGATTCCACTAGTGAGCCTTCAGAAGTACCCAAGACTACCAAATTAAAGTCTAAGCCATTAAGTAATAAAGTGACAAAAAAACAACTGAAAGGGAAACGTAAAGACTTGCCAGTGGCCACACGCACTATGCTGGAGAACGAGCAGTCGAAGATAATTGAACTTTATCGGCAGCTTAAAAAATCAAAAGAAAATCGAAGTATTTAGCTTTAAATATTCAACAAAAGCATTGCTACTAAATACAAAGCACATTTCTTCTAACTATGCAAATCCACGTAACCATGTTTTACAACAGTTGTAACTTTAGGGTACATAACGTCTTATTTAATTTCCGTTCTAATTTATTTTTACACTCGTTCTAATTTTAATTTGACTACAGAAAAAAATTAGTTGTTAATTAAATTGTATTTAAATAAAGGCAGTGGAGCGGAATGGAACGTGTGTTCAAAACAAAATGATCAACTTGTTATTTACACATTCTAGTCCACTTAATGCTAATGACTGCTGCTTCTTTGATGAGTTCTTTTTCTTAGCTAGACTTTGTTAAATGTTGTTGTACTTTTAAAAAGCGAGACAAACATCACTATTTGCTGTTGCCTGCTTACATCCCGCTGTTCTTCTGAAGAAGTTGCGCGAATCGGTTTGTGATGAGCATCGATGTGTCGATGAATCTGTCCACACAATTACTCAGGCAGGACTCAGTAGCGCTGTCTAATTTTGAGCCCGGCTTACCAATACATTTTTCCCAGCAAATCTCATTGAATTCGTGTATCTGAAAAACATTTGGTATGATTTCAGTTGTAAATTTTGCTACAGGTATAAATATTTCATCATTTTTACTAACCTGTGCGTTCACCTGTGCCTTTTGTTTCTCCATCATCAGAAATTCCTGCAGTTCCTTATCGCCACCGCCTGTTGGTAATGGAAGGGAATCAAAATCTGACATTTTCAGTTATATATTTTGTTAAAAAATATGAAAAATTCAATTTTTCACAGTCAAATTTGTACAGCAAATGAGCTTTTGAGGTTTAATAAGATATGAATTTTACATAACCTTAATATTTTTGACGTTCCCCAATGCATTCCACTAAATGTCACTTAGTTATCGAAAACATCGGTGCTGCCACATACTTTGCAAATTATGGAATGCATGATTCCTTGGAGCACATATCTTTCTGCGATAGGAAATTGTAACACGGTTCGTCGGATAATGATGAAATTTGCAAAAATAATAGCGGTATTAATATTTTTGATAAGTTTGATATTTGAACTAAATTTGACAGTTTTACAAAAATATAACATGAATGTTTTCCAAATACAGTGAGGCCTCGATTATCCGTAATGGTCGGGACCGGAAGCATTCTGGATAATCGATTTTCCCGGTTAATTGAGTAACAAATTTTAGTAGTTTTTTTTATATATTTTTTTTTAATTAATAAAGGAATATTGTCCTACATAGTTTTACAGTAACAAATTCAAGCATTTAATGTACATGTTTAAATAATATAGAAAAAAAAAGTATTTTGCCAGAAAAAAGCAAGCATAAGAATTTATTGTTAAGTAATTTTTTTAAAAAAAATCATGCAATGAAAGAAATCGAAAAAACAATTGTGCTTATAATCCCGGATACTAGAGGTAATCACGGTTAAACGATGCAAAAAAAAAAAATTTAAATCGAAGCAAAAAAAAAAATTGTCTTTTTTCTTTCACGGATGATTGATGTTGCCGGTTAATCGAATCACGGAAAATCGAGGCCTCACTGTACTATATATACTAACGGTTGTATACATAAAAAATCATGAACCTCTTATAAAGCCTTCATAAAGAAAAAATCGATAAATTTTAAAACATTTAATAGCGTTAAAAATCTCTTTTAAAGGCTTCATAAGTGAGAGAATTTTAAAAATGGTTGAAACCTTCAATAAACCCTCGATAAAGCATTTTTAAATACTTTTTGTTCTCATCTGAGCACAAATTTTATCAAAAATATATCAAATTATTTCAAAATATATCAAAAACAAAGAAAATGTCAAAAAATGCTTGAAAATATTTATTTACAAATGAGAGCATTTTTAAAAATGGCTGAAACGTGATATAAAATCCTCATAAAGATTTTTTAAAATTATTTGCTCTCTTTTGAGCGCTAATATTGTCAAAAATAATTAAAAATATTTCAAAAATTTGGAAAATATGTCAAAAAATTCAACATATAAAAAAATTCAAAACAAAAAGAAAATAAAAACAAGAAAATTTGTCAAAACATTTAAAAATATTTACAAAATATTACAAGAGGGTAGCTTCGAAAAAATATTGATGTTTAAACATCAAAATGTTGACGAAATTGTGACAAATAAATGAAAAGTCATTGAATTTATCAAATACACAAACCATTATTGACACTCTTCCCACATCAAATCGAAAGTGTTCCTATTTTAACTACAGCGCAGCTACAACATTCTTATGAATAACAAAATTTTCAAAGACTTTTTAACATTAAAAAGCTTTTTAACTATTGAACGTTGTAAAACTATTTTAAGATATTTTTATGAATATGAATTTTATGAATAAAAATTTTAAGCTGGTCATTCAATCACTCCACATAATAATTTGTATGTTTGTTTGTCAAGTTTTTTAAAACATATCAATATTTTTAAAATAAAAATAATGTTAAATGTTGTGTTAATAGAAGACTTACCAACTTTTCATGAATTTAGTGCTATTTCTGTTGAAATTGATTTTTTTTCTCATAGCTAAATAATAAATTTGAGAGAAATGCATTTTTTCCTTAACGCCTGGAATCTATTTATATTAAAGTTACCCAAGCCCAAAAACTCTTATTGTGTTATTAACAATATCAGTGTTGTTAAATTTATATTAGAAAATTGTATTAACATAAAATTATTCTCATTATGGGAACAAATTTTTTGATGTTGTGATATCCATTCTCAAAGCGGCATGCAAAAGATTTATTCTTGTATGTCAACAGTTTTTGCTTAATAAACATAAACATAAACATAAAATCTGTTTGCTTAAAAATTTTCATTCATATACAAATTATAAAATTATTTTAAATTCAAATATATACTTTTTATTGAATGAAGTTCAGTCATATTGTACTGTTAAAGACAAAACTTGCACATAGAACAATAGTGTATTTATTTTAATTTCAAGCTATTTCCATCAACAATATCCTTTTTTATTCTCAAAACAAATCCATATAAAAGATTGGCAATACTCACATCTTTGTATTGACAAAATTTCTTGATGGACGTTTGGTGCTTGTTGTGTGCGCCTGTATTTTTATTTTTTATCAACTTCAAGCAACGTTTTTTATTAAACTTATATATTTTATTAACAAATTTTTTACTTGTTTCAGTTTTGATATATTTTTTATAATAATAATATTTGATAAATAAAAATTGACATCAACAAAAACAACATTTTTAAAATTCAAATTTATAAAATTAAGTTTTTTATTTTGTGACTTATGTATGTGTATCGTGTGTATGATGATTTTATTACAATGGTGGGTAGTGATGACTATGAGTGTGAAGAAACGATATTAACGATGTTTATGACGAAGAGGTGCGTGAGGCAGTAGAGCTGTTTGCGATGCTTGAGCACTGATTATGACTGCTTGCAGAATTTGTCCGTTTGTTTTATAATTTTTGTTTTTAATTGTATTTTTGTTTGCCTTCTGCATTAATTATCAATTGTCCGGTGTTAGGTAGGATCGCCAGTTTGGTGCTTGTTGTGTGCGCCTGTATTTTTATTTTTTATGAACTTCAAGCAACGTTTTTTATTAAACTTATATTTTTTATTAACAAATTTTTTACATGTTTCAGTTTTGATATATTTTTTTTTTAATAATAATATTTGATAAATAAAAGTTGACATCAACAAAAACAACATTTTTAAAATTCAAATTTATAAAATTAAGTATTTTATTTTGTGACTTATGTATGTGTATCGTGTGTATGTGATATGCAGACACCACAGACGTTTATTTAAACTTTTCTTTTTCATTTTTTTTAAATATACAAGACTTTTTTGAGTGTAGATACTGGAAATGTTTACATATTAGGGGTATTCAAAATGTTGTGTATTTGTGGTAAATATGTTAAAAATTTACAACGCTTATAATAAAATTGTGAGCATACCTTTTGTTAATTTGTAAATTTTGCTTACGTTTGCTATAAAACCACCAAGATGCCAAATGCAAAAATTTCGGGTGCTACAAAAGAAATTGAAGAATCATTTCGACCTCTTCGCTGGTCAATGTAGAAAATAAACTTATTTTCATCAAGAACTTTTCCATTTTATTGTTGTCAACAAGCAATAACTACAAATATATCATAAATACAACGATTTATAGTGTTGCATTTGTTGTAAGTATGGTATTTTTTAGTTGCTTACATTTTGTTTGTGTAATTAACCACAGAATCCATATTTACCACAAATACAGAATACAAGACTAAATACATCACATTGTGAATGCCCCTATTAATTATTATAAAATAGCTGCACTATGAAAGAATACTTTATCCTGAACGTAAACAAAAAAAGTATTTTGTTTAAATTTGGGCTGTTTTGGTCGTGATATTTTTTTAAATGCAAATAAATAATCTATATTTAATTTTTTTCCTCCGACGTTTCGCTGGGTATTTTTCAGCATCTTCAGGGATACATTTTTATTGAATCTTCAAAAAAATACAAATTAGTCTTAAAATTTAACATGAACTTTTCTTTTTCTTACTATTTTAGTTTCACATTTAAATGTCATCATCGATTAACGTTCCATGCTACGAACTATCCAAACACATAGGTGGAATTTTAAAAAACATTATATCAGACAAATACAACATTAAGAACGCGTTTGAACTAAAAGAAAGAATAAAAGACATAAAATTGGTGAAAGGAGACATATAAGTGTCTTTTGACGTAGTGTCTTTATTTACAAATATACCAATTTATCACGCAATCAAACAAATATTAAACTCATGGACAAAGATAGAACAACACACAAAAATTCCCAAACAACAATTCACAAGAATACTGAATTTCTGTCTAACAGAAAATAACTATTTTATGTTTAACGA
Source organism: Pherbina coryleti (assembly GCA_943735915.1). Taxonomy (NCBI): domain Eukaryota; kingdom Metazoa; phylum Arthropoda; class Insecta; order Diptera; family Sciomyzidae; genus Pherbina; species Pherbina coryleti. The sequence continues at coordinate 11,080,580 of OX030951.1, forward strand.
CAAAATATATAAACAAATTTTTGGAATGCCAATGGGCAACCCACTATCACCGACCATAGCAGACATTATACTTGACAAACTTTTAGACAACACACTAGATGATTTAAAAAAACTAAATATCGAAATTAAATGCTTAGTCAAATATGTAGACGACATCTTCGCAGTAATAAAAGAAGTTGATAAAGACATTATATTAGAAAAATTAAATAAGTTTCACGACAAATTAAAATTTACGATAGAATTAAGGACCAAAAAGAAACTACCATACCTAGACACAGAATTACATAGAATTGAAGACAAAATCATCTTAAATTGGTACACAAAACCATTATCATCAGGACGAATGATAAATTTCAACTCCACACAACCACTAAAACAAAAAATCAATACAGCTAACAATCTCATTAATAAGGTGTTAGAAATAAGTCACAATAAATTTAAGGCAGAAAACATGTTGAAAGTGAGATCCACATTAAAAATGAATAACTACCCAAACTACCTAATTAACAACCTAATAAACAATAAAATACACAGTTTAAGAAATAAAAAAAACATACAACCCACAGAAGAGCAATCTGGCCACCCTAAACAATTCTTTAGCATAAAATACATTCCCAAACTAACAGAAAGCAAACACCTACACACAACAATAAAGAGAGAAAATACAACATTCGCACACAAATCAAATGAAACACTTGAAAAGTTATTCACTAACACCAAAGACAAAATAAACAAATTAGAAAAAAACAACCTTGTATCAGTGTTGCCAGAACCTGGGATTTCGCCCATATTTCGGGTTTTTTAAACCTCAAAAGGGCGCACGGGATTTTGAGCCCAAAAAATGGGATTTTCGGAATTTCGTTTCTTTTTTTCTTATATTTTCGTAGATTTCTTATACGAGGCCAAAACCGACCTACGGTTGTCAGCGCCAGATAAGTTAGTAAGAAAGTAATTGACATATCGCCAATCTTTCAACTGCTAAATTTGTCTTTTGACATGACGCAATTTTTGCAGTTACACCGAAGTGTACAGATATATTGCTTGTGCCAGTGGCAGACATCGTGTTTGAAACTGTGAAAACTTTTGCGAAAGGCAATGGAGAGCTGCGAGCTTACTGCTCCAAACAAAATTGATGATCTGAAGCAGGAAAAAACTGTATCAAAGTCAAAATCCCTAGCAAAAGCATCACTGAAGAAAGCACAACCAACACCATCCAAGCGTCCTAAGGCAAAAGAACCATAAAAACCATCTGATGAGGATATTGATTTTTGCACCATTTGTTTGAGGTTTTTGCTTAAAGAACTGACACCCAAAAACTCCATCGAATGCAACACATGTGGCCGGCCTATTCACTTGAAGTGCGTCAATATGGGAAGGCGTTCGTATTTCACATGCAAACATTGCGACACCGATTTGGATGAAGATGAAGAAAATTATGATTAAACACTTCCATTCATTACGATTTTTTAGTCTAATTGGCGTCATTATAACTTGTTTTGCCTCTAACTTATAATATTATTGGTGATTTACTTCGTATTTTCCGACTTTTATTGGTATTTGCCAGATTTTTCACAACCCAGCCACATTTTTGGAAGAGCCAAAAATCACGTCTTTAGAAAATTGGCAGTAGAGAGTTAAATTTTAATCAAAACGCTAATCTGTCTGCATAAAAAAGTTGCGTTTTATATTCACCTTTCCAACAGTATCTTGGATTATTCGATATCTTTATTCTGAGGAAAAGTTTGAGCCCAAAAACAAAACCCGGTTCACAACCCAGCCATCTCCCCTACATTAAAAGCAATAATCTTGCTGTTTAAAGCCAGACCCTTGCAAAGCTGTTTAAGAATTGAACTTGACCACAATAGCAGTGTGAATATTATAAAGAGAAAGAAGAAGAATTCAATTTTGGATGGTCGGTTTCGTTTTCTTTTTGACTTGACTTTACCAGGTAAAAAAGAGAAACAAGCCAAAAAAATTAACGAGAAATTAAACATGAAGCTATGTGCAAGGTTTGTGAACGGGAATTTTTATTTTTAAAATGGGATAAACAGGGCGTTTTAAAGGAGGGAACGGGATATTTGGAGCTCGGCCTCTGGCAACACTGCCTTGTATATGAGATCAGCTGCAAAGGGAGAGTAGATGATAACTGCAATCTGGTCTACATAGGAACAACAAAGAGAACACTTGGAATTAGAATGGGAGAACACAAAGCGGACATCAGAAGAAAAAAAGCATCGACGGGACTGGCTCACTGTTGCCAGATTGAGGTAAATTTCCCTAATTGAGGTAATTTTTGACTCATTTTTTGGGCAGAGGTAAAAAAGGTAATTTTTGACCAAAATTGGTAAATTTTGGGAAAATAATAATTCTTTTAGACTTGTTACTGTTACCTCTCTGAACATACTCACAATCAGTTTTATATTCTTGTGAATCATCCTGTGTAGCAAAATAAAAGAAAAATTTGAATTATCCATCTCTAGTTGCATTGGACTTTTTGCTTTTTGCCGCTTTTACAGTGGTCAAGACTTGACAGGAATTTTTCGAGTTTGTTGGCTAATTGCGGCGAATTGACTGAGAAGAAAGGAGTAAAATTGACGGTACGCTTGTGTTATACCGTCAATTTTTTGGGTTCAAAAAAGTACGTCAACAAAAATTGCTTTCAACTCTTGACCAATGTAAGAGGGGTAAAACCAAGAATTAAATTAAATTAAAAAATAGCACACAAAATAGCTGGTAAGTCCCGGCTTGTATACGTCAAGAGTTGACGGTCAACTTGTTGATGAGAGATAAATATATGTATACTAACAAAAAAATTATAACGGTTGTTAATCATTTAAAAAATTTTTAATTTTTTTATTTTGGGAAAAGGTAAATTTTATCCGAAAGTGGTAAATTCTTTCCCAAATAGTGGTAAACTTCAGTTTGTCTCTCTGGCAACACTGGACTGGCTCAACATATATGTACTGAACACATTGACGACGACAGCGACGACATGCTGTCAAATTAGGAATAGTTCTATATCGACGACACGACATTGCGACATTAGACCAAAGTCTCTCCATAAGAAATACATGTAAAAAAATTTGACAGATGTCGTAATGTCGTTGCCGTCGTCAATGTGTTCAGTGCAATACTGGAAACGGGCCACACAGCTGACTTTGACATCATAAAAATTCTGGATAAAGAGAAGAGAACAAACAAAAGGTACACATTAGAGAGCTTGAGAATACAACAAAAGCTTAAGACAACAATGAACACAAAAGAAGACAAAGATAACATAAATCTAATCTACACAGTAGCAATCTGAAATTCAAATGTGCAATATTTTTAACGTTTTTGACAAATTTAATTCTTTTCTGTGATATTTTTATATTTAATTAATAAGTTTGTGTTTGTGCCGTAAAAAGTACCGTCATAAATTTTTAAATGTGAAACTAAAATAGTAAGAAAAAGAAAAGTTCATGTTAAATTGTAAAACTAATTTGTATTTTTTTGAAGATTCAATAAAAATGTATCCCTGAAGATGCTGAAAAATACCCAGCGAAACGTCGGAGGAAAAAAATGAAATATAGATTATTTATTTGCATTTAAAAAAATATCACGACCAAAACAGCCCAAATTTAAACAAAATAGTAAAAAACTAAATTGGTCAAATTACATATTGTCAAAAAAAGTATTCCTTTTTCAATCAAATCGAATAAAAACCACTCCTACCTCTTAAACAAAGTGAGAGCCCGAACAGAATCAAATATCGTTGCGACCGCCGATCCTCTCTGGTCGTATATCGCAGAGAATGTGTCCAGAATGATGCGATTGCGACTGACGATTCAAAGTTGCTTTTATTAAGTATTTTTTTATTTATTTTTTCTATTTCATTTCAATGTATTGGTCTCTTCAATTGTGTGAATACAACACACACAAAGAAGAAACGTCAAGACATAATAAAAACCAAGGAAATGTCTTTGAACATATCCCATTTCTAGCAAAAATATGGCAACACTAATGACACTCAGAGAGAGAATCGTCGGTCGCAAGAGAAGAAATAGAATAGATTCTAATTGTGCGATTTATCGTTGCGGAAAAAGAGCTGCGTTTTTTTCTACATTTTGCATGTATTTTCCAACAACAAAGATCGGAGGCCGCAACGATTTTTGATTCTGTTCAGGCTCTGACTTTATCTAAAAAACAGGAGCGAATATTTTCCGTTAAAAGTATGACGAAAATGTTTTACATATTAATATTTTATTGGCCGTGGGGGTATTTTAACTTTGGCCCAGTCGAATATAGTTTCTTTCTAGTTTATATTTCTCCTTATTCACCCGTAAGCATAAAGTCCATGAGAAAAATCGAAGCAATATTATCGTTTGTAAATTATCATTTAGCTTTCTTATCGTTAGTGCCACTGATTTCGGAATTAAACTTTTTTCCATATTTTTTTTATTAGTTACTATTTATTACTAGTCGTATTACTAGACACCAAGCTGTAAAAGTTTGAATCATTTCGGAATGCACACACTCTTAAATCATTCAAAAGCTGCATCAACCAGATTGCAGTCTTATGCTTCTGTAGAGTAAATGAATTATAGATGCACAATTCATCATTCTTTTTTTATTTATTTATTTATTTATTTATTTCATCTAACAGAGATCAACTCTTACAGACTACTTATATTTAATTATTCATATATATATACATTTTTCAATTGTTTCAATTGTTTCAATAGTTTCAATAGTTACAATAGTTTCATTTCAAGTCGTAAACATTGGTGATAAATACATTTTCAATAATTTCATTTTCAAGTGGTAAATATTAATTGTTTCAGTGGTAAATTTGTTTCAGTGGTAAATTTGTTTCAATGGTAAATTTGTTTCAGTTGATTTAGGAAAGAGGAAAAGAAAATTTAGAAAGGTTTTTAAAGCGAAGGACCATGGCCTGGCCGGGAATCGAACCCGGGACCTCTGGGATAGCAGTCGAGCACGCTACCTACTCGACTACCGAGGCGCCCTTAAATTTTAAGATAAAAGAATGCACACCCAATGCTTTATAAGGAATGGGACTTATGAAAAATATCAATCCCATTCTTGTAGGCTTAAGAAATACGATGAATGCACTCAGTTTATCATATTTTTCAACTCTGAAACACTGGACATTTTATTTACTACCATGAAATACTACTAAATATAAAGCAGCATTTTGCATTTTTGTTGTCATTTGTTTTCGACGGCCGATCTTAGTGACATGCTTTTGTCTTTCCTTTGCTATTTTCTGGAATAATACAGTGCTTATTAACAATAAATATTATTATCAAAATGTACAAAAATTAACTTCTACAATTTGTTGTATATAATACTTTTTCTATACATGATATCAAGCCAATGGCAACCCATCACAGTCATGCCCAACAGTCACACACGCATACACAAATACACACAAAACAACTTCAGACAACAACAAATCCTTGCGGCTGAAGCCATCGCCGTCTGCATTCACTGAAATTTCAATTCGGCTGCAAATATCGGTGGTTGCAGCCATCGTGGCTGAAGCCATGGGGGGCTGCACTCGTTAAAATTTCAATTCAGTGTGCATTCTTTACGTTTTGCAATTCATAACTTGAAAACAATTCTAATCAGCCTAAAGACTTAAGCCTAAAGAGTTCACACTATGAATGCTACAAAAAAAGAGTTCAGCTTTTGAATTTTTAAAGAAAATGAAAACTGAAAATGATTCAATCTTTTACAGCTCTGCTAGACACCTAACCTTCAATCAAAAATTATCATGTCACTAAAATACACAAACTAAAAGTAAAGGTGTATAATCTGTCATAAAACTAGGCTAATGTCGAGCGTGACGGAAGTGTTCGCAACAATAACTGCATATATTTGTGTGCTTTTACTACCATTTCTAAAAAAATAATAACGTTTATCCGTCACATGTGTAAGTACTCAGATACTTTTCCAGTCCTTTTCAAGTAAACAGTTTAACAATATGAATCACAGTGTACAGCTCTCTTAAAATATTCCAAAAAATAATCGATATCGAAAATCATGTTGATGATATCGAGGTATTGTTATAGAACTCACCATTTTTGGATGCAAACAAAAAATTATATTTTTGGTCAATTAAAAACAACACTTTATTATGGCTAGCGAAATCTCTTCAAGCCTCGAATCCTTTTCAATGTCATGTGTGCCGGAGGGCGAAGAATATGAACCAACAGCTGAGGAGCTAGAAAATTTCTATACAATGCTTGAAAATGGAAATATACCAGAGTTGCAGTGGCAGTGTCCAGGTAGAAGAGCACCTTCGCCGCTGGAAGGTAAAGAAGAACAAGTAAGTGCAGTGGAGCAAGCTGAGAAAGAAACGTGAGTTTATTGAGAAATTATTGAATTTTTGACAATTTTTAATTGTGTTTTTGATTAAGACCTGTGCAAAATGATTTCGACTTTATGGACGATGTTGCGGCGCCGCAAATGCGTGTGCGCAACCAAAATTCCACACCAAAGTCGGCCAAAAAGAAAACTGCAAATTTTGCAGGCGTTATCGACGCGTTGAAAAAACAAATGCAAAATCAAAAAGAGGGATCATAGAAGGTAACTTATGCGGGAAATTTAACTGAAAATATGCTGAAATATGTGAAACTTAAATTTTAAGGTTAAAGTTTAAAATCGATTTTTTAACTGACGGAGTTAAATAGATTATTTATTGTAAGATATAATTAAGTGAGTAGGTTGTTATAACTTCTTTAAATTAGATCCTGTTTAAGATAGAAATAAAGAAGCATTTAATATAGAAATACTTTACAAATCAATCACACAAGATAGCTGCCGGTTTTCTTCAAAAACGACATACATGTATGTAGCTAGAAGAACGTAAATTTAAGTTGATTGCCAAGTAATTTTTTTCATCCCTTTCCATTTCCACAAAACCACGTTAAAAATAACACAAAATCTCATATTTAATCTTTTTATTTATATTCATAACTGTTTAGCAGATCGTAGATATAAATATACTTAACAACGTGCCAAGGCAAGATCTTTGTTAATGTGAGTTAAAAAGTTTGAATTTATGAAATTAAAAATTTTGTACACACGAGAAATTGATTGTTATTAAATATATATATATATATATATTTAAAAGTAGTTTCTGCTATGAACTTTTTTATAGATATAGGTCCATCTCTTAATTAAATGTTTAAATGTTTTTTTACAGCGTTATTTGTCTACTTTATTTTGTGTTCAATTATGGTAAACATGCAACGAAATTAATTTTAAACTTACTCAAAACTTAACAATTAAATCTAAATGATAAAAATAGGGATATTTAAAAAAATTTACACGTATGCTATACCATTTGAAAAATTAACAACGTAAAAAATAACGGTTCTTAGCTTGTCTGCGTCATAATTAACATTAGGACGATTCGTTGTGGCTTATAATATAATAAAATTAAATATTGATAATGTTAACATAACTTACAGCGATTTTGCTAATTTTTTTTATTTATTTTTTTGTTTTGTTGCAATATCATTAAGATTGCATATAATTACATGTAAAATATTTGCTTATTTCGTGTCGCTTGATTAAAATTTAATTTTGCATTTTAACTTAAAATCTATTAACTTTAATATAAGTAATTCGTTCTCATAAGCAATTATTTTTAAGTTTAAAATTTAAGTCCACTTAGAAATAATTTTAGTTCATTATAAATTATATTCGTTACACGATCAAATTTTGAGTTCGAACAATCAAAAAAATCAAAAACTACTTCGCAGCCTTTTTCTTTCTGTTCTAAATGCATTCACCGCTTTCACTTTTAATTGACTGGATTTCGTTGATTAAATCTTTGAAATTTGGACGCATTTTGGGATTTGCTTGCCAACATGACATCATCAGCTTTTCATAAACGATTTCGGGACAGAGCGTTGGTTTGCGTAATCTTGTAAAAATAAAATTTTAAGTTAAAATTGAATTGTAAGATGTGTTAAAAATATTAGAATAAATAACATACCTGTCACCATCTTCGAGCCGGTTGAGGAATTCCTCTTGTGTCAGTTCTTTTTCGGCTTCGAGATTCGGTGTTTCACCGCGTGAGAACATTTCAAATAGCGTCACGCCATAAGACCAGACATCCGATTGAAATGAAAATTTTGCAGTTTTAATTGATTCGGGCGAGTACCTGTGATTGTGTCAATGTTTTATTACTAAACAAAAATTCATCACAACTTAAACTTACCATTTAATCGGGATTTCACGTTCACTCTGCGCAAAGTAGTAGCCATCGGCATTGGCCATTTGAGCCAAACCGAAATCTGAGATTTTGACTAGATCGCGATCGACTAAAATGTTCCGCGCTGCCAAATCGCGATGAATAACTTTTTGACTGCGCAAATAATCCATGCCCTGAGTTATTTATATAAGTAAATAAATTATAAAATTAATAAGCGTATCCACATACCTTGGCTATGTCCAGTGCAAATCGCAACAGTTTCTCATTGGTTAAATTTGGTTTTTTCGACGAGAGATATACGATAAATGAACCACACTCCAAGTACTCCATTATTATTGAAATAGGATCCTCCACCCATTCTTTGATTTTAACAATATTTGGATGATCAAGTGTCTGTTCGACAGTTTAACATTAAAAACTTTTTTAAGCAGCAAAAACAATCGAAGACTTACCTGCATAATTTGTATTTCACGCATAAAGTCTTTGTTAAGCTGTGTCAGCTTAAAGGATTTCAGTGTTTTGATGGCCACTTGTTCACGTTCCCGATTGCTATTGTTGTAGCGTATTTCACCCAAAAACACTGTGCCATAGTGACCCTCACCAATTTTCTTTTTGTATATGACTTTACCATTTGGTATCTGTAGCACAGATGGCGTATCGTCGAAATAGCTGCGATAGCTCGAATGACTGTTGTTCATCATGTGCTGGTTTATATGATTGTGCTGTTGATTACCTCTAATTAAAGGCATTCGATCGCAAGTTGTTGTGTTGCCGGAGAAGGTGCAACTTTGTATATCGCTGCCACTATGACCGTTATTTAGGCAATTATCTGCAAATAAAGTACAAATCGTGATTTCTACTTCTTAAGAATTCAGTGATTTATTTTATTTTCAACACTTACAAGTACCATCTGTGATGCCGCTATAATCCGATTGCAGCGATGTTGTATCTGAAGGCGTCTGCGTGCAATCAACAGTTGTGTAATTCGACGATAGAGTTTCTTTAGTGAAGATTAAACGTGAAAATATTTCTTGATGATTAAATCTCTTGTCGGGTTCAACGCTCCAACCATCCATCATAGTTTTGTACATCTCCTCAGGACAGTCATTGCTTGGTGTCGGCAAAATTCCACCATAACGATTATAATTTTGACGCAACATTTCCTCAGTTAGATTACTTATTGGTTTGCCTCTAGCAAATATTTCCCAAACGGTTGTAGCAAACGCCCAGAGTTCTGCGTACGCATCCAATTTGGCAGCATTCATATCCTTGTAGTATTCGAATGGTATCCATGGCAATCTTTGCAAAAGGAGAAGCCATATATTATAAGTGATTAAATAAAGATAATTTGTTATAGAACAACTCACTCTTCCTTGCGATAAGGCCTAGGAAAACCTGGATCAGCAATTTTGGCTTCAAGCAGATTAGATTTGGGATCAAATTTTGTAACAAACAAATTTGAACAGCGTATGTGACCATGTATAATGCCGTATTCTTGCAAATAAACTATGCCACGCACCAAACCATGCACCACATCCAGCAGCGATCTCAATGATACTTTTTCCTTCATATGCACGAGAAACTCATTAAGAGGACCATATTTTGAGTTTTCCATTATCATAGTATATGGCGTCGATAGTGTTAAACCGTATAATTTTATGAATTGTGGTGAATAAATTTGACTCCAAGTATTGGCAAGTTTCATAAATTCCTAGAGTGCAAAAAAATGTTTGTAAAATTATTGAACATTTGGAACAAAATTGCATTTACCGGAAAGTCAGCGTCCGATTTTAAAACTTTTAACGTAACACAAACATCCTTAAAACTGCCATTTTGTTGTATCCAATCAGCACGCATTTGTATCATTTTTCCGTTATCACATTCTCGCAGAGAATCTGTCAAACGATAGACCAATAGATGAATTTAAAAATTGGAATTTATGAATTGGAACAGCTCTAACTTACTCTTGTACCATTGCAAATCAATTTTTGGATCAAATATTTGTACGCGTTTTCTTTGGAGTTCAGCTTCGCTTAGTTCCGTTTCAGTCTTTTTAGATTGCAGATTTTTTGGCAAACAAATTAAAAGCAGTGGGGGTTTATCTGTAAAAAAACATGTTTCGAAATTTAACAAAATAAATTGTTAACCGAGAAAAGGTTAAATAATAAATTATTTATAAGTCATTTAATCATCATTTGGATTTAAATAAATCCATCTCAAAAATGCACTCCTATCATAACCCAAACATAAAACGCAGGGCTTATAAAAAACGAGCGGGGTTCATTTGTTCTAAGACTATGAAAGCCCCACAAGTTTCATTCATAAAATTTAGAAAAGGAACATTTTTTGATGCGAAAAGACTTGGTGAACTCAGATAAAATATTAACTTCTATTAAGTTATAGTAATAGAGTAGGCTATGAAGTTTCTTGCATCCCATCACACCAAAAACTTGTTCACAATTTTAAATGCATCAACTTACCATATTCAGAAGGCGGAATACGAAACTTCTGCTCCGTCTCTGTGGGTATATGTAAAGCCAGATCATTTAGTTTATCAAATGCCACCAAACTATCGTTATAGTGCAAAATCCATTTCTGGTTGCTACTATCTTTTGTGATCTTAAACGTTTCCGTCCTAAACTTTTCTGGCTGTGACCCTGAACTGTAATTTAGTTTATATAAAGTTTTTTTTTTTCGTTTAAACATTTATAATTTAATATTGCTTACGTTCTTGTGTTTATGTCAATATAATATGTATCGTATTCCTTCTCACACTGGCGTATTATATAGCTTCCACATTGATCCCGTTTTTCGCGAATTTTCGCAAATGAAAATCCTCCTCTGCAAACATTTGAAAATTAATTTTATTAAAGTTTAAATCAAAACAATATTAAAAACTTACCCTATCGGACCATGGCAACGTAAGTTCTTTAATTCTTGCAGGGACGGCGTCACATATTGCACACAAAGATCTAGCATCCATTTAGACGTTAAGCTTTATATAAGTGAATATATATTTTTTTTTAATTTATTAAAAATAAAATCAAATTAAATAGCAAATTATGCCTACCGTATATAGCCAGCTAGATAAGTAATGAAGGATTCCAAGTCGGTTTTTCGTTCAAATTGCATGCGATAGCCATTTGGAAAGCCAGTAACTTCCAAGCGCACGAACTCTTTGCCCTCTGTATAAAGCGCATAGATGTTCTCCAATTTTGCAACAAGAATCCACTGTGAATAAACAAATAAAGAAAAAAAAAGAAAGAATTTAGTAAGGCTCAATGCATGCGATACCACTGATATATATTTAATTAATATCGATGTCGTTGTTGCCAAGCAAAGCCAACGAAAACAATAAAAATCTTGTTTAGAATTTCTGTTATTATTTTGTTTATTCAAACTAGTTCCGTTATCTTTTAAGCAATGTGTTCGGATGCAAATATAATAACAAAACTATTGGCTTTATCCATCATATGTTGTTGTAACAGCTGGTTGCTTTATTTTTTGCGATATGAATTTTGTTTATTATAATATCGCTCATATTCCGCAAGTCTGTCATAAATCTAAATACAGAAGGAGGGGGATAGTCTTAAGTTTGCTAAGCAAAATAACTTTCAAAGGACAAAGCTTTAAAATGATAAGGGAAAAAAGTATATGGACAATTTTAATAACAAAAACAAATTTTTGATGTATGTCAATTTTTCCTGAAAAGCTTTATTAAGCTGTAATAGAGCACTAAATTTCCGTTCACCTTTGTATATCTGATTGAAAAGGATACTCCAGATCCGTTTTCCAACGGGCAAAGGTCCAGACGCACAGCAGATCACCTTAATACAGCAATATTTTTCGGCGCAATATCCTGCTGATAAGTTTCACTAAGTCATTCTTCTGCAAAATTTATTAGCATATCGTCTAAGTTTGATATGAGACAAATTATGGTAGAATATAGCATTCAACTAACTTTAATAAAAGTTCAATGGTCTGAAGCGAAATAAAATGCTCACAAGCGTTCTTGTCCCCTATAACTTTTTGTCTCAAAATTGTAAATGTTCAAAAATGTTTAAATATACTAGTATCGCCTGTCGTCGAAATTCGACAATACGAATATCGATTTTTCCCTTGTTTTTTTTTTTAATGGAAAAACGCTTGGCAAAGTTAAAAAGAAGTTGGCTTTATCGTGGACGCATTGGTAGGTTTTGACGTGACAGTGTATCTTAATCTTGTCTCTATCCTTGCATTTGTTCCCAAACTTGTCTTCATTCTTATTCTTATTCTTATATGTGTTCTAATAATTGACCTACTTCCGCTCCAAATTCTTGTGTTAATCGATGTCCAATTTCTTGACCTTATTCTTGTTCAAATCCTTTCCTAATCCTTGTCCCACTTTCTTTCTAAATTTTTTTACTTATTGCGTTCAAATCTTTGTTCTATTCCTTGTTCTATTTCTTGTCCATATACTTTTCCCAATCTTGCCCCAAATATTGTTTTAGGTATATCTCAATATTTGTCTTTACCTTTGACTCAGTCCTTGTTGAAGTTATCTTCCCAATTCTTGGCAGAACTCTTATCCTAATACTTGTCCAATTCTATACTTTAATCTTGTCCTACTTTTTACTTTTGCATTTAGTGCATTCTGGTTACTTTAATCAAGGGGAGATAATATGCCATTGATTTTTTATTGTTGCAAAATATATAAAGTAGATAAGGAAATGGCTTAAAACATATATTTGTGTATATAACTTTGGAGTGGTTTGAAATATTTGAAAAATTTTTTCACAGAAATTATTTTTTTAGCTGTAGAACTTTAAAAAAAATACAAAAACAACATTTTGAAAAATGTAATTTTCATCAAAAAAATCATAGGGGGTAGCTCATGATTTTCGATGATAGAAACACTTAATTAAATGATGTGTCAAAATGAAGCAATTTTTGCAAATAAATGATATGGTATATGAAAGAGTGTGAGAGAAGAAAATAGAAAAACAAAAATAATATTACAAAAAAAGAATGTCTGGTCTAATTTTTAAGCAAAAATTGAATATTTTAGAGTTTTTTTGAAAACAACATAAGAAATTGAATTAGTGAGATAACGGTAAATCTTTTCTTATTTCTCAAAAGTTGCTTAATTAAACTTTCAGACAAAGAACATTTAGGGAAAATCGATTGCAAAATGGCTGAGATATTTGCATGCAAAATCAAAATTTGAAATATCAATTGTTTTTTTTCTCATTCTGAGGCAATGACATTGCTTTAAGAAATGCATTGCATGGAAAAAATCTACAGGTTTCGAAATATCGCAATACTTTTGATGTCATAATAACGGGAAATTTTTTTAACATACTATTCGTGGAAAATATTAGCAAAAAAGTTTTCGTATACCGTTATTTTTCTCAACCAACGAATTTTCATACAAAAAACGTTGTACTGAAAACATCTATTGTTTTCGAGATATCACAATAATTTTGATGTCAAAATAACGAAAATTTTTCAAAATTTACTATTTGTAAGCAATTTTACCATCACAATATATATTGACAATTGTTACATGAAAAAGTGCTTATTGTAGGGTAACCGTAAACGATGGTGAAAAATATCAAAGTATTTCTTGCACATCTTATGAATGTCTTAATTTCTTTCTTATATCATGTTTTTCCATCTCTTATAGTTTAGCTTTTATTTAATAAATGCTCTTTTTCCGCTCATATTTGAGGTGAAAGGTCACCAATCTAATATTCAATCATATTGTGTAGCCAGACCTTTCATCTGATACCACATTCTTCATTCTACCTCTTCCCAGTTCTGAGATCCCTAACTAAAATTGATATAAACTTTCAACGTTAATATTTCGGGTCAAAGGTCATCAATTTAAAATCTAACATAATTCGGCACATCTATGGCGCAGTACCTTTCGAATGATATACGTTTCATTGTCCTTATTCTAAAATAAATATTGAAAAAGTGTACGACAACATTTGATGTTTGCGTATTAATATATAAGATTAGTACCCGAAAAGAAAGAATCAAAGAATTGTACACTATTGGTGGGTCTTGCAGTCATTGCAATATAAATTGAATAAACTCAGAAATAAAAAGAATAATTTTTATGGGAAAAATAAAAAAGTTGCGCGGTATTATATTTCTGTGCTCATAATCAATAACAGCTTAAGTTTGATATCTATGTTTTGAGAAATCTTATTTCAAAATTTTTAATCGCCATATAACTTCTATGAAAGCTTCATTGAATATTGTGATAACTTCTGTTTAGTTTTTATTAAAATCTTCAGATTATGTGTATATGTAAAGATATACTCAAGACATATAGTTACAAACTCAGTTCTGACTAAAGTCGACTTGAGCGATAATTGCTCGTGGACACAGATTTCATATAACAGAATTTTTTTCGAATAACGAAACTGCTATATTTATAAAGGTAGAGTGAAACTTTGCTGTATTTAAAAGAAGTGAAAACTTTTGCTCCAACAAGAATTCTGCAGAGAATAAGTCAAAACTATTTATTATTTGGTAGTTACCAATGTAACATTTATCTTCCAATTCTAGTTTCTTTATGCCCAGCTTACCTTAAGTTTTTCTTCAGATGTTATTCTTGAAATTTTCATGCCTGGTTCCGGTGTGTCATATAAATCCAGTTTAACGTAAACACGGTCGACGTGTGCTAAACCATTTATTTCAGAGCTACTGTCGCCACCTCCTGTTCGCCGTGCCACGTCACCATCTTCACCTGGAATATAATCTACTACCGCTATATAGCGTTCTAACAGGTAGTTTGGAGCCAAATTAGTGACCGTGTGCATGTACGTCCATTTGACGTAGGCGAGATCATGATTTTTGCGCCTTATCTGATGGAAACCTTCACAGATTTTTTTCTTAGCAAAGAATTTATGTGTTTTGACCAGCTGACGCGGTAAGTAGTGCTTGTAGTTGCTTTCGATATTATCCATGGTATCCTTGCGCTCCAGTAAATCAATGTACATATCTACAACGCCCAGACCGACAACGTTGTCCTTTTTCGCAGGGTAACGTATATCAGGTATGCGATCTAGCACCAAGTCGGAACGCAATTGCGCATATAGATATTCGAACGCACTGGCATCGAGACTTTTCAGCTGAGTTTCCACATCAGGTACTTTGAATCGCATGCGAAAGCTGTACTTCGTTCCGGGTTTCATTGTATGGCACGGTGGCATCCAGTTTTCGCCATCATGTTGGCGCAGTCCAAAAAGCAAGCGCGTCGTAGGCAATATGCCCAGCGATTTGCAAAAGTCTATACATATCTCTTCAATGGTGGCATTGGGAAGATGGGAGTAGTCTACAAAGTGATTAAGTTTGTAGTTAAAGATTTGGTTAACTTGCATTCCACTGCCGGCAGCAGAGGAGGTGCATGAGATCCGCCTATTGTTGGAAGATGCAGCCGTTCCAGAGTCAGATTGGGAGATAGAACGCGTTGAGTTGTGCGAGCTAAGTGAAGGTGTCGTTACAGAAGCGGCTGCAATAGATCCTTCGATAGAGTTTGTGCCGTCAATAAGCGTCATGGTTGTTTGAGTTGTTCCAGATGTGTTGGAATACATGTTGATAACGATTTGAGCTATTATAAGAAATTCACTTGAATTCCTTTAGTTGCTGTGCTTGCTTTGTTGATTCCTACTTTTTATCCACTTGTTCGAGTTGTAATTCTTGTTTTGAATTCCACTCCTTTTTCAGTGAATTGATTTTTTGCTGCACTGCACAGCATCATTGCAACCAATATGGAATCTTATGCGCTGAACCCCAATTGTTGCAGGTCCTCACTTTTTAATAGGTATTTATTTAACGCACTTGTTCGTTCATTTTAGCAATGATTCCGCAACTTTGTGTTTATTTTCTAAAATTTTACGTTACATTGTTTGTTTTCCAACGTTTTCTCTTAATTTTATGCAATATTTTACAATTTATTATATTTTCTTTACTGTTCGACGTAGAAACTTCACTTTTGTCGGGGTTTGTTTTGTTGTTGTAATTTTACCTTCGTTCTCTGTCGTACGCCATTTTAATTTCGACGCAATGTTTTTGTAAACATTCGAAATCTTTGTATACTCCAGTGCCTTCCAAGCGGTAATTTACCCTATTGTCAGTGCCTAGTTGTCAGCTGAGTTGAAGATATACTTCCCAGCCATGATACAATTATACAGGTAGCATTGACAAGTATAGATTTTCTCAGCAACAAGGCAACGACCATTTGTCAAAAACAGTTGTTCGTGCAACAAGAATTAAACGAATGTAAAAATAAATAAATTCCGCAAAATATGTGCGTTAAATACACAATTATAATAATGAAAGTTGTGAAAAAATTATGTGTGATATGTGTTTAACGTTTTTCAGCCGTGGTGTTTTTATAATAATTGGAAACTTCTTTAATTTCGTCCATATGCATCTGCAGCTGCTGAGGTTGCTACATTTGAACGTTTTCAACATTTTTTCTTATGTTTGCACTTAATAACACAAAGTTCACAAGTTATCTTCGTTGTAGTAATAATAATTCACTATTGATTAAATAAAATAGGCAATATTTTGTAAGAAAATGTTTGGTTATTTGCAAGCGCTGAAACATAAACAATGGCGAAAACATAAGAAATAATTGAACGCTCTCTTTCTAGACATTTTTTTTGACAGATGGTCGATGCCCAAGCAACTGTCAATACTACCTTATATTATTATACCATGCTTCCCAGCTAGACAGCTCTAACGTAGTTACAAACACAATGAAACAAAATTGGGTGTTCACTAATACACTCTTAAATTTTGATGTCATGGTAAACAAGGAAAGTTGTATGTGCTTACATAGCTTGCTCCTTTACACAGCAAACAAGCTGAGGATGTGAAAAAAGTAGCGAAAAAACTTTAAGCGATGCAAGTGTAAGTCAAGCAATAAAATAATATCCTAAATGATACTTTCAAAATATGATGTCCGTGGCGCGTTGGGTAGAATGCGCAACTTATGTGGCAGAGACCGCGGTTCAAATACCGTCCGACACAGGAAGGATTTCATTGAATTTAATTAATAAATTAAAATATAAATATATGTAAAATACACTAAAGAAGAAATATGATTATTAAAAATTAAAAATTTAAAAATGGCAAAATTCCTTTCTAAATAAACGCAAGTTTTCCTTGCTAGAGTTAAAAAAAAGCCAATATTTGAGAAATATTTTTTTTATTTTCTTAAAATGTTTTGCCTAAATTTACCTTTTGTAAATACTACCCATTAATAAAAATAACAAAAAAACACTTCTAAACAAAATTATAAGAAAAAAAAATTTGGTTTTATTTGGTGAAGGGTTTGAACTCGCGTTTGTTTGCATTTAAGGCCAGCGCTCTGACCACTACACTATGGTGGAAAAATTTTGCGGAACGCTAACTGTGTACTTAAGTAAACAGCTGAGTTTGTTATTAAATTCTTTACGGAATTTGTTGTTAGTGTGAGCAGAGCAGCTGTAGCTTTTTGCAATGTTTAAAACATATGTGGCAGACAGAGATGCCAGGTCACACGGATAGACAAAAAGGCGTTAGGTTTTTCCCAACGCTAGAACAAACCTAACGTAATTTGTATGGAGAGTTTTATATGAACCTAACGCCTTTGGCGTTAGGTATATGCCATATATATGGCATATCTAACAGTTAGGTGTCCGGCTGGGTTCTATACCATGATACCCCAGCCGGACACCTAACTGTTAGATATGCCATATATATGGCATATACCTAACGCCAAAGGCGTTAGGTTCATATAAAACTCTCCATACAAATTACGTTAGGTTTGTTCTAGCGTTGGGAAAAACCTAACGCCTTTTTGTCTATCCGTGTGACCTGGCATCTCTGTCTGCCACATATGTTTTAAACATTGCAAAAAGCTACAGCTGCTCTGCTCACACTAACAACAAATTCCGTAAAGAATTTAATAACAAACTCAGCTGTTTACTTAAGTACACAGTTAGCGTTCCGCAAAATTTTTCCACCATAGTGTAGTGGTCAGAGCGCTGGCCTTAAATGCAAACAAACGCGAGTTCAAACCCTTCACCAAATAAAACCAAATTTTTTTTTTCTTATAATTTTGTTTAGAAGTGTTTTTTTGTTATTTTTATTAATGGGTAGTATTTACAAAAGGTAAATTTAGGCAAAACATTTTAAGAAAATAAAAAAAATATTTCTCAAATATTGGCTTTTTTTTAACTCTAGCAAGGAAAACTTGCGTTTATTTAGAAAGGAATTTTGCCATTTTTAAATTTTTAATTTTTAATAATCATATTTCTTCTTTAGTGTATTTTACATATATTTATATTTTAATTTATTAATTAAATTCAATGAAATCCTTCCTGTGTCGGACGGTATTTGAACCGCGGTCTCTGCCACATAAGTTGCGCATTCTACCCAACGCGCCACGGACATCATATTTTGAAAGTATCATTTAGGATATTATTTTATTGCTTGACTTACACTTGCATCGCTTAAAGTTTTTTCGCTACTTTTTTCACATCCTCAGCTTGTTTGCTGTGTAAAGGAGCAAGCTATGTAAGCACATACAACTTTCCTTGTTTACCATGACATCAAAATTTAAGAGTGTATTAGTGAACACCCAATTTTGTTTCATTGTGTTTGTAACTACGTTAGAGCTGTCTAGCTGGGACAATTACCAGGTAGTATTAATCGCTACTTTTACTCGTTGCTGTGGGCATATAGTGTCAAATGGAAGTATTGCAATCACAGCAAGAAGTAAAAGGGGATTTTTGTTTTTACTTTACCTTAATGTCTGCATATGAAGTCAGGGATTTTTCTACTGTAAGTTATTTCTGTTGAATTTTATGCCTTACATTAAATGTTTGATAAGTTTAACATATAATAAGCTCAATAAATATAATAAGCTCAATAATTTTGTATGAAACTTTTTAATTTTGTGTGAAACTTTTTAATAAATATTATGGAAAATATTAGTAAATGTCATCACGTGTGCGCAATATGTGGTCTTAATATAAAAGATGGTAAAGTGAAAGTGTTTAGTCCACCTCAAAATTTACAAAAACGTCAACAATGGATGCAAATCTGCGGCGTAGTCTTAGGCGACCATTCTAGAATTTGTGAGAAACATTTCCTTACAACGGATTTAATTCACGCTAAGCGAACAAGACTTATGCCAAGTGCTCTGCCATCAGTTGCAACACCAAATTCAGCGCCGTTAGTACTTTTCGAAAATTCAGCTGGGGAGATTGCAGCGCAATTTAAAGACTGCTCCACGCAAACAGAGTAATTATATTAGTATATATATTTTGAAAATTTAGTAGAGTTTGATGTGATTGGAAATTAATTTAATTTGAATGCCTTTTGAGTGAATTGTGTTTATATTGTAGTGATACATTTGCTAACAACTATGATGCCCAGCTAATTCAACAACTGAAAAGTAGAATTGCTGAATTAGAGTCCAATGTTGCTGTTCTTAAAAAAGAAAATATGGATTTGAAAAACATTACTAAATCCTTAACCAATATTTTTTCACCAGGACAAATTGAAAAGATGAGGTAATAAAAAATAAATCCTCTTTACGTTTGTACAGTTGCACCCCAATTTACGACTGTACATATAATTATTAAAACATTTTTAACCTTAATCGGTTCCTTCTGTAAATTTTACGCACACTTTTCAACTTCAAGCTGATATTTCTTTTATATAAATTCATCAAATCGACCTAGGATTTTGGCTGGTTTTTTAAAAATCTTGTTTTTTTTTAAATAAATAAAATTATCAATAAAATTTACACACAAAGAACTTATTCGTTTCTAGAAATAATGGACCGATAAAGGTTAAATTTGTTTTAATATAAATCTTTAATATAAAGGAATCCCGAAAAAATCGTACGATGGTGCTGGGAGGATATATCCAAAGCGATTTCATTGCAAGCTGCAGGATCAAGAGCATACAGGCATCTATATAAAATGGCCTTCCCCCTGCCATCTGTTGATACGATCGCCAAATGGGTTCAGAAACTCAAATTTGAAGAGGGAATTCTAAAATTTTCGATTGAATGTATGAAATTCGGACACAACTTGAAACTAGATGAAAGGATTTGTGTCTTGTCCTTCGATGAGATGGCGGTTGCGTCCGTTTATGAGCATGATCCATCATCAGACATGGTTAGAGCACCATGTAATAACGTACAAATGGCGATAGTACGGGGTCTGAAGGCATCATGGAAGCAACCAGTTTTCTATGGATTCGACAGCAAAATGACGAAAGATTTGTTGTTTGAAATAATTAAGGCACTTTATGAAGCGGGATTCCCCATATTTGCTGTCGTTTCTGACATGGGTCCATCTAACCAAGCACTTTGGAAACAGCTTGATGTTGACATGAGTAAGATAGAAATTAAATATATTAGGAATGGCATTAAATTCAATTTAACCTTTGAAGACAAAACGTGGTTTCCAAATCCAGCGAACAAAGATGAAAAAATTTTCGTGTTTGCGGATGTTCCACACCTCCTTAAGCTTATAAGAAACCATTTCTTAGATACAGGCCTGTGTTTTCAAAATACACTAGTCACATCACAAACAGTTAAGCAAGTGATGCAGTATACAGCGGTGTCTGATTGTTCCATCTTATATAAATTAACAGATGAACACTTATCTGTCAAAGGCGCAGGTAAATTAAAATAAAGACCTATCGCTTCGTTCTCGAAAAAATATTTTAAAAACTTTGAAAGTCCATTTATTTCAAAATATGACAATTTCTGAAATTTGACAATTAGGCTTTGTGCTATTTGAAAACTTTTTACTTGGATGATGAAATATTTTGGGTTTCAAAATTTTGTGTTTATTTTTATTATTATATAACATATATAATATTTTGGGTTTCAAAATTTTTGTTTTTCAAGATTTTTTTCTTCAAGATTTTTTTTTCGAGATTCTTAAATTCTGCGAAATGACCCTAACCCGTTTGTATTATAGGCAGACAAAAAGTCAGACTCGCCGCTCAACTATTTTCAAACACTACAGCATGTGCGATAAGAAGGTGTTTTTATATTGGAAAGGAGGTGTACAACCCAATTGCAACAGCGGATTTTATACAATTAATAGATAGCTGGTTTGATTTACAGAATTCAAACCTTTCCAGTCCATCGAATATTCCAAGCAAAATGCCATTCGGAAAGAGCATTGACTCTCAGGAACAACTTTTAAAAAACGTGACTGACACAATGTCTAATAAAATTCTGCCAAACAAAATATCTCTTGCTCCGTTCCAAAAAGGAATTATCCTCAGCAATACCTCTCTAACTTCATTATACCAATACTTAAAGAGCAAGTACGGCATTGAGTACATCTGCACAAGTAGGCTCAATCAGGATATTCTTGAAAACTTTTTTGGTGCAATGCGAAGCAAGGGAGGTTTACATGACCATCCCAGCCCAAAAGAATTTAAATATCGGCTTAGGAAATATATTTTAGGTAATAGTTAATAAAGTTTTTTATACAACTGTTAACATATTATATTTTGCAATAAAGCACGAAACACGGAATATTTAAACTCTACTGGCAATACGCACCAAACCAACACTGATTGGCTACAGATATCAGCATCTTGTACAAATTTAACTCAAAACGAGGCTCAAATCGACGAAATTCTTGAAATAGTTGACAAACAGCATGAAATAAATAACGATGAATTTCCAGATGAAATTGAAAACATATTCAAGGATGACGAAATTGACGAACTGCACGAGGATGCCTTAGAATATGTAGCAGGCTACATTATAAGAAGGCTCAATTTTGAAGGTCACGAAAGTAAAGACTGCTCCTTTACATGGGTGGATGAAGTCTCGCAGGGAGGGCTGAAAAAGCCATCAGCTCTTTTTCTAAAAAAAATAAAAGATTTGGAGGCGATCTTTAACCAAGCCAACGGTATGAATATTCTAGTGTGCAAAGACTATAGAAAAAAACTCACTGAATTGTGTACAGAAAACGCACTTCCCGGACCTGTGAAAGATCTCTTCATAAAATGCAGAATGCATTTTCGAATAAAACATTTAAATAAAAGATTAAAAAATCAAAAATTAAAACAAAAAATTTTAGGAAATAAAAAACTTTTGCAATTTCGTCTATAAAGCTATGATTTCGTTTTATTTCAACAACTATATATGGTATTACGCTAAACGATATTACGCCAAACGCTTTATAATATTTGAACTCTTACTCAGACATTAAAACTTTAAGTCATATTCTTCATATTGTTTCTGGTATGCGGAAACTTTATTTTTGACGTAATGAAGTAATAAATTTGATGTTTATTACGCAACTAATATCAAGTGCAAAGGCAAGATAAATTAAAGGGGTATTAACGATGTGGTGTATTGCCTTTGTATTGTGTATTTTTGATAAATTTAATATTTGTAGCAAATTTTAAGAATTAAAAAAAATTGCGGTGTTCAAAATACAACCCCATAGCAAAATACAGCAACGAAACCATATTATATTCTTTGTAAATTTTGTTGTATATTTGGATTAACTGACTCCAAAAACATTTCTACTCAACTCGGAGGAAGCTACCGGCTGCGCTGTGCGTTTATTTTATAAAAATTATTATAATTTCAAGTGTTTTGTTTCAATTTTCTTATGATTTCCTACATTAAAATGATGATTTCAATTTATATTTCCAAACAAAAGTACACACAAAAATCAGCTAATTATAAGAATACAAAAATTTATTAAAGGTTCTTTCACAAAAACTTGTAAATATTGTATATTTTGTAAAAAATTATAATAAATACACCACATCGAAAATATCCCTATTGTTGGCCGATTTCTAATTTCAAATATTACAAGAAGCAACATTGTTCGCATATACTCGCTACATTTTGACACTATATGCCCATATTGACAGTTTTTCCACAGCTGATTTTCAGCGAATAATACTACCTGGTAATTGTATCATGCTTCTATACGATGTCGAAAAATCTTGAATATATTAATACATTGCCAAAACATTATTATTATCCCTGGATTTCGGAAATTAATGAACTTGTAGGGTGTTTTTTTTACTAACTTTGATCTCTAACAAAACATGAATTTTCATTATGAAGTCATTTATCTGTATTGAATTGAGAGAATACATTCTGTCAATAAACAATAATATCCAAAGTCGAATTTCAATGTTTTGAGAATCTTACTTCAAAGTTTTTAATCGCCATATAGGTTCTATGAAATCTTCATTGGTTTTTGGGTTATAATATGTATGAGTGAACCCATTACTTTTACAATAGGAACATTTTTCTCTTTGCGACCTATCCACTTCGACCCCTCCTTGGAGGCTCCCATACAAATTGTATGATTTTTGTATATTTATATATCTCCAAAGGGGAAAATGTTCCTCTTGCATAAGTAATGGCGGTCGATCATACATAGCACCCCTCTCCGGCCCTTCTTTAAAGCCATACATGCAATGAAAATGTTTCTTCTAAAATACTCTAGTACTTTAAGTACTTACTTACTTATACTCCTCTTACGAGTTCTTTTTATTTACATAATTAGTGCGTGAGAGACAATTACTTATTTGTTTTGCCTTCATACTACCAAGTATTTGTACTCACGCCAACGTTATTCGCAAATGAGAGTGAAAGTAAATGTTTCGTAAGGCGATTCGAATGCATTTGTGCAGTCCATGATACAATTATACAAATTAGGAGTGGCAATTTTTTTTGTCTTGCACCATTTGTCAAAAAAAGTATAAATTAGAGAACGGAAAAAGTAAAAAAGAAAATAGAAAGTTAAATATACAGGCAAATTAGAGTCTTTGCCATGATACAATTATAAGGTAGGCCCAGGAAAAACACACTCTCTATGACTACAAATTAACAACAAAACAATAACAAAGGCGTAGGTATAATTTCAAAATACAATACAAAGCGATGCAAATAAATTGGTTACTGAACAATCGAACTAAGAAGTCGAATGAAAATTCTATAAAAATCTCACTTTTATTTGCTTCGTTGAAAGCTAACATACAATTAATTTTGTATTATATCTTAAAACATAACTCATTTTGTTAAATTTTTAGGGTTTTGCTTACTTTTCTTACATTATTCCACATAAAATCTGGGTACTCAATACCCAATACCCAGATTCATACTGTTAAAAGTAAATTATAGATCCCTATCGCTGAACGAATAAACGTCAATTGCTAAAAATGACATTACACCTACGCCAATGTTTTGATTTTCTTTGCTTTGCTTTTTCGTTTTTTTTGTCTCCGAATGAGGCTGTTCAGACTTGCCTCAAAAGAGGCGACTCACTTGCCTCATTTTGACATAAGTCAGCTGTAAAGTGTTCACACACAAATTATTGCCTCACTTTGAAGCTGCCTCATATTGACGTATTTTGTTTTTTTTTTTCTGTTGTTGTTTTCGTGCTGCTTCAGGGGCGCACATAGACAGGGGTTTTGGGGCCCCCTCCCCCCAAATGAACGAATAAAATTAAAATTAAATGTATAAAGTAAGACAATTATAAATTATAAAGCATTTCTTATTTAAGTTGGAATGTTTAAAGCTACTTTCATGGTGTTATTTATTATTTTTATTAAATAAAGCTCTGTATACGCAAAAGAGCCCCGCATGAGAATGCCTTTTCGCCTGATATAACATAATATATATGTATGTTTTGGCAATTTTTAAAATAATGTAGACAATTAAGCATTTTTAATTAGGAAAAGAATTACCTAAGATCGAAAAACTTAAATTCAATTAAATTAAATTAAAATTTATTAACTTTTCTAATAACAAAAAAATTAAATTTACAATTCATTAAAAGGTAAAACAAAAAAAAAAGAGTATGCTATTTTTTATGTTACTTATTTCATCAATATCCAATTTGATTTAAAAATATATTTTTTATTTAAATTTAATTTAAAATCGCAATAATTTTGCTTTTAACATCAACTCATCAATCACAACTCAAATTAAACACATTTCGCTAACAGTTATTCAGTGCACCATAGTAAATTGCTGAATATTAGCATACTTTATCAAGTATTCGATTAAGAAACAAAAACAACACAACTCACAAATTCAGATCAGCGTAAGAAGTGTTTTGTGAGAGAACAGAGAACGAATTAGCAGTTATTCTCATGTGCTGATTTTCTCTTTACTACACGATCTGTTGTTTACATTTATTCGCTTGCAGTGTGCTCCTACACTAAAACAAAAACATTAACTTAAAATGAAACACAAAGTGTTCATAATTTGCCTTTTTTCATATGTTTTTTAAAAGTTTAAAACACATTTGCTCTTACTTCCACGAAATTTGCAAGCTATTTTTTAAACTATTTTTAAGCTATTTTAAAAAAAATTCTTATTAAAGTTAAGAGTTAATAAGATTTCCACATTATTTTATTCATTCAATAAGAAATCTTATTAAAAAATGTTTGATAGTAGTTGTTAATTTTTAATAAGATTTTCTCTATGGAATTGAAAATATGTCTTTATGGAAAATTCTTATTAATTGGTAGCATTAATAAGAAAACCTATTAAAATATCTCAATTTGTTGGTCTTATTGATTTTATGTGGTGGTTTTTGGCTCTGTGTAATCATATCGGTCTATTTCCGTCTTTATTTCTGTATGTGATGACGATTACAGCAGAGATTTTGGGGCCATCGTTATGAATTTCAATATATTAGAAGCTTATATTTAAAATATAAAGATCAAATTGCAAATTAACGATCTCGTATGAAAATTACGCTAACACCACATAGAAAGTAATATGAAATTGGTATAATCTCTTAAAATTTCATAAAAAAGAAATGACTTAATTAATTTCAATTTTATTATTTAGGACATATTAAATTCTATGGTACAAAATAAAAGAATAATTGACTTTGTACTCTAAATATTATATATAAAATTTGAATAAGTCTATAAATAAAAATATAAAACACCCCCCAAAATTTTTTCTGGGTGCGCCCAACTAAAAAGAGAAAACAAAGAGGAAAAATATCAACAGAACAGACTTTAGTCTGACGTGCGTCAAATTGAGTCGCAAAATTTTTAGAATTTTAAAAATTCTTGCCTCACGTAACATGTCACCTTCCCGCTTTCCCTTTACCTGTAGACGTCAAAATGAGGCAAGTGAGTCGGCCTCATTTGAGGCAAGTCTGAACAGCCTCAATTGGGCCTAACCATGATACAATAAATACAGGTAGATTCGCAAGATGACAGCGTACTGCCGCGAACGTCAACACGAAGTTGACAACGCATATAAAATCTCAAAGCTATGAAAAAGTTCATAGAAATTAAATGTACGCAAACAACTTTTTTTACATGGATTTTGATAGTTATGGCAGTATTGAAAGAGAGCACATTCAGGTCTGCATCTACCTCAATTTTTTGTATCATGGGCCTTATAATTGTATCATGGTCGGTGCAAGACACTCTTGAGAAAATAGCCAGTTGTCACTCTTACCTTATATTATTTGTATCATTGTGCAGCCCTTTATTTTAGAAACAGGCACATATTTATTGTTGTGAGTTGGCAACCATAAAAAAATGAAAAAGTTGTGCAGTGACCATAGTTGCCAACTAATATTCCCATACAAATTCTCTTTTTCCCACAGCAATTAAAAAAAATTCCCACGTGGGATATTTTTACTAAAAAATTCCCACGTGGGATATTTTTACTAAAAAATTCCCACAGCAATTAAATATCCCACAAAAAATCCCACAGCCATTAAAAAATCCCACAAATGGGAAATTTTAAAAAAATACATAGTGATTAAAGTTATAAAACATATATTGAGAACATCTCTATAGATGTTTTTAAGGGAGATTAATTTTTCAAAAATTAAAGTAAATAAAAAACAGAAAATAAAATATACAAAATTTTATTTATAAGTAATAAACTAATTGTTAACATTGAGACCAAAAGTTTAAATTTTTAATGAACATTAAAAAAAATTTCAGCGAATATTAAAAAAACAAAAAGTCACATACATATATTATTAAAATTATTATTTTTATTATTATATAATATAATAATTATATTATATATATGTATATAATATTATAATTAAAATTATTTGTATTAAAATGTAAAATAAATAAGTAAATTCAAGGAAAAACATTAATTTTGTTATTTAATATTTAATTTAAATTAAAAATTTGTATCGAAAGAAATCAGTTAAATTTTCTTAAATATACTAAATATAACGGAAAGCAAAAATGTTGCTGTTTTCTCTTAAATAAAAGATTGCCTAAAAAATAGAAACTTAAAATAGTTCACTAGTATAATACACTAGTTATGAATAGTAGTTCATAAATAAATTAATTTAAAATTCAGATTTTTGAAGCAAAATTTTATTAATTCTATCCGTTTTGACTGTCTTGACTTTCATACATTTTTGTTGTAAACAAATTGTAATGCGTTTTGTTAAAAACAGCCTGATAGCTAATTTTATTTTCAGTAAGCCGCTTAGCATGCTGAATTCCTGAAAGCATTTCTGTAGAGAGTATTTCTAACTTTATTTTTATTTTAATTGAATTGACAAAAGATTCTCTCTACATTTGCAGATGAGTGTGGAAGACTTGCCACATAAATAACTAGTTTCCTCATTTCAGGGAAAATATATTTATTTTTGCCATAATTTTGATTGAGAACCGAGTTCCAAAATTCTGAAAATGACAAGTTAAAATCTATACCTAAATTCTTAATTTTTCTAAATTCCAAGTGAATCTTATTAATTTTATTAAAAGTAATAATGTGCGGAACCAGCCGCACTAATGGTATTATTGACCCTGTTCTTACTTTTTTCGGATCTAAAACAGTAATGTGTTTCCACATTTCCATGTTTTCTACAGGAAATCTTTTTAATAGCTCTTTGGCAGATTTTTTAAAAAAATTAAGGCAGTTAGAGGCAATATCGACATTCTACTTTTTCGTTTCTAATTCTATTAAAACTAATGCTCCTAAATCTAGGTTCTCAAAATTATTACGTAGACTGTATTTGTATAGTTATCCGAATATAAGGTATTATCATCTATTTCATAGGAAATATTTGAAGAATTTGAAAAAATGTACTGAAAAAAAAAAATCCCACAAAACTTAAAAAATCCCTCATTGAATTAAAAAATCTCATGGGAATTCCCACATCCCACAGCAATTAAAATATCCCACAAATGGGAAATTTCCCACAAAACTGGCAACTATGGCAGTGACATCTTTCGTTGTCCCTATCAACTTAAAATCAAAATAAAACATGAAAAATAAGTAATTGCACCGAATGCAATAGGCGAAAATAAAACTTTATTCGTAAGCCGCAGCAAAAACTCCAAAATTTAGAATAAGGTGGAAAAAACATAATAAATTTATCTCTTGTCAAAAATGTGTGTCTGTTTAGGATGACATGATTTTTTTAAGAAATTCATATGTTGCCCGGAATAACCTTAATTTTCTTGGCCAGAATATATATAACAGCTACAAGAAAAGCTTCAATTCACAGCAGTTAACGAGAACTATTTGGTAATTATCTTTATATAGACCGAATTCGAAAAAACGTGTTATTGTTTATTTCAGTTCAGATCAGACGAAACTCAATTCTTTAAACTTTCTGCTGTTGCGTTTGCTTTCCAGCAGAAACAATATGAATTTTCTTAATCAAAACGATGCCATACTTGTCGACCAAGAGCTCTTCAATGAATTCAAGTTTAGTATTGATCAACTGATGGAGTTGGCCGGCTTGAGCTGTGCGCATGCAATCGCAGCCTGCTTTTCAGCGAATAGGTAAACACACTCTTCTTAATGCTATAGTTTTGTTATGGAAAGAGAAACTTACTCAGTATATCATATAAATGACAGGCACGGCCGCGTTTTAATATGCTGTGGACCCGGCAATAATGGCGGCGATGGTTTAGTTTGTGCACGACACCTAGCGCTAATGAAATACAAACCGACTATTTACTATCCAAAACCCACACCGAAGCCGCTCTTTGAAAATTTAGTGCATCAAGCCAAATGTATGGATATCAAATTTATAGACGATTGTCCAACATCGCCAATCGAAACAAAGAAATGTTACGATCTGATTGTAGATGCTCTGTTTGGTTTCAGCTTTAAACCGCCAGTACGTCCGACTTTTGCACCAGTTATTGATATGCTTAAGTGCGTGGACATACCTATTGCCAGGTTTGGTTGTTTGCATTTGATATTTTGTTTGACCTTAAGTGTATGCGTTCATGTAGCATTGATATACCTAGTGGATGGGATGTGGAAAATGGTCCCCCCGAAGAAGAGAGTATTAAACCAGAGCTGTTGATTTCATTGACGGCACCAAAAGTGTGCGCCAAGCACTATAAAGGAAAACACCATTATCTAGGTGGACGTTTTGTACCGCCAATTCTGGCAAAGAAATACAATCTCTGCCTACCGGAGTATCCTGGCACTGATTTATGCGTCAAACTTTGAAGAAAAGAAAACAGTACCACAAAGAAGTAACCAATAAATATGTTAACTATACTATTTTAAATAGTTTTATTTTACTTAAATAAAAAACACCCATAAAGTATACATTTTTAAAACTTTAAAATATATTTTCTATTTATACAAACGATTGTAGTGCTTTCGACGACGATCTTCCTCATAGGTATTATTACGCGCCCATTCCTTGATGTTACCCTTAGAGCGCAACATAGCCGATTTGGAGTCCACATCCCGCATCACAAAAGGCGAGTAGCCGGCAATGTAGTCATCATCTAAGGCATTCGTTTTAGTCTTTGCTATGCGTGAAGGCATTTGTCTGGGAATAGGTTGATCTTCGAATAAAATGGGGTTACGAGAGTGTTTGCCACCTGTAAAGCGAGGCAGAGCTTGATTCTTGTATTTCGTAGTGAGCGGACGGCGAGTGTTTATGTGTATCTGAAAGTACAGAAGGAAAAAAAAAAGATAAATTGTTTGATTATTTTTATCGAAATTATTAACAACCACTTACCACTTGTTTGCCATTTTCATCTAGACTCACGGCGACCCGCTTTAGAGTTTTATTGCCACAATTTGGGCAGAATACTTTTGTCATAATGCTGGTTGTTTTGAAGCAAGCATAGCAACGTAGTATATATGTACGTAAGTGTTTGATTATTCGACCATTGAGCGCAGCAACATGCAGGTTAATTTGCTTCAGTACATTTTGAAGTGCAAAATCGGTGGACATGCAAGCAACCACCGGAATAATATCGTCTTCTTCTTTGCCTTCCAATGATTTTTTAACCTTCTTTAAATTTGATGGTGTTATCCATGCGCTGTCATCTATGTCATCGTTACTTTTAACATGAGATGTTGACGCAGTTTCTTTCTCCTCGCCTTTACCACCATTGTCCGAGTATTCCATAGACTCTTCAGAATCACTGTGCTCTTGTGAATGGCTTGTGGGCATAAGTAGATCGCATGTTTTATCATCATCGGCAAGCTCACACTTAAGCTGTGCGAAACACTTCTCCAAATCCTCTTGTGATATTTCATCTTGTTCATTGTAATGGGATTCCTCGAGTTGTTTTTCGATGGCTTCTTTGATAGCATCAGCTTTGTCACTAGATTTTGCCTCATTACCCGATTCACCACTACCCAAATCAATTTCACTGTTTTCTTCATCGCCACTCGAAATCTCGTCGTCTTCATCACTTTCCTCACCTTTTTTTGGATTATACCAACCGGCTAGTTTTGTATCTTTATCGAATTCTTCAGGTTTTTCTTTGGAGGCGACAGTCTTTGACAGAACCGGCTCTTTGCGCAGATGTTCACTGCCTACATTGTCTATCTCCAGTTCATAGGCCAAGGAAATCACCTTGATATCAATGCCGGACAAACTGGCATAGTCTCCAGTCTTCTTAGCGAATTCAACACAATGTTTAACGCTCTCAGCACGCGGCTCACGCACCTGAAGATCGAAGGGCAGCACACAGAGACGTCGTATCTGTCGTCTGTGCTTGACCTCCTCCAAAACATCGGGGACAGTTAGAACGTTTTCGGCAATTTCCTACAAGGCAGAAATATGAATAAGTTTTCGACTTTCCCTTCATCTCATTTGAAGCTTACATTCAATTGGACAGCATTGATGAATGCTGTCGTATCTGCCACCAAATACTTAATTTTCCCACTTGACTCCGTCATTTTATAAGTATTTATTCGTAAGTAAAATTGTTGCACGTGTTGTTTTGAATTCACTAAATAATTTTTAAGAATGGAGAAACGTCAGAAATGTTTTCTTTATTTTTTTGTCTTTCTTTTCGTTTTGTTGTGATTTTGTGCGACTTAACTACAAAATCTTGTAAGGCACAGGCTACTTCAGACGCAATAAATATCCATGCACAGTAGTTTGAAAACTCCGCAATAATTAAATATTTTATTGAAGGAACGACTAGTTATCCCGTAGGAGCACTTAATAAAGATTATTTTTATGAGTATATAATTTCAGAATAATTGTACTTTAGGGCTCACG
Source organism: Pherbina coryleti (assembly GCA_943735915.1). NCBI lineage: Eukaryota > Metazoa > Arthropoda > Insecta > Diptera > Sciomyzidae > Pherbina > Pherbina coryleti. Next base: position 11,112,314 of record OX030951.1, read on the forward strand.
CCTAAATATTGTTTTCTTATTTTTATAATATGTATATGTATATGCCTCCTAAACCTATTGGTGCAATCAAATTTTGTCGGTCTCAAATGGTTTAGGAGATAAAAATCGCGAAAGTTGGAAAAATTACTATTTTTTCGTATACAATATTTTTACTTAGAATACTTAGAATCCTTCGAATATCTTTTAAGAAGAGAATAGTAAAAATCCATTTAAAGTGTAAAATATGATCGTTTAAATGCAATATTAACTGCAAAATTCCATCGCATACTTTTAACAATTCTAAGGATTGAAATTGCATTAGTGAAAAAATCCAATGATCATACAGTTCTCACATCAGTACTGTATGGTTAAAATTTGTGCCAATCATGAGTTTTCTTCTATTCTTTAATAAAATGAAAGCGTTTTAGAAATTTTTAATATTTAAATGTTTGTGAGTTAAAAAGTTAAATATATAAAGATTACTTAACAGATTTGTTTTAATGATAAGGGATGTTATGTATGTAAAGTTTAATAAAAGTCATGAATGAAAATTTATGAAGTCGCCGCGATTTTTATTAAAAATTTTTCCTGAAATGTTCATATCATAAAGAATGAGCGCAGAACCTGCTCTTACAAATGTACAAATTTTGTCAACTTCGGCCTATGAGTTAAACAAGCAGTTCCACGCCATGGGTGTTGACGAGTTCACCTAATTTTTTTTTTAATTGCCAGTAAACTCTATAGTCCGGTTAAATCCAATTTTCACACACTGACACTGATTCTGAATGAATTCATTAAAAAAAATATTTCTTCATAGAACGAAACTATACTATATTACTAATTTTAACAGATTTGATAGACAATATTAATGGTAGGTGTTATTATGAAAATGGTGAAATTAGCTTCCACGCACTTAAAAATTTGCACTGAACTTTCAAACTTTCAATATTTGTATCGTTTTAACCATTCGAGACAGACAAAATTTAATTGCACCAATAGGTTTAGAAGGTATACATATCATTAAAATAAGAAAAAATATTTAGACGTCGGCCCTAAAGTACAATTATGCCCCTACGTTTTAATAGTTGAACATATCATATCGTTATTCTATATTTTTGCACAAAATTGTATAAAAGAGGAATAAAAAATGTATTGTGAGTGTTATTAAATATTGTTTTTACAAATAATTGAGTACTGAATGCACTAGGTTTTAATCCGGTTTTAATGTTCTCATAGCAAGATTTACTCTCTTAGGTTTTCCATTGTATGCAAAGAGGTGGTTATCTGCCGATCAGAAACTAATTTCAATTGAAAAATGTTCTATGTCAGCTCTGATTTGAACCACGCTTCTCACGGTTTCTAAAATTTACAGCTAACGTTTCATGAACATAAATGCTGTATTATAATATCTGTTGACCCTTTTTTTTTACTGATTTCGAAGTAATAAAATATTATTACTCTCACACATTATAGTGGATTTCATAAGCGATTTTCTGGGTGCTTATCCATTTTGCAACTTTGTTTGAATAATTTTTTGTTATGCGTCCTTCTCAAACATAGCAAAAAGCCAAAAGAAAAATACAGCAAAAAGTATGCTTAAAAAATTTTTGGCACGATCAATATACTTCTGTGTACTCTTCCCAGTATATCATGCAAATTTTGATGCATAAAATATCGTTTGTGCAATCTTTTGTAAAATTTGACTTAAGAGACCCAAATATATAAATTTTTGTTTTTATTTATGTTATATATTAAGTCCAAGAAATTCTCGATCTTTATTAAGAAACCCGTAAAATATTTTTTTAAAACATGCTTACAATCTTAGCATATGAATGATGTAGCTGTTGTATAACAAAAACTGCATTCAAATTTAAAGCGTAATATTTTGTAAAGCATTATGTTATAAGAAATTTAAATAGAAAATGCTTGTGAAATAAGGAAATTTTTACAATCATAATTATCTAGAAAATTAAAACGGCTCGAGAATTAAAAAATTCTGTGTGACATAGAATAGAATGATTCTTAAAAACAATCAATAAGCAACTTAATACAAATAACTGATATAATTAGTTTATGTTACATACAATAGTTGTGTTTTTTACCAAGCGAGCTGAAAAACGCCTGCTTATCATATGAATATTCGTTATAATAACACAGAAAACTGTTTGTGGCTTAAAAGTTTAACGAGCAAACAAAAAAAAAAAAAAAAAAAATGTGTTTCCAAGTCATGTTTCAATTATTGTGTACTTTTTCTATGAAGGTGGCAACTGTGACGAATTGTCAGTTAATAGTGATACATGAAGTCGAAACTGTTTTGTACCCAATGCTTTGAACGAAATTTTCAAAATGTCTTTTTCACCAAGATTTCTATAAGAGACACTACTTAGTAAATAGGATAAACAAGCTTTGTCAAATAAACTCATTGCTGAAAAAATGTAATTGGATTTTCAAGCTTTAAGTTTCGAAAACTTTTTCGGTATCGGGTATTTTTGAGAACCAAGTTTTAAATATTTCAGAGATGAAAAATTATACAACAATAGCTGTCAATGCAATTGAAAGCTTCAAACAATCGTTGACAAAAAACCGGTTTACATTTTTGACACATTAGACAATGCTTCAGAGTTTGAAAAATTTTTTCTTAAGCGACTTAGCAGTCGTTTTTTGACTAGCGACTTGATAAAAAACACAGCTAATGTTATAAAAAAAACCAAAATTGTATATTTTAGAAAAAACAAACTTAAACTACAACGTAACGAACACAAATTTTAACCCCAGCACAGCTTTTGGTTGATTGCATTTTAGACAGCCCGCTGCTTATTGGCTTATTTTGTTCAGGGTATTAAAGTTCACAATACATACTTATTGTCTTCCTGAAACACCCTGTTTATCCGGATGTCAGTTACAACAGTTCACCATGACACTGAGAAGGGTAGGTTTGAATTTTGTTATGTTGAGTTTTCTTCACCACCTTTTAGTCGAGTGCAAGGTGTCTTACGAAACGGATAAATACGATTGAGGATACAACGTCTCATGCCTTCCTACCGTTCGACTGGTTGTGTTGTAACAAATTCTAATAAAAATTGTTTTCAATAATAATAGTTCAATTTTGCTATGTGCTTTTTGAGTTCATTTTAAATTTTCTAAAGCTTAAACTTAAAATTTTATTAAAGAATACTTTCATGTTGGTTATTTTCACTATTTATTCAACTAAATTTAAGCATGCATTACGCAAAATTCGATTTTAACAAATAGAGTAATTCATACAAGTAATTCCTATAAAATCCAATAGAATCAATTGAAAATAGTGCAAAATTGCATATCCAAATAAAAAAAATAGTATAAATACGTGAAGCAGTAACGCAGGATAATATGGAAGCATGTCTTCCGGCTCCGTAGTTTCTCTGTCATCTTTTAATATATTATTTTTTACACAAGGTAAGTGAAAAACACAAGAATTTCCTTTGAATATTTCCTGAAATGGATTTCAATATTGCAAGTTATTACTATTTGGCAATAATTTTTTTTTTTTTTGCATTTGCAATTCAATTTATATTGTTACGAGATAAACATTGATTTTTTCCTTTGGATTTTGTGAACAAAACTAAAGTCCTCTTTGGTCGATTGTTGTTGGTGTTATTGGACTGGTGTTGACACCAACATGACACCACAACAACATTGGCAATTCCTTGCTGGTTAGTGCTGTTGTTGTTATTGTTTATTTCGCCTCCGCATCCCTTAGCCATGTTTGGCTTATTTCACCATGCCTGTGACCCACCACCCACCACGGATGGTTCCCCGTTGCGTATGTGTAACTTTTTTAATAGTGCTTCAGTTTTATATTTAGAACTATTTTAATGGCTTGGCCATTTTTTGTTCTTTTTTTTTGCTATGGGTTTTTATTTCATTGACTGCTTTTCGTGCTAATTAATTTCATTTATGTGTGTGTTGATTATACGTCCGACGAAGGATAGAAAGTTTTCTTAATATTAGTGCAAAAAAATTTTAATATATTTAGATTTACTAAAGCTCTGAGCAGAACAATTTTAGGAAATTAACTACATAACCACTCCAAACGTTAACATTACGTAGTTAGAAGAACATATTTTGGAGTAATAATGACATGTGTTGAACATGAAATGGGGAAACAGGTGTTCACACATCCCACGAAAACATCAATCATACACCTTGAGATTGTTATTACTTTTGGCATTTTAATTTCAGTTTAACTCACAATTGTAATGCAAAAATAGTTCCTTAAGATTTCTTTGAAAATTTAATTTCAAAATTCAAATATTAAAAAAAAAAATTGTTTTTATAAGATAACAATATCGTCAAAATATAGTCAAACAAACGTTAGTGCCCAAAACAAAATTTTACAGGAAATTAATTTTTTAGTTTTGTTTGCATAGGCATTACAAAATGGTGATTAGGGGACGACATTGTAAGGTACATTCATTGCTCACTGTGAGATGTTGACAGAAGGGAAAAAGGTATTTATTCTGTAAATAAATTATTAGGTGTTTTTGAGAATATGTTACGAGTGTTTGGTATGAGAGTGAATTAGTTTTTACTTAGTTAAATCATCAAGCAAGCTACACAAAACTTTATAAAATTTTGGTTTCGTTCTTCTTCCAAAGAAATTATATTCGAATTAGATCCAGAAATTGAGTTTGTTAAAATGTTTGGTTTCTGTTTTAAATATAGTTGCAAAGTAAGGTTAACAATAATTACAAAAAGCTGTGTAGCAGGAGTGGGCAGGAGTGAAGCCAAAAAGAGCCATATTAAGATTTTCAATAATTTCCAAAAAAAATAACATAAAACCTTAAGTTAATATAATAAATATAAACTGTACAGACTTATAATAAAAAATATATCCATTTCAAGGTTTTAAACGTAAAGAACATAAAATATGTATGTAACATTATAAAAATTTGGTTTTGTATTGGTTAAAGCCATGGTTGGATTAAAAAGGTTGTCGCAAGGGTCAGAGCGAGTGCCCAAAATGTCGAATCGAAGTTGACGGCTCATACAAAATCTGAAATCGAAAATTGATAACATGTAAAGCCGATGAAGTTGTTGTTGTTGCTCTTCATTGATTTTGACAATTGTGGTTACTGAGAAGAGAGTACGATCAGCCCCAAGACCTTATTAATTCAATCATGGTTGAAGCCGTTCGCAACAGTTCCGCAGGTGCTGATTAGTCAACTGTGAACGGAGAAAAAGTACAACAGTGGTCCTCATGAAATCTCGCAATCTTGCGAGAACACACGCCATTTCATGAACACATCCTGCAGGTTACGAGTGTGTAAATCAGCTGTCATACGAGTCAATTCATACGAGGTTTACGAACTGAAAATGCATGGGAAGTTTGCGAGCACCGCGTAAACTCTTTTTGTATGGAAAAAGAGAACACCTGATATACGCAGTGAAAAATTGCGAGGTTTATGTGGTATACGAGACCTTTGCGAGCTCTCATGAGGATCACTAACATAATTGAATAGAACGACCAGTAAAGAAACACAGGGTTCACATTATTAAATGTTTCTTCAAAACGTTGGTCAAACAATAGAAAAACATGGAAATCCATGAAATTTAACGATATATCCAAATTTGTTGATATTTTTTGTTAACCCTGAATGGTTATACTTCGTCAAATCGACGACGCCAACTCATAAATTCTAATATGTATGTAAAATAAGTATAACCTTCTAGGGTTAAATACCAAAGAATTTCGTGCGGTATAACCAACAGTTGGACAAAAAATTATGTAAATAGCCTTATTCCAGGATCCATCGTAGCTGTGGTTTTGTTTCTGATTAGTAAAGGAATCTTATATGATCCGAATCGTTAAGTCGTATTGAAAATTCGTAGTATTGATATTCCACGTTCCGAACGCATCAACATCGCGAATTTTTTATTACAGCTTTGCATCGTCGGAAATTATTACGAATCCGAAATTTTAAAGTGATATGTTGTTTATTTTATAACAATAAGTTGCCTAAAGGAAAATATGTAAGTATTTCTCCTTTAAATTAACAAAAAAGAGAGGTTTATTCTGCTTATGTAGGTCAAAAATCAGAAATAAAAACCAATACACACGTTCGGTCAGTTTAACGAATGAAACTGATTGCATCATGATCAAAACCAAAAATGTTTTAAAACAACACAACCCGAAACTTGGGTCGAAATTTCCCGAAAGTGTATTGAATGGGTTTTGAAGGTACATATTTTTTTTTAATTGCGAAAATACTAATTTTGAAAACTGGCCAATTCGTTGAGGAGGGAAATAATCCAATCTGGAGTTGATTCGCGGCTTGTCTGATAGTTGACAATACACGTTGATGGATGTTGTTGACATATTTGAATCGATTTTTCTCAATGACGAGAGCCGCAATTCGGACACAGATCGAAAGAACTCCTTTCGAAACAAAAACATCGGCTTCAACTGTCATTTGCGTGATTGCTGCTGGTAGTTTTTCATCTTCTATTTCGGGCACTAACAAATATATTTTGGAACGTGCACTACCTACATTTCGTTATTCATTTCAAAAGGATCGCTGTAATCTCGCAGTACTTTTTGTCGAATTATCATAGCTCTCCTTTGTAGCATATCGGAATGATGATAACAATAGGTCTCATGCATAAAAGTGAGAAATTACTTTTTACTCGATATTTTGAGAATTTACTCGTTGTCGTAAGCATAAAAAGTTATTTACTCGTTAGAAAGATCTCGCTCATTGAGATGGATCTCAAGGCCTGAGAAACTTCTTAAAACGAAAGCTCTTTGTGAGAAATTTCTCAAAATGGTATGCATAATCATGAGATAAAGCTGACATGTCTGAGAACTTTCTCGGTAAATGTTGAGTCTCCTATCAAGTGATCTCACAGTTTATTTCAAGCAACTGAAATGGCAGAATACTTTCGCGTTTATAGTCCTAAAAAAATGTATAAGCTGCGTAGACATCTTGAAGAATTTAGCAGTAAATTTATATTTCGTTTTAATAAAGAAAACATCGATTGGTTAGCAAAGCATTTCCTAGGGCCAACATTGGAATCGCTTGGTGGAGCTCTTACTAATTCTGAAAAAATGAGAGTATATTTTAGATTTTTGGCTGATCCTGGATTTCAAAATGGAATTGGTGAGGACATAGAAATTCATCAGTCTCTAGGACAATTCGAAACCTTTCAAGTGCTTAATTTGTGCACCGGCAGATTAGATTTCTGTAGTAAAATTTGAGTTTCTTTTAACTCATCAATTAGAAATTAAGCCAGCTTATTATTTTTATTAATTGATCAACTACAGTTGTGTTCACTTCCAGATTCGCTTTCGGACATTTTTTTGAAATTGTAAGAAGCAATTTTAACGATTAATTGCTTTAGCTTGCTTTAAATAAACTCAAGCTCAACTGAAGCTCTAAGATCGATCTCACTTATGTTGAGTTGTTTTTCATGAGCTTGATCTCCTTTTTATGCATACAATTTTGAGACTGAGACTGAGAATTTTCTTATGACTCTCTTTTTGAGATTGATCTCACACTAATGATCTCTGAGAAACATCTCATTTTTATGCATTAGACCCAATATTCCTTACAAGGTTAAACCATTTTCTACCGGGATGGATTTTGTTCTCAACTACAACACACTTGCAATGGGAATTGTTAAAAATATAATAAATTTTATTATTAGTATATAACGGACGAATCAATTTTTTTTATGGGCAAATACAAGGGCAAATACATTTTTTATGGTGTCTTTTTACTATCAAATGGCTTGCCCTGGTACGGAGTAGTGACAATAACAATTTTTTATTATGATATTTAACAATTTAGTCATATTATGTCCTCTTTTTTCTTTTGGGCTTATGACCTTTTTGAAACTGGCCATAATCCCAAATCCAATTTTTGACTGTGCATGAATGCTCCATCCTTACTTTTTATCCCGTTTTTTTAAGGTTGTGGAGATATTTTTTAAAAATATATATAAACATATAGACTAAAGTATTGATAAAATCTTTATAATTTTTTCAACAAAAATAGTCATATTAAAAAATATGAATGGTCTCCATCCCCAAAAATTATGAAGAAACCAAGTTCTCTTTCAAAATTTACAAATCTAAATGCTCGACTTTTTTATAAAAATTTAATGACACGAAAAAGTATAAGAGAAATATACAACGTTTTGTATACATGAAAATTTGAAAAAATTCAAAATACAAGGAAAAAAAGATATATAAAGAAATATAAAAAGTATAAAAAGGAAAAAAAAAATACAAAAATGAAATAAGGTTAAAATTGCTGGTTTGAAATCAAAGAACTTTGAAATATATGAATATTTTATTAGAAGTAATCTACAACTATGCAAATCAAAAAATCAATGTCAACATATTCCATTTCCTAATAAATCTGAATACTTTTTCTTAAATTTTAGGCGTTTACCTTTCCAGTCAAGTCTACCTTAGTTCGAAATGGGGTGATAGATAAGTGGGAAAGAAATTAGCAATCAATCAAGTGAAACATGTGTAGGATGTTCTTAGTAGAACGGAAAGCCGTAGAAGCATGTAAATTAGAAACTGGGACAAGTGCTATGGTTTCATCTCAGTCAACTCTAGTTATAAGGAAATCCCATCCATAAACTTCTCTACCACCAAAAACAACTTTTTTGCAATATTAATTGATTTGAAATGAGGATAGAAATGCAGAAAGGACCTGGGGTTCGAACCTGGGACCCATAGGATGGCCGTTTTTATCTACTCTATTGCCGAAGCCGTCAAAATTTTAAAACTTAATTTTTGAGAGCTCTTACCCGCTTTTACTTTTTTTACTTATTTTTTTTTTAACATAAGTTTTCCAGTTTTTTATTTTTTTTTTAATCGGCGTAGCTTGATATAGGGCTTTATAAAAATCCAAGTCCGGTTCTCATGATACTATAACATCATGAGTAATTCATTTGTCACACATCATACCGTCACTATATTCTATTCAAAATTTTAAATTTCAAAATTTAAAGTTTTAAAATTCTATAAAATTACTTCAATGTCACCGCAATCTAAACACCTTTGGTATTTCCAAAAGATCTTTATTGAATTTAAAGAAATTTCCTGCCAATATCTCATAGAATATGTCTAAAAATGTTTTTTTAAGAACACCCTGATTATAAATATATTTTAAAACATACAAATTAACTCATCCGTATTATTTCTAATCTGGACTAATACGCAATGTAGATAATTAAAAAAATTAATTCACTTTATGCCGAATTAAAAGCATTGTTTGCACGTCATAAGCGAAAACGTGTGTGTTCATGCGAAATACTTAATGCGAACACCCTTGCTTCTTTTTCTCCACCCTCTTACCCTCTGTGACTTATTTCCCACTCATAGCTGCAATTTTCTCATTAAGAAGGCACTTGACGGAGCATGAGGACTCTTTACCACACACAAGTGCAAACAAACGCTCGTAATTAAAAATCAGGTTAGCAGCAGTCATGGAGGGCAATTATAATGCATAATTTGACGACGGTGAGAGTGCGGATTTAAGCTGAAGAAGAAGACTTCAAATTGCACAAATAACATGACAATTTAATGAAGATGGAAATATAGACTATTTTCAACACAGCCTATATTTGCGGTGAAATAGCTTTTGCCGCATTAGAGTCAAAGTTCAACACTTGGACTGTGCATTCAAATTGTTCAGAACGAAAATAGATTTTTCAAGGATTTCAGACACAAAACATGCTGCTGTATTCAGCCTTGGCCTTGTGCAGTTCGCTCGCCACTTAACAAGGCTAAAACAAATGGATGATGAAAATACATTAAGGCCTTCATCAAAAGGGTTCAAAATGAACATAAACAAGCGCAAGCCACACAAACACAATAACAAAGCAGTTGCTACTAAAGAACAAACACACAAAGACATTTATGAGAGGCAGCGAAGCGTTGTCAACGTGGTTGATTCTTCTTTAAAGAGGGCGTAACAAAATGGGCGCGGTTGTGTTTTTGTGAATGTGTTGAACGCTTGTTGCATCGTAAAAGTAACAAACAATATGACTGTGAAAACTGTGGCAGCAGTTGGCCGACCTTACGCTTTTTGCGAATTGCGGGTTCGGTATTATAATTTTACATTCTACTCTTGTATGTGGCTGCATTAACCGAAATGAACGTTTCATAATTAACTTATTTTTTTTTTAAATAATCTTATTCTTGATGTTAATGATGATACTCGATGTCATCATTCGGTAAAAAATGGAAATAGTAGAACTTCAGTTTAATTGGTTTAAGGTCACCTTTTATCTTTGAAATTTTGTTTGCTTATATGAACTTAAATAGTGTTGGGAGCATACTCTGAAAATTTGAAGCAAATCTACCGAGTAGTTTTTTTTTGCGAATTTTTTTATGTGAGCAAGTCGGGTATAAAATTACGCCACATGCACATATTTGATGATCTATAGATACATTTTATATATATTGATTATGTATTTTGAATAGTAATGAAATGTTGTTTTTATGTTTTTTTCTAATTACTTTTTTATAGACATTTCCATTATCATTCCCATTACTTTTTGACAGACCCCCGTATTTCAAAAAGTTTTTTTTTTCACTTACAAAAACTACACTGCGAAAAATTTTAAAAAATTAATAAAATATAATTACATCTCTTCTGGGAAACCAATCATCCGATTTGAATGAAATGCTTGTCCATGCTAGTCTACACGCAAATGCATCGAAAAACCTCTCAAACCAATCGTAACTAAATTTTATTATTTCGAAAACACTTATCATAACTTTAAATACGTTTATCTCGAAACCATTTTTTTGCGATTGGTTGTAAAAACTTTTCGAAAAAATGGACCTTAACTTATCGAAATTTTTGCACCACATACTTTAAACAGCAGTCATTCTCTTCGGTACCAGAAACGTGAGGGTAGCTCCAAAACCAATATAGACGGACCTTTTTGACATTTGGCTGCTATAGTTCCGTTATTTTTTTAACGACCTTCTTAATTCTAGTATCGACGATAACGGCATTTATTTTTAACATATGTATTTCCGGCTTGCTTTTTCACAACCAGTCAAATTTCAAATTTCACAACCAGTGGCATTTCTTTGTTTTGTTGGTCTACCTTGACATGCCATACAACAACAACAGCAACGACAACAACAATAACAATAATTTTGATTTAGTTTAATATTTTATATATTTAATAAAAAATGTTAAAGCGCAGGACCATGACCTGGTCGGGATTGAGACACGGGACCTCTGGGATGACAGTCGAGCACGCTTTGGTCTCTCGACTACCCGAGATCATCAATAATGGACAAATAATGTACAATAGCAATTTTAATATACATAAAATTCTCGAAATGTATCATGAAATGCTTACTGGCACAATTGGGTAATCTTCATATATTTCACTTTATTTTTCTTCTTTGCTCCCATTTATCTGTCATCCAATTTTGCAAACGAGGTAGACTTGACTGGAAATGTCTTGGACCTAAATTTATTGGTTCTGTTTTTTATTAAAAAAAATCAACGGTTAAAATATTTAGATTATTATTAGAAATGTCGACTTTAATGCCCCTATCAAGAGCATCCAATTCATAACGGAAATATTTCTTTTTTTTCCTGAAGCGGTTGATTTAAAAAGTATTTATAACGGACATTGTTTTTGCACATAACACTCCTTTCCTTACCGAAGGATAATATCATTCTGCATATTGTAATAAGCTTGTGGGTGTTAAGTTGGTGGGTGTAGAGCTTGTTTGTGCTCATTGTGAATATTAAAGCAGAAAATAAATTTGTTATGTTAATCGTACCGAAAGACTTCAACAGGGTGTGTGTGAGTGTGTGTGTAAGTGTATGTGTATGTGTTTGTGTTATCTACAAATGCTAGCAACAACAACAACAATAAATTATAAAATATTCACCGCCACTTATGTTACTGTTATTTTTATGTGGTGAATAGTAAAAAGAAAAGCAATGACATGCATGAAAATACTAAAAGTGTTGCCACATTGTGAAAAAAGATGTCATTTAAATATATGTATAGTGTTATGGTTTAACACAGCGATGCCCACAAAAATTATTTAAAGAGTGCAAAAACAATTTCAACAAAAAGCCAACATCAACAACAAAGCGGCTACATCAACAACACAAATGTCCGCAATAGCTGCATTTACCAACAACGAAAAGGATCTAAAAACAACATGCGCTTTCGCGCACAGGTTCAAATTGTCAGATAGACAAAAACAACAACAATGTAGCGAAATGGCACCGATCGATGGTGCTTGAATACAACAACAATGCAGGTAAAAACTAGGTTACAGCTGCAAACTAACTTTGGCATTAGTTACACTGAAAAAAAATTAGCTTGAAATTGAAAACAATGTATTCCAAATATGTGTTCATAATTTGCCTTTTTTTCGTATGTTTTTTATAGTTGTAAACACATTTGCTCTTACTTTGACGAAATTTGTTGCAAGCTATTTTTTAAACACAAAATTCGTCAAATTAATAACAATTGTCGTAAATTTTCAAAAAACTTTTTTCAGTGTAGTTTACAACAAAAATTAGCATAAGTTGCTGAAAAGAGTAGAAAGAATTAGGCGCTGGGCATCGCTGGTTTAACGTACTGTAAAGTTAACTACGTGGAAAACCACTTTAACTCAAGCTATTTGCTCTCGAGCAGTTGTGCTTGTATTAAAAAGCACGTTTTTGAACCTTTATAAAAAGTAAGTTGAAGAACATGAGCATTCAAAGAGTTCTTCAAACATGAAAATATTTTCGTTTCATGTGGTCGTTGAAACGTTGTTAAGTGGGTGCAATGTCACAAACACCACAAAATATGCACAATTGAACACTTACGTTTGCAACTTAAAAATCTATTTTTATACTTACTAGGATGCTTCGGAGAACATTTTTTTTTGAAGCGAAGCTTTTTACGCCTCGTTCTGCGATTTGCTAGAGTGAAATCAGAAAAAACGACACTTTTTCCGACACCTTTTTTCTTAGAATTGATATTGTTTTTTGCTTGCATTAATTGAACCAGAAAATGTTAAATTAAAATAATTTCTTGCCCGCTGCAGGAATTGAACCCACAACTCTCAGTTCTATCGTTTGTTGGTACTTTCCTCTAACCATTACGCTAAAACCCTTTCTTTCATAATTTTGTTGATTCAGTGATAAACATTAGCTAAAGCTATGTTTCAGCAGATCACTATAATATATTACTTTAAGAAAGGATTGTGTGTTGGCTATTCTTGGACTGTGTATTGGCTAGCCAACCGACAAAAGTAGCAAACAAAACGAACTAGAGCAAAGATAACTGAATTTACCGAGCTATGGTTTGAATCTTCGGTTTGTCCATGCGAACTAAAAGACCTAACGAACTAAAAGAACGAACGAACTAAAAGAAATATTCACTAAGGATTGTGTATTAGATGTTGTTTCTACTTCCTACTAAAGGTCGTTATAAATATCGTTAAAAATAAACAACCTGTAAGTTGATTAAATTGTAACAAAATGAATGATTTTTGTATATTTATTCCCTACAACTGAACAGGGGGCTTTAAGGGAGGGCCGAAGAGGGTTAATATATATACTTTGTTATTTTAAAGTTTTGAATTTAAAAATTATTTTAATCGAAAAAACGCTATTAAATTATCAAATCTATGAATTTGCGAAAATGCTTCGCTTCTCTCGTGTGTCCAATGACGCACCTGTGTTTTTTTATTTACTTGAAATACGAGTTTGTACGAGTAATTTATTAATCAACTCAAGAGTTGACTTTTAGAATCCTGACTATCCAATCGTTTGTCATTCATTTATCCCAATTGAAAATAAGTAAAAGCAGAAAAAATGTGTCGTTAAATTATAATTAAATAATTAAAGGAAATAATTCTTTTTTTAATTTATTTTATTTTAAAAACGGAGCATTATGGTTCGTCAACACGAAACTAAACTTTGGGCTAATCTAGTACACCTATCCCCCGTTTTACACGATAGATAGGTTCCTGAGAAAACCGTGTAAAGCGAATATGAAATTTTTGTATAAAAAACCGTGTAAAACGAAAAAGGGCATAATAGTTATCATGTATTTATTTATTTTATTATTTATTGAACATTTACTTAGAGGAAAATATTAAATAAATCATAAAAATAACAGTTTAATAACAAGACGTATAAAACATCAGTCCATTTGAAACATTGAATAAACGTAAATACAGGTATATGCACGACAATATATGTGTTACTACTATTTATATGTGTTACTTAAAAAAGATCTACGTATTTCATAGAATTTAAAATAGTAACAAAAAAAAAAAAACAAAAAATGTAAGAAAAATTATCAGTAAAGGCCTGACTATAATAACCACATGCTGGCAGACGAATCTGTCAAAATGAAAGCGATCCCATGTAAATATATGAGCATACCCATAATTGGAATTGCCACAGTTTCGTTAAGTTTCGTTGACTTTCAGTAGCTTTTTCTAGAGCGACTCAAATCGCTCACAGCATAGGCAAATGTCAAATTATTGTATATTCTAATTTATTGAAGTAACAATTGAAGCTAAACAGCAAAGGCTTCATATGATTAAATTTTTTTATATTGTTTTGCACATTAATTTTGAAAAAAATCTCACAAACAAGCACAAATAAAAACAAACTATTTTGTGACACTTATAAAAGACAGTATATGGCAATTATAGACATTTTTGATTTTGACAACAGCCTGCTGGCTTTTCGTTTAAATTTTGGCATTACCGTATGCCAGTATGTGGCTATTATAGTCAGGCCTTAAGAATTAAATATTCAGATTGCTTCATTGCTGTCACTATCACTTGAAACCATCAGTCTTCTTTTTCTGAATGGTAAAAAGTCATTTTCATCACAAACAAAAAACCGTGTAAGATCGAAAACGTGCTAAATGAGTACCGTGCAAAACGGGGGATAAGTGTACTTTTAATTTTTTTTCATAAAATTCTACACATATTTTATTGATGATTTATGATGTTGCATAATTTATTTTTATGTCTTTAAGAATATCATAAAATCATCTGGTACAAATTTCAAGTCAAGATTAAAACATTCCCGCGGTTTGTTCCTATCTACTTCATATCTTCCTATCTACACTAAGGGAAAAAAATATTAAATTTATCCAAAAACTTTTTTAATTTATCCAAAAAGCGAGTCATTTTTGCACCAATAACGCATTTGAATAAATCGACTACGTAAATATTTAAAATTTATTTGAATACTTTTTTAATTAAATTAAATATTTAAATATTTAAACAGAATTAATAAAAAATATATTAAAATTATGCAAGAATTTTTTAAAATATCTTTCAAACATTTACTATTTGAAAATAACTATCGCATTTAAAGAAAATTTAAATAAAAATATTTAATTTAAAAAAAACATATTTAAATTGAATATGTTATTAATGGTTTTATAGCATTATTTTCTTCATATTGCGTCCATCAAATGTCATTTGCCTGTATTATTTATTCTGTTTCACAATTCTATATTGCACTGTTATACTATTTTTGACAGTTGGTAAAATATTAGGGCACCAAAAGTCAAAAATAGCATAAACTAGAGGAAGAAAAAGTGACAGAAAATTATTATCATGTAGGTAAATGACAACCGGTACAAGATATTTGTGAGTTAATATCAAGTTGTCACTCCACCCTACATCATTTAATTTCATTGCCAAACATGCATACTATATTACTCTGGCAACAATAACTAAATGAGAACTATAAGAACTGCAAATACAAGAAATAAACTGCAAATGCAAGAAATAAACTGCAGGAACAGAGTGCGATGCTGTTGCTGCTTGTCGGAGTATGTGTGTACGTGTGCGATGCTGTTGCTGCTTGCTTGCATGGAATATGTGTGTACGTGTGAGGTAAAAATAAAATTCAAATACGGGAAAAAACGAGCTGTAAGGAAAATATTTGATTTATCCACGTAAATATTTAAATAAAATTGATACTCAGGCGTGGATAATGTTAATATGCATTATTTCCCTTAGTGTACATATCTATGTATAAAGTTCTATCAGATAAAACAGGGTTTCTCCTTCTTGCCCTTATTGGTATAATATAGGTAGAGAAGCTATTCAAAATAGATGTTTTATCAATCGAAACAGTTTTACGTAAAAATTTCTCTACTTCGTGTTTTTTACTACAGAAGGACTACAGAAGTGTTAATAAATACCATGAAATCATACTTGTTTCTCAAACTTATAGTTCCAACAACATTAATATTCTCAAGAGAAAATAAGCACCAATGCATATAAGCGGGTATGGGCACCACTACATTTAAATATTCTGTGTTGTTTCTGTGTTTGTCTTTTTTCTTTGATTTGTTGTTACGTTTTGTGTTGCTGCATAAGCCTTTGCTCTCAATTCTAGCTCTCAAAGCTCCTAAAAATGGACTTTAAAATTTCATGAGATTTTATCAGTATTTATTAAAATCAGTATTTATAAATCAGAAAATATCAGTATTTTTTAATGTTCAATATTTCCCCAATGTTTTCAAGTCGGTAGTAAAACTCTGTTAGAGAGCCTTTGGAAATCCCGATCTTCTTAAACTCGACGGGCTGGAAGCCGAAGGTTTATTAACAGAAAATATTTTTTTACTCCCAAGTTACTGCGTAAGTGGTTTATTTAGTTTGCCACTTAGTTTGTAACGCCCATAAGGAGGTGTGGTAGGTAACTACAGCTGTAGTTTTTAAGCTATCGCAATGAAATTGCTTGTTTTCAAATGCGTAATATATGTGCTTGTTTTCAAAAAAAGAACTATCAAATTAGAAAATTAACTAAATTAGATGAAAACCAGACCTTCCTCCCATACAAAGTGACTATATCAAAATGGTAAAATCCTGCAAAATTCCACAAAAATAGTCTGAACGTTTAAAATTTTGCAAATAAGTTTTGATTCCAAATGAAAAAAACTCCGATTTTGAAATTTGCCTGGATTGGACGAAAAAAGCTCCTACCTTCCATACAAAGTGATGTCACCAAAATAGTATAATCTCTAAAAATTCCACTAAAACTAATCACCAATCTTGTTATTCTGCTCACCAGTTTTGGTTCCAAATACTCACTCTACATTTGAAATTTTTTAAAATCGAATGAAAACCACTCCTATTCCTCATGCGAACCGTCGTCATCAAAATAATAAAACCTTTATTATTTTGGATATTATATAATAAATACGAGTTTCAGGGTATTTTAACTTCGGCCAAGCCGAAGATCTATCACTAGTTATCCTGACCACCTCGATATCCTGAAACCAAGTGGGTCACCGAAAACCAAGTTATGAAGCCGAAAACCTTACAGTAGAGTTTTTAAAGAACATTTTTATAAAATATTCTTTGGAATAAATTTCAAAAAAATATTTCCTTTATTGTAATGTATTACAAAAACAAATTAAAGAAAAAATGCTCTTTTATCTTTCGAAACCCATGTTACCATTTCAATTAACTGTCAACACTCCAAAGTTGGTGAAGTAAATTGGTTTTAAAAATAATAAATTACACGCTGTTCCAGCTTGATTTTTTTTTCAGAAAATGTTTTATTTTTGTTTGAATTTTTCTACCCATCTACCGTTAATGCGTTAAATGTTTCCAGTTCACTGTCTCATATAATCCATATTTCTGTTGAGGAAGAACCAATTAAATATAAATGTTATTACGTCTTCACTTCAGGGATTTTCTTAAATGCAACCTCTTAAATTTGTCTTTTTTTTAAAAAAAAAAAATAATGAAAAAAATTATACTTGTGAAAGACTGTAAAATTTACCACAGGCATCGCCTAAAACGATAAAGATAACAATTCAAGGTATTATCTGCAAATTGAAATCTTTGCTGAAATCATCAACATGTACCCCACATAACCTCCATTGAAAAGGGTCGACATCCTAAAATCGTTGGATTATTTTTGCTTTCGTATGCTCGTTCCTTTAAGATAAAAAATTTGTTCATCCAAAAGAGTAGGTTATCTCATTAAAACAGGTAAGCAATGTAAACAACCGTACGTGCGGAAAGAACTTCATAGTACATTGATGTGAAAGAAGGCGAAAAAATGTCTTTTAGCAAAATAAAAAAAAAATTGCAAAACTGTCAAATTTGTTATGTAATATTTTTGTTTATGTTAGATAATCCACATTGTTGTGGTCACTGAGTCAGATAGCTACGCATTATGGACATGCAATTAAATTGGCATTGTTGACATGGCAACCCATCAAAGTGCACGCCAAAGGAATACAATGGAATTCGCATGTTCGAAAATTGTTAGCGGATGAGCACAATAGACTCACCACTTAAAGAAAAACACACAAACAAAAACATTAACAGAATATTCCATACCTGCCTCTATAGTTCTTAATTATTATTGGTGACATATTCAAAGTTTATCTAAGCAAATAAGTCAGGGAGTTTTAGTTCATTCGATGGTTTAATAACCACTCTATACTAACAACATACAACAAAGGGAATATAAAAGTCAAGTGAACTAAAGCATTTTTATTCTAGTTAATTTTTTCACTTATTTAATGTCTGGTTTTATTGTTTGCCCCATTTATATTGGAACAAATAATTCATGCCTTTCATGAACAACCTTTTGTTGTTTAACTTTTTGCGTGATGAGTTCCGTTTTTGGATTTATAATGGCAAAAGTTTAAATTCAGAGTGTTGTTGTTTATTATAGGAAAAATGTGTGATATAAAGATTCGCAAGTTCAGTGTGATAAAACAGTTTTCCCCGTTAAGTGCTTTCCGCGACTTTGACATACAGAATTGCTCTATGAACCTGGTGAAATTAAGTTCGAGCAAGTCTGTGCTTTACTTACTATGCTGAAAGCGGCTATTGGAATCAAAATTATATGGTCAGGTTAGAGTTAAATCAATGAATATCAACTTAAATCTGAAAATTTAAACAAATTCAGCCCTTTATCTAGGTCTATCGGGTTATCGGTATTTCCAATTGACCAAATAGACTATAAAATGCCAACGACGAAAAAAAATTTTCAATAATTTTACCTAATTTCTGTGTAGTTTGGTGTGCTGATTCAGAAAATAATTATAAAAATGTCTAAACACCCACCAATTTCTCACATTGTTATATATATAAAAAAAAAAATAAGTTGGCTGCATCGTGAACAGACCCGTAGGTTTTGGCGTGACAGCGTATCTTTATCCTCGGCCTTATTCTTAACCATATCTGTTTCTTTGCTCCCAAACTTGTCCTATCTGTATACTTATATACTGTATACTATCTGCCAAAAGTCTAAATTTAATCTATGGCCAACTTCCTAACCATATTCTTGTTCGAATCCCGATCCTAATTCTTGTCCCAATTCTTTTCGCAATCTTTGTCCTAAATCTTATCCTTATTTCCCAATCTTATCCAAAATATTGTTTTAGGTTTGTATATATCTTTGACCTTTTGTCCCAATCCTTGTCTTAGACTCCTTTCCCCAATCCTTGCTTTAATCCTTGTCCTTATTCTTGTGAAATTCCATGATCTTATTTTTGTCCAAATATTCTTCTGCAAATCACTGTTTAAATACTGCCCTTATTTTAATTTTTTATTTATGTCTTTATGTTGAGTTCCTATGTTCTCCAGAAAATGTTCTCCTGAATTGCTGAGTTGAATGATTTTGTGAGGAATTTGGGCTTCACTCAAGAATGATAGAAACAAGATTACGCCTTCCGCAGTCCCGTTATCTAATGCTCTCTTTCTCAACTGAGTGCATGACGTCACACAGTAATTTTGCTTGACAAAAACGTATGCAAATGTGCGATATTTGACGAGGCAAATTGACGAAATTGAAAATAAATTCTTTCGAAAAAGTAAAGTAAAAATATCTTCTCGTCTGCATAAAAATATGAATATTTTCGTATACGAAAAATATGAATTTTTTAAACTTTCAAGATTTTTATCTTCTAAACTATTCGAGACTGACAAAATTTTGTTGTACCAATGGGTTAAGGAGGTCCATATATGTATATTATAAAAATAAGAAAAAAATATTTAGGCGTGGGTGTGGGAGTAAAATTATTCCAAAGTGTGACAATATCGCTTGTGACGTCATGCTCTCTCTCTCTCTCATTTGCGGAACGCGTAATCTGGTTTCTATCATTCTTGGGTTTTACTGAGGAAAAGCAGAATTGCTTATTTTTAGAAAAACATTTATTGGAATTTGGAACATATATTTACCATTATGGAACAAGAGATCCACAGGTTGCTCAATTCTTTGTTCAAAAAGGAAGAGAATTTGTTTTACTGCCATGATATTGACAGTCTAATAAATGAATTTGGCATTTAGTACAAGAAGGAAGATGGGAGACTTTTTATAGTCTTAGCACAAACTAGTTTAAAAGTTATTCTGTTACCGATACCAAATACGGTTTCAGCACCCAAAAATAGATTAGATTTAGGTGAATTGGCTTAAAACGTTATTACAACATTTTTTTTTTTGTTTGTTGGCCTGTGTATTAAAAGGAACTTGTTTAAATAACCTTTAAAAACAAAACTTCAGCTTAATACGAAGCGATAAAAATTAATCCATTAACAATTTAATGAGTATCCTTAAAGAAGAACGTGTGAAAATTTAAGTGCCAACAAATTTCCATTTTGTAACGAGAATATTTTTGTTGTTATTTTTTCACCCCGTTTTTGAAAAAATGTAATTTTTTGACCAAACGCTATGTTGCCTTGAAGTTTTTTTCCTATATTTGTTAGCCACCAGACGATGATGAAATAACGAAGCTCTGCGGTAGTGGTAGTGGTAGGTGACAGCTTACGAAGACGTACAAGGTGCCAACAAAACACCGTACCGTGTATATCGGGCACAGGCATGGGATGCGTGCTAACAAAGCATTTATTATAGATTTTCTAGCGATTGCAGTTCAGCTATTATCTGAAAATAGAGGTTAACATTTTTTAAGCGTTTGAAAAGTAGGGTTACGTTAGAGTATAACATTAGGTGTTTAAGCTTATTTGTATGGGTTGTATGGGATTATTGGAAATTTAATTGAAAATTGAATTAAATGAACAATTTAAAATAGTCCAAATTGTGTTCAAGAACAACGGTAGTTTAGACAATGCCAGCAAGACTGGGCAAGGTGAAAATGATTATAAAATGTGCAGTTTCTTTTCCAAACAGCACTTAAATTGAACCCCACTTTTAAACTTATATCCAATATTCTTTTATACACAGTTGGTACACAGAAATAAGCTTTGATTCTAAATAGGCACTTCAATTTTGAAATTTGGAAGAATCTGTTGAAAACCGCTTACTTCCCATACAAAGTGACGTCATCAAAATAGCAAAACTTTCATAAATTCCATAAAAACTAATTTATTGACTCGATATACACATGAAACGTAAAATAATTTAATAAGTTGGATGAAAATCCCCCACACAAGCTGGCGTCATCAAAATAATAAAACCTTCATAACTTCGGATATTATTTTATTATATTATAGTCGCATAGTTAAAAATAAAACTCTTTAAAAATTATCGTTATTAAGAATCATCTCTAAATTTTTAAGACTTCATTCCGTGGTGTCGCACAGTGGGTATTCGATACTCAAAAACGCGATTAAATGAGCCAAGCCCTCTAACAACCCAATACCTTTTTTTTTTTTTGGTAAATTAACGATAAAAAAGTTGAATAAAGCTTTAAAAAGGTATACTTCAGTGGAATTTTTTTGTAATTTACTATGTAATAAAAAGTGAACATTATTCAATGCAAATTTTAATTTTTTTTTTAATTATATATCAGTAATCATCTGATTGATTCAGATAATCACCAAAAACATCAACATCAGCATCATTATCATCACCATCATCATCATCATCACCATCCATCATCAAAACCATCATCATCGCCATTATCAGCATCACCAATGACATCAGGATCACGTATTGCACATTTCAAGAGTTTTAAAGCTTCTGTGGGCAAATCCCGTGTCTTTTTTTTTGCCAGCTTCCTTTTGCCAGATATTAAGGGATCAGAAGTGATTAGGAATCTGTTAAAAATTTCTTCGTTGCCCTTGTGGCGACTACATTTACGAGAAAAGTGCTCTCTAAAGTTTTTAAAATCGTTGTTACGACATTCTTGAGCTTCCTCAGATAATTGACCTATAGGCAATAAAGCAAAATATATTATCTCAGGGCCATGAATAAAATATTTATGCACTGTTGAAGGCATACAATACCGGGGGTGTTTAACAAACAATCTAGCAGTACTTAAAGCAAACTCACGAAACTTTTCAACTTCGATTTTATGTCCACTTGAAATCGCAATCATCAATGCATGAATCTTTTTTATTAACTCAATGTCGATATTTGTAATTTGTGCTGAAATTTCTGGATTTTTAAAAAAATCTTCTGGCAGTATTGCCGTCATTTGAGTTTCCAAAGCCAGTTTTTAGGCGATCGATAATTAAGGCAATTTTCTCTTTAAATTCTTTTTGAATACGAGCTTTGTTTTTTAAAGTATTTTCTTTATCGTCTTCTGACCTTACTTGCCATTTTTTTAATGGAAATTTATATGACAGATGGATAAGGCATTCAAAAAACCTAATCCATCCATGAAGGATGGATAATCCAAATTGTCGTCAATTTGGTTAAAATGTTTACTGCTTGCACCACATATATAGCAGATGAGCGTTGATTTGGTGTCAGCTAGGCTTGTGCTAAACAGTTCCGAGGTCGGAACGAACATGGAACGATTCTTTTGTACAGCGGAACTAGTTCGCGGAAACATGTCCGCGGAACTATGTAGTTCCTTTGAGCTGTAGGCAGAGACTATATATTCTATAGACTTTGCATAAGAATTAATCGAAACGTTCCTCTCGAAGTTTAGCCCGCAAACATTGGGACCTGGAAAAATATGAGAACGTGAAACAAAAAAGCAGGGCTGATCATAAACTTATGTTGCTAGATTTTGTTGATAGACTCTAGAACTACAAAACCTTATCAACAAAGTTGTAGGTTAGCCATGTTTATTTTTTCATTGAATTCTATACGGACGGACAGCTTGCTTGTTTACATTTTTTTTGCATGCTTTTTGTTGTTGCTCAACTTTCTCATTCTTGCAGGATTTTCTTTGCTGCTTTGGCTGCATTTCATTGATCGTCAGAAAAGTTATATTTTTGCGATTTTGTCTATTTCAATGGATCTATAGAAAAATCGTAATTCTGTAACTTTTTAAATTCTGATTGGATTGAAATGCACCCAAGGACAAAATTGTAGATAATTTTATAACCTTTTAAATGGCATCAAAAATTATTTTTTAACTATATTTATTCATTGTTTTTACTAAAATTTTTTTGCATGGTTTTTGTTGTTGCTCAACTTTTTCAGTTTTGCAGAATTGTTCATTGTTTTGGCTGCATTTCATTGATTCAGAAATGTTATATTTATGCGATTTTATCTATCTCAATGAAGATATAGAAAAATCGCTGTAACATTTTTAATTCTGATCGGATTGAAATGCACCCAAGGACAAAATTGTAGATAATTTTATAGCCTTTTAAATGGCATCAAAAATTATTTTTTAACTATTCATTGAGCGCTAGAAAAGTTATAGTTACGCGATTTTGTACCTATATCTCAAATTATGAAGCTATAGAAAAATTTAACTTTTCAATTCTGATTGAGTTACTACGCAAGGCATCTCAAATTATTTTTTTACTAAATTAATTATTTTTTTTCAATATTCCAACTACTTTTTTATATTGTATCTATCTACCTATTGATTTATATCCACCCGATAGCTACCTAAATTATAAACATTATTCATATTGGTCTAGTTGCCACGCAGCTAGACCAACTACGTTTTATTGTTGTTGCTGTACTTACTTTGTTTTCACTGAAATATTCAATAAAGAGATTAAATTTTTCAATTAAGATAAATAAATATTTTATTGTCAATAAAAAATACAAACATTTTTACATTTTCAATAAATACAATAAAAACAAGCATTTAGCAAAAATTTTCATATAAAATAAATAAATATTTTATTTTTAGTAACACATACAAACAAAATTTTGTTGAATGCAAATAATAAAGCGTTTTACATAAAACAAACATCAAGCAAATCATGCCAAGAAAATGGAACAAAAAAGATTTTCTTAAATATAACGAAACATTTTTATATAAATATTTTATTCAAAATATGTTCATATGTATATAAAAAAAAATAAAATATATACAATAAAATATTATCAAAACATATGAAAATATTTAAAAAATATAATAAAGTGACAAATTGTGCAGTGCATAGAACAGTTTCAAAAAACTAAAGCAGTTTAATGTTCATATTGAACCTAAAATCATTTTAAAATAGCGTAGAAAATTTCTTTGCTGTGCTTAGATCACAGTTAAGCGTGGTACACATTAGCGAACATGAGTTGCACTCAACAATTCCACACTTTTGAATGATAGTTCGTAGTGACCGAATTATCATTCATGCTCAAGCTCAAACCGTCATTCAAGTTATGGAATTTGAGTAATAAAAATAGAAAATAAGAAAATTAGATGCGCATTGCTAGTTATCGCGCTAGCTGAAAAAGAAAATAAAAAAAAAAGAATCAAATGGGTACAGACATAGGTTACCAACATGAAAACAATGTGTATAATTTATTTTATATATGTCTAGGCTTTGGCCGTGTTGAAATCAAACTTGCATTTTGATTTTTCTTGTAACTTTTATTTTAACGTTTTGATTTTTTTTGCAAGTTTTATTTTAACGTTTTGATTTTTTTTTTTTAGCAAGTATTTTCTTATGATAGTTGCCTAAGTCCGTCTGTCCGAAGTCCATTGTCCGTCTGATTGATTTTTGGATATTTTTAAGAAAGTTTTTGCTATCACAATAATAAAGTGCATTGGTCGTCCTCTCAGCACTGTGCAGCTAGCCACTGAATGGACCGAATTTTTTCAGAAGCAATGTGTTCCTCATGCTTTTATTCATTTTGTTTTTTTTTTTTTTTTTTTTGCTTCTACTTAGAAGCAATTTTTTCCTCATGCTTTTATAAGTATTTTTATTTTGTATGGATGTAAATTCTTACAGTCGTATTCATAAAAATATTTTACAAAAGCTTGGAAAAGTGAAATAATTAAAAAGTTTTTTAATATTAAAAAGATTTTTGCATAACATTTTATAAAACATGCTTAAAAATGATTTTAGGTTCAATATGAACATTACAGCACAATTTGTCACTTTATTATATTTTTTAAATATTTTCATATGTTTTGATAATATTTTATTGTATATATTTTATTTTTTTTTATATACATATGAACATATTTTGAATAAAATATTTATATAAAAATGTTTCGTTATATTTAAGAAAATCTTTTTTGTTCCATTTTCTTGGCATGATTTGCTTGATGTTTGTTTTATGTAAAACGCTTTATTATTTGCATTCAACAAAATTTTGTTTGTATGTGTTACTAAAAATAAAATATTTATTTATTTTATATGAAAATTTTTGCTAAATGCTTGTTTTTATTGTATTTATTGAAAATGTAAAAATGTTTGTATTTTTTATTGACAATAAAATATTTATTTATCTTAATTGAAAAATTTAATCTCTTTATTGAATATTTCAGTGAAAACAAAGTAAGTACAGCAACAACAATAAAACGTAGTTGGTCTAGCTGCGTGGCAACTAGACCAATATGAATAATGTTTATAATTTAGGTAGCTATCGGGTGGATATAAATCAATAGGTAGATAGATACAATATAAAAAAGTAGTTGGAATATTGAAAAAAAATAATTAATTTAGTAAAAAAATAATTTGAGATGCCTTGCGTAGTAACTCAATCAGAATTGAAAAGTTAAATTTTTCTATAGCTTCATAATTTGAGATATAGGTACAAAATCGCGTAACTATAACTTTTCTAGCGCTCAATGAATAGTTAAAAAATAATTTTTGATGCCATTTAAAAGGCTATAAAATTATCTACAATTTTGTCCTTGGGTGCATTTCAATCCGATCAGAATTAAAAATGTTACAGCGATTTTTCTATATCTTCATTGAGATAGATAAAATCGCATAAATATAACATTTCTGAATCAATGAAATGCAGCCAAAACAATGAACAATTCTGCAAAACTGAAAAAGTTGAGCAACAACAAAAACCATGCAAAAAAATTTTAGTAAAAACAATGAATAAATATAGTTAAAAAATAATTTTTGATGCCATTTAAAAGGTTATAAAATTATCTACAATTTTGTCCTTGGGTGCATTTCAATCCAATCAGAATTTAAAAAGTTACAGAATTACGATTTTTCTATAGATCCATTGAAATAGACAAAATCGCAAAAATATAACTTTTCTGACGATCAATGAAATGCAGCCAAAGCAGCAAAGAAAATCCTGCAAGAATGAGAAAGTTGAGCAACAACAAAAAGCATGCAAAAAAAATGTAAACAAGCAAGCTGTCCGTCCGTATAGAATTCAATGAAAAAATAAACATGGCTAACCTACAACTTTGTTGATAAGGTTTTGTAGTTCTAGAGTCTATCAACAAAATCTAGCAACATAAGTTTATGATCAGCCCTGCTTTTTTGTTTCACGTTCTCATATTTTTCCAGGTCCCAATGTTTGCGGGCTAAACTTCGAGAGGAACGTTTCGATTAATTCTTATGCAAAGTCTATAGAATATATAGTCTCTGACTTGAGTACAAGACCAGCAGTTTTTCCACTTGTTTAGGTTTTGACCGTGGTCAGTTTGTCTAAGTTCAGTGAAATTTTACACAGTGGTGAGAACCCGAACCAGCTGAATAACTCAAACTCAACTCAAACTGGCACCCAAACTGGGTGAGTTTCTCAACAAAATGTACGACCACAACTATAATATTGTGTTAGTATTGACTTCAATTTGACATAAAGCAGGCATAGTGCTATCCCTTTCACATCGAAGTTTCCCATCTCTTTATCTCTGATAATAATACATGGTAGCATTGACAGTTGCTTGGGAAATCATATACTGTCAAAAAATATACTCAAAAAGAGAGCGTTCGCTGGTCGGCCATTGTTAATAAATGCAAACACAAACAATGTTGAAAACGTTAAAGTGAAGAAAAGAATAACATCAGCAGCTGCAGATGCAAATGACCGAAATGAAATAAATTTTAATTAAAATTGGTGTCTTCGGAAAGTGAGTAATATATTTTGTGTCATGATAAACTAATCTTCAAAGATTATAGCATGGATTTGTGCATTTTCTTTGGCCAGCATCAAGCCACAGGCATCAATCCACCGCTGGCGACGAGTTTCGTTATTAGGCACTGAATAAAATTTAACATCACGGACTGAAAAACTTTTCGCACAAATTACACAAGATCTTTTTATCACTTTCATGATTTTAAATGTTTATTTCTTTATGATTTGTTTATTTAAACGCACAATATTCTTATTAGTTTTTTGTTTGTTTTTGTCACTTGCTTTAATTTTCGCTTCGTTTCGCAAACAGCTGTGTTTGACAATTTATGTTTTCCTGTTGAAGAGAAAATAAGCAGTTGTCAATGCTACCTGGTATAATTATACCATGGGAGGCATGCATGCTTCAAGCATCTGACATTTGTGATTGAATATACATATTATTATGAAGTAGCCCACATTAAAAGCATGCACGCATGCATGATGCTTGAAGCATGCCTGAAGTTGGCAAACTTTTAACTTTTTGCAGGCATCAAAGCATTGACAGAAGACATGTGTGAAATAAAAGCAATATCAACACAACCAATAAGCATAAAATATCCTTAAATTCCATTTTTAGTTGTTTTTGATTAATTTTAATGTATTTTCACTACTTTTTCCTTAAAATTTCTATTCAGTTTAACATATTTGAAATTTATCACATAAGCGATGCATGCTTTCAATGTGCTTTAACCAAGCATGCTTCACAGGCATGATGCATGCTTGAGGCATGCATGCTTTCTATGTGTTTTGGCCTGAACTGTTTGAACATGCTAAAAATGAATGGAATGGACTGTGAACATAGTTCCAGGAACTATACAGGTTCGGAACGACCCATCTCTAGTGTCAGCAAGTGCGTTACAGACTCGACAGGGCAAACAATTTATGTCTTACTAATATCAAAATGAGAAAATAAGTGTACAAATATAATTTAATTTAATAGCTTAGCACATTCATTTGCTTCTTTTAATATATAAAAAGGCGGTGTTTGAAAGAAACATCAACTATCTACCTTATTTGTGGAAAGGTGCACTGAATATGCCACTTTTCATAATGGAGGGTAAAAAATAGTGGATAACAAAAAAAAAAAAAAAGTGAAGAAGAGAACTGGTAAGCAATAAAAAAAAACAACTTTATTTTTATTTGTTTTTATTTTTCGAAATAAAATCGTAAATTCGTGACATGTAAGTTATAGTAAAAAAATTTAAAGACCTCGAAAGTGCGCAGCATTGACGCAACTTTTTTTTTATAGAATATAGCTTGAATGGTCCTAGCTTACGATAATCAAAACAGTTTTCTTTAATTCCACTCAACACATAACTATATCTCTATTAACATATTGAAAAATCCAACTTTTTAAGGTTACATTAAAATAAATAAATTAATATATATATAAACACTATTTCATAAAAAAAATTAATTTTGTATTGCTTAAATACCTGAACAAGAAGGTTCCATCGTACTTTTTTGTAGTTTTTTAAAAATAATACACAAAAAAAAAACTTGAAAAATTTTGAATAAACACGTTTGTCACTTTGCACACTCGAAGAGAAAAGAAATTATGACTTTCAAACTGCATTGCGGGTAAACGGTAGAATATTTTTCAACTATTCTTTCACCTAGTGTTGCAGAGTTTTATCTTCTTTCATCGGGTACCTAACATTTTGATTTATGTACCTTGAACGTTTTTTTTTTAATTAATTTGCACTTTTGGAATAAGTTACCTCATTGTGTGTCGTTTTAATTTCACAGTGTGACGAAATCGACCAAAAAAAAAAAGCACAACCAAACTTTATAGAAATTCTTAAAGAGGGACATGTTGTGAGTCCATCGCACTTGGTCTGACCTCTCAATGTTGTCACAATTTTTTTTAATTCATTTTTAAAGTTGAAGGGTTCGATTTTTGTTGCGCCGACGTTCATTGAATTTTTACAGCTATTTGCCTTGTTGGAAATGAAAAAAAAATTTTACTTCTTTTCAGTAGAATTTCACGTAGAGTAAGGCTGTATAAAAATAAAAACGATAAAATATAAAATGAAGCGTGTAGCGAAGCAAATTCCTTAATTTTTCTTTAATTTCATAAAAAAAAATTATTGTTTCTATAAATTTAAATGATATAATGCTGCATGAATGACATCTTTTTTTCATAAAACTTCATTGTAGGTAAAAATACCTTTTCATTGAATCCAAAACCATCAATATTGGTTGAGAATTGGCAAAATGGCGGCAGTTTTAACGTTTTTGTTTTTGTCTGAAAACACTGACTCCCATGTATATGTTGCTATCCTACAAAGTGCTGTCATTTTGTCAAATCTTAACCGATTTTGGACATCTTTAGCTCGTTGGAAAGAAAATATGATGAGTAGCATACATCTAGAACATTGCAATATAGATTTTTGAAAAATATAAAAGTTTCTATGGAATAAACATATTTTTATTTTCAACAGAATTGTTAACATATATGAATGAATGTGTACGAGTGTATAAAAAAAAGAACGCTGCACACCATATAATCTGAAACATTTTTGTGAGAAAATTTTGAAAAAAAATTGTCGAGCATTTAAGTTTATCTTCGGCATTTACAGTCCTATCTTATGGCGTTTACTTTTCACAAAAAAATTCTGCATTTTTTCTGCCCTCTTTGAGAACTCTGCCCTTTATATGCTGTTTTCTCAAAAAATTCTGACCTGTAAATTAAATCGAGTTCTTTTCTCGACAATGTTGACCTCGAACGTAGAAAAAATGCAGAATTTTTCAGTCTCAAGGTCGACGATTTTAAATTCTGACATCAAATGCTACCAACTGAATGAACAAAAAAATTGACATGTTAGGAAAATATTTAATGTTATCATTGACATTTCATTAAAATTTGAGCTTTTTCACAGTACTGCCAACACAACATCACTGAAAAAATTTTGCATTTTTTCTGATCTTTTCTCGACTAAGAACAGTTCAACATTTTTTGAGTGCAGGTCAAAATGTAAAATATTCTGCATTCTCAGAGGGCAGAATTTTTTGCCAAGAAGAGAAAACGCCATTAAAGAAAGATATATAAATGTTTTTATTTCGAGAAGTCCAACTTTTTTGCCCTACAGGTCATTGAATTCTAGCACTTACCCACGAGAAAGTATATGGTAGGTAAACTTACCCTCCTTTTTTATATGTGAAAAGTTAAATAAATTTAATAAATTTATTAAAATAATAAAAGTGACTTTTTAGTAAAAGCTTACCCACTATAAAAGTTCTGTATTTTATTTAACAGATAAAAAAATGCAAATAAAAATTGAATTGAGGGCCTTCAAGGTTTTGAACAACGCCTCAAAAAGACTTTTTTAGATTTGACATTTATTTTTTTAATTCATGTTGTAAAAGTTGAAATCTGGTAAGTACTAGAAAGGGGTCCTCGACCCCAATGTTTTAAGAGCAAAAAATTTGGACGCCTCGAAATAGAAACATTGATATATCATTCTTGGAAAAGATAGGTCTGTAAATGCCGAAGATATGAAGAAAGGCTTAAACGAAATTTTCTCACAAAAAATCAGATTAGACGGTGTGCAGCTTACTTTTTTCCATTGCGGTCTAATGCACTTGTACATATTCATTCATATAACAATTCTGTTGAAAATAAAAATATGTTTATTCGTTCCATAGAAACTTTTATATTTTTCAAAAATCTATATTGCAATGTTCTAGATGTATGCTACTCATCATATTTTCTTTCCAACGAGCTAAAGATGTCCAAAATCGGTTAAGATTTGACAAAATGACAGCACTTTGTAGGATAGCAACATATACATGGGAGTCAGTGTTTTCAGACAAAAACAAAAACGTTAAAACTGCCGCCATTTTGCCAATTCTCAACCAATATTGATGGTTTTGGATTCAATGAAAAGGAATTTTTACCTACAATGAAGTTTTATGAAAAAAAAGATGTCATTCATGCAGCATTATATCATTTAAATTTATAGAAACAATCATTTTTTTTTATGAAATTAAAGAAAAATTAAGGAATTTGCTTCGCTACACGCTTCATTTTATATTTTATCGTTTTTATTATTATACAGCCTTACTCTACGTGAAATTCTACTGAAAAGAAGTAAAATTTGTTTTTCATTTCCAACAAGGCAAATAGCTGTAAAAATTCAATGAACGTCGGCGCAACAAAAATCGAACCCTTCAACTTTAAAAATGAATTAAAAAAAATTGTGACGACATTGAGAGGACAGACCAAGTGCGATGGACTCACAACATGTCCCTCTTTAAGAATTTCTATAAAGTTTGGTTGTGCTTTTTTAGTCGTCACACTGTGTTTTTGTTGTCGTTGACAACAAGATGCTTGGGAATCCTGATATAGGCTATAGTCTAGTTTTTAATATTTCATTAAAATAATTATTGGCAGAGGTGATGAGCTCAATAGATAATTTACAGAAATTCTTTTTAATGATATGCCAAAATTCTTAGTAAGTGTAATAAGTTCAAACGGGTTCTTGTCACAATTGGGAGCCTTTTTTTTGTAAACTATTGTTTTTGATATTGTTTTTAATATGTTTCTTAAAGCGCTGTCATATATGAATTGAACCTATTTCTTTTTACTCTTTATTCGTTTCTAGTTCTAACCGTTCTAACATCAACCGTCAAGTACAACGATTACGTTACAGACAAGGGCAAAAACATTTCAATACCTTGTAACGCGGATGGTACAATAATGTGGGTTAAGGAAAATTTAAATAATCCTACAATTATACAGGTAAGCATATTTAATGATAAGATTGAAAGGAACTTTTCATAATTTACACGCTAATTCTAGAGATCGATAACCTACATTTTTTTTTTTTTTGATTAATATTTTAAATTTTAAATTTGCAATTAAATAAAAATTTGCATTTATGCAATTTCATTTGATTTTTTGATATGATTTTCTGAGTTACAGTGAAAAAACGCCCAATGAAATAACGAAAAAAAATAGAAAATTTCCACAGCCCAATTATTTCCCATATAATTTAGTTACTAATTTACAAAGAAATTTTGGCGTAAATTAATTATTTGGGCGTTATTCAATTTTCGATTTTGGGCGTTAGTTTATTATGTAATACTCGTTATGTCCAAAATGAAAACTGAATCGAAGACCGAAAATTTAACATACATATTTTAGGCATTATTTAATGATGAAGTAAAGCTCGAAAAGTTGGTTATCCTATCCCTAAATACCTTCTGATCAAAAAATACCCATTATTTCCCATTCAAGCGAACCGCGTTTGAGATATTGTCAAAGATTTTTCATCTGGTGGTCAAATAGCTGTTTAAACGCCATTTTTTGGCAATAGGATATGCAACTATTCGACATTATAAAAAAATTGGTTTCGAAAAAATACCAATTAATTTTTAATAAAATAAATGAAAGTACTTACAGAGGCATTAGGTCTGTTTCCATACTCTACACTGTGTAAGATTTGTGTAAGATGTGTGAAAGAGAGTAAAAACGAAATGTGAGAATAGTTTCAAAAGTTTCAAGCACAAAACAGCTGATTTTGACTGCAGACCATGGTATAATAATACAAGGTAGCATTGACAACTGCTTATTTTCTCTTCTACAAGAAAACATCTCCTGTCAAAAACAGCTTTTTGTGTAAATGCATCTGCAGCTGCTGTGGTTGTTGTTTTTTTTCACTTCAACGTTTTCAACATTGTTTGTGTTTTCAATGGCGGATTGTGAGCGCTCTTTTTTTTGAGTATATTTTTTGACAGAAGATGTTTTCCCAAGCAACTGTCAATGCTACCTTGTGTATAATAATACAAGGTGAATGACTGCAGACGGCAGCACAAAATTTAAAACAATTTCACTCAAATTATTAAAAGCCATTTTTAATGCAAAACTGAACAATTACTAATTTTTATTTATTATTATTTATTTATTGTACGTAAATTTCTTTTTAGGCACACAATTTGTGAATTTATTTATCGCAAAACATAAACAATTATGAAATGTAATTTGACATTTGCTTCTTCTTATTGATGCTTATTCTTCTTGATGCTTGTTCTTACTTTACTCGAAGTCTTGAGTTCTAGCACACTCTGTGCACTTTGTGTGCTCGAGAGGATTTTATGCTTGTTCTTCTTCTCCCATTTTTAGCACAGAAAGTACGGAAACAGAACATAGTGTCCCACAAGTTACACAGTGTACGTACGGAAACAGACCTATTGTTAAAATTATGTTTCGAGTTTTTCTTTCAGTCTTTTTAACACAGGTTTTATATCTTTTC
The DNA here is from genome assembly GCA_943735915.1 of Pherbina coryleti. Lineage (NCBI taxonomy): Eukaryota > Metazoa > Arthropoda > Insecta > Diptera > Sciomyzidae > Pherbina > Pherbina coryleti. The sequence continues at coordinate 11,145,783 of OX030951.1, forward strand.
ATGATTATCTCTATATTTGTACTTAATGCTTTTAGATTTTTTGAGCATTTCTTGCAAGAAGCCTTGTTGAATTTCCTATCTTTGTCGAAATATTTCCAGACTTCGGAGTTCATTTCAAGCTGTTAATAATTCAATATATTTTGTAAAAAAGAATGCAATAAAATAAAAATCATGTTTTACCTTCATTAAATACGCCATCCGCTTGTAAATGTTGTTTTAACGAAAGAAAGCAAAAAGAAATGATCGAAGCAAATATTTAAACGATTAAAGATAACAAATGCTAGCAACGTTAGTGAAATCTAAAAACGAAAGTAGAAAATAAACAGGGTCGCTCAAATGCAATAAAAAAAGTTTGAAGAATTTTTCAATTTTAAATTGGAGATTTATATGTTTCTTAACTATTCGAGCAGTCGAATAATTCGAGTCGTAAAAACCGGTTTTCGAATTATTCGAAAATTGCGTTTTTTAAAAGAAACGCCGAATAATTCGAACCGGTTTTGCATCCCTTAGTCGACAGTCTGTTCGTGATAAATTTGTAAATAACCCAGTGTTTGTTGTGTTCTGCGAATTTCGCAATTTCAAATTTAGTTGAGCAAAGAGTTTGTTTGAAATTTTGTGCTTTTAATAAAATATCATGTGTGGAAGTTTTGAAAATGTTAACGGTAGTCTACGGGGACGCAACAATCTCGAAAACACAAGCGTGGTACAAAGAGATAAAGTAGACCGTATTGTGGTTGATAATTTGCCTCATTCCGGTCGTCCATCCACCAGTATGACTGACAAAAAAACACAAAAAAGTTTTGAAATTGTCCTCGCGTACAGCCGATCAGCCGACCGAGTATGACGTGAGCGTATTAAAGCGTTTGAAAATGCAATTCTGGAAAATATTCCTCGTAAGAGAACAGAATTGTGGAGAAACAATTCGTAGTTTCTTCACCACGACAACGCACCGGCTCACACATCTCATCTTGTACGCGATTATTTAACTAAAAACAATGTTCATACCGTTCCGCAAGCTCCGTGTTCACCCGACATGGCTCCTTGTGACTTTTTCCTACTTCCGCGGCTCAAGTTATCACTTCGCGGAACGTTATGAGACAATTGCTGGTATAAAGTAAAAATCACTGAAGGAGCTGAAGGCGATTCTAAAATCAGCCTATAAAAAGTGTTTTCAAGATTAGAAGAAGCGTTGCAATGTGTGTATTGCTTGCAATAGAGATTACTTTAAAGGTAATAAAATGAGTATCGATGTAGTATAATTGAACCGTTGTAATTTTATCGAAGAATTCTGAATATTTTTTTGATCAGAAGGTAAATATTTTGGATGTAAAATCATTTTATATTTGGGCTTTATTTCATATTCTATTTTAGGGACTATTTTTTTTTTTATTTTTGGTGTTATTTAATTGGGAACTACTTCCCTAAACCATTTTCTGAATCAAAATAAATTCAATTTTTTTTCTTAAATTTGTCTTGCAAAAAAGTTACTGCTGGCAATAATGATGAAAATGCTTTTATTTTCATTTCTAGTTTTTTTTTAAATAATTTTTAGTTTTGTGTGCCCGAAAAATATCGCGTTATTATTGTTGGTTTTTTTTTTTTTGAAAATTTAATCTTTAACTAATCTAAACTAGTGGAAATTTACACATTGACAGCCATATTTTCTATTTAGACAGGGAAATTTCTGATATTGACAAATGTTTCCGAATCCGATCGTGGCATCTACGTGTGCTTTGCCTCTGTGCCAACGAAAACTGGCAACACTGAAATAACGGTTGATGAAGAAAAACAGAGTGAGGATAAAAGTAGCAAAACAATTGAATCAAATATAAATACACAAGCTCATCAAAATAACAGTTATAATAGCAGTATTTTGTCAAGCAACAGCACAATACACACAACAACAAAAACAACAAGAATACCAACAACAACACCAACAATAACACCATCATCAAAAACAGTAACAACTACTGCAAAAGAGCTCACAGCTTTAACTACCTCGCTTCCAAAGACTACACGCCCCGTTTCTAGCTTCGCCGATTTTTTTCCACCTGCCGCCTTAGCCAACAGCACAATCCAGCAAATTGAAGAGGAATATGAAGCGTACCAGAAAATCAATCTAACCGTACGTACCCCACCCGGTCCCGTGACCCAGCTCTATTTCAAGGCGTCAACTATTTTGGGTTTTCTCATCTGGCGCTATAACAAAACAATGTCCGGCGGATATCCGCTGCGCAGTTTTACAGCGGAATTTCGTAACGTCTCATACAGAGAAACGCCGTACAATAGCTCGATGGAGCATGAATGGAGTCGCATGGATCCCATAAACATTGCACCAAATGTTGTAAGTTGTTGCTACATTTTTCTAAACATATTATTTATTTTTTTTTGAGTTTTTTGTTCTGTTCATAATTTGTGTCGTTAAAATGTAGAGAGTAGGGGGTTAGTTCTCAAAGTAAATTAATTGTTTTTCGCTGTTGTAGTTACAAAAAAAAAAAAAAAAAAAAAAAAATACTGTTATAATTATGATTAAAACTAAATGTTAGTTATGTAAAAATAGTAGAATTGAACTAGAATTTTATTTACAGTCGGTCCATATGTTGTGAATGCAGTTAGATAGAAAACATCAGACAAGAACTTATTGTGTTATAATGTAAAATATTGAAATGAATATTGAATATTTTATGCGGCTAAATATAGAAAATAAACTTCTATAGCTAATCGATCTAATTCGCTAATTAAGAGAAAGAAGCTAATTTTCATTTAAAATGTATCTGTGGTGACCTTACATAATAAAGGGTGTATAAGAACAAGAGGTGTAGGATTGCAAAGGCGTATTATTTAATAGCTGGTCGCTTGGCAATTTTGAAAAATATTGTATTTCATATATAATGTCTATGTCCCTTCTTTATAGTTCGAAGAGAATTAAAAGATAAGAGATTTCCAAATAATTCTTTGTTATATTTAAAAAATAAATCTTACACCTGTTGTTGGTACACCTTATACTTTAATCAATTCAGAAAAAGAACACATCCTTATTCTCTAAACTTAAAATTTCTCCACAGTAAATATTTTATATGTTTCTATGTTATTTACATTTACGTTTATTTTATGTTTGTGAAAAATAGGACTTTAAGTGACTGCAAATTTATGATGATGAGATATGCTTTTATGGTGTATTTTTCCTACATTTTAAACACGAGCTCTTATGCCTTCCAATGTCTTTTAGCATTTTTGTATAATAAATATAAAAATGGTAATTTCAAGCTCATTGAAATGAATTATTTATGGACGGTTGAAGATGATTCCCAGTGGTTGAGATGGACTTAATCATTTTCACAACGAAATTTTGCGTAAATTTTAGAGTAGCTCTAAACAAAATTTTAATGCAACTTTAGAACTCTGCACGTAATTTACATTCTTAAATTATCAGAAAAAGAAATCAATGAGGTTTGCTACATATATTTCAAGAATAAACATAAAGGTCAAATTTTTTCCATATTTAAATTTATTTTTTCACGATATCACTTGAGACACGTAGAAAAATTGGAAAATAAGCGCCGAAAAATAATTTTTCATCAAGACAATGCGAGTTTGAAACGTTTCTGAGCCTTCTAAGGTGTTTTTGAGCACTCAAAACATCGAATTAATGGTTCATCCGCCATACAGTCCTGATTTCGCACCCAATGACTTCTTTTTGTTCCAGCATATCAAGGACAAACTGCGTGGATAACGATTTTCAACGCCAGTAGAAGCCGTTGGATGCATTGAAAAACTATTTTTTGGAATTGTCTCAAGAGGAATGGGATAGAATGGAATGGGATAGAAAAATGGTTCGAACGAATAATACATGTATTAATCACAAAGAAGAATATTTCGAAAAAAAAAGTTAAAAAGAATTCGGTCTTTATATATATTCTCGAAATATATGTAGTGACCTTGGAATTATATAGTAGGTTTTTTACTTCAAATACAACTTTTATGTATCAAATATAGAAATATTACCAGAAATCTTTTCTTCAAATTTGAGTGTTATCAGAGCCCTTAAGAATGTCATGGAAGATAATGCCTTCAAACCATTCAATTTTTAATTGATGCATAAGAAAAACCTAAAGTATTAATAATAGTAATAGTGTAGAGCTAACTAACTTTAGAGTAGAATCTACCGCTAAAAATATATTAATAAAAAATAAATATAGTATGTTAAATAATAATAAAATAATTCGTCACGGAAGACATTCTGAAATTAAAAGCTTGTCACTGGGAATGTCACCTGGTCGTTTAGATTCACTAACCACGTTTGTAAATTATTCATTGAATTATTCAATTATTAATAAGATGGTCTTATGGATATGGACAACGTTACGCCTTTCCGCGCAGCTTTCCAAAAACTATTTTTCCAAAATGCATAGGTACACTATTATAAAAGTTATGATACTACAGAAAAGTTTCATTCTTTGACTTCATGGCTAAAATATAAAACAGAATATTGACATCATCGGGACGCGGAGGGACTTGCTTAAGCAACGAAACTTCAAATTTTTTGCATGGAATTATATCGTGCTGATTATGTGTGCTATGCTAAAAAAATTATACGTCAGTGTTAGAAAAGATTGCTACAAAAATAGACAAAACGCTACCGACGTCATGAGGACGCCGAGAGAGTCCCTTCAAGATCGAAAATACAACAATAATGCAACGGCGTCGCACGAAATTATAACTCCGTTAGTAGGCAGTAAATGTTATAAAACTAAAATGAAGGATTTATACGTGGCCCTACTACAAAAATATACAAGAGAAAAAATATAAAAAATTTGACGTCGTCAGGTGTATGGAACTATGAACCTTTTCCATGAACCTTTTGTTGCTTACTTAGTAAAGGACTACACAGAACCAAAAACGTACTTAATAACAAAGAAAAAGTTCTTTGTCCCAATGTATTATACATTGAAATTGGTCCAAAGTACGAATTAATGACACATACAACTGTTACAATAAGTTAGTCTGTCCTTAGAAATTTTAAAACAATATCAAGATATATTTTAAAATATCAGTTTCTTATTGAGATAAAATTCTCTAATGGTTTTTTAGATATTACAACACAAGAACTGGAACAAAATTTTAATGAACACGAACAATGAACTGTTCCTTAATATTAAGAACAACGATTCATTGAACCAAAGAATTTCGCTTTATGAACGAGATTCTTTGATTTTAAGAACAATATTTGGTTCAGTGTACGGTAAACTTTATGACGACAAAGATTGGTCCTTTGGCCTGATAACGAAAATTAAAAAAAAAATAGAATTTTAAGCCATGACAACAGCTGGTGGCAATAGTTTTATGTAGGGAAAATGCAAATGCAAAACCATTTTTCTAGAATTTTACGGGAAATCTTCTATTGAAATTAAAAATTTAAAAGTAAAAAACTCAAGAGTTATATAAAATACCGATGGGATAATTTGTAGTACAGCTGAAATAAACATTGTTCTTGAGTTTATTTGAAATATATTCTACATTTTCCTAAAACAAAAACGGAATGAGCATAAATAATGGGTTCTTTTTTAACATCCATCCTAAGATAACAGAAAATTTTAGCATCGACCAAATATATCTTTTTTTTTTTACCCGTAAAATTGAAAAAATAAATTTAATTTATCTTTATTTTTGATTAAGTTATCTATATTCATATTCAAATAAAGGACATTTTTTAACGCGTCCCATTTAATATTTTGTCATATGCCGTCCAATTTATCGCCAAACGAATCTGAATTTAACAATCGCTGCAATCAGCAAACGCATTATAACGACACAAATACAACCGATCCGTTGCACAATCATACACAAACATATCGATATACGAACGTATCAATTATAATGAATTTCTTATCGTAAGCTCAACAAATTCATAACGAAATTGATAGCAATTCAATTGATTATGAATTGAATTGAATTTCCGTTTTATTTTATGCGGCAATTTTTGGTTTTTTTTCTTTCTTTTTCATTTTTGCGTTGTATGTATATTTTCCAACATACATGCATTGTATGTTTGGCATACTGTCAATGACAAACACATTTCACCACAACAACAACAACAAAACAGCGACAGATGGAAGTTTACCGTTTGGAGCCCAACACCACGTACGAGTTTCGAATATGGGCCAATAATCAATTGGGTAGCGGAGCAGTGGTAACAACTAATGTAACAACGCTTCCCGAAACCAAAGAAGAGGGTGAGTATTCATGACAAAATTCAGCTGCGTATGTTGTCGCTGTTTAATTTATATATTTTGTATGACATACAATTTCATTAGGAATTCATTTCTGACTATCGTCTTTATTCATATTGAGCATCACTTCATTAAGAATTCATTATATGCTAGAAGTGGACAAAATTATTTATAGCCACTTAATATACGAGGGCAATTCGAAAAGTCAGTGAGTTTTTCAATAAAAGAAATTTTTCGGCAAAAAAGCGTTTAACCCATTAAAGACTGATCATAGATCGTCATTAGATTAATTTTAGATGTTCATATGTAAGAACTAAAGGTAAGCCGCGCAAAATTTTGGCTGTTCCTTTTTATTTTTTGCTCAGGAAAAAATAAATACCGCAATTCTCAAGTGTTAACACTTTTTTGGGTATTTAAATATCCATTAGGCAGAATTGGGTTGATTTCTCAACATAGTCTCTTTGCGGAGCGATACATTTAGTTTTTTCAATTATTTTACTTCCATAATAATAGGTTTTATCAAGGTCCTCAAAGTAGGCGCTTGTTTTAGTGATGACCTCTTCATTCGACACAAATATCTTACCGTCGAGCCATTTTTTCAGGTTTGGAAATTGAAAATAGGAAATAGTCGCAAGGGACAAACACCCCTATTATGAATTCATACGATACACGATGAATGCTTGCATTCTGTTGTGCGGTATTACGAAACTACGTTTATCGTATTAAATCCGATACTAAGCGTTTATCGTATTACGAAACGATACGTATCGGGTCAGCTGTTCAATTTCATACGTTTGCAAACTTTTCTCGGCCGATAGTTGAAATTATATATAATTTTTTTTCAAAATATATACCTAAATATTAAAGTGTTAAAAATTAATTTTTAAACAGGATTTTAACAAAATTATTTTAAGTTTGAGAATTCCAGCTGTTTTCTCTTAAATCACAGTAAAATTTTAGCAAAAATCACTGTCATTCACAATAGTCTATCTATCAGTCGTATGAAAACGATAATACGAAAGGTAGATTTTTACGAAACGCTTGCAAGCGTCTATCGTATATCGTATGAAAATCCATAATAGATGTGGTAGCAAGTCGCAACCTAATTTATGAATTTTTTGGCGACTACAGACGTAGTCGCTGATGCGTTATCATGGTGGAAGAGCACTTTTTTCTTCGTCAAATGCTATTGTTTTCGCTTCAAATGAATGTCAAATCTTTTTGCAAATGGCTGTGAATGATATTCGCCACTGATCGTTTTACCCTTTTCAAGTAATGACGATGTTATTGATCTTGTTGACCGATAGGCCCATCTTGGCCTTTTTGGCGGACGTTCACTCGGAGAAGTCCACTGTTTTGACTTTTCCTTAGTCTCTGGATGTTGTAATGTATCCAAACGGTGTAAAAACTCCTTCGGATTGCAATTGAACATCGCCAAACACTCCTTTGAAGTGGTCACACGACTGCGCTTATGGTTAAGTAGGAGCAATCGCTGCACCCATCGCGCGGATAGCTTTTACAGGTCCAAATATTCATGTAAAATGTGATGTACCCGCTCAGTTTAGATGCCTACAATCTCAGGCATCTCACGCACTCCGATCGTCCAATATCATTCCATGAATTTTATCCACAATTTCTGGTGTGACAACCTCTTTTTGGCGACCTGAATTTTCAGCGTAGCTTGTGCTGGTACTACCACAATGGAATTCAGTAAACCATTGAAATTGATGATGCAGAGTCTCCATATTATTTATCAAGTATTTCCTTGGTTTCAGTGATGGTTTTTTCGTCGAAATTTACGAAACTGTCTGCTTTCAATGGCTGTCAAACACAAACTAAATGACAAAAAATTAAAGTAGTCGATTAACAGATGGTAATTGACAGGACCAGTGTTGCATTTAAATTTACTACGCGTGAAATTTAAAAAGTCATTGACTTCTCAAATTGCCCTCGTACATGTTATGCAGAAATTGGGTAGAAAATAATTTACTTTATTAATAAACTAAATAACTACACATAGATTCATTTTTGTAATTTTAAACTACTTTTTTTTTAATATTTAAATCATATCATTCACGAATCATTCGTCACTCATTACCAACTTCTTGCCTTATATCTCTAAAGTGTTAAATTTGTGTTCTTCTTTATACTATCTCTATTTGGTCTATTTCTTTTTTTCCTGTCTCTCTTCTCTTTTCTCCTACTTCTAGATTTGATACGCCTTATACAACCAGACTTAGATAATTTTGATCCACGTATTTGGATTGTTGCTGTCAGTATAGTGCTCGGAACACTTGTGATATTAGCGATTGGATTGTGTATAGTTTTATCGAAAGAGTGCTACCAGGCCTCACACAAGGGTATAGCATCTGCAAATCACACCGCTTCTAGTTCTCACACCAACGACTGCAAGTTGGATGTTATTGTCATGGCTTAAATTGAATTTTTATTGTTTTGTGATATATTTTATATATTTTTTTTAATCTTTTTTTATGTTGCTGATTACAATTACCGTTAAGAGTTCAAAAGCAAAATGCAAGCAAGTTGAATGTTAAGCAAATTAAAAATTTCTACAAAGTTGTGATGTCTGATGTCAGTCTAGTTATTATGTTGTTAATGTTTGTTATCGTGTGATGTTATGTTTATATATAAGTATGGTTTGTACATACAGATATATATGTAGTTACACTGTTTTTATTTTTTTTTTTATTTCTATTGTTTTGCCTTGATATCTTTATAAATATATTTTGCATATTTACAATATTTTTTTTTTTCATTTTTCAAATTTAATTTGAAAAAATGAAAATCAAAGAGGTCCAAACGAAACAACTAAAGAAAAATTATTTAAAATATATAGCCCTCATAGATTTTTTAGCCCTCATGATTTTTTTTTTCTTTTGAACTGTGTGCCTTTTGATCTTTTATTTTTTAGAATAGATGATTAAAGTACAAAGAATATTTTAAAATTTATTATAACCGCCATTGGCTGATTATTTAAGATATTTTTTTATTTTATAAGTTTAATGATTATATTAATTTCAGTCCTGAAAAAGTAGTTTACCATCTCAAAACCTCTTGACAGTTATAAGGAAATTCACAAAGGCTTTGAACCAACATAAACTGTTAGATATACTTCTTCTCTATTTTTACCCTAACAGAACAAAATTTTGTATTAGATTTATTTTAAATGTTCGAAAAGGTTAAGGAATCGACTAAAGAAATCTATTTTCGTCAGTTTTTAATCCTGCCTATATGAAAATACAAAATAGCAAATAGGTTTAGCGTCTATACTACAAATTTAAGAAACAGAATTATTGAAAATATAGAATTTTGTGAACGAAAATTCTAAAAACCAAAACTATGTTTTTGAATTTTAAGCCAGTCCGAATTTTGAGATACTCCATTTATGATCCTCTCATTTTGTGATCCTCTTATCTTACATATCGTCGCTCATATGACTAACGTAAATAACATTTTTGACATCATTGAGTTAAAGGTGTCAATATATGTCATACTGCATTATGTCAGAAAATATTAAAACTATAAATAAAACAGTTTGACTAAAAAACATAAATGGCTTTAAGCGTATCTGACATATTATACGTTAAAACACATAAACGAAAAAAGAAAAACTGCTCTCCTGAACAATTAAGAAATTTCAGATACGTCAGTTAGACATACGAGCGACGATATTTGCAAAATTTTAAAAATAAAAACAAAAAAAGTTTTTTTTCAAAACTCGGTTTTTGAATTTCTGAAAAAGTAGTATTGTATAAACCAAATAAGCAGAGTTGTATAAAAAAAAATCAAAAAAATTCCTGCTCTTAACTTTGCAAGGCATTTCGTAGGCAAATTTTCATATTTAAAGGTTGTATCAACAATAGGGTAGAGTTGTAAAGCCGTACTACGGGGTGGCTCATGAAAGACAGAGCTCCGTTGATTGTTTCTGCACATTTTCAAAGAAAAAGAATATTCAGTCCTAAAGTTTATAGTTTTGTTTGTTGAGGCAAATGATAATTAGCCTTGAAATAAAATGTTGCCAGAGAAAAGAGTTTCAATTATGGATCTTTGACTTGAATAGAAAAATGTGCTGGATATTGTATGTAGCCATTTAAATCTCCAATGGTTTCCAAACTCCCTCCATTCTCTATAATAAAAAAAGATAAATTAAAAGCATTCCAAATTAACAAGTTATGACGTTTTGAAATCATCAGTCTTTCATCGGCCACCCTCTATTTAACAGATGGTCGGTCGTCTGGTGTTTTTTAATGATATTATCCATATTGTACATACATAATCACCATGTGACTACTCTATAATCCAATGAAACTGTAAGAGACTTCCAAACACTTCCAAACAATTCTTAGTTTTATTCAAAAACGAATCCTACACTTCCTGACACACCTTTTTTTGTTTGTACAATCTGAAGAAATGGGAATCTGGGGAAAATTAAAGAAAAAAAAAATTTTTTTTAAGCTCAGTTTTCTAAAAAAATAATACTGTTTGAACCAAATAAGCAGCATTTAATACGAAAAAAAATTGTTTTGTTTTTTGTTAAATATTAAAAAAAAAAAACAAATTTTTGTTTTTGTTAAATTTTTGTTTAATTTTTTAAAGCATTGTAAATAGTTCTGTATATATGTATGTATGTACATATCTATACTATTTTTTATTTTTCTTTTTTGTGTTATTGTTGATATATTTCGTTGTGGTTTTTGATATGTTGCAGATATTTGAAGAAAGCTTTTTCAAAACATTGAACACATATTATAAGTAGAGTGTTGAATAAAGCCTTGCAATTGCACAAAATATTGTGAATTTTAATAAAAAACTTTAGAAAAGTTTTATCTTTTAATGGTTGATAATGTAGAATGCCTTTCAATTAAATACACAAAAATATAACCAAGGTTATGAATTAACCCAAAGACACAGTTCAAATAAAATATTGTTGCAATTACAACTACACAATACATAGCTTTAATTAATCAAGATCTAGAGAATTTATGCCCGTTTTTATAAACTTTGTTCTTAGACACAATTTAGACACAATATGTAACAATATATTTGACCTTTTTTAATTAAAATAATGCTTCCAACTTTTGCTAAATGCATATTTACGATAAATACAGACAATCAATTAATAAAGAAATCAAGCCAATTATTTGAATATAAGCTTTAAATGATAATCCATTGATAAATTTACTACATATATTAAGACTATTATAGAAAATATTAGAATTACTAATAATTTTTAATCCGCAAAATGGATCAGTTAAGCTTTTCTTTTAATACTTATAGAGATTTGTATTTTAATAATTGTAGCGGTAGTTTTTCAATATTTTCAAAAATCCAAAAATAAGGGCCAACGAATTTTAAACTAGAATTTTTTACAATTAAAAACAAAGAGATAATTATATAACAATATTTCTTAAATCAAATTTTAAAACATAAAAAAGCAATGTAGAGCATAATTTCTCTCAAACACAAAGCACTTTATTTACATGTTTTATATACACGTAACAGATATTTGTATATATATACTAAGCCTATTTTAAGCTAATGTTTTTGCAAAGTAGTCGCTTTATAAATGTTGTATTCAATGCTGAACAATTTTACACAAAAATAATAAGACACCAGAATATTAACTAGTAAAGTTTGTTATATTGTTAATTTTACAGCTGTTCAGAGCTACTAGTAAACGACCGCGTTTATAATGCGCGCTGAGGCTGGTGCGAGCTTGTGCTTGCAGATGAAAGCAGCTTTATTGAGCTGATAGTGATTATAGTGCGCGCTGGTTGCTTGCAGATGGTATAAGTTTTATTGATATGGTGGAGTTAATAATGTGTACCTGCTGTTCGTCACTGGCTTCCGTTTTTTTTTATGAAATAAGTTCTGTTGTTTTGATCTTTATTTTGTGTGAAATGCTGCCAATATCGCAATATTTTGTTTCTTTGCTATCTTTCCGTTTTGTCCTCATTGTCTTTCCACTCGAAAATTTCCAATACCTTCGTAAAATATTTTACATAACATAATCTGAAAAGCTACCAATAACACAACATACTTTTTTTCAATTCAAGTGTGGAGAACAAAAAGAAAAGGATGCATAGAAAAAAGGTGCGTGCCAGCTCCTACGCGCGACTGGAGCTTACTCCTTAATAACGGGTGTCATGAAATATATACAATAGGTAGAGGCGCTAAATTTAAGCACACATAAATAATCTTAATAAATAAAAACGTCGGTTGGTGGTGGGTTGACCATCACGGTAGAACACAAAATTTTCTTTTTCGCCAAATGCCACCGTTTTTTCTTGATTTAATCACTCAAACGCGGCAATAAGTTTGCATATTACACGCTGTTGATTGGACCCCATGACCTTGTCCGCAGGTGTAACTATCTTTGCTTTCTGTGGAGCCGGGGAATATCTCCCCTTTCTGTCTATTGTTTTGACTGTTCCTTCGTTCTAGATGTGAAGTGATGGACCCATGTTTCATCCATGGTTTTGAATTGACTTCAGCGATTATTTACAAGTGAATGACTGGAATTTCCGCAATTCAGCCCAGAATGTTAATATATGATGCCGATGTCCCCCTCCTTCCCCCGACCCGCGTTTATTGTTGTATTTCACTTCCCATTTTACAACTATATGAAAATCGATCCTTAAGGAATAAACTCCAGTAAGCTAAAAAAAAAAATATTAGTTTGTCGGTAGATCACACACACACAAAATAAATATAAATAACAAGAGATCAGAATAACAACAAATGCGTTCAAAGGAACTTGAAAGCACAGAAACAACAGTTGAAACATTTGCACTAAAAATATGACAGATATAAAGCAAGAACAACAACAACAACAACAAGCAAGTACAATGTAAACAAGCGATATGGAAGTAAAGTTGCCGAAAAAAAATTTTAAATAAATAAACAAAAATTAACAAAAAATCAAAATTGTGCAAGCAAGCGAGATCGATGATAAAGCTGGTGAAAACCATCGTGCAAGTAGCTTCAAGCTCAAAATACGCCCGTACTATAAACACTTAGAGCTTTCTCCATGCATTATCGCATGAAGCATTATTAAGCAGCTGTTGCCATCTTCATCAGCTTCAGCGCGCTCTTTAAACGCGGCCTTAAGTAACGCGCATTTTAAACAATAGTTCTTAGAAATATGATACATATACATAATTTCAAAAATTTCCTAAGTGTCTATAATTTCTTATTTTTTTTTCTCCTACTTCTATATCTCTCTTTTTCTCCCTAACTTCTTCATACTCTCGCTTTGTCTCACACTCATGCGCTCGTGTGACAACCTATTTTTAAAACATAACATTACGTTTACAAGGTTACGAAGATGGTTGGGATAGCATTGAATTACTACCGAATATTATACTTAATCCTGGATTCTGCGAATCAGATGGTCAGGATACACCCTACACGCGCACCATAATATTTGGTGAAGATGACGATAGCGACGGTTATGAAAGCGAATCGGATCATGAGCTGCGTATTCAAAAATTCAAAAGGAAGGTATCCATCTTTTTTACCGGTCCCACCATTAAACGTATGTGAGAGTACAAAGAAAAAGAAAAACAAAAAAAACCGAAAAACGAAAACTACAATGGTTGCTTCAGTATTTTTAAGTTTTTATTTCTAAATTTTCGAACATTATTGAATGTTTTTATAATATTTACCTGTTAAGTTTTATGTGACGGATAAAAAAATTAAAACTATTTTGCAAATGAAAATGCTTATGGAAAATAGAAAAAATAGAAAAACTGTGCAACGCAAAAAAAAGAATAAAAGAAAAAATTAGTTATGTACAAAGTAAGGCGAGCTTCTGTTCTGCATAATCCATCAAATTTTGAACTGTCCACTTATGCGACGGAATTCGAAGAAAAAGTTCGACAACGATTTGAATGAAATTCGATTCGAGTTAAGTTTACTGGCATATTTATACGAAAACACGGGCTTAGTAGTTGATAAGGTAGCTCACTTGAATGCTACTCCAAGGATCGCGGGTTCGAATCCCATTAAGGCCATGAATAACTGTATAGAAGTTTGTGAATGGGATTGCCTTATAACTAGAATTGAATGAGGTGAGGGCATTACAGTTGTCTCAGATTCTAACTAGACCGTCTCGCCTTTTAGGAAAAATAAAATGTCGCTAATCCAGCTAATCTGAAGCATTATTTTTGGCCGAACGTGGCGGTCACGCCTTGACATATTTCTTCATAACTTCGTTATATACTGTCCGATCTTAAAGAATGATATGTCTTTGTTTTTGTCTCAGAGAGACATATTTTTTGTTTTAAGACTCATTGACCTCAGTTGACCTCTTATAGTACTGATCCACCGGACCTCAGTTTCTACCATCTTAAGGTACTGATTTGATTTCAGAAATGGAAAGCCCGTAAAGAATCATTAAACTTTTAACAAAAAAAATTTCTAATGTATACAGACGGTCGGAAGGCGGTCTAATATACACAGATGGAATTAGTTTAACCAAATTGCTTTAAACCAAATTCACCATATTTGAGTTTATAACAAAACTCAACTCATCTTCCGTTTCCATGTAGAATGAGTCCCGTACTAACACCGAGTTAGAATTGCATAAAAATTTGCTTAGGCCGTTGTTATACAGATATAGATTATGTATTTAGTTCATGGGATAAAATGGGATTTTGGTAGCTGAATGTTTTGGAAGTTTTCATTATTACACCATAATTTTTGTAAACAAAAATTTTTGGGGGTTTGTAGCCTCATGGAAGAAATTTTGGAAAGCAATATACTTGGATAAATATGGGATTCAATATAGACAATATTTTGTTGAAATATCAATACTTTCCACAAAGAACATTTTAAAAGTTTATTTTTCGAATGCAAGAAATGGTAATTTCCTCTATATATCTAAGAGCACACAATTATTGGTACGGCTTGGTCCGCGTTGGCAAGCCTGTAAGGAATTAAAATGGCATTATCTTGGTTCTTATAAAGCCATTTTATTTTTTTCATTTATAGATATATTCAAACTTAGAAAACCTCAAATTTCCTAAATTTGTAGGAGCTTTCATCGGTGTAGTGTGGATGTAAGCTTAAATTGATCAGAATTTTTTTTTACTTTAATTTTCTTGAATTGCATTTCATTCTTAACGGTGTGCAACTGTACGAATATTTCTGTTTGGAACAATTTTCACTTTCAAAACAATTTCAAAAATAAACTTTAAAAAAAAAATTTAAATTTATAAAAATTATAGCAACTTAAGATATGCAAATGGTAGTTTTACATCACTGCCAATTTTTTTCTATTCTCAATTATAGAATGAAAAGTTGGCAACTCTTATTTTTTATACACAGTTTAGAAAAAATAGCAATTTCTAGCAAATATTTATTTTGAAAGAAGAATATAAATTTTCCCAAAATTGTATAAATAATCCAACAACACGCAGCAACACATGCAAAAAACAACCTTAAATGTATAATGCTAAAGTTAAAAATAATAATAAAAAACATTTATAATTGTAATTAATTATTGCTGTGATAAATTTCAATTAATAATTGCAAATGCTGAAAATCGTAAAAGTAAATAAAAAAAAAAAAAACACTAAAGCAAAGAGCAAAACTTTAAAGCAAGTATTAACGGTTAAGGAATAGGGTATATTTTAAAAATAATATTTTGGGTTTTTATGGAAGTTACTCGTATGAATGCTGTGTGAATTCCGAAAACATGTATTTGGTGAAATGCCAAAATTTCAACCACAGTTATATACAATAAAGATTTACTAAAGTTGCAGGAGCTTTAATGTTATTGCTTATTTAAAATACTGAACACTTAGTTAAGTTAATTTTTTGAAAACTAAAGTTTTGGATTCGTTTAAAAAAAAAGATAGTTCAAAAGTACAATATATACGTCAAAAAACAAGGTCTTAATTTTTAGAAAAAAAAGTTCACATGCTAACTGTTAAGGAAAGCGCCTTAAGTGACAACGTCGCAGATACGTCGTCAAAGCTTAGAGCTTATCTGTAGTTTAGAGATTTTTTCAATTTAGAGCAACATTTGTTAAAAGTAAGTTATTTTTAGAATTTCAGAATGCGCATATTTGCACCGTAGTATGCACAAAATACTAATAAATAACTAAAGTTTCATTAAATTTAAAGATTATTTTTAAAAATTGCGCTGTAGCTAAAAAAAGTTTTCATTGTTTAACTGAGTTTAAGATTTATTAATTCGGAAAAATATTGAATTAACAGTAATTTTCAAATGCAAAAACGTCTTGAAAATACGAGGTGTATTTTGAATGTAACGATAAATTTAAAGTTTTGCGGACTGTGTTGGTCCGATTGGTACGGTTTTTGTTGTTGCTGTGTCGGCAATAATTGGTTGTTTACTTTTTTGTCAAAAATGGAATGATTGCGCCTAAGTGTCGACATCAAAACCGTAAGCCCATGTTTCATTACCTGTTATGATGCGTTTTAATAGTTTTGCATCGTTCAGCGACTCCTTTCGCTGATGTTTTTGATCAATACTTAGCACTTTTGGAACAAATTTTGCTGTAACACGTTTTATACCAAAATCAACCGAAAAAATTTCATGGCAGAAATCAATTGATATCAGACACTTCTCTTATTGTGATTCGGCGATCATTCATAATCAATTTTAACTTTTTTCACGTTTTCATCGGTTGTTAATGTGCTAGAATGACCCGTTTACTCGTCATCTTTAACGTCTTCATGGCGATCTTGAAAACGCTTAAACCACTCGTAAACTCTTGTTGACCTCATATCAGATTCATCAGAAAGCATTATTTAACATTTTTAAGATTTTCTTGCACTTTATTTCATATATATTATCTAATCTATACTTTATAAAGCAGAAATTGGCTGTATCGTGGCCGTATCTTTACGTAGGTTATTACCAGGGCTGCGGAGTCGATTTAAAAATTCCGACTCCGACTCCGCTAAATATTAAAGCACCGACTCCGACCATAAAATTAAAAAACATTTCATTTTTTATATGCATATAATTTGTATGTATGTATGTTTATTTTTAATGAGAAAGTTAAAAATATTTTCAACAACCAGCAACCAGCAACAGTAACCAGTTTATTAACCGGTTTATTAACCAGTTTTGCATATAGTTAGTTATAGCAAATAGTTATAGCAAATAGTTTTTTTTTTGTTTTTCGAAGTATTCACCTTATTATTAATACATTTTTGCATGCGGTCGAACAATTTGTCATAACATTTATCCCACCATGGCACCATGAGAAAATAGTTTTTGAACACATCAATGATTTATTTTGGCGTCGAAAATCATTGTCCACGCAGTTTGTCTTTGATGTGCGTGAGCAAAAATAAGTCATTGGATGCTAAATCAGGACTGTATGGCGGATGACCCCGCTTTTGCTCAAAATCGCGCCAAGCTCACATTTTCTTGATGAAGAATAATTCTACGGAGCTTATTTTTTCCTTATTTCACGGACTATTTTTTATTTTTCTGAGTGGCTCAAATGGTACGAGGCAAAAAATTTAAAAAATTGTTTGTCTTTTTTATTTTCAAAATGCAAAAATTCGTTTTATTTATATTTATATTTTTATATTTTTATTTACTTTATATTTTTTCCAAAAAAAAAGTGAAGTAATCCTCGTATCCTTGTCCTTGTTCTTGTTCCCTTTGTTACAAAACTTATACTCATCCTTGTCCTTATTCTTGTTCCCTTTGTTACAAAACGTGTACTCATCCTTGACCTTATTCTTAGATATGTTCCAATAATTTTTATATTGTTCTATTGTATAAATTCATATCCAAATGCTTGATCTTATCCTTTTTCAAAAATCTTTTTTAGTCCTTGTTCCACTTATTTCACCAATCTTTGTCCTAAATGTTGTCCTTAGTGTGTCCAAATCATTGTTCTATTCCTTGTCCCATTTCTTGTCCTTATCCTTTTCCCAATCCTGCCCTGAATATTGTTTAAGAAGTGTCTAAATCTGGTCCTTATCCTTGTCGTAGTCCTATTTCCAATCCTTGTCTGATTTCTTGTTCTAATTATTGTCCAATTCCACGCTCTAACCTTCGTCCTACTCAGTATCTTATTCCTGGTCTTATTATATGTTCATATCCTTGCCATTATCATCATTGTCTCTTATATTTTATGCTTGTTCTAGTTCTTATCTTAATCCTTGTCCTATTATTTTTTCCAATTTTAATGGTAACTTCATTTTCTATCTGATTTCTTTTTGTTTGCTTTTATTTATGTTGCATTTAGGTTATTTTAAGGGGTTTCCTCAGAAGCCTCCTGACGCCATTTTTTTTTTTTTATTTTTATCATGTGACCGAAAATCTCAGCCTTACAGTCGTTCCATAAAATGTATCGTTGCGGCAATAGTCACGGAGTTATGATTCCATGCAACGTTACTTCTTTCTTGTTGCATTATTACAACATTAAGCGGTGTCATGGTGCCAAAAAATTATATTTATATTCGTGATGAGATCAAAAACCAAGCTTTGTTAAAATTGTCGTAAAATAAAATGTACTGTAGCACTCATAATAAGCAACTCCTACTATCCAACTCCTATAATGCAACAATACTGCATTTTTGTTGCATAAACTGTTACGTATGTGACCTTTATTTTTTTTTAATTTTTGGTTTAAGGCCATATCATTTCTGTTTTATAGCATTTACCGTGCACCAATTACTCACAGTGTAATCATTCCATACAACTCTGTTGCTTGATCGATGCATTTTCGATCTTGTAGTGGCTCTCTTCATGACCTCATGACGTCATGAACTTTTTTTTGTAGGCTTTACTGGCATATAATATTTTTGAAGTGAAACTTCTTAGGCGGCGCTTCGAAATTTGAACGAGAATATTGAGGAGTGAAATTTCAAGGTCAATTTACTTCATTTCGTTACACGATAGAGAAGAAAGATATGTTTTACAGTAGAGAGAATGAGATGGATATACATTGTATAAAAGACTTAAAAAATATGCTTGTTACCGCTGAGGATCGAACCTGCGAACTCAAGACTACAAAGGCGGCGCTCTATCCAACGAGCTAAACTCTTCATACAAAAATTTTCTCTATATACCAATTAATCAAACTACTTTTGCAGTAGATGCCCAGCGGCAAAATAAAAAGCGTTCCTAGAAACAGCGCTTTTTATGTGTAGTTTTAATATGCTTTGAGGATGTGCTTTTCAGATTTTTATACACATTTTGTTCGCATTCAAAACAGCGTGGTAATAGCAGAGCGGTAAGACATTTGATAGCAATGCTAGTGGTCCGGGTTCAATCCCCGAATCTTTTAAAATTTTCTAGCTTTTTTTTGTTTTTTTTAAAGAGCTTTTTAACTATTTGTTTGTAAAGAAGCGCTTTCTTCCTAGGATATCCAATATCTATTCTATATTATTATTACGCAAGCGCTTTTTTTGTGATGACCATCAAATCCATACCGTAAATGCGATTTTTAAAAAGAGGGTATCAATAGAAAGGTCTTGCTCTGTAGATGTGCAATAAGGTCTTACTTTTTCTTAAAAATTTTGTATTTAAATAAGAAAACCAAAACAATCTTCTACGAAGAAAGCCAGCTTTCTATTTAATGCCTAAAACTATGTGATCAATTTTTTCTCAAATTTTCAATTTCATACTATTGTATTATTAAAGCAGTTGAGCGAAGCGAAAAACGTACAAATATATTTTATATTGATACACTAGCCACAAAATAGCAAGTTCATGCAAAATCGCTATTCCAGGAGCCTTTACTGGCATCGCCGCCAGCTCATTTGAAGGAGAGCATACTTTGCACAGCTAATTCAAACATCCTATACCTCTTCTTAAGACATCTGTATTGGGTGATAAGCCCAATCGTTGAATTATAACTCGCTCAGGAGACGTGCTACGGTAAATTTTAGTTAACGACAGAATAGATGTGCTATTAAGCCTCACAACGAAGATATCGCGAGCGCATTGTGGCGTTTTAACGTCATACGGGTTTACTAGTAAATTTTAATATGAATTTGGTTTACTTAAAAACCGCTTCAGATGTGTGAAGCGCTTGTTTAGTGCTTTTGAAGCGCTTCGATTACCGCTGGGTGGCAAAAGCCGCAGATTGTGTGCTGATTGCGTTCTATGTGTGGTAGACAGGGGGGTTGCCATGACTCAAGTAGAAGAGAGAAAGATTCAGCGAAGCAAAAGTGAATAAGAGAGTTGCCCTGAGTGCATTATGATTTTCGCAAAGTAGACTCTCATACTAGGGCTGCCATGCCAATATTTTTTTAGAATACCTACGTTGGTATATCTCTAATTCAATATATTAATATAACCTCTATGAATTTTGCTCATATTACACATATTATATTTTTATTCATAATATTGCGATATAAAATTATATAAAAACCCAAATTCATGAAGCATATGCTGTCGCCCATGATGCTAACTTGACACTGTGCGCAAGAAAAGTTGGAATAAGTTCTTTTAATAGATAACTATTTTAAACATATTGTAGTTATATAATTTTATATCGAAATATTATTAATAATAGAAAGTATAATTTGATATGAGTAATATTAATACGTACATATGTTGAATTAAAAATATATCAAGTTGTATTCTGTATTCACATCTATATGTAAATACGACGCAAATTGGTTATCAAATTAATTGCTTTTCGGCCATAGGTCCATACCAATGAATATTAAATAAACAAAATATTTTTTTTATAAAAACTTTTTATTGTATTTCTTTTGCTTAAAAAGTTCTCTCTTTGCCTTTAAGGTTCGATTATGCAATCGTAAAGCAGTTCTATCTTATGAAAAATAAGTGTAAGTGGTTAGTGAAATCGTAACGTAACCTAGCGCAGCGATGGGTTCTATTCCAAATAGAAATCTACGCCACGTTACGTTGCGTAGCTTTACGATTGCATAATCGAGCCTTTACACTAAAATGGTTCTTATTCTAGAATAGAAAGAGTGTATACAAAGAAGAAGTTTCACTTCTTTACTGTATACACGGTATACTGTATCTTTTTTTTTAATTGTAGCACTTATTCATAACATGTTACAATTGCATGTAACATATTTGCAGTTTCGTTGCATAAGCAGCTCTCTCCGCGTGCCGATAACGTCTTTAAATTTTTTTTTTTTAATTTTTTTGACATAAAGCACATAACTTGTGCTGTCATGTCATTATTTTCATCATAACACCTATAATCATTGAGTTAAAATTCCATGCAACGACAATGCATTTTGGAAAAATGCTATTTTTCAACTTTATTGGAAAGCTGCGTGGTAAAACGTACGTTGTCACGTCAAAAAATGAAAAATCGCCAACCAATTAGGCTGAAAATGTATAGATACTTTCTAGACATACATGCTAGACTTCTCTACAACAACAAACCGTGACAAACGGACCAAGGCCGCGAAATTTCAACACACCTTGTATCATGGGAGAATAAATACGGCAGTCTTGCGGCTTAAAACCCTCTCACGCTCTGAGCCGAAACAGTCAAAATCATTACAAATAATTTACAACTTCTTTTTGTTAGTTGGTCGCATGATACAATTGTACAAGGTAGGAGTGACAGTTTTTCGTCTTGCACCAACTGTCAAAAATAGTATAATTTAGAGAACGAAAAAAGAAGACAAGAAAATACAAAACAAAATATATAGGCAAATGACAGCCGGCTTATTCTCTTGCCTTTGAGATTAAATTTATCTTTAAATAATGCATTTCACAGCATTGCATGAAAAAATTATGATGATGATAAAAAACTTTTTCTGCGCTAATTTCAAAACTCAGAGTTTTTATTTTAATTGAAGATTATTTAAAAAGACAGCAAAAGTAATAAATTTATTGTTATTTATGATAGTTTTGTATAAACAAACCATAAAAAAAATGATTAATTATATTATAAAAGCTATAATATTTTGCTTATTGCATAAGTGTAGTTTTCTATTTACACGAGTTTTAAAAAGAAATTAAAAATTTGATATTAAACAAAAAATGCTTCCACAAAACACACATTTTTTAATTTAATTTCATTTTTATAGAAATGTGTTATTATGTTAAAATAATAACTTTAACGTAGAATAAACGAATTAATTAAATAATAAAAAGACTGTAGCAGGTTTTTTCATAGATACGACTTTATTAATTAGTGAGCAATTTTTTGTTTTTTAATATGATAACTTTTATTGCATTAAATTGTTGATTACGTTTTTAAATGTTAAATAAGCCTTTGCATTTAATTAAACAAAAAAAAAACCAACACAAATCAAATAGTAAAATGTATAAATGCACTTTTAAAGAAAAAAAAAGAATAAATCATCAAAGAATTAAATCAAAAGCTAACAGAAAATAAAAATATGTATTTATTCAATAATGTGGATTTTCAATTTGGTTATTTTTATTTTTTTAAGCATTATAGGAAATAAGGTTATGGTTGACACTGCAGTGAACTTAATAAAAATGTATTGAAAACAAAAAGAAGCTTTTAGGCTTTTAATGTAAATGCAAACGGAAAATTTCAATAATATATTTAATATATATATATTTTATTGATATAAAATAAATTTATACCAAAAACTAACAAATAGTCTTTTCATTTGCAATTTGAAGAAAATGGAATCGGAAAGTGCATTCGAACAGTAAACGGTAAGAAAAAAGTTACTTAATTGAAAAGGCGTGTACATTTAGCTGCAAACCATAAAAAAAACCGCTGTTTTGATGGTTTTCCATTCAATACAACAAAAATCGTGGTCCAACTTCTTTATTTTATAATTATACTTTTTATTAAATCTTCTTTAGTTTACTTGATGATACTAGGGTAAGTTGTTAAAGTCATTATATTTCGGGTTGATTTTATGAAAATATTTCCTTATTCCTATAAAATTTTTTGGAAAACTTCTCGACAGGTAAGAAATTGAAAATTTTAAGAAATGTACGAGAGCAGTTTGAGAAATCGGTGACTTTTTGATTTTCACGCGTAGTAACTTTAAATTCAACACTTAATCTGTCAACTACTATTTGTTAATAGACTACTATCAAATTCTGATAGTAGATTGGTTCCAGAAAAAAACGTGCAGAAAAAAATAAATAAAAAAAGACATTGATCGTATGAAAAAATAGGTGATTGGTTCCTTATCTCTAAAACTTATTAAAATTAGTGAAAACAGGGATTTTTTAAGAACAATTCATGTTTATTTTATTAAATCACATATATAATGTGTATTTACACAAGCATATTTATTAAAGAAAAAAAAAGACTCGAAGCTTAAAAGCAATTAAAATGTCATTTTTTATAGTTCTTACTGTGGCTTCGTTTGAACCGAACATTTTGCCAACAAATGTTGAGCCTTCTTCATTTCCAAAGCGATCTAAAATTTCAATTTTGGTTTCCAAAGAAATAGCTTTACGCTTTTATTTTGTATTTGTAGTTTTCGACATTTTCTTTAGGCATACATAAAATATTTAACAAAATTAAAAAATATAAATAACTGAGAGAATACAAAATATTTTTTGGCTTACCTCTTATTTTAATGTGTAAAAATTCTATTTAATTTAACGGTAAAAAAAAAATTTGCTTATAAAAAAGGTTTTTACTAAACACGTCTGGGTGCATTGATAGTTCACAAAAAAATATTAACTCATTTCAATTGCTTTGACAAGTAAATTTGCTTGCATCCACAAAAAGGGAATTCCCCTAAATTTATGATATGAACATATTTCGCAAAAATTAAATTTGAAAAAAAATGTAAGCCCAATAAAGAAATTTAAAATTTTCAAACCGTGTTAAAACAAAACCGTGTAAAAACAGAATTAGGTTTATTAATAAAAATCATTTTCTGTTTGTTTGACCCGAATACAAATCTTAATAGTCGGACGGATTTAACTCAAATTCGACACACATATTACTTGAATCCTAGATTAGGTTATGGCATACTAAGTTTTGACCAAGCCTCTTCCGCCCTTAACAAGAAATGCAAATCTACCTACTAGCGTACTTTTTTAGTGAAAATTCTGTTATTTTGACATCAAAAATATTCACATATTTTCAAAATTGCACAAACTGTTAGTACAACCTCTTTTGCTATGTAAATAACTCCGTTGATTTTGGACATACTTCACTACTTTGTTTTTCGTTGATAAATTCAATTCAAGCATTTAATAAAAACCATTTTAAAGGTACCGTTGACTAAGCGTATAAATTTTTAATCTTTTTTTTCGAAAAAGGTCCAATATGTTGACTTTTTACTCAAAAAATTACTTTTGTATAATTTTAAGTTTTGTAAAAATAATAAAATCTCAAAATTGCCTTTTTGACTACCTATCACATGACAGTTTTTATTATTTTTATGGAATAGTTAAGCTCCAATAACAATTTATGTGAAAAAGTGATATCAATATCTTTTTTCGATGAAAAGTAATCCCTATAAATATATTATCTTGGTCCCTCGGCATTTCTTTATTTTCAACTGATAGAAAAAACATGGACCTTTAATATGAGGAATCGTAAAAAATGTTAAGATTTCTTTCTTCCTAACTTTTGAGAAAAAAGAAAATGGCGGCCATTTGAAGAAAAAGTCGATGTTCGAGGTTACAAAATCGGTCGCCATTCTGTTTTTTTTTCGGCTGACTTCAACAAGGATTAATTTGTTTTTTTTTCCTTAGATGTTCCAGACTGGTGATTTAAAAAAAATCAAATACCGTCAAAAACCGCTTCACAAATTCTAAAAAATATGTTTTTGTATTCTTTAAATGTTAAAAAATATGAGTGCAACATTTGAAAACGATATCTTTCTTCCTTCTATGAAAACAAATTCCCGAAAAAAAATTTTTTTTAAATTTGTAACCTTCAGCCCTCTAAGTTAAAAAAAAAACTAGTAAGAAATGATCTTCGACTGGGCCGAAGTTAAAATACTTCCATGGCCGAACCGAGGTATATTCAAAGCCTTAATTAAGCAATCATTAAAATGTTTATTTTTAAAAATATTTTCGTTATAGTTTAACAGAAAATATTCCCCTTTTTTTATAAAGATACTCTGTATGGGAGTTAGGCGTGGTTTTCACTCGATTTCGTTGAATTCAGAGAGTACATGCTATATATCAAAGCTTATATGCAAAATTTCAAGTCCATATATTAATTTTTGTGGAATTTATAGAGATTTTAGCTTTTTGATAAAGTCACTTTGTATGGGAGGTAGGCGTGGTTTTCATCCGATTTTACTCATTTTTGAACTTGACCTTTATTTTTTAGATAAAAGCTTAAATATCGATAAATAAAATTACGATAAAATTCGTAATGATAGCTTGAAAATGATGGCTGTAATCGTGATCACAGACAGACAGACGGACATGGCTAAATCGACTCGGGTGGTGATGCTGATCAAGAATATATATATTTTTCTATACCTACCACGCCTCCTTATGGGCGTTACAAACGGAGTGACAAAATTAATATACCCCTTTTACGTTTTTTAAACGTGGGGGTATAAATATTGAAATTTAATCACTTGTAACTCTAAGACAACAACTTGTTCAATTCTGAAACTTTTGACATGACAACGTCTCGTTTTACCGCACAGGTATCCAAAAAAGTTGGAAAAGGCATTTTTTTCGTAGATAAAAATTTCAAAATTGATAAAAAATTCATGACGTCATTAAGCCCCGAAGAAAGCCGCTAGAAGATCGAATATGCAGACATCACGCAACGGCGTTGCATGAAATCATTACTCGTTGAGTCTATGCGACACGGTAAATGTTATAAACTGAAAATGAAGAATTTCTACTTGACCTTATGACAAAAAAGAAAAGGTATCATATTATGCAAAATAAGTTCAATATTGTTGCATGGAATTATTACTCGCTAAGTAGAAGAGCTACCAAAAATATTATTTTACGACAGCAAAAATTGATTTTTTGACTTCATAACTAAAATGAAAAAAAAAACAATATTTTAATAATAGACTGAGATTGAGGGCAGGATAAGAACAAGAAATAAACAAGGATTTCGACACACAATATTTAAGATAAAGATTGGGAAAACAATTGGGACAAGGATAAGGAAAGGAAGTCGAACAAGGCTAAGGTCAGCAATTTGGACATGGATTAAAACAAGAGTTTGGGCAAGAAGTAGGAGAATTATTAGGACAAATATAACTGTAAGGATGACAATGAGAAATTTGGAAACAAAGGAAAAGATATGGACAAGAATAAGAATTAAGATACTCCGTTGTATCAAAACCTACGGGTGAGTCCACGATACATCCAATTTCTTTTTTTTTCTGAACCATGAGTTTCCATGACAATTCTGTATCGTTAGTTAGCGAAATTTGTCGTTTACCATAAAAGTGGGACGCACCATAACTGATAACGACAACGATTATTAACGTTTGAATCTGGTTAGAAAAATGGATAAATTCTTTGTAATGATTTTGAGAGAGTTTTAAAAATGCTTAAAAACAAAGTTTTTATTTTTTCATGCTTTTGTAAAAAACCCTTCTAATCTGCCACAAAAAACTGCTAAAAATTATTATTAAAAGTGCTTAAACTTTATTTCTGTTTTATATATATATTTATTAAATATATATTTATACAAATATCATTTTTAATTTTTTTTTTTGTTTTTATTAAAAATAAGACAATAAAAATATGCAATTCAAAAAGTTTGCCAAGTTAATATATATAAATTATGTTGTTGTTGTAGTTTTTCCGTTTTTTTTTCTCAAGCCATAACTAAAATACATTAAGACATGTTTTATTTTTATTTAGAAGTTTTTACTGTTACATTGTTTTGCCGTGTTTATTTATTACAATTGCATTTAATTCTAATTAACATATCACTTTTTTTCTTGTTAGCACGCTTCACAAAGCGTAGCTCAACATCTTTAGGATTTCATTTTAATTTAAACTATGCTTACATAAAATATTTTATAATATTTTTCTTTTAATTATTTGTTATTACTTTTCCATATCGAATCTAGCTTAACACTGCATAACAATTTGATTAAGAAGCAAGACTTTAAATCAAGAAATGCTATAGATAAATGAACAATAAGCCTGAGTACGAATGCAAATGCAGTCTATTAGGATTTGCTCGTTCAGCGAGTGAGTGTTACGTTATTTTTTTTTATTTTTTTTTTCAAGCATTCTTTACTCAGCCTGAATAGAATTGACATATTAAATGAAGCTGGCATTATTGATAGTACATTATATATATGTATATATATTAATTTAGAATACTTAAAAAACAAGTTTGCAACTATCTCAAAATAAATCGATACGAGGAAGTTGAATGTCTTAAATTAAGGTTTTTTTAATGAAATGTATCCTTTTTAGCGCTTCTCTAGTTCATAGTTTTTTCAAAATGTTAAATTATATATATGTATATATAAATATTATGTTTTTTTTACATTAATGTTACATGAATTTCTCTGGCATTTTGCTGTACTTTAGATTGATTTGCAAACTTTGAGAAAACATTTTAATAATAGCATATTGATCATTTGAGTATACTTTGAGAAAACTCGGTATATTCTTATTTAAAAGCTCTGAACAAAACTGAGGATATTTACGATAGGCTGGCTGTATTTCATCCCATATTGTCAAGATATCACATTCGTTGCTAGATAGTGAAGAGAAAAGCAAAGCACATTAATGGACCAAAATAACAAAACTTAGCAAACTATTCAACATACTTTGCCTCATTGATGCAATCAGAAAACGATATTATCAAATATTGTATCTTTAATTGCGAACATTGATTATAAATATCCGATGATTGCTGGCGACTAAATACTGAGTAAATGTGCTCGGTGCGATAACTAAAAGTAAACATATTTTAATTGAATTTCTTTAGGTCTTTCAACTCATTTAAATAACTCAAGAATTAAGAATAGCTCTGGAAATAATTATTTACCTTATCTGTCGCGATTCCAAGTGAGCATTATTTACTATAGGTCTCTTGGTGACCAAGTGCACAGTGCCAATTATTTCAATTGGACCTTTGGTTACAAAGAAAACAATTAAATTCTTACTCAAATAACAAAAACAACAATTGGAGCCAAACAAACCTGCAAACACAGCATCCTTTTCAGTGTTCATATTAATCCATTCCAACATTGATTCCAAGGAATCCGTAGAGGATTTTGTGGGAAAGTATTCATCATGTACATTCTGTTCAAGGAAAAGCAATAAAAACAATTGTTTAAAGCAATGATTAACAATAGTTTTCACTCACTATAAAGCCCGGATTTATAATGCTCGTCACAAATACCGACAAGGATATTGTCCAGAATATTTGTCGCTCTTTCTGATACCAAAATTTACAGCACAACGTAGGTGCTATAACACAACCTAGAGTATAACAGAGGAAAAATAATTTACGTATACTTAAACCAATGATGGTGAAGATGGCAAATTGTGCAACACTATATAAATAATGATAGCTTAAAAATTCGCCGTATTGCGACGCAGACGTGTTGTTGTTTCCTGAGCGTTGCTGTTGTTGTTTATTTTTGTTTGCAGTCTGCTGCAAATTTGTTTGCAGCCACGTCTCAAATATATCATTTGCAGTTGAGTCATTTTTAAGCGGTGTATTTTCTTCAATTTTCTCTGATTTTTCTTTATCTTTTTCCTGATGGTCATTATTATCATCATTATTTTTATTTTCGCTGTCGTTTGTCTTTATTTCCTGCTTCTCTTTTGTGGACTGCTTTGGTTTATCTTCTTCTGTGATTACATTGGAATCAATAAACATATTGTTGGAATGGCTCTTAGCTTCCTGGTCTTTTTTCTTTTGTAAACTATTGGCATTTATTTGTTGTTTAAGTTTTTTTATATCATTGATAAATGCATCGTGCTCATCTATTTTGTCTTTTTTGGTTTTTGTCTTTTCCGTTTTGTATTTTTCATAATCAAAGTTGACCTGCTCGAGTAGTTTCCAGCATTCAACAAGCTCCTTGCTAGCTCCTACATTATTTATTTCTTGCATAGATATGTGATTTTCTTCGAGAAAATCCTCCAACACATATTTCATAGCACGCTCCACATGATCTGCATTTTTTGGTGGAGAGTTCTTTTGGCGCCACTTGCGAAAAAATTTCGTCAGCACCACAACGCCATACAGGCAATAAGGTTTGACGAACATTGTCTCTAACAATTGCCACAAATCGCTAACTTCTTTCTCGAAGAATTCTGAGTCGCAAGCTAAGAGACTCGTTGTAAAAGTTACTCTGCGCTGCAGGCCCCAATGAAGGATTAAGTCTCGGTAAACTGTGAATGGATTGTCTGCTGCGAGCGCATAACCACTCTTTTCCAGCAAATCAATGATGGAGCCCTGAGAACTGATGGCCATCAAAACTCCCAATAGTATTGATTTTATGGAAGATTGTGAGCGCGTGGTTGAATTATTTATGCGCACTATACTGATGAAGAAGAGGGTGATAGCAGGTCCGTTCTGCCAAGCAAAAAAATACTTTTTGTTGCCATACGAGAATAGAAATGCCACAATATTGGCCAGAAATTGTGATATGGAGTAATCGATTGCAAATGAACTGGACACAATGCCCAGGCTCCAGGGTGTTATCATTATGAGAATTTGTGTGGCAAATATAATAGAAGAAAATTGCCAGCAGAGTAAGGAAATTGTTGTTAGTATTGTTAACTTTATAATCTGCAAGAATAATGGGAAATCAAGGTTTATTTATTGTTTTTAAATAAAATTTCAGGCTATAACTTACCATGACCGGGCGGAATGTTTGCTTGTCTTTTTCGCGTCCAGTGCGTTCAATGCACAGGCACAGGTAGAATATTTGCCACAAGATAAAGGGAAATGCAAAATTTTCACGTGCCACAGGACGATCGTATATCTTAGAAGCGTTTTTATGAAACATAATGTAGGAAACAACAGCGTAAATGCCGCCAAACATATTTTCACTACAAAATATAAATTAATTCAACAATCATATCTATTCCTTAACTTCAATTAGGAGATTACCTCAAAAAAGAGCCATACATGTACATAATGAATACAGTGAAGCCGCCGAGCACCCAGACAAATTCCAGATAGAACTGATGTGGCTCACCAATACCCTCACATGTGATCACTGGCTGTGAGACAGGATTTTCATCCAACGTCCAGCAAGTCAAAATTGGAATCTCTAATTGACGGCTTACTCTGCGCACATGATGAAAAAGATAGCTGGAAATTTGAAGATATAGAAAAATTAGTAAACAAAACCCACTGCTTGCAGCTCAGCCAACCAAAGTACATACCCAATGACCAGCTCTGGTAGCACATGAAATACCTGAACCACATTCACACTATTCGGATATTCAATGTTAGTCACATTCAAAAGCTTTTCATAGCCTTGAAAAAAGTCCGGCTCATCTGTTATGGTCTTGTAGAATGTGAAATAGAGCGCGTCTTCCTTGCGCAGCATCGATTCACGTTCAAGCTGCGACAAAGTCGAAAAATGTGTGCGCGATTCAAATATTGACCGTACAAAGTAAATGTAAAGAAAGAAAAATCCAACACCTAGAAAGCAAAATTTAATTAATGCAACGCTATTTATTGAGTTTTTTGTTTGTGGATTTTTTTTTTTTTTTTGTCGCAGGGCGGCTCCAACGTTGGCTTGCATACCAATGAGCGCATGTGATATCACCAGCAGCATATAATTGCGCTCCTTCATGTTGATTTGCTTTGTTGTCCTAGGCTTTACTTATTTATCATCCTAAATTGGAAACAAATTTATTTTTATGCACGCGATTCTAATAAAAATTTGTTGGAAAATATAGCCGAAGTTTACGATCTTTGGCCATCGACACTGCTAAACAAAAACAGCTGCTTGCATTTTTACGATACTTCAACTTATCAAGGAGGAGTTCCGAAAGTAAATTTTAGAAAGCCCAACGTTGTAGGAACTAAAATAAAATACTCATAATGTTAGTAGGTAAGGAGCTTTGATGACACCTATCGTTAATGACAAAATATACTTTAGCGATAATACTTAATTGTAGTTAAGGCCCCTATTAGGTACGACAACTCAACTTAAGTTGAGTGTGTATTTTGTAAATTTGTATTGTCTACTACACATTTGAGGTACATACGTGTCTGTCGTCTGCCAAGTATGTATCTCAGAGATGTGTATGTATTTTTTGTGGTATTATGTTTAACAATGCAACTCTGTGTCGAGTGTAAGGACTGTTAAAAACTTACATCTGATTTGAGTTAGTTGTATATCGTCTTTTTCATACGAACTATTTATTTGTTTATTGTTTTTTGTTAATTGAGTGAAAATGGATAAAAATACGTAAGTAAAATAATGTATAAATACATATATTATGTGACAAAGAATAAAGTTTTCTCGCTTTGTTTTTATGTATTTTTTTTTTTTAACACAACCCATAAAAGAGCTTAAACGATTTTTTAGCAGCACTCAAGAAGCGCTTCCATCCTAGCAAGCGCTTCTGCCATTCACACACCTGGAGCGCTTTTTAAGTAAACCTAATTCATATTAAAATTAACATTCCTAGCTGTGATGTCCTAGCTGTGTTAAAAAAAAAAAAAAAACAAAAACAAAGCAAAAATATTTATAATAAAAATATTAATAATATTTATTTATTCTTTGTCACATGCGAGGATTGGATTCGTATTGCTGGCATTACAGCCAAATGTCTTACCGCTCTGCTATTTCCATGCTTCCATACTTGTGAACAAAATACATATACACAAAAATTGAAATGAATGCGAACAGCTGATTCATTTCAATGAAAGTGTCAAAATTTCGATGTAATCATGCTCCAATATAAAATGCAATTTTACACCACAGCTCAACTGAAAATGTATGTTATATGTAATATGGCAAAAAAGTTCAGTTGAGGTGTCTTAAGTCATGTCAACTTAAGTTGAGTTGTCGTACCTAATAGGGGCCTAAATTGTAGGTAGGTAAATAACAACGATTTTTAGCTTAAATTATTCTATCTTTAAAAAGATAAAATTAAATCAAATTGAGATCTTACAGGGTATTTAAAAGTTGCGTTGAAAGCAAAATTTGTGTACTTCCCCGTTTATAATTTTTTCACGCTAAGAATATGATGTCATTCAACATGAATTGGTTATTGGATTTTCCCTTAAGATATGACAGCTCTGAATTTTGTGATTTTGACATTACCGATAGGAGCTGTTAAAGCCCCTTATCCTATCTTCAATTACAATATATTGTGTAGCTTCATTTGTTACAATTTGACATTTTCCATTCTATAAAAATAATTTTAGATAAGCATTATTGTTTTTGCTCTTAAAATAAAGACAATTAGACATTAAATTAAAGACATTAGACAATGGCAAACCTCAGAGAGTAATCAAAATGCCATGTAAAGCTTCTTGAGAACAAGAACATTCCGTTCATCACCGTTCGGAGTCGGCGTTAAACCTGTAGGTCCGGTTCTCGGTCAATTGTGTACAAACTAATAACACGCATAACACGATTGATCATAAGAGGCTACGTAAAATCCCTTTCAAGGGCTGAAATAACCAGTTATTTATTTATTTTTTTTAATTTACGAAATGTTTATACTCATGCTGCGAATAATATGTTAGCAAGCCAAAATATAAATTTTTCTCCCATCGTTGAATTCTTATCAAGTAAAGCAATTAAATTTACTTATGAAAATTTTCGGAAATACTTTTTCATAAAAAGACTTGTGTGCTATGTTACAGTGATTTGTTGATGTAATATGCAACTGAAAAAGAAACACATACCACGCTAATGGAGTATATCTATGATATTGTCATCACCTACACTGAGTAGAAATAAAAGAATAAAAATCAAAGGTCAAGTTAATCTTGTCTTTAAATGCAAATTTATCGTTTAAATTAAGCAGTCTTTAATAAGACTCAAACAGCTTTATTCATAAATTTGTGGTGTTGTAAGCCTACTTAAAGTTAAAAATATTAAATTCATTCCTGTCATGCAATTCTCTGAATATTGACAAGTATTTATCTATTTAACTAGTCAATAAGACTTCTTCAGTAATTTCTACTTCTTCATTGGAAGAGAATCGTCTTAATTTTTAAAACTTAACTAATTGCCACATTTAAATGCGGTCACTTGTGTTATCCCACAATCACATTTTTTTAGAAAGAATATATTTTAACCCCACTTTATGAGATTGACGAATGTGAGTCATAAACAGGGATATATTTTTATTTTTATAGCAGGTGACATCCCTTGTGATTTTATGTGATATTCATGTGATACGAACTACTGCTCTAAAAATGATCATATTAATGCTTGTTGTTTGCGTGCTGTAAAGTTTTGACAATTCATGAAAAAACTAAACAAATTTAGTTGAATATTGTTCTGTGAATCCAATATCTTAAGCTAATCCAAGGTATATTTAATAAGGTCGAAGCTGTCAGTAGCTGTCAAACATAAAAAAACACTGCGAATAGAAAACTGTTTGCTTTTTTGCGCAAACAGCCGGTTTTAACAGAGAGAATTTCAACTACTATCACTATCTTTTTAAATATACCTTGAGCTGATCAAAGTGGTTTGTTAAAAGCAAAAAAGCATATCATTGTCAAGTATTTTGCCACTGCCTTTCTTTGTTATCATTCGTTTAATACGGCCACAGATGTTCTTAACTGGCTTATGTTAGATTACCCACCAATGATATATATGAGATTTTGGTAAGATTGCCGGACCGATTAAAGGCGCTTCTGTTTTGGACAAAATGGTTCATCGTCTTTAAATAATGATAAAGAGCTAAAAAATTACTAATACTTTTTGAGTTATATTCCAAAATATCACGAAATATTACAACTTTATACTTTATAGCTAGAATGACATACATCCAGCTTGCTCATTATTGCAAAATTTTTTGATATGGGATAATCAATGATCACATAAAAAGCGACTTAATTTAAGCACCTACAAAAAATGGTGGCAACTTTATTGATATAAATTTTGTGCAACACTGTTTTTGTTGTTTGACATTTCTACCAAGAACCTTCCTGCACGTGTGTTTATTTCTTGATATATTTTGAATAAATTTAACACAAAAAATGTCGGTCCAAAAGAAGAAAAGAACTTCAAAGAAAAATAAATCCGCCTGGCGAAAAACAGATATTCGAGATGTGGAAGATTATATGGAGAAACAGCGCCAGGAGGAACGTATTGGGTAAGTGTTAAAGAAGTCAGTCCGAAAAAACTTTCCTAATTTGTCCATGAAAAGAACTTTTTCGGATAAAAAAGATGAGGATCTGTTTACAGTAGATGTGGCACCATTGCAGTCCAAAAAAACAGGACTTACTCAGAAGCGAAAACGCAAAGAAAATGCAAAGAAACCAATGCGTTCATTGCAAGCGATGCAGAACACATCCAAAGTTGAGGATCCAATCAGAAAAAGGTAGCTCGGATTGTTTGTTACTGTTTGAAAAAAAATTAAAAAAAAAATCCTTGCTTAGAAATCATGTAAAACAGAAAAAGGCTGGACGTATAATTGAAGAGGAAGTGCGAAATCCAACAAAACCACGCCATTTCCAAGCAAACAAGGATCGCAAACGTTACTACGAAACGCTGGACAAAAAACTTGAAGATAAGAAAAGCGATGACAGTCAGAAGTACGCTAAAGATGTTTGGGAAGAGGTGGACTTTCGAGATAAGGTACCCGGACTTAAGGATGAAAAAGGCTGGATAACCCGTGATCTTTCGCTGTATATTACCAAGAACATTGGTAAGCCAGTTATAAAGGTGCATGACAGTATAAGGCATCGCACAACTAAAGCTAAGTAAGTGCTAATTGATTGCTTGTGCTTTTGAACACTATTAATTTTTCGTAATATTACTTTAGGAACTTCCAGCCGCCACATCCTGGTATGAGCTACAACCCTTCCTTGGAGGATCATCAATCTTTGCTTTCAACTGTAGTTGATCGTGAAGAGAAAATCATTAAAGATGAGAAACATCTGAAACGTGTTACAACACAAATGTTCTCGAAAGTAACACCGGAGGAACGTGATCAGCGTAGACTGCAAGAAATGAGCGCCGGATTAGATGATGAAAATGTTGAAGGTGATGAAGGCAAAGATGACAAAATTGACGAAGACACAACTGAGCCTTACAAGTCCATTAACCCACCGGTGGAAAATAAGAAAAAGAGCACAGTAACGCGCAATAAAGCGCTTCGTCAGAAGGAACTACAAAAGAAACACGAAGTTAAAAAGGCGCTCAAGAAGCAGGTTGCGGATTTAAATAGGTAGGAACAATGAAACTTTAAATAGAAGGAATACATTCTGTAATTTAACATTAACAATTTTTTAGAATAAAATCCATAAAATCCGAAGTGGTAGCCGAAGCGGAAGACCTAAATGAGCTTAAGAAACATCGTAAAAAAGTAGCAGAGAAAAAGAAGTTTGAACCGAAGCGTTTGGCAAGCTTGAAATATGTTGAACCGGATATGGATGTAAATATGGTAGAGGATATTGCTGGCAATTTGCGTAACGTTAAAACGGAATCAAGTCTGCTCGTGGATCGTTTTAAGAACTTCCAAAAACGCAATATTTTGCCAACTAGTGTGGCGACTGGCAAACAGAAAGCCAAGAAGATAAAACGTTTTGCACGTAACACGCACAAAGATCCTGGCGTTTCGTATCAGATGTTGCGGGAAAAGCGAAAAAAGGCATGAATGAATAAAGTTTTATTTGCTTTTCATTAGATTTAATAGAAATTTTAATAATATTTTAAAGTATGAAATTTAAAAAATTATATTGACACTAAATATAACAATGTTTACATATTGAACTTAAGGAAAAAGAACGAACAAGAAAAATATCTAAAGATCTTAACTCAGAGTTATGAATATGAATCAAGTATGGCAAGATGATGTTTTACTATAAAATAACGTGAACATTTTGGTGTTAATTTTTAACTTATTTTAAAACTAGATAGTTAAATGTGTTTCACAAGCGAAGTTCGAGTGATGTTGTGCATTTCGTTAATGCCCTCTTCTTTGGTAAAACAAGTTTAAACAGTGCTGTTTTGGCACCGAGTTGTTGCTGTCGTTTCCTATCCTGCTATAAAATCTATCACATGCCTACTTTTTGCCAAAACTTACTCATGCGTGAGCCAGTCTCAAATATGCTACGTACCATGTAAACTTGCAGCAGACCCACCATGATCATGGCACAAATTTGAAAGAAAGACCACGCATTGACTTTCAAAAAATTCGATTCAGCTAGATTACGATCACGAGCTTCGTGCGAACGCAACATATCCTGCAGCTGTCGCGCTTTTGTCATCTGCATTCGTATGCGTCCAATATAATCCATTATATCTTGTACTTTCATTTCATAGTACTCCTCTGGTGTAAGACCCTCAAGCAAATCGTTCCATTGGTCATCGCCCAAATTCTGCTCACCCTCCTTTTCCACTATCAACTCGAAAAATACCGTCTTGCGATTAAATGAACTGAACGTGTTATCAAAGCAGAAGCGATAGTCGCCGTCTTTCCGCACTTCATGACGATGAATGTTTTCTGGCTTTTTATAGTCACTGACAATAATTAATCCAATGGGATCCGATAACGAAAAACTGATGTCTAAATCCCCATGACCACCGTCGATGACTTGATACTCGATGTCAATCGTTTCACCGTCTTTAACATGATGGTAGAAACACTCTTTCCTGCCCGCATCAATGTGCACTGTCATTTCCTTATCATAGGCAAGTCCTTGCTGAAGACAGCAGACTAAGAGCAACGCCAAAATATGAGCTCCTTTTTTCTATGAGAAGAAGTTTAATTAAACTAAATAAATACTTAAATTATTTAATTTTCCTACCATATCAGAGCAAAACAAAAATTCCAATCAACTCAAGAACAAAGAAAAACCGGGTAAGTTATGACATACAATAGTTGCCATATTTTTCCAAGAATGTTGCTAGGCTATGTGCCAATTTTTATCGAGATTGAATGATTGGAAACAAACTGAGGGAACGAACTGTAATTCCCTCAATAATGAAGAGCTGTAATTTTTCACATAGGGAAATAAAAAGAGAAAAGGGAAAGAAAATTCGAACACTTTTTAGTCTGAGATTAACGTAGGCTGTAGCATGATACAATTATACAAGGTAGGAGTGACAGTTTTTTCGTCTTGCACCAACTGTCAAAAATAGTATAACTTTGAGAACAAAAAAGCAGAAAAGACAGTAGAAAACATAATATACAGGCAAGTGACAGTCGATGCAAGACACTGGAGAGAAAATAGCCAGTTGTCACTCCTACCTTGTATGTATAATTGTATCATGGGCTGTAGTAGTAGCAATTAGGAAGTAAATTTTATTTTCAACACACTGTTGTCTAGGAAACACCTTAAAATTCTCACCTCCCTAAAAGTGCTGCAAGGAAGAAAAGACTTTATTTTTTCGTCACATCTTCCACAGGCATTGTCATGACAGAAAAATTTGATTCATAGACCTTTATTTTGAAATCATTCCGTCGATATGACGAAAGATTCACATTCCGTTGAACTTCATGGCTCCTGTATAGTTCTATGAATCGCAACACATCACTATTTTACTCTTTTTATCCATCATTTAGTTGCTGCAGAGCCTTTGCAAAACAAAACATGGAAATTGATATACAAGAAATGTAATCAATTACTTAACTTAACCAAAAAATTATCACAAGTTTGGTGGTGAAGTTCGAAAGTGTGAGTTTGTTAGTAAAAAGTGTGAATGTATTACAACTTGAAAGGCAAAACCTGGTCGTTTAATTACCATGCTGTTTACTATTATTTTTCAAACGTTAAAATTTTTGATGTCTGATTTTTTTACATTTTTTTTTTAAAAAGCTATTCAAATTTGGTTCCTTAGAATTCCTCAGAAACTAAATTTCAAAAATCCTTTTTCCCAATTTTTGTTAACAATTATACTTAAGTAAACTGTTAGTACTAACAATATCATTGAAATTTAAATAGTTTTTTGTCAATATTGACAAATTATTGAAAGATTTATTATATCAAATTGTCCTGGTGAAATTTTACTAAGTTTAGAAAAGTACAAATATTATATTTCTTTTGTTTTATTTATTTTGATATGGATAAAAGTCCACAGTTCAAAACAGATTAATCAACAAATGAAATTTATAAGCAGATTTTCTTTAAATTAACTATATGTGACAAAAGCACCGAATTTGATCTAAAAGTGCCCTGGAGTCAGGTCTATTCCATGAAAATTGAAAATAAATAAAGTGGCAAATATCTTAGCTGTATTTTTTACCAAGCGAGGAGTCAAAAAACGATTGCTAATATTAGCTGCATTCCCGTGGTCGTTGATCTAGAGCGCGGCTCTATTTTATTCACAAAGCAAAAACAAAATTTAGAACCAGCTCTTTTCCTGGTTCTATTTCTGATCTGAAAATGCTGCCAAGTTTAATGTATTTTTTGTCAAAAACGAACATAGTTGGCAAATCTAAAGTATGCTGTTTTGTATTGATTTCTATTGTTATCAAACAGCTGTTTCAAGACAGTGGTGCCAAATTGTTATAAAGTTGAACTAAAGTTGTTCCACTGAGATTTGATCTGATCCAATCCCACGGGAATGCAGCTATTATGTTTACATTACACATTTAACTATGCAGTTTGGCTATAATAGTTTGGTAACTGTTTCTGGTGTTTACACTGCCCGTAGCGTAGTTAACTCTGTCATTATTTTTTATTCATTCATTATATCTTTATTTTCTGCACTGATCTGAAAATAATGTACTTATTTACATTAAATTACAATAATTCCAAAATAAATTACATTAGCTGCATTCCCGTGGTCGTTGATCTAGAGCGCGGCTCTATTTTATTCACAAAGCAAAAACAAAAATTAGAACCAGCTCTTTTCCTGGCTCTATTTCTAATCTGAAAATGCTGCCAAGTTCAATGCATTTTTTGTTAAAAACGAACATAGTTGGCAAATCTAAAGTATGCTGTTTTGTATTGATTTCTATTGTTATGAAACAGCTGTTTCAAGACAGTGGTGCCAAATTGGTATAAAGTTGAACTAAAGTTGTTCCACTGAGATTTGATCTGATCCAGTGCCACGGGAATGCAGCTATTGTTTCATTCGACATAGTTTGAGCTTTGAGTCTATGTTGCCAGAAAAGCACGATAAATAGTACTTATGGTATTTTTCAACGATTGTGGGATGTGGGAATTCCCATGGTATTTTGTGGTAAAAATCTCTCGCGTGGGAAAAAAAATACCACATGTGAGATATTTACCACGCGTGGGAAAACAAATACCTCAAATTACCACAAAATACCTCAAAATACCATAGAATACCTTAAATTACCACAAAATACCACAATGCCTCAACATACCTCATAAGAAAATTTGAGGGATTTTGTGGCATTTTATGGTAATTTGAGGTATTGTGGTATTTTATGGTAATTTGAGGTATTTTTTGGTATTTTGTGAGTGTGGTAATTTGTGGGAATTAAGTGTGAGAAAAAGAGAATTTTGATAGTAATTTCATCTGGCGACACTGCTTTGAGTTGATTTTCAAATATTTTCAAAGAACTAAAATCTAAAATCTAATCTAAAATCTAGAACTAAATATCTTAGTTCTTTGAATATTTTTTTACTCTTTTATGTGACATTTGCTTGTTGTTTTTTTAATTTCCTTTTGTTCTTGATGAAAACACAGTGTTGCATTGCAAAATGAGATAGTTTAGGTCGCAGTTTCAATTTAACTGCTTTGCGAGTTAAGATTTTGTATGCGAAACTACGCAGTTAAGTATCCAGTTCCAGAGTTAACCACTTTTTTGGAGTTAACTGTGTAGTTTCGAGGTAATATAAACATAGTATTAGTCGCTTAAGAATATTTTTTCAAACTTGGATGGTCGGATGTGTCAAAAATCTAAACCGATTTCTTGTCACCGATTGTTTGAAGCTTTCAATTGCATTGACAGCTATTGTTGTATAATTATTCATCTCTCAAATATTTAAAACTCGATTCTCAAAAATAACCGATACCGAAAAAGCTTGAGAAACCAATTATATTTTTTTCAGCAATGAGTTTATTTAATAAAGCTTGTTCATCCTATTTACTCAATAGTGACTTTATGTATCACTATTAACTGACAATTCCTCACAGTTGCCACCTTCATAGAAAAAGTACACAATAATTGAAACATGACTTGGAAACACTTTTTTCGTTTGCTCGCTAAACCTTTAAGCCACTAACAGTTTCCTGTGTTATTTAAGCGAGTATTCATTTGATAAGCGGACGTCTTTTTTATAACTCGCTTGGTGAAAAACACAGCTATTATTATAAATAAGAATATTATTTATGCCACACTTCCATGCAGTTATAACAATATCCCACAAATTCACTTTTTGTTAGAAAGAATTAATATATGAGTGGGAAACTGACATACATTTTTTAATTTTTTTAACATGTGTATCCCCTGGAGTTTCATGTGATGATTGTTATAAAAGTTAATCTCCTACAATAAATTTGAGATCTATAATTAAAATTTATTGCTTGTGTGCTGCCAAGCTTTGACAGTCATGAAAAATAAAAAAAAAATCAAACTCATTTTGTTGATAAATAGAGTCGCGACATTTAACAGCTTTTTAAAATGAGGAAATTTCAATAAATAAAAGTAGTTTCAATAAATAGTTATGGTTTCAATATTTTAAGCGGAAAAAACGTTATCTGACATTCGGTCGTTCTTGGGCGTTTCTGGTAGCTGCCAAAAAAGTTGTTTGCTTTCCAGTATTAAAACGCATGTCAGGGTTCTATTTAAGGTGTTAGTAAAGCCCCCATGAGGAGTTAAAAAAATGCCTTTCATAGCAACACAATGTGCTTCGTATTCAAACCTACTCATTTCGATGATAAATTCGATTTGGTAACCTAAACTTCTGAAAAATAAATTAATTTATGATGAATTTTTATAGATAGAATACTATGTATCCATTTCGGTCATTATGGAAAAAGTTTTTGATATATGACAGTAAAGAATCATAGAATAAGATATGGAACATTGGCTTTATGATTTGATTAGTACAAAATAAATTTTTTTGTATCTATTTCTATGGTAAAATTATTGTTAGTTTGGTTTCGTGAATAATAATTTTGTACTTG
Source organism: Pherbina coryleti (assembly GCA_943735915.1). Classification (NCBI taxonomy): domain Eukaryota; kingdom Metazoa; phylum Arthropoda; class Insecta; order Diptera; family Sciomyzidae; genus Pherbina; species Pherbina coryleti. The sequence goes on from OX030951.1 coordinate 11,187,145, forward strand.
AAAAACAAAAATTTTCAATAACCCTTTACCCATAAGTAGAAATAAACTGTTGCAATTATAGAACAGATATTATGTTTGAAATATTCTATATTGAACTGCAAATACATAGGTACTGACAAATTTGTGTTAATTTTTTTTTTAATCGTTGTAAAACTTCATGCAACACTACCAAATTGTATTATTGCGATGCAAGCACGTGTGGCTAGCGGGTAATGTCCATTTCGTGTTAACAAGGGATTTTGCATAAGGAAAAAATGATCTTCATAGGCATTATATGCATTCAGTTATATATCTCAAGAAATATTTTCTTCAAAAGTCTTATTTAACATATGGAATATGTTGCCCAAGGAATGGTTTCTTCATTATTGAAATAAAGATAACTTTAGAATCGAGCTACCGATAATATTTGAACTATCAAAATCAATCCTGAGCCGAGATTAGGATGTAATCAAGACGGTCCCATGGTAATTCCATACGGAATCAAGGTTAAAATATTAATAGCATTATGGGATATTAACAGCTTTGTAAATTTTAAGGTACACCCTTGAACGCATGTAACCTTTTTCTTGATATTAAACAGTCCTTTTTCTGTGATAAACAAAAGTCCAAAACAGCTGTTTGGAAAGAATATGCAAAGGAGGCAAAAGGAGGTTAATAAACGAATGACACGGGGAAAGAGATTCACAAAAAGGTGAAATTTTAATAGAATACAATCACCGACTCGGCGGCTTCTTGAAGATTTTTTGCTTATCATTTAATTCTTTTGGCAACACATTTTCGTGGCTTAAAGATCATCAAATTCTACATCACCATATAAGGAACAAACCCTATCAGCAAATTAAGTTATTATTTATCCAAATCTTCAGTAAAAGGAAAGCGAGCTGTAAGCGTGGGTCTTGAAAGCACTTAGTGAGGACGGATTTCAAACGTGGCATCAAGCAGCTTATAAGGCACGTTGTTTCGTGCGTGGCTTGGATTTACAATTACTGCCTTATTTTAATAAGTTTCAATACATCCTTTAGATGTACTCCAAATCTTTGCAGCGCATGCTGCTGAGTTGCATATTCTTAATAACGTTGCCTACAATCTGTTTTGGCCTGCTCGATGGGCTCTATTGTGGCAAGCAGAATTGCTATGATGTGCTAGGTGTGACACGTGCATCAACGAAGTCGGAAATTGGCAAAGCTTATCGGCTACTTGCACGCAAGTTCCATCCAGACTTACACCGTGGCGAAGAAGCCAAAGCAGAAGCTGAAATAAAATTCAAACTTGTTGCTACGGCGTACGAGATTCTCAAGGACGATGAACAGCGTACAGACTATGATTATATGTTGGACAATCCAGATGAGTATTATGCGCATTACTATCGTTACTATCGCCGTCGCGTGGCACCTAAAGTGGATGTGCGTATCGTGATTGTTGTCACTCTAACAATCATCTCAATCATACAGTATTATTCTGGGTGGCAGCGCTACGACTCGGCCATCAAGTATCTGACAACAGTGCCCAAGTATCGTAATAAAGCGTTGGAAATAGCTAGGGATGAAATCAATGAAAAAATCACTACAAACAAGCGTGGCAAACAGCGTATGTCAAAGATGGATCAGAAGGATGAATTGGAACGTATCATACGTCAGGTTATCGTAGAGAAGATGGATGTTAAAGGTGGTTATGCGAAACCATCACTGCTCGATGTTATTTGGGTGCAATTAGTAATTTTTCCCTATACGATTGTAAAATATATTGTTTGGCAACTGAGTTGGATTTGGCGATTCAATGTAATGAAACAACCCTATGGCCGAGACGAGCAGCTGTATTTAATACGTCGCAACATGCAGATGGGTCAGCATCAGTTTAATTCACAAGAAGAAGCACAAATCGAAGAATTCTTAAGCCTGGAGCTGTGGAAAAAGGATCTGTTTTTGGTGTGGAAGGCCGAGCAGGAAGAGGAAATGAAGAAAAAAATGGCTGAAAATCCACGCTACAAGGCGTACAGACGGTACATGAAGAACCATGGGCCGGGACGCATAACTTTTGAGGATTGAGTGTGCTATAGTAATAAAGAAAATTATTTTTTTTTCAGTTCAAACTGAGAGAAATGCTTAACAGGTTTATATTCGAATTCTTGTATGTTTCAATTTGTTCATAACTATTAATTTATATCGCACTAACTTTAAGTTCATTTAATCTAAACAAAGCTGTGCCAAATGTTTACATCAAGTTTTATTGATTTGCTTTGGATCAACATCTATTTTACATCTGCTAGCTTCAGAAAAAATACTTGTCAATAAATGTATGTCTTACGCTATAACTTATGATTGACTTTATTTAGAAATTTGTGAATTCTGTTAAAAATATATAAATCAATGGATGGAATGAAAATTTAAATGCTCTGTTTGTTACAGTTTTTAAGGCTCTTAATCTCAGTCGTCGTCATTGAATGAAAGTTAATTTAATATTTAACCCATTTTGACATTATTTTAAAAATTACTCATTTGATGAATATAATAAAAGAGTTTGCTTTGTAATAGTTTTGTTTTAAATATAATTTAATTAATTTAAAAAAGTAATTTCTGACGGATTCTTTTTTAGTAGTGTTTTTTAAAACCTTTAATGATTGATGAACAGTGAAAGTTTTGTACTATAAAGGAACCTTTTTTGTTCGATAATAAGTATTCAAATAATTTCAGATAGAGTATGAAGAAGTATTAAATAAAAAAAATTTGAGGTATGAAGTTTAAAAGAAATCAATTTTAACCTGTAACAAAAATGTTTTGAGTGAATATTACTTTATAACGACGATATATTTAAAAATGTATTTTAAAAATCGTTTATATAACCGGGTTAATCGGTTTAACCCGATCGGTTTAAGTTCGATTGCATTTAAAAACCATCAAGGTTTCAGTTGAGTTTGTTTTTCTGTTTAAATATATAACTGTTTAAATAGCTGCGAATATCGTTGAAATCGTTATTGTTCCATTGTTTTGCTTCCATCACACAATGGACGAAAACAAACAATTTTTAACAAATTAAGAACCTTTACAAATAAAACAAAATTTAATAATTTGTACTCAATATGTTTGTACTTGGAAACATATTTTTTTTTTTTTTTTTTAATATATCCATATTTGCGCAGTGACTGATTCTCTTTTTTACACAAAATTTAAAACTTTAATTTAATGCAGTTAACCTTCATACTTTTGACTTTTTTTCATTAAAAAAAATTAGTTCTTGGATTCGAAAAAATTCGAACGAGATTTTGCATGACTTCGATTATAATTGAGAGGGTAAGAAAAATTTTTAAATTAATTAACAGCTTAATAAAACACATCTTATTGGCATTAAAGTGAACAAATCGAAGATTACAAAATTTTAAGTGATTACAATAAAAATAATCTATCTAACTTGACCCATGTTCCTCACACGTTTATGCTTATAAATACTATCGCGAATTAATACAAAATTAAACTAACTTATTTTATAGTTAAACTAAACCTTAAATGTTCGCACGGTTTCTTTTACTACGCTACTGTCTCATAGTTGCCGTCATCATCCGATAATTCTTCGATTTTCGGCTTCCTCATCTCTGTGTCTTGGAAATCATCAGTAATTGCTTCACTGCCATCGTCTTCATCAATGTGTTCCATTTCATTGTCGTTCTCTTCAAGATGCTCCTCATTCATAAGGGCAGCCGTTACCGACGCTACGGACCTCGTATCTTCATCATCATCTATATATTCGGTAGTAAAAATGCACTCCTCAAGACCAACATTTTTAATTGCAGTCATTTCGCCGCCATCCAAATCTTGTGTTGCATCTGCAACGGCTACAACTAATGCAGCGGCCCTTGCATGCTGATCCGTGTGTGTTTTTAGGTAAGCTTTTTTGGTAAAACCCTTACCGCATAGATTGCATTTAAATTTTTTTTCACCCGTGTGTGTGCGCAGATGCACGCTCAGTACGTGCGCATAAGCGAAGGCCTTGCCGCAGGTAGAACAGTTGTATGGACGCTCGCCGGTGTGAGTGCGCTCGTGCTTAATGCGTGAACCAAAATCGGAGAAGCGTCGTTCGCAATATTGGCAGGCGTAGGGTTTGTGACCGGTGTGAACCCTCATGTGCCGACGCAGTTCGACAGCAGAAACGAACGCTTTCTCGCAGAACTCACAACTGAAGGGCCGATCATTATTGTGGCGCCGCATATGGGCATTAAGCGCATGTTGGTATTTGTAGCTGTTGCCACATATGTCGCAGATTTTGGTGGGCTTAGCGTCAGGCGATAAAGAGTTGCGTTTTCGCATTTTTTGCACAACAGCGAGTGGTTTCAACACACTAGGTTTCGCATCTAAGGCATTTTTAATACGACCCTTTGATCCTTGTTTTAAGCGGTCGTTTTCCTGAATTGTTACAACTGTGGTCGGGCTGCTGGTCTCTTTTATTGGTGAGTCATTTGCTTTCTTTGGTCGCCCACGTCCGCGTTTAGAAATATGCTGTTGTGCTGGAGGCATATTTTCTTCTGCATCAAACTCTTCATCGTCGTCTTTAAGTTGTTCTTGCTTTATAACTACATTTGGCTTTATTTCTATTTGAATTTCTCGCTTTTCAGTATGTGTGGGTAAAGTTGCAAACACCTTTGACTCTGTCGCCTGCGTTTCTACTTTGATTTCAACAATTTCCTGATCAAAATGCTCTTCTAGAATCTCTTCAGATTCATAGTAATCGTCAAGTTCCACTGCTTCCATTTGTTCTTCTTCTACGTCCTTCTCTACTTCATCGTTCTCCTCCTCGTCCTTCTCCTCCTCGTCCATCTCCTCCTCCTCCTCTTTCTCTTCCTCTACTTCCCCCTCCTCTCGTTCTACTAAAAGTTCTGTGTGTTCCAACGATTCTTCGCATGCTTCCGCTTCAGATGCAGATTCTTCTTCAACAGTTTCCAGTTCTGGTAAACTTTCAACATGGACCGGCAGTATATATGTTTTAGAATCAGTTAACGGTTGTATTCTCTTGATCTTCAATCCAGATGGAATTTTAATTTTATGCTGTTCCAACTCATAGTTGGCAAGTTCATCCTCCTGTTGTTGTATTGACGAAAACACTGCGTTTGCTGCCTCGCATCTTTGTCGAAACAGAAATGCTACTGCTAAGTCTTGATAGCATTTGGAGCATATTTTATCCGGCAATTTGCTGTTTTCGTCGATGCAAAGCTCCGAACATTTCATAATTTTATCGCTGATCATAAGTTCACAGTGGTCATCTTTTTCGAAGACAGATCGCAGTTCGCCATCCTGTAGGCAAATCACACAAACCAAATTTAAATCAATAACAACAGACATTATTGCTCATGTAGTTTCAATTGTTTATGTTTTAAATAAAGCGAAGTTTGGAATAGAATGCATTTGAGAATAATTCTCCGCAAAAATTACTTAAATTATTGCTTGGAAGCCAAATTTTCATAATAAAAAATGTTCGATACCTGTCAAATAATAACTTTAATACAGTGCTGCTGTTTATAAATTTATTGCATGGCATACGATTGGTTCTGACACTGTGCTCAGAAGCAATAAAAACTATAAGTGAGCACAATGGCAACTTGGTGGACTAAAACCTGCGACACATTGGTCCATTTAAACTCGTTTAAGTGTTTTTTCTCGTTTAAATATCTGCTAAACTATGTTCAAAATTCGTTTAGTCAAAACTAGTTTCCGAAACTCGTTTATCGCAGTTAAACTCGTTTATCGCAGCTGATTTTGACATTCCTCTTTCTACACTTTCGTTGAGAACTATAGCGCTCTCACTCGAGCAAACGCTCTGAAATTTACGATTATAGTGTTATTCGCTTATACATATTTCTCGTTTTTTTATAAACTAGTAAACAAAAGTATTGAGTGTGTCATCCCCAATGGTTATATTTTAAACTACAAAAGATAATCAAGGTTTCCTATGCCAATGTGTCGCAGGTATAATGATGGCTTATATGATACAATAATAGGGCTATTTACGATTCAGTACACTGTCCAGTGCAGTTGAGGACTTGTACAGTTAGGTTTTCGTGAACACACCACACTTTTGAATGAAAAATTTATTGCAGTATGTCTTGCTTGTTAAAATCAGCTGTTTGTAATTGTTATCAGGAAGTAAAAGAAAATATTTCATAAGCTATATATAAACATACCGAAAAAAAGTGTTAAAACAAAAATTATTAATTTTGGGAGAGCTTGCCATTATTTTTGCAATCCATCTTTAAAACAATTTACAACTTCACAATTAGTGTAACAAGCAGTGTTGCCAGATTTTTTTTTCAAAAAACGGCTAAATCTGAAAAAAACTGCATTTTGGACACAAAAACTGCCATTCTAAAAAAGTCATTTGTATATAAAATTATAAAAAAAACATAAAAAATATGTGGTTGTATTTAATATATAAAAAGATTCGTGTATTTTATTCACATATCAATGAATAAATCATTTTTAATAGAAGTAATTCAGATAAATTTAATTAATGTTTTTTTACATATCCCCTATTTCACATTGAAGTGTAATGTCAGTTGCACTGACCATCTCCGATTTGGCTTTTTCTTGGATTGGTTTATCTTGATTAGAAAACCAAATCCAAAGTTATAAATTTTTAGAATCATTTTTCGCGGCCAAAATGGGGTCTTTTTTGAAACAACATAGCTCAGTCGATTTAAATCCGATTTTCGCAAATAGGATATGACTGAAAAGGTTACTACGTCTACTTTAAGGGAAAAATATAAAACTATTTAAAATGCCAGCGACAGGTGCCCTATTTTTTTTTTCATTTTCATTATTTTCATTTATTTTACGTTCCATTACCTTTCCAATGATATAAAATGAAGATGTGCTCTTGAAGTGTTCAGAAGTTATGCCAAAAAACATGAAGTCTTAATGAATTTTCAATACAAATTCAACTACACATTAAATTTTCATCCAATTTTTATACCCCCACGTTTAAAAAACGTAAATGGGGGTATATTAATTTTGTTACTCCGTTTGTAACGCCCATAAGGAGGTGTGGTAGGTATAGAAAAGTATATATATTATTGATCAGCATCACCACCTGAGTCAATTTAGTCATGTCCGTCTATATGTCCGTCTGTCCGTCTGTGATCACGATTACAGCCGTCATTTTAAAGCTATCATAACGAAATTCAATATTTAAGCTTTTATCTAAAAAATAAAGGTCAAGTTCAAAAATGAGCCAAATCGGATGAAAACCACGCCTACCTCCCATACAAAGTGCCTTTATCAAAACAGTAAAATATCTTAGAATTCCACAAAAATTAATATATGGTCTTGAAATTTTGCACATGAAGTTTTGATATTTAAAATACACTCTGAGTATGAAATTCAACCAAATTGGATGAAAATCACGCCTACCTCCCATACAAAGTGAATTTATCAAATAAGTAAAATCTCTTTAAATCCCACAAAAAATAATATATGGACTGAAATTTTCCATATGAACTTTGATATATAACATGTACTCTGTGTATGAAATTCAACCAAATCGAGTGAAAACCACACCCACCTCCCATACAAAGTGATATGTCAAGAAATAAAAGCGAATATTTTCTGTTAAAAATATGACGAAAATGTTTTCACAAATAAACATTTTATTGACTGCTTAAGACTTTGAATATACTTCGGTTCGGACGTGGGGGTATTTTAACTTCGGCCCAGTCGAAGATCATTTTTTACTAGTTTTTTCTTGATTTTTTTGCAAAACAAAAAGTCGATATTAAAAGTCGACAGCTAGTTGAAATTATATTGAAAATTCGTTAACATTTCACGTTTTATGCTTCAAAGCAGGGCTGCCTTTAAAGCTGCTGCTGAAGTATAAAGCAGGGAGCTTTTAAAACTGCCCCTGCTAGACAGCGCTAACAAGTTTACGAACACAATGAAACAATATTTTGTGTACACTAACACATTCATACGGTGTCATGTTATGTGAAACAAGGAAAATTATATGTGCTTGTATATCTTGCTCTTTTACCATCAAAATATAATCGAAAAAATTTGAAAACAATCAAAATAAAGTGAGCGGTACAAATAAGTTTCCGAAAAAATTAAATAAAATGATGTAAAATAACAAAATATAAGTGAAATAATATAGCAAATAAGTGGTGTGAAAAAGCTGTGCTGTTTTTATTTTGTTATTTTGAGTTTAATTAGTTTCCTTTTTTTAGTTAAAATTAATATGTTATGTGTCATATATATTTTAATTTGTCCATAATGTATGGACTTTAATATTGAAAAAAATGTAAAATTATATTTACATATGTATTTTCTAACATTTATAAGGAAAATACCGAAATAAAATAATAAAAAATAGTAATAAAAAAAGTTTGTGTTTTTGTTTGCGCCCGGGATTGAACCCACTTTTCAGAGTAACTATGGTTTACAGGTATTTGCTCTAACCACTACGCTATGGTAGGGGAGCAGCACGGCGCATTAATTTTTTTGATAAATAACTAGCTGTGTTTGTTATTAGAGTGAGCAGTTTAACTATACTTTTTTGGTTGAGTTAAACATGGGTGACAGACAGAGATGCCAGATCACACAGATAGGCAAAATCTTGTTATATTTTTCACGATGCTAGAACAAATATAACAACTTTTGTATGGAGAATTTTATATGAAAATAACACGGCATTTTACCTTAAAAAACTGCATAAATAATGAAAACCCTGAATTTTTTGTCTTTTTAACTGCCAAACTGCTCAGAGTTAAAAAAACTGCCATTTGCAGGCAACACTGGTAACAAGTATCACAATGGAATCTTTTTAATGAGACTTGCGTGTATCTGGCTATGCATTACATAGCAACATATGTCAACGCTAAGATAAAAATTTTAAGAAAGTTTTATTTTGAAGGCATGTTTCTACTTGGTGCGCTCAGTATTCGAGTGAAAATTCAAAATTTTTTTTACAGAAAAACGGTAAGGGATAATGGAAATTTTTTTTGGGATGAATAAATACAATAAAAAATTATTTCAAAAAATTTTGTGTAACGGTGGTAACCAGGTATAAAAATGTAAAAATCTTCATAGTGAAGTTTCATGCATAACAAATGTTGAATATTAATAAAAATTTTTTTTTGGAAATAATTTTTTATTGTATTTATTTATTCATCGTAAAAAATTTTTTCATTATCTCTTACCGTTTTCATGTAAAAAAATTTTAATTTTCACTCCAATGCCGGGCGCGCCAAGTAGCAACATGCCTTAAGAAACGCAGAATTCTTGTTTTATTTAATTTTTGTATATTCTTCTATGCATTTGACTTTCTGTCAAAACAGCTGTTGTGAAATTGTTTGAACAAGTGACTGTGTTTCCCATGTTTTACGTAATTACCATTTATTTTACTATGTGTTAGCCGCTTATCTATGTTCCATATGCTGCTAAACTATGCGAGACTAATTAGACCATCATATTGGAGAGGAGGTGAGCTAGTTGAAAAAAAACAGCTGTTCTAAGTGAGTTTTCCATTTTGACGTTTTGCCCTCGATTTCAGTTTGTCTGATAAAATACTTGTACATAATTATTTATTTTATGTTGAACTCTTAAAGCTTTCAATGGTTCCGTTGGCTGCAGTCTATGCATACCACAAAAGCAAAAGCAGTTTGAATTTTAAGCTTTTCCAGTTTGACAACTGTGGCATTTATTTGTTGTTGTTCCTTTTATTGACGAGTGAACAAGCTAAAAAATATGAACCTACCTATTTTTTTGTCGTTCAACTCACATATGACTCCACAAGAGAAATGATTGAACTTCGTATGTCATGGTTTATAATATATAATTCTTGATTTTAACTGATATTGACCTCCAAAAATCATTAGTTTTTTGTGAATTTCTGAAGTTTTCAGAAACTCATTTTGTGAAAACTTATTTAAAAGGCATAATTCTTATTGAATTTTTATAAATTTTGTGTTATTGGAAAGTTTTAAAATATATAACAAATTTTTTTAAGACCTATGAATTTTTTTTTTTTGCTTTTTTTTTAATAAAAAGTATCAAAATTTTAAGTAATCCCATTAAAGCTGTCCATTAATATTGTCAAAAAAAGTATCTATCTCTATCAATTCATTTGGACCCTTTCAACAACACTGTTCATGATTCCTGCATTGAAAAACGAACAATAATCAAAACAAAACGTGCAAACAGATGTGAACAAAAATGGAAAATCCTGTTGATTATTTGATAAAAAATGTAGCTGGTATATTTCTGGATAAAAGTGTTGATGCTGAAAATTTCAACATATCAAAAAGTTTGATCAGGGTACACAATGAAAAGCTTAAAGATATAGGCGATATAAGTTTTCCAATCAATGCCGAAATTTGGCAGAAATATTTTGGGGAAATTGATGTTAATAAGGAATTGCTGAAAAAGTTGCACTGCCATGAAACACACACGGAAACAAAAGAAAAACTGCTGGCGGTAACTTCCAAGTGGTTGCACTATCCAGTGAAAAGTCTCAATATAGAGAAGGAACGTTGTGCAGTATTCCTCAATCGCTGCATAAGTATAAGAACGCTGCTGCAACAGTGTCTCACAGGGAATGGTGTAAAAGGAAGTGAAGGCAATCCATATGGAACGTTGCAAAATTGTTTGGGCCCCAAAGTGGAAGTGAGCCAAGAAGTAGATAGTCGAAATGTAGCGAACTTATCTGTTTACCGCGCTGGCGTTATAAAAGATGTGCTACAGCGCATACTCGCCTATTGCAAATGGAAGGAGGAGAAAAATTCAAATGACTCAAATGCAGAAGCAATGCAACTGCATGTGGTCAGCGTGGTGGAAGAGGCGGCAAATAAAAACCAGATAACAGATGATAGAAATTTAATGATCAGATGTGGCTTAGTACGTGATCCATCAAGTAGGAAACTGGTGCAAATAACGACGGAAGAGTATTTAAAGTACGTCTAAGTACGGCTCTTCCAACCTTATTATTCATTAACTTCTTCTTGCAGTATGCGCACGGCGGACATGCGACTAATGGCAATGCATAAATATGGCATTCGTGCGAAGAACGATCAACGTTTTTGCGCTCTCATGGAACGCTTGGGCACAGCTGCCGTAACCGTTGACTTACTGGAGGTTAAACATTCCAGTCCCGTTCAAATCATACGCAATGGCCAGGGCAGCACTAAGGGTAACTAACCATTGCTTAACTCAAACGAATCTGAGTGAATTTAAAGTAAATGGTTTTTTATTTTTCTATTAAGGAGCTTCGTTTATTCTCTACAACTCGGCGCGTTTAGAAACCTTGTTGTGCAAATTTGAGGAGCATGTGTCGAGTGCTTCATATGAACAATTGCCGCCCATTGATGAAATTAGTTTTGAGCTGCTCTGCGAGGAGGAGGAATGGCAGCTTTGTTGTGGCTATATTCTTCAGTTTCCCAATCTTATAGCGCGCTGCTTGGAGCAAATCAAACAAGGTGGATGTGCTACCCACTTGATTGTGCGTTACCTAAGCGGATTTGTGGCAGTTTTTAGCGTCTACTACAGACGAATACGTATATTAACACAGGTAAGTTGAAAAATTACAACTATTGTTTTTTTTTTCAAATCTCCTTTGAAACTTTGCAGGAAACTCGCACTCATTTGATGCCCTATGTTTACGCACGCATCTATCTGATTAAAGCAACACGTTCAATTCTCAATAAAACACTAGCTTTACTCAATATTGAGCCGGTGTTGTTTATGTAGTTTTAACTTCTTACTGAATAGAAATGAAACAATTGTACAATTAACTTAATAAAACATTTATTAATTATCACAATAAACTTAAGCGCTAAATTAGTTACTTAAGGCAAGAAAATTACATGTACAAAAAGAAAAAAAAAAACAAAAACAAGCTACATAATTTTAAAGTAACATACTTTTATACAAACTAAATGCTCACATAGACACTATTGATCTTTGCGCTAGTTTATCTTAAACTTAAAATAATCATGTAAACAGGAAGAAGGTTCTTATTTGAAATAATGAACATTTTTGGTTTCGTTACTTTAAAGATATACATCTATATAAATGAAAAGTGTTTAAAATAAAAAATAGCAATTTAATATATAACGGTTTTGTGGAATAATTTAACACTTTTAAATAATTGTCATACATTCAATTTGCTTTTCCTTTTAGAAATTGAGTCCTTCAGCTTAAAGTGGAACAATGTAAAGATGGTGTTACTTTTTTAACATTTGAACTTGTTGGTTTTTATAATTTTGAGTTCGTTGCTAGGTCAATAAATTTTACATGACTATGCCGTTCAAATCCTTTCCAAATACAAACGATTCGATACGACACGATACGACAAATTCTTACTTGTCGTTAGTTAAAAGGAAAAACAGAAAATAGTTAGTAGAAAATCTGTAAATTTTTAATGCGATGTTATTTTAATTTATTTAAAAACTATTAATGATGTGTTATCTCTTTTACAATTAGCCTTGAAATATTATGCTAAACAATAAAATACATATTTTTGCGTTTTAAAGTAAATCATATAATTATCGTTCAGCTGTTAAACATATCTTTTATTATAAAATACAATACAACATAAAGATAATTTTTCGACGAACCATATGAAGAAATTTCAACAAATATGTTGAAATTTTTACAATTATGAGATTCAGCTTTTACAATGAAGCTAATAAAGTTATCTGTTGACTAAGATTAAGTCATTTAATAATGTTGGACAAACAACTTTCTCATATGTAATAAAACAAACCCATAACCCATTAAAGCCTCAGTACAAAGAGAAACATGCTTAAAAAAAAAAATAAAAACAGCTGGCACGCGCCAATTATAAAATTAATTTGTGAGTAGCTTGCGGTTATTTTTCGTCCATATTGCTATGGAAAAGCGCACGTTTCTTGTGAACAGTTAGATGTGTTTCAAAATCTAAAAATCTTTCTTTTTTTAAAGAAAGTACATTATTTCAAGAATATCTTCTTAAAATTTTCAGCGGTTTTACTCAATCAGGCCACCGAACAATGAAATAACATATATTTATGTACACACACAGAAAATTTCATGTTATTCCATCGAATATTTCGAAGTTATAAGCAAATTTTTAAAGACGTCTCGCAACATATTTCTCAGAAATGTAAAACTTTAAACGCGATTTTCTTAAAACATTGTTTTAAAGTGATTTGAAGTACTATGTTTTTTGTTCAGTCTCATATTTTTAAATAATTTTTTAAAATACCTATATTTTTTAGTAATTGATCGAGGGTTTTTCTCACCGACGAATACTTTCCCTTTTAAAAACAATTTAAGTCAAAAATAATGTTCAAAGTCTACTTTTTTTATTTTTTTTTTTTTTTTTGTTGAGAAGCCGCGATTTTGTCAAAAATTAATATTTTGCATAATTCTTTGATGAAATACTAAATAACACCTTATGTTATCGAATATTTTTTGGTTATTTAATATCGGATAATCTAGTCCAGAGATATCGTGCAAGACACTTTTTTTAAGAGGAACTAACTCCCAGAGATCGACTACAGCAGCTTTGAAGATAATTATTTTTACAAATAAAAAATATGAAAGTAGAGTTTATTTACTATAAACACAAATGTTTAATGTTAATTAATCAAAATGTTTTCTCAAGAAAAACTATTGATAAATCGATTTCTTGGTCTGGCTGCGCATAACCCTTAAAGTTAATCGAAGTAGTCCACAGCAAGAAAAGTACCCCCTATGCGGGTTTTTTTTTTGGGTTAGGTTTTTTTAAGCAATCATCAGCAATAAAGAATAAGAAATATTAGTATTATTAACTTAATCTCAATGGAATTTGAAGGATTGATTTGACCAATCAAAAGTGGTTACAAATAAGGAGTTTATTTAGAAGATTCAAATCCAAATTTTTCTTGCCTACTCCAGCTGGACGAGTTTCATGTAATTTTAAAGAGCTTCATAGTCCTGTTGGAAGTGATCAATTTAAATTCAGCTCGACATATGGTTTTCTTTGTTATGTATGACATGGTCAAAATAAAAATAATTGTTTTTTTTAAGACTTCTACGAAATAAAGCTAACTCTGTGAGTATTCTGCGTTTTTACGGTGTAAAGTTTTAATCTGAGCATCCCACAAGGCTTAATACAAGTAACAAATATAAAATACAAGAGCTTGGTTTCACCATTTTTAATAAATGATTTACGAAAACTATTTTATCGCTTTTAACTTACATAAAATCAGACCCATTTATTTATTATACAATCCAACAGTATTTTTTAGTATAAAGTTATTTATTATGGTATATATTGGAAAGATAACGACATGCTAACCATTTTGGCTGAAGAGCGATATAGTTGATTTGAATTGTGGACATAAATAAGGCTTCAAAAGTCACAAAAACAGCATTTTTCTACAAACCATTAGCTAATTAGACGAAAAATACCTGTGTTAAATATGAACTGTTACCGAAATGAAATCGATGGGTTAAGTAGTTTTTGAGAAATGAGCAAAAGTACTGACTGAGAAAATGCATTTTATATTTTGAGTTAATTTTCCACACACGAGATGTCCACACAAGAATCTTGTAGTTTTAAAGACCATTGTATTCTGTAAAGAAGAAAGCATTTTTTTTTCTGAAGACATTATTGCTCAATATAGACATCTCTTGAAAAAAATTACCAAATATCATCCAAAAGAGGGGATAAGAAGAAAAGTTGGGGTGTTTAGGTACTGACAAAACTATTTGTATAAATATAATTGCCAAATTGTAATGAATTGTAATGCACAACTATGTCAAACACATAAAACGTTATAACTTTTGAAATTTTTAAGTATACTTTCAAAGTCAGAACAAAACCTTAGATGTCTATAACTTTGTTCAGAGAAGATGGTCAGCATGACATTTTCTTTCAGGACTCTGTATCATTGAACACTTGTATCATGATACGTCTGTTTCAATCAATAAATTTTTATTATTTTGGACTGTGTAACTTTGACAGAACGAAATTTTGATTTGTCATGTTGGGTATTAAAACGTTAAACACTTGAACCAATCTTAAAAGGCAAGGGGTATTTTATCATGAATAAATGTTTGTGAAAATATTATTTTACTTTGATGGAGATCATCTTTCTATTAGTAATTCTCATATATTTTTAAATGGTTCGCGCTTTTTCACGTTTTTAGCAGTGCTTATATTTCTAGTTATAAGAACCGGGGGGTTATGTGAAGTGATAAAATGAAAAATTTTCAAAAAGTCATACATGTTATCACTGTGTCTCGATTTACGATACTTAAAAACATGCCGAAAGGACGTTAATAAGAAACAGTTATATGCATAAAACTCTTTTTATTTTGTCATTCCTCAGAACGGGAATTGTATTTTTGCAAAACTTAATTTTATTTTTGGGTAAAATACTGCCCGCTGCACTTAAAAATAGTTTTTTTTTTTCTTTTAAAATTACCTTAAACTAAATTGTTCGACTCTCTCTCTCTCTCTAGCTGCCTACAGTTTATTAGTCATCGATTACATTTTATATGTTGGTTTCCTAATCAATTAACCCCTTGAGCATATTTTATCTCTCTTCTTTTCGGCGATTAAGTTCCAGTATGAAATTCAAATTTTCTTTTCTGCTATAGAACAGCTCCTCCATAAGTCTTGTGCTGCCAATCGAATTGGCTTTAGTACCCAAACACATATTATACTGCGCTACCTCCAGATTGACATCACATGTGATGTCATGATAGATATGCACCAATGTCGGATCAGGTGCACGAAAAATACTCAAGCGTCGCATGTGCTCTGCTGCCGCATTAAAGCCAGTTGGCACATCGGCGGTATTGACCAAAAATGCCTCCTGTCTATTGCCCATTTTGACAATTTTCTCGAGGAACTTAACATCTTCGAGACCCCAACCGGTTATGTCCTTATCGAAGCCATTTATATCCTCGTCCATGATGTCTGATTTGTAAATGGCACAAATGCCGAAACCGAATTGGCGAAAGTAGCCCGTCTCGTTGTTTATATCGTCTGGAGCTGTCGTTGGCTCATTTGTAACATGTTTCTCTGGCGTTGGCTGTCTTCTGCGTGTGTCATATTGACTGAAGACTATTGGCAGATAGACCTGCTTGCCGCGTAGCGTATTCATACGTATGCGTTGCAGCGTTTCTAGGTTGAATATCATGTCGACGTCGATGAATAAAATTATATCCTGTGGCTGTATAAAAGACGAACGTGCCGCCGTATCTAGTGCTACACCTCTAGAAAAATCCTCATTGCGGTGTATATAGTTGATTTGCCTATAAATATTGCGCCGGCGGAGTTCACTTAAGAGTTGAAGGTGCTCGGCAACGCCGCTGTGGTTACCGAAGATTACCACCAATAGATCGCAGCTGGGGTCCTGCTGAATGGCTACATGCTCAAAGTTATCAATGAAACGCTTGAAGGTGCTATAACGTCCGGCTATTGGGAGCACAAATACGATTTTCGAGAAACCGGAAGTGGGTGCATCCATGTCCCGAAAACCAGGCAAAGTAAATGTGTTCGAAAGTTTCTCTAGTCCCGAGTCGAGAAAATTTCGTAAAATATCTGGAATAAAATTAGGCATAAAGGCGTGTCATAAATATAATATATACTTACTACATAATATTAAGTATATAGTATATTACATAATACTTACTCTTTTGTAGCGTTACATTGTAGAAGTCCTCTTCGAATTCTTTCACAAATATGCCTGTAAACGAGCGTTGCACATACAAATGTCTACGCACTGGAACTGTCATCTTTTTACCACGATATTTTTTATAGATCAGTAAGAGATCCAAAATTAAATCCTGTCCATGCAGTGCATTTAGGCGCGTATAGCCATACAGCAACTCTCGAAACTCTATGACACGCCCTCTTTGGCGCGAATAGTTATTGATATTCTCCATAACTTCATTGATGACGTCTTCGAGTCCCTCACGAGTGGCTGAGTCGATTTTATGCTTCGGATTTGCATGATCGGTCGAATAGAGACTACGTGCTATGAAGGACCACTCGAGTAGATCTTCAGTTGAAGTTGGTGCAAACTTGTTGAGATCTGGGCTGATACCTGCAAGACAAATTTTAATTTTAAAATACGAAAAAATTATTATTTTGTAATTTATTCTCAGAACTAGTAAAATATGTCTCATTTATCCGGAGCATACAAATGTTTTCTTTAAAGAATTATCGAATCTTTCTTTAACTTCTTTATTCCGAAGGAGCAAATCTCTTAATCTTTTAAAAGATATTACTGCGAATTTTGATATCAAGAGAAATTAGCTTACATCTCTCAAGAAAAATTGTTTTCTGGAGTAAATAAGATAAACAATAGTACATATGTTAAAAAAAGTATGGATTTCGGGTGCTTTTTCTATTCACTCAAGACTGTCTTAGTTCGAAAATGGTGCGATAGATAGGAGGGAAAGAAGGTGTAATCAAGTAAAACATGTCTAGGAAGCCTCTTGGAGGCCATCCATAGAATCATGTGAGCTCTTGAAAAGACTTTGCCCGAGCTTCTTATGGTATTGTGCGCTTATTAAATCTTTCCACACAAATTATCGAGAAATTTACCTAAAAATTGATCAAACTCTTGAAACCATTTGAAGTAAATGGATAATGTTCATGTTCTCAGTAGCTTTACATAGCATTATTTACTCTCTGTTGCTTGCCAATGTCTGGACTCCCACTTGACACAGACAATTTTTTCAATTGAAATTAATTTTTCTGATCGGCGTCACCTCTTTGCAGATAATGGCAAACCTCGGAGAATCAATACGAAGGTTCCTATACTTATTTCGGGAATAAATATAAAGAATGAATTTTTTTTATATTGTTAATGATTTTGATTATTTTGAACAATGACTAAAAAGAAATGTATATTAAATATTCCGATAGAGTTTAGAGAATTTTTGAAAGATCCACAATTTGCAAGAAAAAAATAAGAATTACGAATGGCTTCTTTAACCTCAATTAAAAAACAAAACAAAAATGTTGATTAAATGCAAATTGTTATTTTTCTAAAATTAACTTTTCTACTAATGAATGCGTTAGGCAACTAGGAATTGTTTAGAACACATTTAGTAGATAATATCAAGGCACAATAGACCAAGGCCTATAAACATTTATGTAGATAATAGCACTATGCATAACTGTCTTTGCAGGTATAGTTTAAATCAAGGTCGAATACTTCAAAACTGTAGCTAAGACCTTTAATGGTTCACGCGTGTTTTGATAAACGCTGTTGCCCCAAACAATAAAAACGAAACTTAAGGGGGGAGATGGGCTTAGGACTACATTTTTTTGTAATTTAAATTTGTTTTTTTTCAAAAAATGACTTGATATAAATAAATAAAAAATATTGTAATTGTTTTTAAGTCTCGAAAAATACGGATACGCATCGTAGGTCATAGATCAAAGTTTTCATTTAAAATCAATAAAGTTTTTAAATTTATGTTTAGGACATGTCTTTATTCTATATGAACCTAATTTATCCCCCCAAATAAAAAAAAAAACAAAAAAAAAAGCACTTCTTAACGCACTCGGCCACGGCCGCCGAAAGACTCAAAAAATTTTAATACTTGTAAGAATAAATAAAAGGAAATTTGCCAACGCTCCCCTGTTTTCCAAATAAATTATTGTCTGCCTTTCAACTACATAAATTACCTGCATGATCGCCCCTGAATGACAACCTGAGGGAACGCCTCATTCTATATGCTAAACGATGCTGCACTTAACGAAGGACGCTCATTACAAAAGAATGAAATGAAATTTTTATTTGAAAATTTAGGAACATAGTTTTTTAATGGTTTTATTTATAATTTATGGAATAAAAAAAATTCATAACTTTGAAGTCATCTAAACCTATGTCCCCCCTTAACAAACTATGAGGAATTGAATAATATCATCATATCTATACATGTAAATAAACCAAAATATCGTAGACTGACGTCTACAGACTTTTCTTGGAATATTCCTTTGCAAGCCTCTGGCAATAATAAGTCGTAAATTTAGGTTAGCCAGGCAGGTTCATAGCCATTTTGGACATATCCAACATTTTCTTTTGGCAGGTTGCTAGTACTTGCTAGTTTTCTGATTTATAAAGCAAATATTATGCTTTGGCAGTGTCTATTGAGCTTCAGTGGGTGCATTTGATTTTCAACGTAACACCTCTCAAGAGTGATGCCATTCAATAAAAAACAGTAGCTTTAAATTGCAGATTAACGAAATTTTCTCATGAGCAGGGATGTCCCCAGGGTTAGACGAATCAGTCCCACGCCTGGGACGGGCGACATAATTAAATGATGTCAAAATAATGGTTCAAAAACGCCCCTGTTCATGAACTTCATTGAGATAAATACATACAGTAGGCTCAGTAGATTATTTTTATGACCAGAAATTTTTTACGAAATAAGTACTATTTCGATAATAAAAACCTTATCTGCCGTGTCTGACTCAATTTTTCTCAATGACAAATTTGTGTAATATTCTCAAACAAGTGTTTATTGATCAATTTTATACAGCATGTTGGGAAATTTTCTAGCCTCGAAAAAGTATTAACGCCCTAACCCACAAGGGTAATTTTTATATCTGAATATAAAATCACGATCTGAATCACGAATCTGATATCAGTTTGTTATCTTATTTGACAGTATCTACGTAGGGAGAAAATAAGTTCGAAAGTTTGTTTTACAAAATGGTAGTTAGTTTGCATGTTTCATAAAAAAATTACATATTTTTAATAATATATGTACGTTTTAATCTACCGGAAAATGAACCATTATTGGACTCTGCAGAATAAATATATTTTTGGGATTTATTTAATTTGACGAATAAGTAATTTGTTGTTGTGGTCATGGTTGAATAATTATAAGGTGTTTTCATCCCATGACATTTTTCAATATATTTTTTGACATGCTGCCTTATTTCGACAATCTGAAGGGTTTCATATAAACGTTTTTGTATAAAAATGTCAAAATAAGGCAGCCTATTTCTTTCTGATACTCCTGATGAAAACACCTTATATTTATTCCACCATGGTTGAGGTTATCTTGTTAATTTTGTTAAGTTTTAAAAAATTTTAACATAAATAAAGTTAAAATATCTAAATTTCATTAATATAACTGATGGCTGTGTCAGGGCAGATTGACGGGTTAGAGGGTTAAGAATTACACTTATTTAAAATTAACTAAATATTGTAAAAATTGAGTATTTTTTAGCCATTTTAACAGATTTTTATTAGTTTAATTTCTTGTGTCTGTCCCGTACTAAACTTTGAATCTATTTTTAACCAACTTCGCGATAAGCTACAGATTTTAAACTTAAAATGTAGCTGAGAACTGGATGATAACACAATATTAACTCAGTTTATTGTCTGTTCGTTTGTTTGTTTGGCAAAAATGGGAAATTATTTGATACGTATTAAAAATAAAACAAAAAACTGAAAAAAAACTTATTGACATTTTTAAGGCTCGAGCTCACAACTTCACGATTATACGCTGTACGCACTGAGTTACAGAACTCACATGAAAATATTTTTAAAATAGCAATAGATTAGAAAACAATTCTAATTTTCAAAAATTCACCACTAAAGGTGAAAAAAAATTCAAAAGTGGTTTGTTTGATTGTCAAAAATGAAAATTCATTTTTATAAGTGAAGAATTCATAAATGTAAGCAATTCATAAATAAAATAAAGAATATACATACGTATGCTATTAGCTATATTTCGGGAACTGTCAGTGCTAATGTCATTCTAGTCAAACTGACGTTTCTATCGGAAAGACTGACAATTTTAAACTTGTACGTACCTACAACGTTTTAGTGTACAAGCGTTTATTATGTTGTTTATAGTACTTTTAAAATAGTATAAAATTACAGAAAAAAAAAAATGGAATTAAGACCTTAACATTTTCGTGCGATTATTTTTTACAACTTTTGACGTGAATTATCTCAACAAGAGTGCATAGAACTGAATTCGACTTTTGGCGCTAAGGCACCAGCAATAAATAATCTCTGTTTATTCCGTGGTACACAGAATTTAAGCGGGGCCGTATTTCGCTCACAGACGAATTTCGTGAGGGACGTCCAAAATCTGTTGTGCCAAAAAACATTGATGCTGTGCTTGAACGGATTATGCTTTATCTCCATGTGACACATGGTATAATTATACCAGGTAGCATTGACAACTGCTTATTTTCTCTTCAACAGGAAAACATAAATTGTCAAACACAGCTGTTTGCGAAACGAAGCGAAAATTAAAGCAAGTGACAAAAACAAACAAAAAACTAATAAGAATATTGTGCGTTTAAATAAACAAATCATAAAGAAATAAACATTTAAAATCATGAAAGTGATAAAAAGATCTTGTGTAATTTGTGCGAAAAGTTTTTCAGTCCGTGATGTTAAATTTTATTCAGTGCCTAATAACGAAACTCGTCGCCAGCGGTGGATTGATGCCTGTGGCTTGATGCTGGCAGAAAATTCGTTTGTTGTTTGTGTTTTCATTTATTAACAATGGCCGACCAGCGAACGCTCTCTTTTTGAGTATATTTTTTGACAGTATATGATTTCCCAAGCAACTGTCAATGCTACCATGTATTATTATACCATGCATGTGACATACCGTGACTGAGGCGTCCCTGGACATTATTTCCACCAGCATACATACTCATTTACGTGAACACATAGTTGTGAAAAAATTTTGGATTCACGTTGGATTCCACAAAATTTGACAATCGTTCAAAAAAAAAGAGACTCGTGTCGATTGGTGTAAGGAAACTGTCAAAAAATACAATCATCAAAAGACGTGACTGGTTTAGATAATAGTGGCTGGTGGCGAATCATGGATCTACACCAAATATGCCCACGTAGTGGCACGTATGGCCCGCGTGGCCCTTCATACAAATTTGTTTCTATTTTAATTTTGTCTTTGAGCCAAAATCTAAGAACGCCTGCAAAAAACAACAACACAAACCGCACTCGTTCAGTGTTCAGCACATTTTCCAGCGAACTTTACAAAAACAAATGCATTCAAAGCTAAAATAAAAAAAACGCACACTCGATGATGTCGATGCTGAAGCTGATTGTCTCGTTACTTGTGTGTCGAGTCATTTTTCATGACATGTGATTTTATTGCATTGTAATTGTTTTTTTTTGTTTGATTTTTTGCCAAACGCAACTATGAGCAAAATTTTGTGTTTGTGTTTTTGTTTTTTTAAGAATTGGCCCACGCTTAAAATTTCTTGGGCCCCACTGATCTATACGTTTGAGCATGAAAGTAAAGAGCAGTCGTCTGTATAGGTCTTTCAAGATGAAGCAAATCCAACAAAAGTTGTTCGAGTTCGAAGCACTGCTATTAAATGGTCGTCTGTTTCTATGGTACTAAACACGTTGAACAGTCAATTCGGAATGGTACACAATCATTTGTTTGCTATAAATGTTCCGTAAAATAAGGAAAACAAACATCACACATCACACATCAGCTCAAACAGGGGGGTTTTAAGCACTAAAAACAACGAATGAATGGGTCATCCGCCATACAGTCCTGATTTTGCACCCAATGACTTCTGTTCCTTCCCGTACAAGGATAAACTTCGAGGATAACGATTTTCGACGCCAGAAGAAACTATGTTTTCACAAACAATGTTTTCGAGATGTCTCAAGCAGAATGGGATTAATGCTATGATAAATGAGTTCGAACACATGCAAAAGTGTATAAATCATAAAGGGGAATATTTCGAAAAATAATAAAGCTATTTTCGATGAAAAAAAATTCGGTCTGTATTCCCGAAATATATGTATTTAGTAACCCTTGTCTGAGCAAGAAATATAGGGTTGCAAAGGCGTACTATTTAACAGCTCGTTGCTTGGCATTTGTCAAATATCAAAATTTGTCCTTTATAAACGCGGGAAATTTACCATGGGTTGCGGCCTCGTTAGTCGAGTGGTGGCGCACTTGACAATAGAGTGCACTACAGAGACATGATAAACAATTTTGTTTTTGGTCGGAGAAACAGTAAACGGCCACAGACGACCTCTATTTTCAATAGGATGGTGCTACTTGCCATACAAGTCGCGAAACAATCAAGTTACCAATTGACTACCAAGATTTAGTGATTTAGAACCTTTACATTACTGCCTTTGGGGTTATATCAAGAGTAAGGTATACCATCTGCAAATAATTTCAATTCTTAAAGCGAACATTGAAATCACCATCGCCGAAATAAATTGTGTTTTATACATCTCTCCATGTCTCTATTTTATAATCCAATAAAAATTTAAGAGAAATCCAAACAATTGTTCATTTTGTCCACAGAAAAATCGTACACCTCTTGTTGATACACCCATTTCATGATTGCCTTATTGATCGATGGTGTTAAGATCTTGTGTATGCAAATATTGCAAGTTCGAGCCATGTTGGATTCAGAAGTGCAGTCGTTTTTTTCTTCAGTGCAAGAAAATTCTTTTCCGTCCACCTTTTTAAAGAGCGCCATATGAAAAAGTTAGTACAAATTTCAGGGAATATCTAACAGCTCTTACGGGACTAACATTTTTTTTTTTTTGTTATATTCCTATTATAATAGGATGGTTGAAATTTTTCGGGTGAGAAAAAACAGTGAAAGGCGTTTAGCAAAAACAAAATCTACGCAAAATTCTGAGAAAACTTACCCAAGGAACTAGGGGTCTAAAACTAATATTTAGGAGCTAGGAGCTAGGATTTGATTTTAGACCCAGTTTCTTGTGGAAGTTTTCTTAGAATTCTTCGTGGATTACGTTTTTGATATGCACCTTTTGACAAGAACAATTGACCCATCCTAACATAAATGTTGTAGCTGCTTTGTACTTTAAATGGGTACACTATCGATTTGAAGTGAGAACAGTGTGAATGGTTTGTGAATTTAATAAATTTGTGAAATTGTGCTTAGATGAGAACAAAAAAAAAATTTTAAATTACTTTATCAAGGGTTTATAGATGGTTTCAACCATTTTTAAATTTCTCTCATTTATGAAGCTTTTCAAAGAGGTTTTTATCGTTATTTATAGTGTATGAAGAACGTTTTTCGATATTTTCCTTATAAAGGCTTTAAAATAGGTTCACACATTTATTATAGATATGAACTGTGTAGAAAAAACTGTCGAAAAAAAACAGTTTAACATCTTTTAAAATGGAGAGGCCACTGTTACTTCTTCAAACACAACTGTATGATAAAATTTACATTTTTAAACAACATTTTACAGCTTCAATAAAAACAGTTATAATGTTCGGAAAAAAAACCGGCCGCATATTTCATGTGTTTATTAACCAAATTAAATGTGACAACATAGGTTTATTGTCTTATTGTCAAGTTGTTAAAAAGCGTTAACAGCTAAAAATGCTTCCAAAACCAAAATGATTGCTTAAGAGAAAATAAGTACTTAATTGTATGGTTAATATATAAGCACAGCTTTCAACGAATTCTAAAACAGTTCTAAACGCGTTCGCCACTCGTGAAGTTCTAACAATTTACCCGATTAAACAAAAAAAATGACAAAACTATTGCTGGCTCTGTTCTTGCTGGCAGCTCTGCTGGTGCTAAGCTATGCAGGTAGTTTCTGTCAAGTTCAAAACGCTGGAGCTGGATATTAATTGTTATTATTTCTAATTTTTCATCAAAAAGATGTCTATCATCCTGCGCAGAGATTTAGAGGTAGAACACGCAATGCACGCATGAAGACAATGGAGGATAAGTACACGCCTGAGGAGGAGAAGAATACAAGCTACTGGATGAAGCAAGCACAGGATTCATTGTTGAAAAAAGTGGAGATGCAACAAAACTTGCGAAGGGCAAAGAATGTTATATTGTTAATGGGCGACGGCATGTCTGTGGCAACACTGACAGCTGCAAGAATTTTAAAAGGACAGCGCTTGGGAAAAACAGGCGAGGAAACTAAGTTAGCGATCGAGTATATGCCATATTCAGGATTAAGCAAGGTATGTGCAAGTGAAAGTGATGAAAGCAATTGATGTTAGGCTTTGAGGAACATTTTTGGATCATCCACTCATCTCATAATTATGAGATCACAAAATTTTTTTCAACATTTTTTCAAGGGTATAAAATAATTTTAAAATTGTTCACTTTAGACCTACTGCACGAATGGTCAGACACCGGACTCAGCTTGCACGGCTACCGCATTCTTGTGCGGCGTCAAAACTAACTACATGATATCCGGAATGAATGCAAATGTCAAATTCAACAACTGCTCCTCAAGTGCCGATGCGCGCAACAATGTTGAATCGATTGTAACTTGGGCACAACGCGCTGGAAAAGCTACCGGTGTAGTGACCACAACCACCGTTACACATGCCAGTCCGTCGGCCGCATATGCACATGTCGCCAATAGAAATTGGGAAAACGATGCTATGATCAGTTTGTCTGGAGCTGATGCCACCGAGGGCTGCAAAGACATCGCCTACCAGTTGATTCAACAAGAACCAGGTCGCAATATCGACGTTATTTTGGGCGGTGGTATGCATCATTTTCTACCCAGCGACGCTGTAGATGCATTTGGTGCAAATGGCTCGCGTTTAGATGGCAACAATTTAATCGAACAATGGCAGAAGCTCAATCCGGATGGTGCTTTTATAACGACACGCGATGAATTGTTGGATTTGCATAAAAGTAAGGCCAAACGTGTTTTTGGTACTTTCAATAGCGGTGATTTAGAATATAATCTGAAATCCGCTGAGCTGCGACCAACGCAACCACGTTTGAAGGATATGTCGGTGGAAGCAGTACGTTTGTTGGAAAAAAATCCGCGTGGTTACTTTTTATTCATTGAAGGCGGTCGCATTGATCATGGTCACCACGAAACTGTTGCGGGCCTAGCATTGGATGAGACTTTAGAATTTGATGAAGCCATTCAGGCTGTACTCGATATAACAGACGAACGGGACACTTTAATTGTGGTCACATCCGATCATTCGCATACCATGTCGATCGCTGGCTATCCCGGTCGTGGTAATCCTATTTTGGAAATTAATCCCTACGACGTGGATGTGCACAATACATTTTACAGTACATTAAACTATGCCGTGGGTATTGAACAGTATTTGTTAGATGACGGTAAACGTCGTGACTTGACGGGAAAACAAGATCAATGTAAGTTAATTGACATCACGTATTATTTGTAAATAAATGTAAATGTTTTTTGTTTTTTTTTGGTTCTTAGTTTCCTATACACCAAGCTACATTAAGGCCGTGATGGGTACACATGCCGGCGATGATGTGGGTATTTTTGCGTCTGGACCTCAGTCTCATCTTTTCAGTGGCGTCATGGAACAAAACCTGATTGCACACATCATGGCATATGCGGCCAAAATAGGAAATGGCTTAAAATAAATCACACAATAGAATGAAAAGAACGTGCTTATATTAAGCGAGAAATTTGACGTCTGTGTCTACTATGAGTGACAAACTTGTTGTAAGCAAATGAAAAATAATTGAAAAGTCCATGGAACTAATAGAAGTTATTGAATTTTAAAATAAACGCAATAAAAGTAAGGAAACCATAGAATATATGTATGTATGTATCTATAAAACACTTCATGCGAAGTCGTGTCAAAATATTCAAAAATTAAAAATCTACATGATTAATACTAGAAATCAAATTGAGAAATTATCCTTCGACAAAATACATGTCGTTATTCTTGAAATATCGAGATCTAAATATGTATTAAAAACATTATTTGGTGTATATAATGTGTCAAAAGTGTTTTTTTTTTTAAATATTAATGTAAGGATAGACCGAATCCTCTGGGGTAAGAATAAGTATGTCCAAACTATGAAAAACTCTTGTATAGAGTATTGTATTGTATTGTATTGTATATTTATTCATAATTCTCCAGTAAGTACAAAATTCACTTATAAAAAGAACACTATTTACAATAATTTAATTGAACAATAAAAATTTTTTTAAAACACTTAATATAAATTAGACTTGTAAACTAAATAATATTCTATTATTATTACAAATAATGGAATGGAGAAAAGAGTGTGTCAACAAGAGGTGTAAAATTTGTCTTATAACTATAACGAAAAATTGTTTGGATTTGTCTTTTTGGATTATAAAGTAGATGTATGGAGATTATGTAAGAAATACAATATCTTTGAAAACTACCAAGCGATCAGCTGCCAATTAATATGCCTTTAACAACCCTACACCTTTTGTTGCAAAAATTTTTCAACCGATGCGCGAGAAGCTGTTATTTAAGGTAATTCTCACCAAAAATATGCATGTGATTGGATAGCGGGTGTTACACTTATCACACCAACTCTAATGTCTTGGCGCTTATGAAAATGCCAATAGAGTGCAAGAGAAAAATTCGGAACAGTGGTGACAATTATCAGAACTAAATAGCAAGAAAACTATGGACTAGATTCTACAGCGGGACGTGTCAAGTCTCATACGACATGTCTCAGTTAAAATTAAATGATAAGTGTAAAGCTAGGTAAAAACTGGTAAGGAATGGTATTGTCTTCGACGTGGCCGAAGTTAAATTACCCCCACTTTATGAAGGCGTTATTATTTTGATGACATCAGCTTGTATGTGGGATTTTGGTGGTTTTATAAAATCAATTCATACAAAAATTTCAACCTCATTGTATGTTTTAAATATCAGAAGTTATTAGTAAAACATCAAGTCAATACATTAATATTTTGTAGAATTTATGAAGGATTTCCTATTTGATGACGACATTTTAGATGGGAGCACGCCTACTTTAATTCGATTTTGATTAAATTCAAACTAAAATTATTTGATATCAAAACTTAAGTCCAATATTTCAAGTGTTTAACTGATTAGTTTTTATGAAATTTTTAAAACTTTTACCATTTTGGTATATTCACTTTATATGTTAACCTTCTGCAAGATTATTGACATAATTGTAGAATGTTCGTCCGGTATATTGTTCTGAAAAAATTTATTTTAAACGAAACGGTGCTGCCTGAGTTTTCGATGAAACTATACAGGGTTGGCCATCTAGTGGTTTCTTTTTAAATCATAGGTTATTTTGACACTGAGATTTGTTTCCCGCTCGAAATCTTGACATAAAGTCAGTATCATACGTCCGCTTAAAGAAATGAATCGCTTTACGCTTGAACAACGTTGAGAAATATTGGAAACTTATTTCCAAAGTAAGTGCTATCATCTTTTCTGACGAGGCGCATTTTCAACTCGGCGGATACGTTAACAAACAAAATTGCTACAACTGGGGCTCGGAAAACTCGCACGTTATTGTCGAGAAGCCGATGCATCCACAGAGAGTGACAGTTTGGTGCGGGTTGTAGAGTGGTGGCATCATTGGACCATTTTTCTTCAAAAATGAGGTTGGGAACAACGTTTCGATTAACGATGGGCGTTACAAAGCCATGTTAACCGACTTTTTTTTTACTGAATTTGGAGACATGAACTTGGACAACTTCTGGCTCATGCAGGATGGCGCGCCATGCCACAATTGATCTTTTACACACAATATTCCCAAATCGTGTTATCAGCAGTCTTGGCGATGTCAATTGGCCGCCTCGGATGGACCTCGGACCGATGTTATGCCAAAAATCTGGAAAAAATTCGAGCACTTAAGGCTAATATCATCCAAGCAATCCGTGAGCTGCAGCCCAAAACCATCAACAAGGTATTGGAAAATTGGAGTGACAAAATGCGCTACTGAGAAGCCAGCCGAGGCAGCCATTTGAACGACCTTGTGTTCCATAATTAATGGGAATATTTGCTCTTACTAATAAAGCCATAATATATGGAAAACATTTAATTTTGTTCATTTTATTGTATTTTAAAAAAATAACTTGTATTTGGCCCACCCTGTATATAGTTAGCATATTTGAACGCTCGAGGGAGAATGTAAATTTTTTTTTTGATTTTTTATTTTTGACTCAAGGCTTTCAGGTGTAATACCTATTCAGTCAAGTTTGCCTTTGTTCGAAATAAAGTGACAGATTAGTGGGAACGGAGGGGCAAACAAGTAGCGGAAAGTCGTCGAAACAATAAACTTGGTTCTGAGGCAAGAGTTATGCTTTTAACTTCGTCAGTTAAAATTACTAAGAAATCTTCTCCACAAACCACCTACCACCAACCACCAAGTAGACTGTTCGAAAATCGAAAATATCGAAAATTTCGATGCTTACAGTTAAATCGAAAATATTGATGTATTTTCAATTTCAGTTGATTAGAAATGTGGAAAGAAATGAAGAAAGGTCAAAGCATGAGACCATGACCTGCGGAGATTCGAACCTGGGATATATACAGTAAGTGTCATTAATATTTGGTTTTTAAATAAGTTTACCTAATAACGTTTCTTTAAAGAAATGTTTAAGCATTTCGCTTTTTGATTTTTTTTAATCGGAAACCATTCATGCGTAGAATTTTCACGTTTTATTTATTTAAAAAGTGAAAGTACAACAATAAAAACCAAAAAGAAGGATGCAACTCACAAAATTTACACTCCATTAATATTAGATTTGTTTTCAAAAATCAAAAACTATACTAACAAATTTTACAAAATAACAATTTTTAATATTTGGTTATGTATCCATTATTCTGAGGAACTCCTTTTAACCTATTTGGCATGTTCAGAACAGTTTTTTTTATGTAGTCTTCGCCAATTTTGGTCTTTTCGTCTTGAAGCTTAACATTTGAATCAGGGATGGAGGAAATATGATTTTTTGTATACGACGGTCCAATTCATCCCATAGATTCTCGATTGGATTCATGTCCTGTGAATGAGCTGGTGTTTGAATTACTTTGGAACAATTAGGCTGAAGTCAATCGCAAACAATTTGTGCTGATATTCGCGACGTAATCTTGATGAAACTTAAACGTGCTCGATATACCCATTTCTTCAACAGACTGCTTCAGATTGCCCCGTAATATAATAGGGTAAGATTCCTTATTCATTACATCTTCAATGAACATTAATCGCCCAACTCTCTTCAATGATATACACACACCCCTACACCATAACATGCTCGCTTCCATGTTTCAAAAAAATATTTTCATAATTTGGATATAAGCTAATATAACTATAATTATTTCCGGCAAAAACTTAAAACCGAATATTAATGTTAAAGATGGTTTATATTTCGGATCATCAGACAATACGGAAAATTTGCTAAGTGGTTATGTGATGTTAGGTTCTATACTCTGCCTTTTAAGTATTGACGTGTACACCATTTAAACCTTTTAAGTACTCTTCTCGTCATATCAGAGAAGCAGATAATTAAATGCATGTGTGTTCTGAGTTCGGACCCCAGCAGCGACAGAAAATCATTTGAATTAAAATAATTTTTCTGTACGGCCGCCACCTCTCTGCAGACAATGGCAAACCTCAGAGAGTAATCAAAATGCCATGTAAAGCTTCTTGAGAACGAGAACATTCCGTTCATCGCCGTTCGGAGTCGGCGTTAAGCATGTAGGTCCGGTTCTCGGTCAATTGTGTACAAACTTAATAACACGCACAACACAATTGATCATAAGAAGCTAGGTCAAAGTCCTTTCAAGGGTTGAAATGGCCAGTTATTTATTTTTTTATTTTATTATGTGTGTTCTGAGTAATAACGAAACAAAAATAAATTTAAAAATCTTATTTATTTTCTATCCCTCCCCAAAGCAACAGAATTTTCAATTATCATAGAAATAAATCTTTCACTTACTGTATTTGACATTTTAACGGATAACAATTCAACGAGTTTAACACAAATTCTTTTCCGATTTATATCGTATTCCAAGAACCTAAAAATCATTCTAATATCGTCGTATAGGCTGTTATATAAATCTCACCCAATATATTGTGATCTTCGAAATGTCGTTTGCCATCTTCTTTTTCCGGTATCAATGATATACCTGGCACCAAGTATTTGCTGTCATTTGGTATTTCCAAAAACTTGGCCATACGTCTTATTTCCCGATGTAATAACAAGGATTCTTGACGCATTTCATCCGCTTTGAGACCCTTAGAAAATAGTAGAAAAATACATTAAAATCCAATATTTTGTTACCATACAAATCTTGTAGTCGCTTACCTGTATGTAGGAGTGCAACCGATACATAAGTGGACCCTGCTTGATAGGATGCAATGAAATTGCATTGTGAATCTCTTTGCGTTTTAATTTTCCCGCATAGGCGTTGCGGCCGCTAGAATTATGACGTAGTATGTACTGCATCTGTAAATAATCAACTATTAAATTATTATTATTTTATTAATAAAAAATATACCTACCTCATAGTTCCAAGTGCAGGGTATGCCAGCGAATTTCTGTACACAACGGCCGATCTCAACATCCTCATGTGTGCTATAGAGATTCTTAAGACATGTAGGTATATGTGGAGCCACTATAGATTGTTGAATTTTTATGCAAATTATAATGCAGCTTAGTTAAAATTTTCACTTAAACATACCTCTGCGTAATGTTTCACTGCTTAGTATGACACCGGGACCACCCATGCAAAAGTTTTCATCGAACTCAAGAGATAATAGACCGAATTCCTCAGTGTTGCCCTTACCCGCCTGACCTAGAACAAAGCTATTTTTTTAACATTTGTCCACAAAAGACTTAAAGCAGTTACAATTCTTACCTATGAATTGCGGTTTTGAGCTATCTATGGATCTGAGAAACCGCTCCAATTTTTCCGGCTCCATATAAACATCATCATCGGCTCTTATAAACCATTCAAATTTATCTATATAGTGCTCGTACATGTAGTATAACATCATAAAGGATTTCTTTTGAGGCGGATAACGATCATCGACATTCTTAAGACCAATCAGAGGTAGCTCATCGGAATATGACCCTTCTGAACTAAAGAATGCCATGCGTCCGGGCACCTCTTTGCCCCATGTATCGTAGACTGCTCGCGCTCGTCCCTCAATGAAATTTTTCGCCGTCATCACTCCAACAAATACAAGATTTTGCTGCGAGTTCTGAATGGTATGATCTGGATTTAAGTCGATCACTTCGAAAGGACCTTTCTGATTGTTTGGTTTGTGACTGCAACGTTTTACTATTTCCAGTGCACGATAGTTTTTCAGCACAGTACCAATACAGAGTCCGATGGCAATACCAAAACAGGCAAATATCAGAGTCTTTCGTTTGGTCATGGTGTGATGTAACATCATCTTGGCAGCATGAAGTAGGTGGAAGGGGCTGAAAGTGAGATTATGAAATTGTAGGTATTAGTTCAAGCTACATATACTATAATTAGAAGTAAAAAGTTACGAGGGTTTATATAAAGTTTTTCTACCATTTTGCAGATTCATATGGTTTTTATATAATTTAAAGAATTTTTTTCTTTTTTTGTGTTTAATGGAGAAAATATTATGTTATGAGTTAATATGAAACCACAAAATGATCTAGGAGTGAACAAACTGATGCCAAAAATGTCTTGACGAAACTGGTATCTATAGGAATATGTTACTTATTGAAATTTATACTTAGTACTCTCAAATGTTTTATTACACGGTTTTTTACTCATAAAATGGAAACAAAAAAAGATTTTTCAAAATTAGTTTTGTTATGTATTGAGTCATTCAATAGCTACACTGAAAAAAAAAATGTTTTAAAATTGACGACAATTGTTATTAATTTGACGATATTTGTGTTTAAAAAATAGCTTGCAACAAATTTCGTCAAAGTAAGAGCAAATGTATTTAAAAATTTTGAAAAACCTATGAAAAAAAGTCAAATTAACAACACATTTTGTGAACACATTGTGTTTAATTTTAAGCTAGCTTTTTTTTCAGTGTACAAATTGTAGAACAATTTATTTGAAAAACCATTTGCTTTCCAGCAGGATCTAAATCGATCCGGCCAGTTTTTATCCATGAAAAAATTCTTGACTTAATCAAATATACCGAATCCCTTTCCTATTTTGGTAAAGTGTGTTTTAGGTGTGTCTTAATTTCTGTCCTATCCCATATCCTAATTCATGTCATAGTACTTTTCCGGTTTCATTGTGTTATTTTGTTGTTTGTGATTAGTGTTGGTTGCCACGAAAAAAAACTGTTGAAATCATAACTAATTAAATTTGTTGTTGGTGTACTGTTGTTGTGCTGTTGTTGTGTTGTTGTTGTCGTGCTGTTGTTGTTGTTGTTGTTGTTGCTATCGTAAGACAAAATTTACCGTGGCACGTCTCCTGAGTGAGTTATAATTCCATGCAACGATATGACATTTCTGTTACATAAGCGACCTGACGACGTAAGAATTTTTTTTTTATTTTTGTCGTAAGGCCAAGTATAAAACCTTCATTTTCATTTTTAAACATTTATCGTAACTTATATACTCACCGAGCACAAATGCAATGTAACGCCGTTGCTTGAATGTTGCATTGTCGATCTTTGAGAGGCGTTCTCTGTGTCCCCATGACGTTAAAAATTTTTAGTCTAATTTTGTTGTGAAGGGTTAGAACAGGTCTTTATTGGTGTATCTTATTTATAATTCTAGCAATAATACTCAGCGAGTAATAATTCCATGTAACAAATTGTCAGTTGCGTTGTTTAAGCAGCTCTCACCGAGACCTGATGACGGTTTACATTTTGACGTAGAATACGTCATTCTCGGAGGTAAGTAGGGTGGTTGATAGTGATCAGGTGTCGGTATTTAGGTCACAATTTGAGCCTTTGGTGTGCCTAAAATACTGATCGTACAATGTTGATGTTAGCACTTGTTGGTCTGCTTGATCCTCACTGGGAGAAAAATTCATGTTTGAACTCTCTAACTTATATAAATTTTACACAATTACATGAAATATAAGACATTTGATGTTTTTGTTTGCTTAAGTTTGATACCTATTTATCGACAGTTTCCGGTTTTATCGACATTGGAATTTGTATGGAAGCCCCCCTAAGGAGTGGTTGGAGGGAATAGGTGTCAAAGGCAAAGTAATGAGGTGTCGGTCATACATATTAACCCTCTCCGGCACTTTCTTAAAGGTCATTTGCTCAGGTGTATGGAATAAATATACAAAAACCATAAAATTTGTATGGGAGCCCCCCTAAGGAGTGGTCTGAGGGAATAGGAGTCCAAGGCAAAAATGTTCCTTTTGCAAAAGTAATGGGGGTCGGTGATACATATTAGCCCTCTCCGGCACTCTTTTAAAGGTCATATGCTCAGGTGTATGGAATAAATATTTTGCTAAATATTTTTTAAAAAAGATGTCATCAAAAGCGAATTGAATAATTTTACGTGTTGTGTTACGACATAGTCGAAACTACTGTATCTTTTTTTTTCTTTTTTTATAATATAGTCAAAAAATTGACCTTTACAATCGTACTATTTTTTTAATCATTGCTTTTATACTCAGCGAGTAACAATTCAATGCAACGCCGAAGAATTTTGAAAAAATGCCTTTTTCAACTTTTTTGGAAACCTGCGCGGTAAAACGTAACTTCGTCACGTCAAAATTTAAAATGATCACCGAAATGACATAGGCGACTCCCCATCAAACCATCACACTCTATCATTCTGTTTGTTGATCAATTCCTCTACGGTGAAAATTTTTTCGTCAGTAAACAGAATTCGTCTGTGGGCATTATTCGCGTGCTTGAGAAGTAATGCTTTCGATTAGAGAACGTGCCCGGTGAGTCTTTTGTATGCTCTGAGCGCCTCAAGTCATATTTAAGATTGCGAGAGATCGGTTGTGTCGAGATATTCATCTTCCGTGATAAGATTTTCTTCTTTTGCAGCGGTTTTTGCTTGATTCGAGACTTCACCGCCTTGATGGCTTGTGTTGTTCTTACAAAACGCAGACGGTCGGATTTTGGACGGTAGATTATTCCACCAGTATCCTTAAACAACTTCACAGTACGATATACAAAATAACGAGTGACTCCGAGTAGTCGCAAGGTCCGAAAGACATCGCCTCTTCTTATGCCACGTTTTTTTAGACCAATTTTAACAATACGATGTTCGAGCGAGTCTCATTCCATGGTTATAAACAACTGCCGCCAAAAACGCGAAAAAGAAGCATAAATGCTAAATGTCAAATATGCGTCAAAGCGAAGCGAGTGCGTTCAGTAGTGCACTCACAGTGAGCACGTTCAGTCGTGTACCAAAACATATGAGAGTACTAAGTATAGATTTCAGACATATTCTATTTTAACTTGACAATATTATAATTCTTTAAAAAAATATTTTCTATAATATCTCATTTCTATTTCATCTTCTTAGTGCTTAATTTTTGACCTTTTGATGTTATGTTTACTTTTGTTAAAACTGTGTTTAATTGAACCAGTTTTCTCCAACATTTAATTTCCTTTGATACTCTCGACACCCATAAAAAATCATCTATTTCTTGAAGCCAAGTGTTTTTTCCAACATGATTTAAGAATTTGCTTTGAAAATGTTCGCACATGAATAGTTTGCTTTTTCAATCTCAATATTTATAATTTATTTGCTCGTGCACAATTTAAGAGCATTAACTATCAGAAACTTCCTGTGAATCATGAAATAAACATTCTTGGAAAATTAATTTTAAACGAACTGCAAACTATTTGTTTGTTAATCTCTACAAGTGAACACAACAAACAGATATAAATATTTGCATGTGTGATCTATTAAAATTGCAACAACAATTGTTATATCTAGAGACAAACGTCAGAGTTTGTTGCAGCAGCAATTTATCAATGAAAGACATTCATTCATTCATTCATTCATTTATGCGCTCATTCATTAGAATTTCTAAATAATTAGAAATATTTTCTGTATCAAATGTTGTGTGCTAGTAAATCACCCGGAAAGGATTGCAGCTGCAATCCGCAGACAACACACACAAACACACACATAGCTTGTCTGAACAATTTAGAACTCAAGTGCGTTCAAAGATGCCAACAGCAGCACGAGATGGTATGGGAGGTGGGTGCGGGGGCGTATGCGGTAGACTGTCGGTCTAGCTGACATTAATATCTAGATATTTCTCGGTACATTAACTTGTATATATTTTGTGTGGGTCGAGCAGCAGCAACAATTTATGAATGAAAAGTGATGAAAATGTAAACGTGCACTAAAGTTGGCATGAATTTTTATGTGGTTTTAATATTTTACACTTAAGGGGGGAGATAAATTTCGGACAGTTTTTAAAAAAAAAAAAATGCAAGTGCGTCGTTGGACACAGGAGAGAAGCGAAGGTTTTTCGCAGTTTCATACATTTGATAATTCAATGGTTTTTTTGCCACTTTTGTTGTTTGGATAGCCAATACACAAACAAACCTTTTAATATATATTTTACGATATGAATTATAGCCAATACACAATCCTTTAAATATATATTTAACGTTATGAAGGATAGCCAATACACAAACCTTTTAATATATATTTTACGATATGAAGAATAGCCAATACACAATCCTTTTAATAGAGTATTGTGATCTGCTGCAACATATCATAAATTAGTACTTAATATTGAATCAACGACGTTTCACAACGAAAGCTATGGTTTGGTGGTTAGGATATATATCCACCAATCGGTGGGATATGAGTTTAATTCCCGCGGCGAACAAAAAATATTTTTAATTTTATATTTTCTTGTTGTAAAAGACGCAAGCAAAAAGCTACATCAATTCTAAGAAAAATGTGTGAGGAAAAAAGTGTCATTTTTGAGATTTCATTCAAGTAAATCACAAAACGAGACGTAAAAAGCTTCGCTCCAAAAATTTTATAACTGCATTTTTTAGAGGGTTTTAAACAAAAAAGTAAAATTTTTTCCCTTGTTTTATACCTTTTCTTAAATAAATATTATTCTTCATTAAGGTTCATATAGAGTAGGGGTGGGCAAAGTTGCCCGTATGGGCATTTTGCCCGTACGGGCATTTTGGTTGCCCGCTGCTTGCTGCACGGGCGACAGCATTGCTTCATAAATTCGATGGTAAAGGAAACGAGGGACATGCGAAATATAATGAGATAGAGCGTAAGAAGAGCGTAATATAGATAGTGATATGATACTTGTGCTCATTGCGCTCAGAGCAGTTCATAATCAATGTTGCATGCCATTAATACAAAAAAAAGGGCGTTTTATAATGTTACTATTTAACATTTTGAATTAAATTGAATTCAATCACGTTGAATTCAATCATATCTCGATAACATCTTGTGTCATAAAATCGCTTTTAAGTAGTTACGCGCAAAATAAAAGTATAAATTTATTATGTGATTCAGTTCTAACAAAATATTAGTTAAAAATATGTTAGGAGGCAGATGTAGAATTGTTATGGTTGCATGCTCTTGCAAAACAATTATAAACATGCCAAGAAGTTGTTTTTGCAAAGCGATTTTATAGCTGCTGGTAGTAATTTAAAGAAAAAAAACTCCCTTTTAATAAGCAATCCTCTTAATATATTAGATATGCAACACTTACTTTTCACAACAGCATGCTCTCGCTCTTACGGTTTCTATTTATAAAGCACACTGAAAACAAAGTAGTGCTAAAGTGGTTTTTGCGGAAATTTTATAGATATTTGAAATTTTTTCTTTGCTCTTATTTATACTGCGAAATGAAATAAATGTGTAGTGGACGGATTATAAAAATTAAACACAGTGACAGATGGTTAAAGTGAAATACAGATACAGAAGCAAACGGACATGTAAAAAGCTGAAAACTTTAAATTTTAAATTTTTTGGTTTGTATATCTCGGCTAAAAGTGCACAAAATTTTATTATGGGACGGCGATGGGCTCATGGAAAAATCATAAATGAAAATAAAAAAATAACAACAAATTTCATAGAATGTTAGATTTGATTTTTTGAAACAACCCAACAAACAAATTGATTCACTAATGTTATCGCTAACGAATCGCATTCTCGTACATTTTATTAAGTTTTATTTACGTTCTTCTTTGACAAATAAATAAACTATGCAAAATAAACAAAAAAGTGAAATATTAAACAAATAATGCCTTTGTTTAAATGCACAATGATTGTTTTTGGTTTTTTATTTTTATTGGCAGTAGCTCTCTTATTTCAAATTGGTATTACAACTAATATTATAATGTTTTTCAAACAAAAACAGGGGGATTTGTATGGGAGGTGGGAGTAGTTTTGTCCGATTTAGCTGGTATTTGGACATAAATTTATCATGAACAATAAAAGTACATACACCAAATTTCAAGTCGAAATCTTTCAAACTACGGCTGCAATTGAATTAAGTCCCTCCAGATTGGCAAAATCTCACACTTTGCGGCGTGTCTTAGTAAAAATATATTTTACAATTTTTTTTTTTATTAAAAAAAAAAAATTTATTAATCCAAATATTGTCCATTCTTTTCAACTACCTTCTGTCGTTTTCCGGCTAGAACTAGAAAATGTCTACCTTCTGTCATTTTATTGTATAATTCCGGGATTTTATCCTTGAAAAACTGAAGCAGATGCTTTCCGCAGTCGTCTTTTGAGACAAATTTTTTCCCATCAAAAGAGTGTTGGAAAAATCGGAACAAATGATAATCTGTCGATGCAATGTAAGTACTAAACGCAGTAAAAACATCGCAGCCAAGGTCACTTAGTTTTTTCCGGGTCAACAAGGATGTGTGTGGCCTAGCGTTATCATGATGAAATGACACATCTTTCCTGTCGATCAACTTCGGCCTCTTTTTTTCAGTGTCTTGCTTCAACCGCTTTATTTTTTCGCGATAGAGAAACGAATCAATTGTTTGGCAAGGCGTTAATAGCTTATAATGGATGATACTCTTGCAGTCTCACCAAACACACAGCATCATCTTTGTCGTCAATCCCGACTTTGACACCCTTCTTGGATCTTCAGCTTTTTTCGACTTAGACCGTTTTTGAACAACATAACGTATATGATCCACTTTTCATCACCTTTTAACATACGTTTCAAAAATTACTCGATTTCGTTTCATTTCAACAACGAATCGCAGATGGAAATTCGGTCCTTTACATTTTTTCCGCTTAGTTCATGAGGCACCCAAGCATCGAGCTTCTTTTTGAAACTAACTTTATGCAAATAGTTTAAAATTGTATTGCGGTCTGTCTTCAGTTCCTTTTACTACGCACATGCTTTTTGACTATCACCGACTTTTCGGTGACAGGTCGATCAGAGCGAGGAGCATCTTTCACTTCAAAATTTGGAGAACAAAAAGAGAGACAATCATTTCTTGTCAATTGATTGCGATAGAGTACCTTCACGATAAACAGGACAAATCTTTTCACAAGCCTGTGACGCATTCAAGAATTCATCCATTGAAGGTAAGAAGAGAAGCATGCGTCCGTTAGGAAAGAATGCGTCTGTTAGAAAAGGATGAGTCCGTTAAAATATAATAGGGGTATTCACTTCAATGCTAAAATCTAAAAAATTAGAAATTTCCGACGAGTTGAAAGTGAACGACTGTTTTTAAATTTTTGTTTTATTCACATGCACATCTTTTTACATCTATATAAATAATACCAAAACAAATAATATTGTTAATATTCTTGTGCTTCCTGTTTTTTTATTTTTATAAAACAAATCAATGCCAAAAACGATTGCTCCATCTTAATCATTTCATCAGCTTTTAGGTGGAACTTGACAGAAAGGACCTCATCTTATCGAAATTTTCATGTTCACAATGACTCACGCTCATTAAACAGTTTTGCTTATGCTTAGTAAACACATCTTTTCTTCGCAACTTTCTGACGATTACTTTTCATCAACTCAGTAGATGATTAAATTTAAGCAAACTTCGGAAAACCAAAGCAACAACAATTGCACTGAAGTTTTCGTAAATTTCAGCATTTCGGTAGTTTCAGCGTTGAAGTGAATACCCTTATTAATGTATTTTTTTGTGAAATTTCACTTATCTTTGCTTTGCAATAACTTTTAACTTGATGCACCAAACTCAATAAAATTTTAACAAATAATCAGCTGATTTGTCTCCTGTTAAGCGAAAAAAAGAGTTGCCAGTTGCAGTACGTATTCTTTGCAAAAAAGTACGAATTTATCTTTGTACAGCGAATAAATTTTGGTTTGTGTCTTTGCTAAGTTATTTTCGGATTTACGAATTTAACTTGACGCAGTTCATGTTTTTAAAGGGTTTTACTTACAATTTATGGAATAAAAAAAATAAAATTTCTTTACTCATCTTAACCTATTCCCCCCTTAACGAAGTGTTTAAATATTTAAAATGACTTAAAAATTAATTACACGGTCGATTTATTTTCTTAATTTACATAAGAGTCGATTTAACAGAGGCTGTTAATGATTTATGTACGTCAGAGAGTTAAAAGAGATAAAGATAAAAAAGAGCGACTATTTAGCACATTTGAATTTTAATTCAAACCAAATTTGCACCTTCGAATTAAGTCAATAACTAATATGCAAAAAAAAAAAAAAAAAAAAAAATAATTAATTGCCACAAACACAACATGTTGGCATCAACACCTGCACAAAAAAAAAATCAAAACAAATTTACTCAATGTATAGTTAATTAATATGAAACATCAGTTCCTAAGACTCCTGCCGAACAACATATTTCACACATATTCTATTTAAAGTGTTATACAAAACAAAACAAACCGACAAGATAAACATAGAAAACATGAAATGAAAACGAAATTTTGCAAAAAAAAAATTAATTTTCATAAAACAAAAAAAAAACTGATAGTGAAAACAACTAGAAACACAAAATACTAATAATAATAATAATAGTTTTATGTACTGCAAATGTGTGTTGCTCGAGCACTGTTGAACTCAATTAAATCATTTGCAACGTATGTATATACATTGTACAGAGCTAGTATCTGTGAGATACGTTTGTATCTACTGTGTACAAACAGAAAAATTAAATTAAAGAAAACATTTGCACGTGGAGGCTTAAGTAGTTTTGTGAATTGTGTACCTTACCTACATACTTACATACAAAGGTACAACTACTGCAAACAAACTTACAATTTAACCCTTTGACATAACTACAAACACATTATATTGTACAGTAATATTTGAATTATTCTGCCGATATTAACGTCGTCGACAACATAGATAAGTTGTTCATAATTTTTATTATAGAGATATAAACTTTATATCATCAACATACATGACTTATAACAAAACATCTACTTCTTAGATAACTTGTTGTGGTTAATATATTTTGTCTAGTTTTATGCAAAGTTTTTAGTTTAAGCTTTCATATTGGTTAAGCTTTGATCGGAGTTCAAGCAGCTGTAAGCTAGATTGATTCAAACAACCCCAATAAGTTGCTTAAAATCGAAACACCATTTGAACACTTATTTTTAAGTGCAAGAAAAATAACTCCATCAAAATGTTTGGCGGAATTAATGCAGAACACGGAGAGGAATAATATTCTTATATTAAGCATACATTTTGCTTGATCTAAAAAAATTTTAAATTAAGTCTCATTTGCTCAAATCAAGCACAAAAAACTAAAATTAAAAAAATTTATTTCTAAAATTGAGTAAAATAAATGATTGCTTGAAACAAGAATAAAATACTTGATTCCAGAACCTGGAACAAGACTAGAATCGAGAAAATATTTTCTTAATTTAAGCAATCGCATAGAATTATTTTAGTTTTCAGCAAATTGCTTACTTGAATCGATCGAGTTTTTCTCACTTCAACTTATATTGGCATGCTTATCATTCACAACATGTTTACATGAAAACTAGTTTAAGATGGTGCAGATTGACAAAATATGTTATGGTTCGTAGGCGTAGTGTTTTATCTATTACTTTATTTGGAAACAATTAAGCGTCTGCAAGATATATTTAGCTTATTCGAGTAGTTTTTTATAATCGGTAATCCTACAACTTTACAGAAGGATTTATATTCAAGCAAAACATTCTAGTTCTAAGAAAATTCTTTACTTGAATCAAGCAAATTTTAGTTTTCAGTAAATTCTATACTTGAATCAAGCAAATTGTTCTCAATTCAAGGAAAAATAATTTCTTAAATCAAGCAAATTATTCTAGTTTTCAGCAAATTGTCACTTGAATCAAGTACATTTTTCTCACTTCAAGCAAATATTGGTCTTGAATTTAGAAAAAAAAATACTCTTGAGTTTTAAGGAAATGTTTCTTGATTTAAGCACTTTTTTCATAATATCATAAGTTTTAAATTTTTTCAATTCTAGCAAAATAATGCTTGAATTCAGAACTTTACATTTGAGTGTAAACTCATAGTCTTATTCAAGCATAGAATTCTTGATTTTTTTCTCTGCGTGTAGACAAAAATTAAACAAGAATTCTCTTCTTGGTTTATTTCAAAACATTTTCGCAACAATGTCTGATAAATTTTTACTGAAAATATTTTAACAAAAAATCTCTTCGTTTTATTTTAAAACATATTCGCAACAATGTCTGATAAATTTAAGCTGACACAAATAGACTCTCTGACCCACAGACTCACTATGTAAAAGTTTATTTTAGAAAACAAATGATTCTTTCACTTTCGGCGAAATGCTTCAAAGCATTTTTATTTTTAATTTATTTTTGGTGTTTTTTATTTTAGTTATTTACATTAACATGCGAATACTTTTACTTTTTTTTTGTTAATTGCTTTTAAAGTAAAATGCGTTTAGAGTGCAAATGTATAAAATTGCAGCCATAATAGTTTGGTTAAGTTACAGTATCGAATTGTTGATAATGAATGTATAATCTATGCAACCCAATGGGAGACATTAACTCCTAATGCTTTTTTTTTGCAACAACACTATGCAAGACTAAAACTTTCACCGATATATCGAATAGTAAATCGAATTATGTATTCTAAAAAAAAAAAAAAAATTATATTCAATTATTACGGTTCAAAACACGGATAAGTTAAATCTTTCATTGTTTACTATATACAATAATATAAAAAATAAATCTTTACTGTGTACAAAAGTAACCTAAATATTTAACCCAATATTCTTATTGAATGGAAAAACCTTGGATAACGAGGATCTTATCTAATAGGCTTTTGAGGGGTTCTTTGCAGAGAAAAGTAGAGACTTCTACCTGTGCGTATAGATGAAGTGAACACAGAGATGGGAGAAGGTGATCGAACAAAACGGCAAATATATAAGTGATTAATGCTGATTTGATTTATAAAATAAATGAGCCTAAACTGTAAATAAAAAATTGTATTGAATTTTTCAACAACCCAATAATAGGTCTCATCAAGGTCTTCAAAATAGATGCTTGTTTCATTGTTGACCTACCTCTTCAGTTGAGTAAATCTCTTATCGCCGAGCCATTTTTTTAAGGTTTGGAAGTAGGCAATAGTCGCAGGGGGCTAAATCTGAAGAATATGGTGGATGGGGTAGCAATTCATAGCGCAATTTATGGATTTTTGCCATGGCAACTACAGATGCACCGTTGCTCTGTTGTCATTGTGGAAGAACACTTTTTTCTTCACCAAATGCGGTCGTTTTTGCCTCAAATCAATGTCAAATCTTCCCAATAGCTGTGAATAATGCCGTTGTTAATGAAATTGTCGACCGACAGACTCCCGGTGAAGCCCACTGCTTTGAATATTCCTTGATCTATGGTGCGTTGTGATGTGTCCATGTTTCATCTACGGTTATAAAACAACGCAAAAACTCCTTTGGATTGCGGTTGAACACCGCCAAACACTCTTAAAGTGATCACACGACTCTGTTTATGGTCGAGTGTGAGCAAACGCATGTCCATATATTTATTTTCAAATTTTAAGTGATTCATGTTATTAAACAAAAATCAAGGATTGATGCCTTGCTTGGCCAGATCGCACAGGTAGCAGTTTTTTCGAGACCGGGTTTTTTGTAATGTCGAATAATTGCATACCTCAATTATAACTTCTTGACTATGGGCCCTACGGTAAATTTTATTGAACTGCAGTAAAGCTGAAGTTTTTGGTTCCATGGTAAAAATAAAAAAAAAAAATAATGTCGTGACGCCTCTCTGGGAGTCCCTGAAAGTAGCCTAAACGAACGAATGCTAAAAAACCAAAAAAGTAGAAAAAAAATTAATGGCGTATTGAGACCTCTCAGGCCGAACCCCTTCAAGCAAGAGCAAAAATAAAAATAAAAAATAAATTAAAATTAAAATAAGGAAAAGTATTAAGACTTTTGTCTTGAAGGATTTGTATAAGAATTAGGGAAAGGATTAGAAAATGGATGAGAGTAACGATTTGGACAATAGAAAACAATAAGTTAAAGAGTAGTAAAAAGATAAAAGCCAAAGTTGCAGGAGGAAAAAATAAGAAGGTACTCTTAAAATAAAAAAATTGGAAAAAAGTATTTTGGGAAAATAAAAAGTACAACTGAAAAAAATAATTTCAGCATGAACTAGGGAATGAAATCGATGTTTGGCCTTTATTTTCGATCTGTCGATTTGAAAATGATGAGAAAAAAAAGGTCCGGAACCTGTACTTACTCACGGAAATTTGAAAGTGCTGAAAAAAAAACGCTTCACAACTTTTACCTTTTTTCAACCGTACCTTTAAAAGTACGTGTACCACAAAAAAAAACCTATAAAATCGTGTACTTTTCTCTACTATAATACGTACTTCAAAAATTGTAAAAAGGTACCTTCACAAAAAATTTTGTACCCACAAAATCAAAACGTATCCTTTTTAGTAAGAAAGTATGTATTGCATGTAAGTAGAGCATGGAATTGGACCTGGATTAGGACAGGAATTCAGACCAGGATTGGTAATAGAA
This sequence comes from Pherbina coryleti, assembly GCA_943735915.1. Classification (NCBI taxonomy): domain Eukaryota; kingdom Metazoa; phylum Arthropoda; class Insecta; order Diptera; family Sciomyzidae; genus Pherbina; species Pherbina coryleti. Next base: position 11,231,794 of record OX030951.1, read on the forward strand.
TTATGACTAGAATTGCGACAAGGATTAGGACAAAGAATTAGACACACCTAAATCAATATAAAGAAAAAGATTGGGAAAAGGAATGGCCTCGGTAGTCGAGTTGGTAGCGTGTCCGACTGCAACCCCAGAGGTCCCGGGTTCGATTCCCAGTCAGGCCCTGGTCCTTCGCTTAAAACCTTTCTAATTTTCTATCCTCATTTCTTATCAAGTGGAATTAAAAATTCATCAATATTTACGACGGCAAGTTGTAGTTGATAGTAGAGAAGTTTGTGGATGAGATTGCCTTATGACTTGAATTGACTGAGATAAAGGCATAACACTTGCCTCTGATTCAAATTCACATGTTTCTTTGTCTTTCCACCACGCTTAGAACACGTGCTTCACTTGACTACCCTTTCCTTCCCACTAATCTATCACCCCATCTCGAACACAGGCACACTTGACTGAATAGTTCAAATAAACTGAATAGTTTAAATCCTTGGTTCAAAGCTGAAAAAAAATCAAGTACAAAATTTAGGACAAAGATTGGGAGAATAATGGTAGAAACAATTTTTAAATGGATTCGAACAAGGATAAGTTCAGGAATTTGGATTAGAATAAAACTATATTTTGGACAATAAGTAGGACAAACATATGAATAAGGTTAAGAATGAGAATAAGTTTGGGAACAAAGGACAGTATAGACACTAAATAAGAAACGAAATACAGATACGCTGTTACTTTGAAACTAGGTGTGTCCACGTTATAGCCAACTTTTTTGCTGTTTGAAGCATTACTTCACCTTTTTGACGCACGCTTATTAAATGCTCCGATATAGAATTTACGAACTCTAATGTTATATTTCACTCAGAGAGTGTCGAAGTCACTACTGAGTTTAAATTTCCGATTTTTTGTTTTAGAACTCAATTGGTAAAGAAACCCTTGTAAAAATATGAAAAGTCGATTTCGACGGGTGTCGAATTAGTGTTTAAGTTAAAATAAAGGGTGATTTTTTTAAGCGCTTGGTTTTAGAAATTTTAAGAAAACACAGAAAATTTGCAAAAGTGAATGAAATATTTATTTGGATCAATAAATCAATGCCTGCCATTTGCTTTTTAAAAATTATTTCATGTAAATGTTGCCCGCGGCTACGATTTAGATGGTACATTTTGAAAGTTCAAATTTGACACTTTTTCCAACATTTCGGTCGGTATCTCACCAATGACACGTTTAATAATGCAATCGCAGTTGGCTTGTCTTTGTAGACGAGGAACTTGACGTACCTCCACAGAACATAGTCTAATGGAGTCAAATCGCAAGAACTTGGCGCCTAATGGACTGCGCCAAAACGAGATATTAATTGCTCACCAAACTCGCTTCTCAATTGGTTAGTGGACCGTCCTGTTAAAACCATATGTCAATCAAGTCCCACCCTTCCATTTTCTGCAAAAAAAAATGTCTTTAATATGCTTGCGGTACCTTGCTCTATTGACCTTAATGTTGCAGCCATTATCACCTCTGAAGAAGTACGGTCCAATGATTCTGCCGACCTATAAACCGCACCAAGCAGTGCACTTTTGGTGCATTGGCAGCTCTTGAACTGCCTCTGGGCGTGCTTCGGATGAAATTTGGCAATTCTCATGTACCCATAAAGCTAGAAGTAAGCCTCATCATTGTAGACAGTTTTTCGATAATTTCACATTTTCACACAGAACGAATTTTGATAATAAATTTCAATAATTTGCAAACATTGTTCGGGCGCCTATTCATGGTGAAATGACAAGACGAACTGAGCATTTTTAACTTTGACACATATCACAAATCACGCTTGAACTGTCAAAAACAATAACTTCAAAAACCAAAAGGCTAATATAATCACCCTATATATACAAAATTAAAGCTCGAGGTTAGCAAAATATACACGAGTCTTTTGAGTTTTGTGAAGTGACTTTGGGTGGTAAAGTCTATGAGGGCATTACTATTGAGTAATCCTTGAGTTTCTTTTCAATTTTAACCCAATGATAATAAATCTTAAGCCAAAATGGATTTTCTCGCACATATTCTGAAGTAGTTTTTAATTTTCTCATAAAAATGTATCGATAAGTATGCCGACAGGCTTTTAACTATATTGGCGTATACCGTGAATATGTAGTAATTATTTTTTGATTTTTTGCTTACCTTTCTGATTTAATTATATTCCGACTAAAAGAATAACACGTTGCTTATGAATATATAATTTGTTTTTCTTATGCTGTGTGTTTTCTTATGCCTTGTTGTTGTTTTTTAATTATAACTGTAGTTTGTGTAGAAAACGACGGCGATTCTGATTGATTTTGATTTTTGGACAACACTTAAGCGGCTTAATTTTTCGTTTCCTTTATTTATTCTTTGCTTTAAGTTTAGTGATTTTTTCTTTTGTTGTTGTTGCTTTTGTTTTTAATATGCACCACAAATTTCTTAAACAAACCCACAGATACTCTCACACAAACACACACTCACACACATACACACTCATGTGTACTACGCACACTCATTGAAATAACCTCTCCGCTGAAGAACGACGAATACGAACATGCGACGACCAGGCTTAAGTGAAAAATTACCGGCATTCAGAAATTTTAGACCATTTCCTGGGTACATTTTGTTTTATTTAATAAACTTTTTTGTTTATTTTTTGGCTAAATATCTTTAATTTGAAATAAATCTAATGTATATGATTCAACAGATTTTGTTTGATTCACTTAGATTTAAATATGAAACAGCGAACAGCGAACCGAAAACGTTGGCAATCTTAGTGCAACCAACCATTTAATAAACATCACACAAAGAACGTCAAAATTCGCTGAATTCCGCTGATGAACTGAGCAAGCAATGAAATGTTCCTCATTGTTGAGATACATTTCTATACGAGCTTGAAAAACTGGCGCGATCGTTTGCTTCGGACTGTATCTGTGAGTTCGTTTTAGACGAATTTCATTTCGTAGTCATTCGCTTCGAAATAATTTGCTTGGTTTCTGTTTTATTTTCTTTTTGTATTTGTTTATGTCTTGCGCGTTTTGCTTTCGGCTATGGATCGGGGTACTTGGATGTGCCCTTTAACCCTTAGACGGCACGTCAAACAGACGGGTAACACACAATATAATTCGTTGTGCACTCAATTCAACTTTACATTTCCTTCAAAGTAGACAAATACAAAGAATGCTTCTGTTTTTTATTATAAAATGGAAACATTTTAGTTATTTATAATTTATTATTTATGTTTTTTTATAACTGCTGAAGCTATTATTTATAGTAGAAAATAATTGTTTATAGTCATGGCTAGAATATTTATGGATTTTGCAAAAAAATGCGAGTTAAATATTTTAAGTATTTTGAAAAAAGAATGGGCTCTACATTTACCTCATATCCATCGCAAAACAAATTTAAAAAAAAAATAGAGGGGCGTTCCAAAAGTAACGGACACTTTAAAATTGTAGAAGTGTTTCTCTGATTGGCACGAATATTGTTGTTGTAAAGTCTTAGAAATGTTTGTCCACCCAACAACAACAAAAATCGTGCCAATGACATAGTACCCTGACTATTGAAGCATACCTCATATTATAAGAGCTTGATTTAAAATTGTTTCAAATAGATATTTTGGAAGAGGTTTCCAAAAATACAAGTCAAAACCAAACTAAATTTTAGAGGTTTTACTAAAGTAACCTTATTTTTAGACTAAATCTATGCTCAGCAGATGCCTTGTATAAATGCTTGCGTTGTTTCCGAAAAAGGCTGATGATTAGGTTGGAGGTTGGAAAGATGGAATAGTGCCGGTGAAGATTTATTTTAAATTTCTGAAGCCTAAAACTGCCGGGGGACTCGCTCGCAGAAGGCTCCACAATTTAACTGTACGACAGAAAAACCAATTATCTCGGCAGCACGAGGTTCTATTGGGCATCAGCGAGGCAATGGTATAGGGCGTAGTGTAGTATATGGTGGCATATGGGCTCAGTGAGTTGCCCAAGTGGACCTGGGAAACACACGAGTTGATGGCATCAGGTCCTTCTTAAACACTTCCCATTGTAGTACCTGAATAGAAAGCTTAGGCAACTAACATTGCTTCGATGCCCAAGAGAGTTAAGAGAAGATGAAATGTTTTCATTCCCTATCAAATATATCGCGCGTCATAGAATTCGATCTATGAAGCTTCAAATACGATCTTGATCCTTAACATCCCTGCCCACATATGCGAATTGCACTCAATTTTCGATATAATATATGCGGTATAGATCATGTGAAGATCAGTTGGAGTGAATAATTTTTTGCGCCTTTTTAAAAAAACCTAGGCACTTGGCGGCTCCTTTCGAAACATCAAAAATTTCATCATTCCAACGAAAATCAGATCGGATTGCTGTGCCTAGAACGTTAAGAGCACTTGACTCCATAAAATCTACACCATTCATATTGAGGGGAGTTGAGAGCAATTCCTTCGTTAAAAGTATGTGTAAGGGTTAAAGCCATGTGCGCATCCGACACTCATTTAATTACATTGAGTGACTAACTTTGCTCGTCTCTATTTTTCGTCTCTTCGCTGTCTAGAGAACAAACAACTAAACAGAAAAAAAAAAAAAAATCAAAATCGAATTGAGCAACATGTGTTACACAAATCACAGGGAAGCAGTATTGCCAGAGTTAAAATATACTAAATGAATTTTAATTAATTTTTTCCTCTTATTCGCCTCTAACTTTTTCACTGCATAAATTAGAAAGAAATATTATGTTTTGCTTATACACACATACATACACAAATGTTCTGGTTCAATTTTAATTTTCCATTAAGATTTGCTCAGCAGAAGAAACATGCTTATTTAACATCTCTTTTTCTCTCAACAGGCTCAAGAAAAATCTCTCGAAAACCTGATGTAGAGATATCAACTCTATTAGTTTTTATTGTTACATATATGTACGTGGTAACACGAAATATTTGCGCTGCATAAAATAATGTAGCAGCGTTGTCCTGGGATAAAATTGCTTCTTGACAGTTTTGATAGAGCATAAAAAAATAATGTTTTTAACCCTTTAAAAATGCTTAAAAAAAGTAATCATGTCTGTTATCTTTATTTAAGAGCAATCAGAAATAAATACAATCCATAGTCTTAAGCATCCATTAAGGTAAAATATGTGCTAAAAGTATGTAGATGGTTACAAGAACTTGCACCCGATATTTTGAAATGTGACGCCAGTTCGAGAACAGTTTTTACATTCTCTAAAATCTAAATTTCGATCCATTTTCATTCGATATTCGACTTTTATTTCGACCGACAATTTTTAAATTCTTGAATTTTGAATTTCTTACAAGGCTTTACTTTTCGAAATCAATAATTACAATTTTTATTTTAACCCTCTAATGCATGATTTTTGAGTGCGAAACGCCCACTTTTACAAATTCAACTGAAAATAATAAAAAAATGCGCTAAGCTAGAAAAAAATTTCTGTTACAAACAATTTTACCCGAAGTGTACAGAACCGATATATAATCTATGATTTGATTTCTCATTTGGAAAAAGGTTTCAGCTCTAGACTTGAATACAAACGTAAGTGTGCCTAAAGACATTGTTATGCAGTAGAGGGCTAAGGCATGTTCCTGGCCCGCTCAGTATTCGAGTGAAAATTTAAAATTTGTTTACAGGAAAACGGTTAGAGATAATGGACATTTTTTTTGGGGTGAATAAATATACTAAAAAGTTATTAACATATTTTTCTTAATTTTTCAAATTTTTTATGTATGAAACTATAATAACTCTCGAAATCACATTTTTATACCTGTTTATCATCGTTACTCAAAATTACCTTATCCGATTATCTACAAATTTTAACCGCATAGTTTCCGTGTGAACTAAAATATTGTAAAAATTTTTATTTTTTCTATATTTTTTTGTACAAAAACCAAAAAAAAAACTTGCGTTTCTACGATTTTTTTCAAATTTTCATCCATTAAATTTTTTGTCGTTTGCCAAACTTAAAAATTTTAGTTTACACGATAACCATACTCATATTATTTATGATTTTTTTTCTAGGTGAAGCCAAACTTTAGTTATTATAGTTATTATTATTTTTGAGTTTTATTTTTTCTCAACAATAAACATTTTTTTCTCCATTTTTATTTTTTCGCTCAGAAATAAAGGTTTTTTCTCAATTTTTATTTTAGGCTCAAAAATAAAAATCACTTGACCTGATTTTTTCTTTTTTCCTCAAACATAAAACTCAAAACACCACACAGTTTGTTGCTGGCACATGTCAATTTTTATTCCCCAAACCTGAACAGGGGGCTTTAAGGGAGGGCCAGAGAAGGTTAATATGTATGACTGACCCCCATTCCTTTTGCAAAAGGAACATTTACCCTTGGAGACCTATTCCCTCCGACCACTCTTTAGGGGGGGCTCCAATACAAAGTTTATGATTTTTTGTATTTAATTCTCTACGCCTGAACATTAAAGGAAGCTCGGAGAGGGTTAATATGTGTGACTGACCTCCATTAATTTTGCAAAAGAAACATTTTCCTTTGGGGACCTAATCCCTCCGACCACTCCTTAGGGGGCTCCCATACAAATTTTATGATTTTTGTATAATTACTCCCTACACCTGAATAGGGATGTTTTAAGTAAGGGCTTGAGAGGGTTACTATGTATCATAAAACTATGTGATATGTAAAATTTTGTATCAAAAACATAAAGATATAAGGAAACTAAATGCAATGCAGAAATATACTCTGTGTACTCCTTTATTACGCTAAAAAGTTTGAAATATACTTTAAAATTTTGTACATTACAACTCTGTTACTTAGCAGCAGTCAGTGTTTGTCTTTTTGTTTAAGGTTGATGTTTCCAATATGAATATCAAAGACATACTCCATTCGAATGCTTCGAATTTTTATGGCAATATTATAATTACTCGATGTATAAACCATGCAGTTGAAAAGCTACCGTGTCCATACTATATTATAATTAATTGATTTTTCGTAACACTATGTTAAAAACACGCCAAAGCGTTTCACGGCGAGGTGTTTCATCGGCACATTGATTCATCGGTTTTACTCCCCATCGCGGCTAAAGAAGCTTCACTTCAATAATTAGAATTGAAAAACTGTGTATGCCCAGTACAAACCTCAGTGACATAACCTCAAAAGTAGCTTAAAAATTCATTTTAGGGGATATGTTATATATGGAGATATTTCAAAATATTGATAGAATGCAAAAAAAAAGGTTCAAGCGTTCAAATTCGTAAAAAGGAGGTCCCAAGCCGTCACAATCTATAAAATATTAAAATTTTCAAATTTTCAGGCTAGTATAATAAACAGGTAAAAAAATTTTGAAAAAAAAAAATAAAAGTATAAACAAAAAAGTTGACATCTCTATTCTTATAAATTTCTCAGATATATTTGCTTGCACACGACTTCAATTAGGTTAAAAAGAAATCGTATTCAACATTGAGTTTTTTTCTTTGGACTCATGTGTTTTTTTTTAATCTTTTTATCAATAGCGAATTTAATTTCTTATCTGTCATTTCCGTTCACAAGGTCGTTTGTGATATTGCAGATACGTGTGTGTGTGTGTGTTAAATTCGCTCTTCTGTACTTTGACTTTTTATTTATATTTTTTTCTTTTCCAATTAATTCCAAAACAGCTGTCAGTCATTTAACTTGAAACTGATTATCTTGTTTTTACATTTACCGTTGTGGTTGTTGTCGATGACGCACTGGCCTGAAAAAATCAAGTCGGTCGAGATAAAGCAATCTTATCGGTGCGTGCTCGTCAAAGATAGTTTTTGTGCTTAGCTTAAAAACATGTGGCATAATTTTAGGATCACTCTTAATTAGATTAGTTGGAACGAATGCTTGCTGGAATAATTATTGCTACACAAGGTTGATGGTTGAAGATTGGAAGGTATTTGAAAATAAAAATTAAAAATTATTATTTTGTTCTAAAAATTTAGTCAGAAAGTGTTGGAAAGTGTTACTTTGACATTGCTCTAAATTTTGGAAATACATATAAACAATCCGCTTAATTATATTTCATTTTATAATTGAGGCATAATTTTCAAAAAATAACCTGATGTTTCAGTTGAATATGGTTTAACGACATTAAAGTAAGTTAACTTAGATAAAATTTAAACTATTTGTTTCAAAAAAAGGTTCTGTTTTAACTTAATTTTAAGTTTATTGTACAATGAAATGTTTGCAATTGCCTATAATTTATCATCTGAGAAATCAGCATGTTTTGTTGAGATTATATTTAATTTATAATTAACATCGTGTTTTTGCAACAAACAAACATATTTTGCGTTAATAAATCAAAGAGTAAACATTCTAAATACAAGCAGCAACAATTACATTGCATTCAATTGGCGCAACAGCAGCAGCCGACACGACAGCAACAGCAACAATTAATTATTCAAATAAGAAAATATTCAAGTGTGTCGCAATGGCAGTTGAAAAATGTCTGTCAATGATTTTGTTTTATTACAAAACAATGAAAAAAAATTTATTCTGTTACCAAAAACATTTTTATTTTATACTTGAGTCAAAATTAAATTTCAATTAATAATGGGATCATTTAAGAATTGTGCGACGCAGAGCAGTTTTGAAAGAAGCTGCTGGTTACGACAGGTCGGGATACAGTTTATTCGGTAGACCATGAATTCTGTAAGAAATAATGTAACTCAAGTATAAGCTACTAGACCTAATAACTTTGCAAAAATAGTCTGATACGAATTGGTTGGAGCATGCTAGAAAAAAGAAGGTATTCTCGCGGCTTAAAATATTCTCGCGTTCTGAGTCGAAACTGTCAAAAACAAAACAAATAATTTTCAAATTTCAAAAAAAAAAACATTTCGGCACTTGAAAGGATTTTGACCGAGTTCCCTTTGACCAATTTGTGTTGTGCGTGTTATAAAATGTTTGTACACAAATGATCGAGAATTAGACCTAATAGTTTTTATGTCTACTCCGATCGGCTAAAGTGCATGTCCTCAAGAAGCTTGATATGGCATTATTTACTCTCTGAGGACTGCCATTGAAATGGTCTCAGCTGGGGCTCTAACCTGGTCTCGAATTGGCATTGAGTGGTACACGCAATTTTTTTTAGCGCACTCGAGAGTACAGCTGTCACTCACAAGTATTTTGTAACAAGAAATTTCAGTGCTTTTGTGAAAGCTTTTTATATTAAGTTTGTCAGACCGCTTATAATGCTCATAAGGAGGCGTAATAGGTTTTGAAATGTGTGTGTATTCTTGATTTGTCTATAATATTGTTTACCGTAGCACGTATATTTAGTGCGTTATAATTCATGTAACAAATTTGGAGTTTCGTTGCTTAGACAGGATCTCTCTGCGTCTTTAACTTTATTTATTTTTTAACCGATTTCAAAGTAGTCTTATGTTGTTGGTTTTTTTTTTGTTGTTTTTTTTTTTAATGTATGTACATCGCCCGATTGCCGTAATTATTTGTCAACAGATAGAGAACTCGGAAGTGCCCATCTAAAAAATTGGACAGTATTTCACATAGGGGCGTGTCACTATTAGAAAAACCTTGTATCTTGATTAATATTGTTACTAGGGTACTGCAATTTAGTACAGGGATAGAACAAATTATTACAAATAATGGTTCAGAAACTTAGAATACATTCGACAAATGGCCGTATTATAAAAAGCCTGTACCTCGGTTAATATTGAGATTAGGGTACTAAGATATGGTACAGGGTTAGGAAGAATTGTTACAAATAACGGTCATGAAATGGGCAAAATTTGACAAAGGGGTGTGGAAATATTAAAAAAACTATCTATCTCGAATAATATTGACACTAGGGTACTAAAATTTAGTACAGGGATAGGCATAATAATTAAAAATTAAGGTCAAGTAAGTGGGCATTATTCGACAAAGGGTTCGGCAATATTAAAAAACACTGTCTCGAAAAGTATTGATACTAAGGTAATAAAATTCGTTACAAAATGGGTAGAATTATTAAAAAACAATATGAAGAAAGTGGGCGGAATCCGATAAAGGGCGTGTCGTCATTAAAAACACTGTATCTTAGTTAATATTGACACTAGGGTACTAATATTTGATACGAGGGTAGGGTGCGTAGGTACATTACAAAAGTGGCGGGATTATATATAAGATATGTCACTTAAAGGAAACAACTGTAAATCGGTTAATATTGATACTTGGGTACTGAAATTTGGTACTGGGCTGGATATAATCATTATAAACTACGATCAATATAGTGGGTGGGATTCGAAAAAGGGCATGATTTTATAACAAAAATTGTAAAGTGAGAAAAATTGAAAATAGTCAGCAAATTTTCAGAAACTAATAAAACTAATTTTTTAAGAACAAAGTTTCATACATCATATTTTCCTTAAGAATAATATAAGATAAAATTTATCATCTCTAAAAAGGATAATTTAAAAACTTTTTACCAAAATAAAAAAATCGACGTAAAAAATAATTTTAAATTACTTTTCCTATTAATTTCTTGGTCAAATTATTTATAAATATTATTATATTGTAAATCTTATTATTTTAACCTATACTACTCACTGAAAACCAATTCCATGCAACGGCGATGCGTTTTTTTCAACTTTTTTGGGTACCTGCCCGATAAATCAAACGTTGTCATGTCAAAAAGCTAAAATATTTTATTTTCAAAAGACTATGGGCGTGTCCACAATACCGTAAACTTTATTTAAAAAAGTAAAATTTCAGATTCAAAAGTTCAAAAAATTCGAAGCTCAAATTCGAAAATGAGCTAAATCGGACAAAACTCAACCCTACATTCTACAAATTGCACAAAAATCAATTCAATCATTTGAAATTTTACAAATGAGATTTGATTCCAAATGTGCATTCAAATTTTGAAATTTGTCAAAATTGCATGAAAACCATGCTTACCTCCCATACAAAGTGACGTCATCAAAATGGCAAAATCTTTTAAAACCCTACAAAAATTTATTACTTAAACACTTGAAATTCTACACATGAGCTTTGGTTGAGTTTTGAGCACTTAGTTGAAAATTTGGCAAAAATGGATGAAAACCATGCCCAGCCTTCATAGGAAGTGACGTCATCAAAGTGGCAAAATATTTGGCATAAATGCCAATAAATGGCACTTGAATTTCTGCACATGAGCTTCGGTTGAGTTTTGAGCACATACGTACGCTAAATTGGAAATTTGGCAAAATCGGTTAAAAACCATGTCCATCTCCCAAAGGAAGTTATTCAATCGGAAAGGATAAAACTAAAAAAAAAATCGCAAAATTAATTAAGAAACTTGAAATTCTACACAAAAGCTTTAATATCAAATACGTTTAGTTTGAAATTAGTCCAAATCGAATGAAAATTACGCCTACTTCCCATACAAAGTGACGTCATCAAAAAAGCAAAATCTTCATAAATTCCACAAAAATCAATGTATTGACTTGATATTTAAAACATAAGCTTTGATACTTAAAACGTATAATGAGATCAAAAATTTAGATAAATTCTTTAAAAACCACGCCTTCCTCACATTCAGACTGACGTCGTCAAAATAATAAAATTTATCTAAATTCGGATGTTATGTATTTTATCTTCAACCAAGTAGAAGATCATAATTTGTTTACTAGTTTAGATTAAATTTAGTTTAAATTTAGAAATTTTGTAATTTTAGGAAAAAATTGAAAATTGTCGTTAGTGTAAAAAAAAAAAAAACAAAGAGTTTTAAGTTCTCTGTCTCTCTTGTGAAAACTTGCGAATAATGATGACCATAACGTACTATAATGTATGGATATCGCATTTCCAGTAAAATGTGTACTATTTCTCAGATCCTGCTGCATATAAATTGCCTGAGTACGTCACCTACTATTTAAGTCTTCATTGTTGTTGTTGTTTTTGAAAATCGTGCATTTATTGTTGTTCAATCTCTTAGTTTTGATTAAATTGTTGATTTCTTGTTTGTATTGTAATTTGTCAAGCGCTGCATTAATTCCTATTGTTGATCACACACAAACACACACACATAAATTCATGCGACCACTCCAATGTGTCATTTGTGCTGAATTATTGTCATCATGGCGCTCCGTTGCACGTTGTTCTTATTTCATTCCATGGCGAATGTTTGGCAGTCGGCGGCGGGTGCCTAAATGCCTTGTTTGATTGATTGTGCACAAGAGGCTTGGCTCAAGTTTAGACGACGGCGTCTTAGTTGCTGTTGTTATTGTTTTTGTTGTTGTTGTTATTGCTGTTGCTGTTGCTGCTGCTGATGTTGCTGTGCTGCAGCATTATTAAAGCTAAAGTCGTGCTCCTGCTGCGTTGCTCTTGTCTGCTGCTTGTTGTTAATGCATTTGTTTTTTCCTCCACTAATTGGAGCATTTGTTCAATGTTATTTATTATTGTTGTTGTTGTTGGTTTTGTTGTTGTTGTTGTTGTAACTAAGTTGAGTCAATTATATTATTAGCTGCTTTAATTAATGACACTCTGAGGTAATCAATTTGTAATTAAATTATATCATTTGCATATCGAATCAATATCAACTCCTGCCTCAATATGTTTTGAACATGTTCCAATATATCACGTTTAATGAATTCCAAACGAAGGTGTTAAAGTTTTACATCATCGATTTTATTAGAACACGCTTATTTGTAGATGCGGCTGTAATATTGTAGATATGTATCATACATATGTCATTCGATGGAAAATCAATTAAGACAAAAGTGGCGAGAATATTTAATCGAATATGTAATCGATCTTAATAGAAGAGATAGAACAGCACATTTTATTTAAATTTAAATTTTAAATTTTTATAAAAATTTAATTAAGCTGACACCACCAACAACAACAAACAATCGAATTCCTTCAAATCAGGAAGATTTTCTATGAAAATCTCAAAGCATTTAATAGCAACAGCATTCCATCAAATTATTGACAAATCAAAAACTTGTCTTACTCTGAGATTAACATTGATAAATCTGCAGAAAATGTTAATTAACAGAAAATGTTAATCATACGCCTCGGTGCGCTATGCAAAGAAAAAGGAAAACAAACGCAAATAAATGACAGCTACAACAAAACTTTTTGCAATAAAAGCCATCAATTAAGTTGCAAATTGATCGAATGACAAATGTATGCACTCAAACATAAACACTCACACACACAAAACTATCACACTGACGCACACAGCTATTCGTAGCTACGTCGCGCAGACACAGCTCATCATTATTATGCAAATCGAAGGAGTGGAGCGGGGTGGAGGGGCTCAGAAAAATGAGTTTATGATTATTTTAAACGCACTTGACTTAAATTGCGGCTTAAGCGGTGCGCATGCGCACCAACAACAACAACAATAACAATAACAACAAAATACTTATGATTATTGTTACTTTATTGTTATTGTAAAAATATGCAAATGTAAACGCTGGCGAATGCCGTATCTGCTACGTTTGCCGTGCCCGCTATTGCATTATTGTTGTAGTTGTCAATTTTTTAGTTTCCGCTTATTTCAATTTCATTTTATTGGTTTCAAACAAAACAAACGAGTCAAACAAAAAGAAAAATACAGCGAGATTGCCTAAAAGTAGGCCAAAAGTAACGGTATTTAGTACTTAAATTCACTGAAACGTCAACTATTGATAAAAAAGTGATGACACTGTGGAGTTAATTAAAAGTAGAAATAAAAAAAAAACTTCGGTCAATGTAATATTATAAATATATAATAAGTTAGTTATTTATAATAAGTAAGTAAGTAAGTTATATATTATTAATATTAATTATAAGTTATATATAATTTATATATAACAATCAACAATCTAGAATAGAGATAAAAAACGTCATCTTATGGCTTGAAATGCTTTTGATTATTCATTATATTCTCCCAGGAGCTCAATACACTTGTTCCGACGATCCTCTAATTTATGAATCCCATCGGTGTAGTGGCCTTTCGGAAGGTCTCTAAAATACCCTTCTGCCGCTGCTATCATCTCTTCGTTTGATGAAAATCGTTTTCCACGCATGAATTTTTTTAAGATGTGAATACAGCCAGAAGTCAGGAGGAGTTAGATCTGGCGAAAAGAGTGGATGTTCCAATAATTCGTTCTTTAATTCACTGATTTTACCGATAATTTTTTTTTACTTTTGTGAGCAGGTGCGTTGTCCTGATGAAAAATTACTTTTTTCTTCTGTAAAACGGGTCTTTTTAAACGAATCTTTTCGTTGAGCTGATCCAAAAGGTTGGAATAATATTCAGAATTGATTGTTTTTGCAGTTTGGAGATAACCCACCAACGATAATGCCATAACCTTATTTGTAAATTTTTGAACACGAACTTGCTTAGGAGCCGAAGCACCAGGTTCACACCACTCTTTAGCGTTTTGTTTTGATTCAGGATCATGATGTTAGTCCCAAGTCTTATCCATGGTGATGAATCGACGTATAAAATTACTTTTAAAACGCTCCAAATGTTGCTAAAAAAGTCTTATTCGCATGTATTTTTGTTCCATTGTTAGCGAATGGGGGACCAATTGTGCGAATACCTTTTTGAAACCAAAAACTTCACTTAAAAAATGGCACACTGCCCAATGAGATGTCTACGGCTTCTACTAAATCTCTCTCAGTCAAACGACGATCATACAAAGATCGACATATCTTGTATTTTTGCTATGATTTCTTCAAGACTTTTACGACCACGTTCAAACTCAGCAACCCAGTTATACCCAGTTGTACCATTTGATGAGTTGTTGTCTATCTATATCTATATCTATCTATCTATATCTATACTTCTCTACTATTATATAAAATGAAAGCGAACATTTTTTGTGTCCGCAAAACTCCAAAAGTACTGGTCCGATTTTTTTGAAATAAGTTTTAAAATATCACATTTGTGCTAAAAAAGGTTCATTGGTTATTTTCTTTTCGAAATTTCAATAATAAGTATCTTTAATTAAAGTGTTAAGTTTTTTAAAAAATCATCCACAATGCCATGCATTGCTTGATCGTTAGCTTTTCATGCGTTTGTGCTGCGAGAGCCTCAATAAACTGCATTGTTGCTCTCTACTATATTCTTTTTGTTCTCAGCAAGCACAAAACAACAAAACAAACAAACAAATACATATGCATGCATACTTTGCTGCGCTTAAAGCTAATTGGATCGAAGTACATTCTAATAAGTATGTTCAAAGTAGTTTTGATGTGGAGAATTAATCTAACACAGTTTTGTTAAAAGGGTATTCATTGAGCACCTTTAGCATGTTGAGGATTTTTTTGATGAGAATGAGATTCAATCCGACTTGATGTATGTATGTATGTTTGTATGTACGTATGTTTATTTGTTTCGCTGCATGCAACTTTTCTACACATGTTTTGACGGTGGTTTTCCTGTAATTTATAAATGAACAAAAGGAACGGGTGACTTTTTACTTTATAGAATTGACATTGTGTGATTCAATAAGTTTTTTTATAAATAAACAATATAATTGGGACGGGCATAGGAAAAGGGGTTATGGCTTCGACCACACAAGTCAAATTTTTGATATTGAATAGCTTTGGAACTAAACGTCGCATGACAATAAAACTCAGCATGGAGTTACTAATTGCCAAAGTCTATTTACTGAAAAACTGATATGTGCATTGGAAAAGGGGGTGTGGCCCGATTCTCTGTATAGAATAGCTATGGAAGCTAAGATCACAGGACATTGAAACTCATAATGAAATTGTCACCTGGGAGTGATGTTCTGCTACTGGGAAACTGTAACGTTCAGTGGAACATGAGTGTGGTGTCAGACTAAGGGACTAATAAAAGTTTTGAATTTACTTATTGTTTCAAATATACTTGCCGGGTGCAGCAACGCGCGCCGGGTATCGCTAGTATAAGTATAAGACAGAGTTGTCAGATCTACATCACACTTTACGCCTGTTCATAAGAGAGCAAAACAATTTTTTAGAAAAATAAAATGGCGGACGTACTACCGCCATCTATGTGTGATTCTAGAAACGTATTGTATCAACCAGTATATAATAAGCATGATGCCAAAATAGCGTTTTTTTTTTATTTTTTTTTTTTGTTCTTTAAGTGGATGGAGAGGCATATCTTATTCATGTTAATTTAGAGGTTTTTTAGAGGTTACGTGCGATAAATCTAAATTTGAATATTTAAACTAACCAATTTGTATGTACAATGTACTAAATGTTCAAAGTTTACAATCTAAACTAATTTTTTTGTAAGACATTTTAACTGTCAAATCTGATTTTTAATTGCGAATTATTAGATTTAAATGGTCACAATATAATCCTATAAAGAAAGAAATTCTTTTAAACATCTAGATATCGAGGACCCTGTATACCAGCACATTTTATAAGTACTACAATATGAAGCTTCATAAACACCCTCTCTAATGAAGCTATCGCATGTCTGAATAAAAAACTGGAAAAAAGTTTTTTTGTTTTTTGCATCATGTTATTTATAATATCCGGATTTATGAAGGTTTTATTATTTTGATGTCGTCAGCTTGTATGAAGAATTGGCGTGCTTTTTATTCGAACGAATTGGCCATTTCAGCCCTTGAAAGGAGTTTGACCGAGCTTCTTATGATCGAATTGTGTTTTCTGTCAGATGGGGTTCAACCCTGATCTCCAATTGGCATCGAGTGGCCCACGCATTTTTTGATGCACTTGGCCACGGTCGCCAGTCAATGTACGAATTTTAAAAGGTTTTAGAAAACAAATTAAAAAACTATTATTTACAATATTTTCGAATACTTTTGCACTGGAGCGGATCTGGACCGACAGATCAGGTACTTGTAAAATTTTATAACAGGCAGATCAGGAACTTAAGCTATACTAAACTCTTATTAAAAGAAAAAAAAAGATACAGCAGTTTCGACTATGTCTTAACACAAGACGTAGAATTATGTAATACTTAAATAAGAAACAATCGAGTTATATTGATACTAATCCATAGAAAAAGTTGGTACAATTTTTTCAACTTGTTTTGTTGGGTGGTTTTATGTGGTAGATTTCGCATTCAATGGCTAACAACTATAAGCTTGCATTTAAAATAACAATTATAAAACCATGCCGTAGACCCGCCCCTCCCCGCCAAAATTAAGCCCTCTCCTCTCACAATTAAATAACCATTATAAATCCATGCCGCAGCCGCACCTCCGCTGACGTTTTTTCTAAACGGAAATCGGTAGTGCTCGATTTTTTTAAAAAAGCATGCCCCCCTCAAAACTAATTTTGATTCTGTTAAAAACAACATTCTGTTAAAAACAACATGCCCCCAAAAGTATGCTTTTTTTAATTATAAGATTTATGTCTTCGCTACGCTACGCTGGATGGCGCTGTCTTCACAAGAACCATGCGCACAGCAAAAAAAAACATCAAATGTTGGCTTTATATTTCATATAATTGTGTAAAATTTATATAAGTTAGAGAGTTCAAACATGAATTTTTCTTCCAGTGAGGATCAAGTAGATCAACAAGTGCTAATATCAACATTGTACGATCAGTATTTTAGGCAGACCAAAGGCTCAAAGTGTGACCTAAAAACGTTATCAACCGCCCTACTAACCTTCGAGAATGACGTAATTTTACGTCAAAATTGTACACCTGCGACTACTATAAGTGTCTAATCTCTTGGTAAATCTGCATGTTTAAGTTGTTTTCAATGGTAAATCGATTTCAATGGTGATTTTGGTAAAAAATTCTACCGTAAGATGCGCTCTAGTGCAAAAGTAGTCGAAAATATTGTAAATAATGGTTTTTTTAATTTTTATGCTGACACTCCGCTGTTCTCGGTCAATTGTGTACAAACTTAATAACACGCACAACACAATTGATCATAAGAAGCTAGGTCAAAGTCCTTTCAAGGGCTGAAGTGACCAGTTATTTATTTTTTCTTATTTTCACTCCTGTACGTGTTTGATCCCTTCGAAAATTTGCATACATAAGTTGTTTTAAATGGTTAATCGAGAGATATGGTGGTTTTTGTAAAAAAGTGTACTTCAAGGTGGGCTCCAGTACAAATTTAATCGAAAATATGGTAAATAATGATTTTTATATCTATGCTGACACTTCTGAACGTAGTTCGATCTTTCTGATGTTCTGAAAATCTGTTCTGAAAATAAGTTGCTTTCAATGGTCAATCTATATCTATAATGGTTTTTGCAAAAAAACTTTACTGTAAAATGGGCTCCAGTACAAAATTAGTTGAATATAGGGAAAATAATGGTTTTTTTATTTCTATGCTGACACTTTCGTACGTATTCCAATCTCTCTGAAAATTTGCATGCATAAGTTGTTTTTAATAGTGAATCGAGATCTATGGTGTTTTTTATAAAAAAAATTACCGTTAGATAGGCTCCAGTACAAAAACACACGATTTTCATAGAAAAGCGCTATTTTGGGAACCAGGAATTTATTAAAAAAAAATAATTTCTGCATTGTCTTTCTGTCCTATTTCATTATTTAGGGGTGGAATTTGGTGTTAATTTTTCGATACACACTAATGGATATGCATATCTCCATGTCTTATCTCCGATTTATTCTGGGGAAAATTTGTCTTTCTTAAGTTGACCTGAAAATAAAAATTCCTAATTTTGAAGCCAGTTGCACTGACAAGACTTAGTAGAGATGTTAATATTATCCGTGCAAAGTACAAAGTTCAAAATTATTGGGAATATAAAGTGTCTACGCCCGCTTCCAAGATACCCACAAAAACTTAAGCGATGTGGTGATCCTGACTATTAGGTCATTGATACAATATGGAATGGGAATTGTTGTTATTTATAAGCAAGCGTCAGACAATAAGCGAGAATAGTTAACTAAAAGGTATTTAAATGTGTGTGAGATATTCACTAATTTTTTTCTTTGTTTTTTTTTTTTAATTTGAGATAATACGAAACATTACCGTTCAAATCTCAGCACTTGCTTTGCATATTCATTGATTTGAAAATAGTCCTTAACGCTATAGATAATTTTTTGGGTGAAATTTTAATTAAATTTCCAGCAGTTATCCAGCGTTGTCTATAGTCGTTAGTCCATTAAATTTTATATAGGTGTAAACACAAGATCCGACCAAAAGTTTGTCAAATTATAGTCTCAGAAATGCCAAGACGATTGTGAACTATGAATTTTTATAATAATAATAATATTTATAAAATTAAGTGTGCTACTATTTGTATGTTGAGCGTTACAAATGTATTTAACCAATCCATTGCAATGCATTGCACCAATATCGCAGTCGGTCAATCACAATGAACGCCTTTTTGTTGTTACAATGTTTCATTAATTGCGCTAATTTATAAGATGTCGTTGCACAAACATAAAAAAAAAAACAGAACTTATAATCAAAACAACTGTACTTTTTTTTTTATTAAGCTTTTATATGGTGCTTAAGCCGCAATCGAGTCCGCTCCTGAGCTCAATTAGCACAAACATGGGTGTCAACATGATTTTGACCCCTGTTCACATTTGCATGCAGTGGCATGGCGCATGACGTCAGTGAGTGTGTATAAATGTGTCAGCGAGAGTGTGTTTTGCGCAGGCGCGGCGAGTATTTATTTATTGATTTTAGCAAATTGTTTCTTTTTGAATGTGGACATAATCGGAAAAATTTTAATTACTATCGTTTTATTCCGCTAATAACCACAGATCGCAATTAAATTTGGTTTTGGAAAGCATGTATTTTTCTCTTTTAAAGTTACTACACATGATAAAATTATACCAGGTAGAAGTGACAGTTTTTTCATCTTGCTTCAACTATCAAAAAATAGAAAACAAAATAGAGAGAAAACATAACAAAAATAGAAAACAAAATTTTATATCTGCTTGATAAAAATAAAAACGTTTGCCACAAATATCACATAAATTTGATGTTTTTCACATTTTTTTAATTAAAGAATTTAAAAAATTTAATGCATGATATGATACAATAATTTCTGTTTCATTCTAAAATTGTGTCCTAATTTAATGTAAGATCCTAATTTATGTAATTCACAATGTTAATATTGCTTGTTTCACTCTTCGTTGTTTTGAATGAACAACTTTTGTTGACAGTTGGTGCAAGATGCCCGTTAGGAAATAGCCAGCTGTCAAGGGCAGCTTATAATTATTGTATCATGTGACTACACACCATCAGAGCTGTAAAAGGATTGAATCATTTCAGAATTCACACACTTTTAATGCATTCAAATTGCATCAACCAGATTACAATCTTATGCCTCTATTGCATTAATGAATTACAGACGAAAACTTCATGATTCTTTAAACTTAAGAGAATGCACACCCAATGCTCTGTAAGGAATGGCACTTTGAAAAATATCAATCGCATTCTTGTAGGCTTAAAAAATATGATGAATGCACTCAGTATTATCATTCTTTTCAACTCTGAAACACTGGAAGTTTTATTTATTACCATGAAGTATTACTTACTATAAACCATACAGATTGCTACTGAATGGAAATTGTCATTTTAAATCTGTGAGGCTGCAGCCATCGACGGCTGCATTCATCAAAATTGCAATTGCAGTAATCGGCTGCAGCAATAGGTGACTGCATTCATTAAATTTTCAATTCAGTGTGAATTCTTTACGTTTTGCAATTCATGTCTTGAAAACAATTTTAATCAGCCTAAAGGCTTAAGTCTAAAGACTTCACACTCTGAATGCTACAAAAAAGGATTTGAGCTTTTGAAAAATTATACAAGAGAATGAAAAGTGAAATGAATTCACACTTTTACAGCTCTGTACACCATATAGACAAGGGCGTCCACAGGGGGAGTAGCGGGCACTTCCCCCTTCCCCTGGACTGGAAAAATTTTATATATTTTTATTTCTTATGTGTATATGTTACATTTCCATATCATCATTTTCATATACGTGCTCACCAATGTATACCTTTGACCCCCTCTCGCCTTGAAAAATTTCTACGGGTGCCTATGTATATAGCTATATATACTTATATTTGTGTCTTTATCAAACTTGAAATTTTATAATTTGGCTGTATCGTAGACGCACCCATAGGTTTTGACGTGTCCACGAATTTTTTTTTTTCAGCTTGTCGGAACTTCGTTAGATTTTTGTTGTTATTGCTTTTGTGGCTGTTGTTGTTAGTGTTACTTTTGCTTTTGCTTTGCTTTTGCTTTTGCTTTGCTTTGCTTTTGCTTTTGCTTTTGCTTTTGCTTTGCTTTTGCTTTGCCTTTTCTTTGCTTTTGCTTTGCTTTTGCTTTGATTTTGATTTTGCTTTTGCTTTTGCTTTTGCTTTTGTTTTGATTTTGCTTTTACTTTAACTTTTACTTGTTTTTTCTTTTGCTTTTGTTTTTGTTTTTGTTTTTGCTTTTGGTTTTGGTTTTGGTTTTGGTTTTGCTTTTGCTTTTGATTTTGCCTTTGCCTTTGCCTTTGCCTTTGCTTTTGCTTTTGCTTTTGCTTTTGCTTTTGCTCTTGCTCTGGCTCTTGCTCTTGCTTTCGTTTCTACATTGGTTGTGCTTTTCTGTGGTTGGTGCATTAACTTTCCCTTAGCTGTATACACTAAATCCATGCAACAATGATGCATTTACGTTACGCAAAGTGGTTTCCTGCCGGGCCTCATAACACCATAATTTTTTTTTGTTCATTGTACCAAGTGACGGAAGAACTCACTTTCATTTTCCTTCCATACAATTTACCACTGCGCCAGTAGCCACAGAATTAAAATTCCATGCAACGTTTCTTCATTGTTGTAGCATTTTCACTGCAACCCTAAAATTATTGCCATCTGAAGTCATTACGAAAAAAATTTTTTTAATATTTTCGTTGTGAGGCTTAAAAGCACATTTATGCTGTCGTAAAATAAAATTTGCCGTAGAACGTCTCCTGAGCGAGTAGCGATTCCATGCAACGATACTACATTTCTGTTGCATAAGCTGCTATCACAATCTGAAGATGTCAGAAATTTTTTTTAAATTTTGTCGTTAGATAAAGTATAAATCCTTAATTTTTGCTTTTAAACATTTAGCGCAGCTCATATACTAACCAAATAATGAAACGCCGTTGCATGAATGTGATGGGTCTTTGAGCGGCTCTCTCTCTCTGTGTTCCCATGACGTCAGTAATTTTTCGTCTAATTTTTTTGCGGGGGCTTAGAGCAGCCCTTTATTGACGTATTATATTTTGTATCCTAGCACTAATACTCAGTGAGTAATAATCCCATGTAACAAATTTGCAGTTTCTTTGCTTAAGCAGCGCCCTCCAAGTCTGGAAAAGTCTTTAATTTTGTTTTTATTTTTGTTGTTGTACTTTTATTTTAATCATAGCACCTATACTTAGCGAGTAATAATTCAATGCAACGCCGATGCATTTTGAAAAAATGCCTTGTTTAATTTTTTTGAAACGTAACCTTGTCACGTGAAAAAAATTTGGTCTTTATACTTATTCCTGAAATATATGTAGCAACACTTGCGAGTTTTGACATTTTTTTTTCATAATAATTAGTTTTAAAAAAAGTTTTTTGAAAGTTTTTCACCGAAGGACTTCTTATTACACCAATCTGCTAGGATTGGTTCAGATTGGTCTCAAGATTGGTCGGACCATCTTATAAGATGGCCAACTGCGCTAAATAACGACTTGAAAACAGAAAGTAAAAAACAACAAAAATCGCCATGAAGTGAATAACACAGTGAGATGGACAATTTAAATATTAACATTGTCACACCTTGTTTGCTTAATTATTATCAAGACAAATAAACATATTTCGAAATCATGACTGGGGCGGATTGGGGAGTGAACACCACTTGAGCAAACCCACAGCTACTAGAGCTACCGGGGCAAGTTAGTAGTTTGAATATATTAACAATACGATCGCGTGTAAACTGCTGATAAACAATTCGTTACTTGAGAGAAGCTGTGGAAATATAAACAACACACTAAGAGTTGACAACACTTAAGAGATAACAAATAAATGGGGAAAAAAATTAAAAAAATAAATTAACTCAACTCATAAGACAAAAATCTTAAATATGCAAATTTAAATGAGTTGCTGCTTAAAAGCTAAAAGCTTAGGTTGCTGCTATTGTCGCTGTTGTTGTTGTTGTTGTAGTTGTTGTCGCGCTTGTCATTTTTGCTGACAATATCTTCATCAGCGACAACATTAAATATCGCCGTCATCGTCATTTTGCATTACTTAATATTATTCCAGATTAGATTAAAGCGTGCACCGTAGCAGCAGCAACAGCAGCAGCATTAAAATGATGATTCCCCCTTTGCTCCTGCACGCCTTCTGCACCGCCTCTGAACTGCTTTTTTGAATTGAAAATTAAGTAATGTGCAAAAATAGCTTTTATTTCTGGATGTTTTTTTTCCTATTTCTTTTTGTTTTTGTTATTTTGTGGTTATGTTTTGTTTACTTGTTGGTTTGTTTATTTGTTATTCAAACTCATTTCAAATACAACATTCACACCCACACCTCATTTCTTGTCACAGCAAACTGACTTTTTTCTTCTTAACATACTATCTGTCGGTCTTTATGTTTGTCTGCCGGCTTGTCTGTCGGTTTGTCTAACCATTCGTTTACTTGACTGAATGCGCCTGCCTGGTTGTCTATCTGTCCAGATGCTATCTGTTTGTTTATTTATTGTTTTAAGCAAAGTCAATATTTTTCAGATACATTTCATCATCTTTCTATCTAACGATCGAGCAAATGATCGCACAAATGAACGAATGACATTTGAACGTTGATGACAACAGGAGAAAAAAAAAGTAAAAAACAGAGAAAATCAACAACATCAACATCAACATCAACGATAATAAGAACAATTGTGATCGATGAACATTTTTTAAATTTTTATTAGCGGCTGTTGAAATAATTAGGCACGCCTGAGAAAAAAAAAATTGTTTACAAAAGATTTATTATATTAGCTGATTTTAATGACCGATATTGTTAACTGATTTTTAATTGGCTCCATGAAGTATGATAAGCTCACAAGCTTAAAAATAAAAACAAAGCCCGTTAAGAGCAACGCAAGTAATGTTTAATGTTAGCTGGTAATCAATAGAACCATGAGTCAAAACTCTAGGATGCGAGAACGAGAGTCATAGCTTATTAGATCCCAAAGGTAGTTTGAATTAAGTTTGAACACGACCCATTTCTTAAATTTAAAAACTATGGTGCAAATAAGCGGGTGGTTCACTAGAAGTTATTATGAGTTATGCCGAAAAATATAAATTAAAAAGTTAAAGCATACTGGTGGCACTGCCAAATAGTGCTGTCAGATAGGGGGAATTTTCCTTTTTTATGGTACTTTTGATTGCAATTTTAAGTTGAAGAGAAAATGGTACTTATCAGTTCTTTGGGAAATTTCCAAATATTAAATAACCTTAAATCTTAATTTGCTCTTAACCATTGAGAAAATTTAAAAATCATTATCCGTTAACTGTACACTTAGAAAGGAACTGTGCAAAAAATCTTTTATTCAAATCACTTTCTGTTAAGGTCACCTTCTAACTTGAAATATTTTTTTTGCGAATTTTTTTTGGCTTATATGAACTAACATGGTATTGGGAACATACTGTGAAAATTTCTAGCAAATCCACCGAGTAGAATATTCTTGCAAACACAGTAGTAATGAAATGTTGTTTTCTTAAAATGTTGCTTTTGGTTTAATTTTTAAATATATATCCTCAGGAACTTTTTTGAAAACCACGTCTTCGGACATTTTCCACTAACTTCTCGGAAACCAATCATACGATTTGGATGAACTTTTTGATATGTAATATCTTACCGATCGGTATCCAGCATGTGGAAGCTATGTCTTCAAATGCGACGGTTATCCGTAACAGGAAGTCGAGGAAGTAAGCGCCATTCAATTTATCACACAATTAATTGTAGAGCTTCCAACATTGTTCACACAGTGCCTGTTAGGTTCGAATAGCTGCTACACAAACCACAAACATGTGTTTTAAACACAAACCACATTGATATCTGTTTTAAATCACAGTAAACTGAACGAAGCCACAATTTTTCTTAAATTTTATAAAACTACAGTGCATGCTACTATTTAGTGTAGACACAAACCTGTGTAGCCTTCACCCAGCGGCTACTAGCTCAACATCAAGAGTTCCTTCGCCAAATGTCAAAATAAAATAAAAATAATAACCTTATTTTTTTCCAACATGGAAAGTAAAAAATAACAGCTGTTTTGGCATACACATATTTTAAATATATATAAATCTAATTTGATTATAATAATTTTGTGATTTACAAAGATGGGTAAATCCAGAGCAGAGTATATACGAGATTACCGGCAGAAAAAAAGTGAGGAAAAAGTTAAAGTTGGAAAGGTAAAGCCGAGGTATATTAAGGAAGGTAGAGTTAGTAGTTGAAATTCTCTCTTGTGGTGGGTACAGCACCTGTCAAAATCGGCTATTGAACGAATAAAAGCAAAACAAATAACAAAATTTACCAATTAGACTTGTGTTGTTCATGAAAATTATTTAAGCGATTTAATGCCCAGAAGTTGTGCAATTTGTAAGAAGCCTTTTCAAAAAGAAAATGGCTCGTCTTTTAGTATGCTTCTTAATGAAGTAAGACACAATCTCTGGAACGTTGCTTGTTCCACAACATGTTCCCAATCAGCGCGGGTCTGCGAAAAATATTTTTATAAAACGGATTTTATAAATCCTCCGGGGAATAATTGCGGTCCACTCCGGTTGAAGCCAGAAGCAGTGCCTTTCTTAGTGTTATTTTACCTTCACGATAAATACTAAAAATAAACATTCAGCACGCACAAAAGTGAAAACTATGAATTTTAACACATTTGACAGTTTTCTATTCACTGTTTTTTTTTTACGCTTTTCTTATGTTTGACAGCTACTGTACCCATCACTCCGAGACGAGACTACCTTGTTGAATTTACCTTGGGTAAAGCCAAAAAAAAAAATTGAGAATAATACAACTCAGCGTAACAGACACTTGCAGAATGTTTTTAAAACTTATCAGATGATTTTAATCACTAAAAATATTTCTTAACCAGGGTTATTACCAAGGCAGACAATGGCAAACCTCAGTGAGTAAAAACTGCTATGAAAAGCTTCTTTAGCACATGAGCCGTTCGGGATGGGCATAAAGCTTGTAGGTCTATTTCAATCGACCATTTGTGTTCAAACATTTCGTAAAAAGCAAGATCATAAGAAGCTCGGTCAAAAGTCCTTTCAAGGGCTGAAACGGCCATTTCGTTTTTTTTTTATTACCAAGGTGAGGTGTCAGATGTTACATATCATATGCGACTACTGTAAGGCTCGCTCGTTTTCTTTTTCGTGATAGTCAACACCAGAGCTGTAAAAGTGTGAATTCATTTTCACTTTTCATTCTCTTGTATAAATTGCCAAAAGTGTGAAGTGGCGTCCGTGGCGTAGTTGGTTAAAGTGCGTGGCCGCTATGTCAAAGAACCTGGAGACCCAGGTTCGAACCCCAGCAGCGACAGAAAATTATTTGAATTAAATAATTTTTCTGTACGGCCGCCACCTTAAATACCGAATTGCAAAAACGGATAAAACAGAAAATGCGTGGAACGACTATAAAGCAATAAGAAATATATATAAAAATAAAATTGAAATTGAAAAAAACAAATATGTAAAT
Source organism: Pherbina coryleti (assembly GCA_943735915.1). NCBI lineage: Eukaryota > Metazoa > Arthropoda > Insecta > Diptera > Sciomyzidae > Pherbina > Pherbina coryleti. The sequence continues at coordinate 11,258,387 of OX030951.1, forward strand.
AATAAAATAAATAATGCCAAAGACCAAAAAGAAATGTGGAAGGAAATAAAAGACTTAGTACTTAAAAAAAATGAGACTGTGATAAAAACTGTGATGGTTAACAATATAGAGTATAAAGATAACTATGAAATAGCTACCCAATTTAATAATTACTTTGTAAATAGTATACAAGTAATAAGAAATACAATAGAAAATGTGCAATATACCAACAAAATACCTGTGATAAACTCTAGATTTAAATTCCGTGCAATATCTTTAACAGAACTTAAAAACACTTGTAAAAACCTAAAAGATAAACCCGATTTTAACAAAGTCTCAATTAAAATAATTTTAGATAACTGGAACATTGTCGGTAAAATATGTTAAATGTTATAAATAAATCACTCGAAATTGGGATTTTTCCCGAAAATTGGAAATACTCAATGGTAACCCCGGTAGAAAAAGTGGCTAAAACAAACAAATGTGACGAATTCCGCCCAATAAACACGTTAAAAACATGTGAAAAAATTTTAGAAAAAATTGCAAAAGAACAATTGGAAAACTATATGGAAGTAAATAACTTATTATCAATGTATCAGTCGGGATTTAGAAAAAAATTTTCTTGTGAAACAGCAGTTAACTATGTGATAAATAAATGGAAATACAGAGACGCAAAAAGTAAGATAATGGCACTTTTCTTGGATTTTAAAAGAGCATTCGAGACCATAGATAGAGACTTATTAATTCAAAAATTAAATATGTACGGGATAAGAGAAAATGAATTGCAATGGTTTAAATCATACCTTACAAACCGAAAGCAAATAACAAAGGTTAACAGTATTAAATCAGAAAAAATTGATAATGAATTTGGTGTACCACAGGGGTCAATATTGGGAGCTTTATTATTTATAATATATATAAATGATATGCCCAATATTTTGGAAAAATGCGAAATTGTTTTATATGCTGATGACACATTAATTTATGCTAAAGGTAACACAGAGGAAGAATGTGCAAATAATTTAAATAAAGACATGAAAAACATAAACAATTGGCTCAAAATGAACAAATTAAAACTTAATGAAAGTAAAACGAAAATAATGGAAATCAACATGAACAGTAACGTAATTTTTAAAATTAATGATCAAATAATTGAAAAAGTTAATGAAATAAAATATCTCGGTTTCATAATTGACAAGGACTTAAAATTTAAACAGCATGTTGAATATATATGTAAAAAAATCGGTAAAAAAATCGGGTTCTTTAAACGGGTGCGAAATAAAGTATCGATGATAACGGCAATAAATATGTACAACACAATAATAAAACCACATTTTGAATTCGGCTCCACAATACTATACACTTGCTGCACAATAACACAATTAGAAAGACTGCAAAAACTTCAGAATAAGGCTATGCGTGCAATATTAAAATGTAACAGATATACTCCAATACAAGCAATGCTTGATACGTTAAAATGGCTTAATATACAACAAAGGCTGGCACTTAATACAATAATCTTTGTCCAAAAAATGAAGATGGGAAATGCTCCAGAATATTTAATTGATCAGCTAAACTATGTGGGAGAAGTTCAACCATATAATCTACGAAACGCAGACAACTTTAGACTACAAAGGGTTACAACGACAGCAATGCAAAGATCGCTCTTCTTCAAGGGACTAAAACTATATAATACGATGCCTAATTTTATAAAATCAGAAAGAAATATTAATATCTTTAAAAGAAGTATCTCAGAATTTGTTAGAAATAATGGAAATAGCACAATTCGTGAAAATTTATAAAATTGTTAAATATCATGTTATGAAGTTCAATTAAAAGTATAATAAATACTACTATTATAATAATAAAAAAAAAAAAAAAAAAAAAAAAAAAAAAATAAAAAAAAAACCTCTCTGCAGATAATGGCAAACCTCAGAGAGTAATAAAAATGCCATGTAAAGCTTCTTGAGAATAAGAACATTCCGTTCATCGCCGTTCGGAGTCGGCGTTAAGCCTGTAGGTCCATTTCTCGGTCAATTGTCTACAAACTTAATAACACAATTGATCATAAGAAGCTGGGTCAAAGTCCTTTCAAGGGCTGAAATGGCCAGTTATTTATTTTTTATTTTTTCAGAGTGTAAAGTGTTTAGGCTGATTAAAATTGTTTTGAAAACATGAATTGCAAAACGTGAATAATTCACAATGCATTGAAATTGTAATGAATGCAGCCATCGATGGCTGCAGCCGAATTGAAATTTTAATGAATGCAGCCACCAATGGCTGCAGCCTCAAAGATTTAAAATGACAATGTCCATTCCATTTCTTTTACTAATCATCGAACTGTCACTGTCAAATTAGTCAGTAAACTCAACATTTTCATCATGGTAAAGTACACGAACGAACAACGTACGAACAAATTATAAAAATTTACTACTGAAATTCGGAGTCGGTCATCGCAACTTTAAGAGCGTTAACTGCAATTTTCGATCGTAATTCTCGCCCCAGTAGACAGACAATAAAAAGTTTAGAGCAAAAATTTGAGTCTACATATTCGTTGTGTGATGTTTTCGTGCCAGTGAGACAACTGGTGGGTCGAAGTGTCGAAAATATCGCTGCCGTTCAGGCATCCGTAGCAAACGATACGAAACAGTCAATTCCACGGCGTTCTCAAGAATTGGGCATCGCTCAGATCAATTTATGGCGAATTTTGCATAAGGATCTTGGTTTACACCCATACAAGATCAAGCTGACTCAAAAATTGAAGCCGATGGACCATTTGAAGCGACGTACGTTCTCCGATTGGGTTCTGGAAAAGATACACCAAGACGATGAATTTCATCGCAAAATAATTTTTAGTGACGAAGCTCATTTTTGGCTCAATGGGTTCGTCAGTAAGTAATATATGCGTAATTGGTCAGGTGAAAATCCAAATTTTTGTCCCGAATTGAAAGATATGGACTTGGACGACATGTGGTTCCAACAGGACGGTGCCACAAGCCACACAGCACCCACACAGCACAGTTACAATCGATTTATTGAAAAGTAAGTTTGATGAGCGTGTTATCTCAAGAAATGGGCCAGTCGATTGGCCAATTTGTTCGTGCGATTTGACGCCTCTATACTATTTTCTTAGGGGCTACGTCAAGTCATTGGTCTATGCCAAAAAGCCGACGCGAAATAGCGGCCGTTTCGGCCAAAATGTGTGGCCGAGTCATCGAAAATTGGGTCCAACGAATCAACTCTGCACACGTGCCCGCAGTGGCCATATAAACGAAGTCGAGTTCCATTCATAAATATTTTGATAATAAATAGCCGATAATGAAGTTTTTGCAATATCTCAAATGGTTTTCGTTTTATTTAAAAAAAACCCTTTACAAGCATTTATCTCAGAGATAGGACTAAAAGCGGTTCTTTAATACCATGAAGGGGCAGAATAGATTTTAAGGTCATAAATATATATTTCTGATAATAAAAAATGCATTTGTTATTGTTTGTTTTTTGTAAAAATCAGTTTCAGTTTTATTTTTATGATTTTTTTTTGTGGTTATTTTAAATATTTTCAGTTTTTTTTTTTAATAAATAATAAAATTTTAATTATTTGTTTTATAAATGGGGTTTTTTTTTTGTTTTTGTTGTGTGTTGATTTCAAACTATATAATACAATAGTAAAAAAAAAAAATAAATAAATACATGATGTGTTTATGTATGTAGTATATTACAATCATATAAATATAAATAATAAACTAATAGCTAAATATGTTTTGTTGTTAATAATTAAACTATTTAAGCATTTGTGTGTGCGTGTGTGTGGTGTGAGTGTGTTTAAAATTAATTTAAATTTGCGTGGTTTAAAATTAAATTCATAAAGCGACTAAGTAGAAGTTAAAATTATATAAATAATTAGTTGAATTTAAGGACTTAGAGCAAAAACAATTTAAGCCATATGATGCAAAAAAAGAAAAACTATTTTTTAGGTAGCGCTCTTTTACTAAATGCCACATGAAGACACACTAAAAAATATTGGCTACTTCCTCAAATCTTCGAAGCCAGACGTAAGAGTTTGTTTGAAACATTGCATTTTTCTATAAAAAAGTGGTTTTTTATTATTTTAATTTTTTGTTTTATATGGCCTAACATATTCTTGGAATAAGCGTTCAATTAAATAAAATAAAGTAACAAACAGACATTTATTCTATAAGTATAGTATAAGAGGATATGTATGTGTATATGCTATGCCTTATTTGCTTTAAATGTGTATAAATCAATATGTGTGTGAGAAGCGTGAATTTTTATTTTTGTGTTTTTTATCATTTTTAGAGAATTTTTTATAGAAAAGTTATAGAAACTTTATAGAAATCCTATAGAAGCTTTATAGAAACTTAGTAGAAAGTTTATAGAAAAAAACTTTTCTCGAAATTTTATAGAAACTTTATAGAAATTTCATAGAATCTTTATAGAAACTAAATAAAAAGTTTATAGAAATTAAAAGAAAAATTAAAGAAATTTGTTAGAAATTTTTTTGAAATTTTATTGAAGTTTTTCCAAAATATTGTGACTTTATTATGCATGTGTTTGTGTATAAATAAATATGTTTTTTTGTAGGCCTTTAGGTGTAAATGTTAGAAAGCAACAATAATAAATAACACATATTTAGCTTATGTGGCTGTGTGTATGCATTTCAACGTTTATATAATTTAATATATATGTGTTAATACATATAAAAAGCTACATTTATCAAAAATATAAAGCTGCTACTTTTCAATTTTTACTACTATTTTTTCGATTTGCTTTATTTTAATAGCTGCTTTTTGACTCTAGTAAGCATTGAAAGAAGGCTTTAAAAAAGAGATATTTTTTGTTTTTATTAAGTTTATATGTATTTTTGTTAAAGCAAATATGATAATAAAAATTTCAAAATAGCGTAATAAAAATAGTACAATCAAAAACTTAAGGTTAAAACTTTTAAAAAGCATGGTAATTATGGGATTTTTTTACAGTGTATATATAGGTTTTCGAATTTCTTTAGGTTGTTTTTTTTTGCATTTTCTTCATAAACAATATTATAACTATGATTAATACAAATTTTAAGTTTAAAGTGCAGCCAAACAACAAGTCAAGCGAAAAGCTCAACTGACAGACAACTTCTGTCGGTTTAATTGCGCAGTTATTGCTTCAGATTTTGGCGCAGTGTAGCCAGCGTTCTACTCTAGTAGATAGCGTTCAATCAGTAGCTTACATCACATCATCTAGTGAATTGCATCACTAGTTATTGAACATTTTATGAACAGTCTGCCATTGTTTTGCTCGCTTATGTTGCGTAGCGCACTTTTAGGCTGTAGCCTAAAGTTTGGATGGGCATGTGCGTAAAAAATGTGTTATTCTGCATTTATTTTCATTTTTGAAATGATTTCCTTCAATTTCTGCTCCTAGCTACAACAATTTCCAGCGACATCAGCTTTAAACTGATCTGTTGCCAGCTTAAGCTTACGATTAAGCCAGTTAAAGCTTTCGCTCCCACCACTGTACGTGTTGCCAGCTTCAACTTCTGCTTGTAGCGCCAGCCAAATATTTGCTCTTAACATTTATTGTGTATTTTATAAAAATAATATAATTATCATTATCATATTCATCATTATAATTTATCATTTATAATTTAAAAGAAAAAGAAATAAGTTTTATTAAATATATAACAATAAAGTTTTGCGTAAAAAGTAAAGAGTTCTTTGAAAACTTATACTATGCCATTCAGTCAATCAGTCGAAACTTTTGGGATGTGTTTCTGTTTAATTTAACATCATTGATTGTGATCATGTTGATCGCTTGCTTGATGATCATTAAGATCAGCTACATAAACTACAGCATCATGCATTCAATGTTTACACATTGAAATTTGATTTGTAGTCTCTTTTTACATTTTCGTTTTTTATTTTAGTTTTGTAAATATTAAGTAGTGTTTAATTTAGTTTTCTTTCAGTGTATTTCGTATTTTTTTTTTCTCCAGAGCGCCACGCGGTTCTTGGTTTTTATTGCGGTGCTCACAAATGCTGCGTCTAGTTTTGCTCTCTGTTGCCATTTTCCTAACCACCACTTCCGCTTCCTCTTCCACCAATACTCTCTGTCTCTGTCTCACCTACTGCTTTGCTTGTTTGAATTGTTTGTTTTGTTTTGTTTTTGTTAAAATACGATGTCTCGCTCTTTACTGCTGCTTTGTTGCTAGTTGATAAGTTTTTTTTTTTAAGTAATTCTTTTTGCTCGCTCTCTCTTCATCCATCTCATTTCATCACTCTATTTTCATCTCTTTCTATTTATGTACTGCTAACTCGCTTTCAATCTAAATATTGATGCTTGCTTGGTTTTAACTGCTGTCGATCGCTGCTATCGATTCAGCTGCGGTTGGCGTTCGTTTGTTGCTGTCTTTTCGCCTGTTGCTGCAGCTGCTTGTCCTGTTCCTGGTTGCCGCGGTCTTGATGGTTGCGTTTGTGATGCCTGCGTGTGCGCCGGCATTGCGTCGAGCAGCACTCATCGTTGGCTTCCGCAGTGCTGCTACCGGGTTTTTCGAAAATTTTTCTCTTGGCCGAGACGCGCGACTGTTGGCAGGTAGAGCGTGAGCAGCGCTTGCGATCGCAATTTACTTTAGAGTCCTTTAAGAAATAAGAGAGATACAAATTATTAGAATTTGTTTTTTATATAAGCGTTCATAAATTATTAAATTTTTAAATTCTGCATATACATTAAGAGCTCCGCCATTTTTTATTTGTTATACAAAAAAAGGACGCTATCATATGACACCTGACAGTTTTTATGAGGATGTAATTTTTTTAACGTGAAGTCAACTCAGTTATTAATTTTGTGCTATAAGTGCTAAAATTCTGTTACAATAAATCATAGACCGATCGATAAAAAAATTTTATAACTTACATAAAAAAATCATAAAAAACCATTAAAATAAATTCTTTCTCCAGTACAGTCAATGATAGCACATATCGGGCAAATTGCAGCACAAAGCAGATTTTTTAATAATAAATCAAAGAGGACGGAGCAGTCCACGTAAAAATCAGATATAGTGAACATTTTTCTCTCATGCTTACCTTGCAGCGACACTTGATGCACTTCTGCTCGCCATGCGACGCCAGCACTGGATGCCACTCCTGCCCATTCTCATAGATCTTGTTGAGCACCTTGCAACCACCCTGACCCAACAACTCATCGTTGGCCTGGACACTTGTGCGCTGCGCGGCCTGATCTTGCAGCACGTTTGGATTCGCCAGTCCACCGCTAGCCGGCTTGTCACTGCGTACGCTCAGCTTGCCCTCGGGGCATACCTTGCAGCAGGCTTTCTTATCGGGTCGGTAAGCCATTTTCTCGGAGCACGTCAGCGGTGGGCAAACCATGCGTGGACAACGCACCTCCAGCGTTAGTGCATCACAGCTGCAGGTGGTGCATGTGTCGAAGCCGTTTGGCGGCAGGAATGGATGCCAAGTAGCTCCTGCCAGATGAAATTGATCACCCAAGCGACAACCACGCTTTGCCAATTCAGCATTGCTTGTCACCGCTGCCGTATCTTTTGCCAGATTCTGCGCTATGCACGTTGGACAACACTCGCCTTCACGTTGTATGAGCTCCTCGTTTTGCCGGCATTGCGCTGCGGGGCACTTTATGGCCTCACAGTTGGCACGGCCGTGCTGACAGGCGCACATCTGGCACGTATCCTGCGTGCTGCGCCATTGTTCGGCTTCATCGTAAAAGCGACCAGAATGGAAACACTTCGCATCCGGCGTCATCAGATAGTTGTCACTGTGATCACCTGGCAGCAGCACACTGGGCACATTGTTGTCGGTGTAGAGTGGGAAACAGTGTGGTGGCACCTTCATTGACTTTAGTTTGCCGCGCAGCATGAGTTCCTTCCTGTCCTTGCCATGAATTTCCAGATAGCAGACGCTCGTTTCTAATTTGACCAATTCGTTCGACGGCATACCCAGCACAAAACCTTCCATGTATGTGCCACTGAAGTCCTCGAGTAACTTGCGTGTAACTGGTGCGCCAATGGCTTCAATAGGCTTTTCCTCCAGATATATTTGCATGTCTTGCGGTTGCGACTGAAAGCCGCTTAACGTCACTTCGTAGTGCAGGTTGCACTCATTATCAATGGCAAGCCAAGCCATGCCCATTGCATGGGTGGGTGTGCCGGAGTTTTCGATGCGTTTCAGCAGTATAGGTTCACCAGAATCGCGTGCATCGGCCACTGGACGAGGTGCCAGACGTCCGCGTATCAGGCTCGTTTCGTGCTCAACCGCAATGTTTACACCCAAATCGCCGGCATAGAGTGACTCCAAGACTTTGGGCCCCAACTTGTCTATAGTGCCGAGTGCCTGATTGAAGTTGAAGCTAGTGGTCAGATCCTCTAGCATAGTTTTGCGTTTGCCAAGATCTTCGATGAGACTGATTTCGGGACGATCCTTCGAGTTGACGTGATCCGTTTCAATATTATAGACCAGCGAACCGTCATTGTTAAGAAACACCCAAGCGAGGCCGCTGCTTTTGGTCTTTGATTCACTGTTGTGTGGTGCGAGTAGTGTCTGGAAGAGTTCACAGGTGGTACGTGTCACTATGTGTCCTTGTATGCGCAGTTGAGGACTCTTTTTTGATTCTATGCTAAGTAGCAGCTTGCCGCGTGACATCAAGCGTAGATTTTGTATGGAAATCGGTGAGGATAACTCCAAAATATTTATCTCTGCGGATGGTTTGCGCACCTTTTGCATTTCATCGAAGATAACTTCTTTGCGATCGACAAGTTCAATGCGCACATTAACAGGAGCATCGAGGTATTCATCTGCATTGAATACACCATTAAAGACCAAAGTTAAATGCATGGAAGAAGCGGCACCGCTGCTGGTGGAAACAATAGCCGTACCACCGGCACCAGATAAGAGATCAGGTTTTGTACCCGGTGCTGGTTCCAATAGCGAGCTAAACAGTTCCGTTTGCAGCGCAGTGTAGATGGCAATTTTGCCTGCTAGCGCTAGTTCCGCTTGGAATTTATTACCCCACAGCAGCACAACGTGCAGACGTTCGTCACGTAATAGACGTTTATAGTCGCGTGGCACGCGTCGCCACACGCCACAAATTTTACCCGTTGCATTTTGATAGGTGCTCAAAGGGGCTGCTAGCGGTGTCTGCAATTGATGTTCCTCCAGAATGGTGCCGGTATCATCGACAAATTGTATGGCACGTGGACGACTAATCTTTGTTGAGGTGTAAAAGGAATAGTAGAGATTTTTTTTGTGAAACAAAAAACGGCCCGTGGCGACGATGTTGTGTGGATTGTAAGTAGTGTACATGGCCTTCATTTCTTCGCCCTTGAGGAAGTACGAGGTGCGACCGGTGAGTAGAGCAGCGAAATCTGTGGCAAAAGAGAGAAAAAGAAATGGTTAAAAATTGGTTTGATTGAAATCATAAAAAGAATAAAATAAAAAAAAGAAAATAATAATTTGCATAAAATTTCAAGTTTGAAGATAAAAATAATTTTTTACCACCTTCTTGAAAATTACACGGAAGAGTATGTGTGAAATTTAAAAGTAAGCCAATAGCGCAGATTTATGAGAGTTTCAAAATGTTCTTGTTGCTCACTGACTTGTTGTTAATTAATTCTCACTGACTTCTTAAGCTCAGATTGTTTATATTTTCAGTGTTTATTAAGAGTCCAAAACCTTTTAAATTTTTTTTTTTGTGTATTCGAGTACTCAAAATAATTTGTTTTTTGTGTACTCGAGTTCTCAAAAATTATTCCTCGTGCTTTTTTATAGAAATTGGTGGCCCTCCAAAAGTATGCAATATTTTTTTTAGACATTTTGGGCATTCGCTTTTAGAAATTACAAAACATAGATTTTTTTCGTTAAGAGTCCAAAAACTTTTCGATTTTGTTTTTTGTTTATTCAAGTTCTCAAAAATTTCTCCGCATCCCCCCCAAAGTATGCATTCTTTTTCTAAGAATTGCAAAATGTAATCTACTCTTATGAATTTTCATCCTCAAAGTATGCAAAATGTCTCCAAAAAATACAAATTTTTGTACCGAGTCGGCTATAGAGCCGGAAGACAGGCAACTTCGTTACAAATAAATATCCCACTGAACCATAAGCGAAGGTTTTGCTTAAGGTGAGAGTTTTGCGACCTTTTTTGTGTAAAATTTTTTTTTCAAATTTTTTATTTTTATTACTTTTTTTTGTTACTCAAAAGTGCTTGCTATAGAAGATTAAATTCGTTAAAACTTTTCCCATAAATAAAAACTGTACTTTTTTGCGAAATTCATAAAAAACTTATTTTGAGTTGAAAAAGAATAACTTTTTACATTTTAGTAGGTAGAATTTTTTCGTATAGGAACCATTTTTGTTCAGTAATGAGTTCAGAAATGAATCATAAATGTTTGTTTTTTACATTCTTAAATGAGTTAAAAAATAATATTATTTTTTTTAATAATATCAGTATAAAAAATTCCTCATAAATTAAAAATTTCTTAATTTAATCAATGTGGAGATTTCAATGTTGTATATAATATTTAAATTTTTAATTTATTTAAAAGTTAATATTAAAATTTAATTTATTAAAAATTAATATTTAAATTTTTAGTCCTGTGGCGTTTTCACATCTACTGGCATACTCACAAAACAAATTATCGATATGTAATAATAAATAATACTATGCAATAATAAAATTTATAATTCAAAAAGATTAATTTTTAACTGAATTTTCTAAACAACAAAGGTCGTTTTCGAAAGGCAATTCAGTTCGGCGATTGATACAAAAAGGGTTAATTTCAATGTGCCGAAAAATAACTTTTCTTTTGTTAATTTTTTAACTCATTTTCGAAGAAAAAAGGTTCGTTTCTGAGAGTCATTTTCGTCCGGCGATTGATTCAAAAAGAGTTCATTTCCGTGTGCCGAAAAAAAAAACTTTTCTGTGGTTCCTTTTTGTGGTTCATGTGGTTCCTGAGCTACATTTTCGAACAAAATAAGGTTAATTTTTGATACATTTTAGTCCGGCGAATGATACAAAAAGGATTCACTTATGAATGCCGAAAATGAACGTTTCTACAAGGAAAGGTTCATTAAAGAATTCGAAAACGAAAGTTTCGGTTCACTGGGATAATTTATTTATTGTGTTTAAGGCCTAAAAAACTACTTTTCTCAGCCCTGCAAGTATGTGACATTACTTTTCATGCATCTAAATATTTGTTTATTAAATCAAAGCTATAAATTAAAAAAGTATGTTTTGACTCCCACTCCCCCCCACCTCCCCTCTCTAATATCTTAAATAATTCGATATTTTTATTCAAGCAAATATTAATTTTATGTTTACTTTTGTTCTTATTTTTGTTTATTTAAAATTCGAACGAGAATTTCCCTAAAGTATGCAACAGTTTTTTGATACATGATGACTCTGATGACTTGGGTCAGAAACAAATGAAATTGTATCAAGAAAACTTTTGACTTTTTTCACATAAGTTGTAAATATAAACCAAATCAGTTCTCTTAAGTCCATTTATACTAAGATTTTTTCCGATTTCTATCAAAAAATTCCTAAAAGTGCATTAATATTGCTATTTGCCAGATATTTTCTCTTTGCGAAATTTAAAATAAATTACTTTTGGGTATCGTGGTTCCTAAGACAACAAATTAAATATTTTCCTCAAATCATCAAATGTAAGCTCTACTTTGTTCTACTTAAATTAAAAAAAAAATGCATGAATAGTACTGCTGGACATAGTTATCTATCACTCTTCATATATATATTACAGGGCTTAGTAACTAAGTCGCAAGGTGTTGAGATTTACTTACGTTTCATGTTGCGCTCCTCTTCTTCCATATTAATTGGTGCCGGCACATCTAGAGCAACATCTGTATCTGTAAAGAAGAAACAAACCAAACAAAAAAGGTATTAAAAATAAAAAAAAATTAAAATAAAAGATAAGAAAAATTAAGAACATGACAGCAGTTAAGAAGAATTTAGATAAAACTAACTAACAATAACCATAAGAAATGCTTAATCTTGTCGGTCGCAAGGTAAGAAAAGGGCCCATAACAATAACAACACGGCACCGAAATGGCTTATAAATGAGCTGGAAAATTATGAATGAATGAATGAAATGCATAACAAATGAGAAAACGTTCCAGCGGTGACATTGTTTGTTGCTGCTTAAAACCCCCTAAAATAAACGAATGAACGAAGGAACGATCAATGGACGGATGGATGGATGGATGGATGGATGTATCGTCAACCCAGAACACGTACGTTTCCAAACTATTTAACGGTCACAAAAACACAAAAATACCAAAAGAAAGAAAATACCCAGTCAGTGTCAACGCCGGAGGACAACAACGTTTAGAGATTAAGAGTTTTATATGCATTTTGAGCTGTATTCCTGTGTGTGTGTGTGTGCATGTGTCTTAAGTAGTCATAACACAGCTTGATCATTACCCATAGTGATCGTGAACCCACTAACGTATCGACCATTAAACTGATAACAAAAATAGTAACAACAGGGGAAAGAAAAAAAAACGAGTCAGTTCCAAGAAACCATTCACAAAACCAATGAGAAAAGCGAGCGGAACGGCAACACAAACGGGAACAAAACAAAAAAAAAAGTAGGTATGCGAAGTGGGAATTTGTTGTGCGGGAGGTTGGGCCACAACGATTGACAACAATCAACACAATAAACAAAACGAAAAAAAAAAACAAACTTTGTAAATCGAATAAAGAAACGGCTCAAGCAGTTAGGCTGAATTCGTTGTTCAAAAGGCTTGCTGGACATGTCTTTAGGGTCGGTCAGCTTAAAATTTTAGTTGTTAACAAAAACTTTAACTTGGTTACTTTGAGCAGCTTTAAACCTTGAGAGCAGCAACATAAGCAAAATTTTTGCAGTCATGCTTCTACTTAGTACAGAAGAAACGCTTCACGCTTGAGCTTAGGACTAGTTATGTGATGCTTATCAAATAAAAATACAAGCAAATTATGATTAAACAGAAGAGAGAAAAAGAAAAAAAAAAAAAATTAAATCAGCCCATTTATTGCAAAATATTGAATACTTAAATCAAACCCACTGAACCACACGAAAAGGTTTGACGTAAAGTGAGAGTTTTACGAAGGTTTTTGTGCATATTTTTTGTTGTGTCAAGGAGATAAGTTTTAATAGAAACATATGACCACTTTTTGATCCAAAAAATTTAAAAAGATTTGTTTGGGTCTCAGAAGTGGTAAGGAAGTAGTTTTATGATAAAAAAAGAGCTTTTTGTTCGAAAATGAGTTAACCAATCATTTGTGTCATAAATGATGCGGTTTTTGTTCGAAATGAATGTGCAAATGAATCGTAAACTACTTTGTTGTTTATTCTAAACGAGCTTTTTTCGATAATCAATTTTAGATGATACTTTTTTATTCCTAAAAGCTTTCGAAACGGATTTAAAAATGATTCTTTTATGTTCGAAAATAAGTTAATGAATCATTTGTGTCATAAATGATGCTGTTTTTGTTCGAAAATAATTGAGCAAAGTGGTGCATACGAATTTTGTTTTTAAACCCACTGAATCATGGGTGGAAGGAGTTTTCTGTAGGTTTTCATGATGGTATTTTTTTCCCTATACATTTTTGTTTTCTAACTTTTAGTTTCTTGAGTCATGGAGGTAAGAAGAATTTTTTTATTTTATTTAAATTTTGATCTTTGAGTTAAGAAGATAAAAAGCGTTTTTGATTTAGTTAGTTCGTGTGCGATTTAGTTCATTTGCGATATTTGTAAAGGATTCGATATTTTTGAATAAAAAAGAAAAATTTGTTTAATCATAAATGCATTCGCGAAGGTTTGACAAACTATAGATTTTTGTTCATTTTAGTAGATAAAAACGAACTTTTTCGCAACTAAAAATATATTCATCTTTGGAAAATGAATCGTAAAAGGTACCTTAACGAAATGTTTTTATTTTATTCATGACGACATTAAGTTGATTGTAATTCAATAATTAAATTAGTCGAATGGAAGACATGTGGACATGTAACATAGAAGAACACTTAGTTAAACCTGCGCTGTTCAAGTCCTGGTTGAAACACGTTTTATTTTATATTTAATTTTTTTTGTAAGCAAAATATTTAAAAATTTACAATTTATAAAAATAGTAAAAAATAAAATATAAATAAAAAAGTATTTAATTAATTAAATAGAAATTGTATTCGTGAAGGTATCATGTATTGACCCTTCGCGAGCAAAAAGAGCTTCGTTTTGAAGATATTTCGAACATTTGTTTGTTTACCTACTGAATTGTACGAGAAAAAACGACTTGGCCATACATACCCTCTGGTAAAATTTGGAAGGCTTTCATATGGAAGTGATTTGGTAACATTACTCATCGTATCTTTTGGAAACTTATGGGAACTCTTAAATTGGTATTGTTACCAAACCGCTTCCCAAGGAATGCATGTGGAAACTCTTGCTTGTTTTGGTGCGATTTCAATTTCAATAAATTTCCAATAATAAAATCTCGAATAATAAGGCAACGTCGGTTAATCGAGCAGGTTCGAATCCCGGCTAGGCTAACCAGTTTTAATTGTTATTTATTTGTTGTTGTTTCCACATTAATTTTCAAGACAATGGAGAGGAATGTTTCCACATTAATTTTGAAGACAGCGGAGAAGAAGGTTTCTCTGCAATGACATAGTGTGTATAGAAAGAAATGGAGTGTCTAACGAAAGAGAATGCTTCTTACATTCTATGGGAAGTTTCCTGTTTATATACGGGAATGTTTTCATTTCCAGAGGGTAACAGCTCTTGGAAGAACTTTGACCGAGCTTCTTATGATAGAATTGTGTTGTACGTGTTGCAAATGATAGAGAATTGGACCTACTAATTTTATGCCGCAATAAGTTCAACAATTATCTGCAGTGAGGGTAATGGCCGATCAGAAAAATTGTTTGAATTGAAAAAATTTCCTGTGTAAGGTGGGATTCGAACCACGAACCTCGCCGTTCATTAAACTTGCATCGAAGGGTACACGCACGTAAGCGAAATGAACAAACAAAGTCAAATACTTGTGATGTTTCAACAGGAAAAGGGACATTATGGGTCGTTCATAAATTACGTGACCAATTTTCCCTTCCCTTCGTTACTCTTCGTAGTGCATTTCAAAACCTCTCCCGTCTCTCCATAAAGTAACGTAGTATATGAAATAAAAAAATGAATTCATTAAAAAATATTCGAAAATATATTTAAAAAATATTATTATCTTGACCAGCTCTTTGTATGTGTTCTATTATGACTAGATAAATTTAAGAAAAAATTTAAAAAATCCATTATTTTCATTAATAAAAACTATTCCATCTTCAATCCAAGAGTCGATGCTGTCAATCACTGGAACAAGCTAGAAACTTTGGGGACTCTTCGAAATAGAATCCTTCAACAGATTCCATATCGACCCATTCAGGAGTATCCTCATTTCCTTTGCAAGGAAATTCGCCTGGTCTTTGAGAGAGTACCCGTAAAGACTGAACCCGTCGATTTAGACGGTCAAACATGAAGATGTAAGGATGAAAATGTTTTGAAATGGGGGTGTATTAATTTAAATTTTTTGGAAACATTATCTTCCACAATTTTTTTTTTTTAAATAGTGAAGTAAGGTCCCTGTTAATTGTCAAAATTTGATCATCAATATCCCCAAACTTGAAATGTTCATGCTAGAACTGTCTATGAGTTAATTTTTTTGGTGATTTAGGTGTATTTTTGCTCAAAATAATTTTTAATTTTGAAAAATGCAAAAAACGAACTTTGATTTCGGGAAGATAAGGTCCTTTTTCCTGTGAAACATCACAATTAAAGATTCTTTTGCGAACTCTGTTTCGAACAAACAGAAAAGAAAATAAGAGAATAGAGAGAATAGAGAGAGGCATGTCAGTCCGACTAATGATTTGAAAATAATTCTTTTGAGAATTTTGTGAATGAAGTATTCGAAAATTACACTTTTGTTGAACTTTTGGTTCACTGGGTGACAAAAATGCGAGATCATCGCTGGAATTCCTTCAGCAGAAATCAAGTCTCAACCAAAAAAAAAATTAACTCTTTTAGATGCATGAGAGTGTTGCTGTTGTTCTTGTTGTTGTATGCTTTAGTGAGGGCGCGCAAAAACAAGCTTAAGGCTGGCGAGCAAGATCAAACGATAGTTCGATAAATCGCGATCGGCTCAAGAGTCTTTTTTTCTGGCTGTTGTTCTTCAGTTTTCCATGCTTTGAATTAAGCAGCTTTATTGGCATTGTTAGTCGTTGTTGTTGTTGTTGTTGTAGTTGTTGTTGTTGTGACCGAACGACCACCGGTCAGAGACAGTCACAGTTCCCTTACCATCGCCAGAGCCATAACCATAGGTACGGATCAGCATACCAGTCCGCTGATCGCTCGTTGATGGTGCTATAATGAAGGGCGACAAATCTGACACCTTGTATAGCATTTTATTGAATGTTCTTCGGTTCAAAGCGGTAGAACCAATGAGCAGGCAGTATAAACTCTCAGAATAGCAGAAGAAGAACGAACGAACGGCAGGCAGCTAGTCGAACGAAGCAGAACAAGAAGGCCTGCAGCAGCCCAGTGATCTTATCTTTTGATCTTAATGCTGGCTGCTTTTTTTTCCATTGAATTCAACAGAGACTGGTGCTCTGACGCACTGACGCGGCGTGCGTGAATCTTACGACTGTTCCGACATTCTGTCCACATTGTTGCACCGTACGATCTATAGTTTAGGCATTTTTATGGGATTAAAAAAAAATGCCAACACAGTCTTCCGACTGACTTTTCGGAACTTTTGTTGGTGGATACTCAGCTTTGTTTTTTGTGAGTAAGTTTTTCTCTTTCTTTTTGAATTTATTTTTTTTTTTCGTTGAGATATTTTTTTGTTTAGTTCTTTTTTGTTTAATTTTTTTTTATTCTCCTCACTTTGAGGCATTCTTTTGGGATTTCTGGAATCGCTGGCATTGGTTTTGCTGGCATTTTTCACCTTTTCTGTTTTGAACCCGCTGTTGATGAATGAATTTTTAAGCGCTGATAAATGAGTTTTTCGTACACGTACGTTTCGGACAACTTGTCATTGAGATTCAACAGCTTGGAATGTGTTGTTATTAACTCGAGCACCGTTGAGCTCATTTGCACCATCAGCGTCCAGCGTTGATTGGATTGATTTTTATTTTTATTTGAATTTTTTTTTTCAAAATTTTTTTTTTCTTAATTCGGAATTTTGGGTTTGTATAACGCAGACGGTTTGGTATGCGCCCGCACACATTCCCAACTAAAGAATGCCGGCTTCAAAGAACACACCGAACCGCTACGAACCAAGCAAGATTTATAAGCGACACGTCACAATTTGGTGGTTTTTGGTTAAAGCCATTACTTTTTCTTTATGGGTTGACAATAACGAAATTTAACTAGCTGATTTTTAGTGATAAAGAAGAATATCTGTGTGTGTGTGTGTGTTTGAGTTTAAAGATCAGTTAAGAAAGGCAGTTGCAGCGAACAAAACCGATAAAACCCAAGTGATGACCAGCATCCAAATATGGAGCCATCATTAATTTGGCTATCAAACTTAAGTTCTGCCTTTCTCTCTCTCTCTCTCTTTATTCTCTTGGCAAAGAACGTTTATATGCTTAAAAGGAAATAAATTAAAATTAAAAAAAAAACAATATTAAAACGTAAGATTTTAAAGATTCTTACGATGCCCTTACATTACCGCCCGCTGGGAATGGCAACCGCTCAGAATGCGACGCTAAATGAGATAATTTAATAAGCGTTAAAATGCTCGAGTTATGTCATTATAAAAATAATGGTTAACACAACAAAAAATGTGCATATATTAAAAAGTAGCTAGGTATGTAAGAAGTTGCTATGGAGAGAAAGAGGGAGAGAGAAAAAAAAAGAAAGATCGGTGCTGATGAGCTGCATAATGCAGCTGAAAGTGGCGTTTTACGAAGTCGCTTGCATGACGTTGACAATTTTTGTTACCTTCTGCTGCTGTCTGGCGCTATTTCCAACGAATGCAAGGAAGCCATCATATACACTATACGACCCAAAATGGTCCTTAACGAAGCAATTGTGTTTCGTTGCAACTGCGTTGATGATAATGTCCAGCGCATAAGCAGCCGTGCGCCCCATAGTCGGACATTGCTATGGCATGACATGTAGGTAAGTTTATGATGACTTTTGCTAACTATAGAGTACTTTATTTATTTTTTTTTATATATATTTTGCTTAATTTTTTTTTTCTCAACTTTTTAAATATAGTGTAGAGAGCAGTTACATGCAACATGCACCAAAAATGAATAGTTGACGTTCCATTGGTGGAATGAGTGGCAGGATGGACCGACCGTAAATGCAACTTGTGCAACTTGATTTAGATTAACTTATAATAGTACACTGGGAGAAAAATTAAGTCACAAATTCAAATTCGCATTGCGAACAATTAGAGGAGAATAGAACAATGGGAGTCAGCGGGTAATGAGAGTCACCCATGTATACACAAAACTGTACGCCTAACTCTGTGCCCCCAGACATTGGGTCTCATGCATAAAAGTGAGAAATTACTTTTTACTCGATATTTTGAGAATTTACTCGTTGTCGTAAGCATAAAAAGTTATTTACTCGTTAGAAAGATCTCGCTCATTGAGATGGATCTCAAGGCCTGAGAAACTTCTTAAAACGAAAGCTCTTTGTGAGAAATTTCTCAAAATGGTATGCATAATCATGAGATGAAGCTGACATGCCTGAGAACTTTCTCGGTAAATGTTGAGTCTCCTATCAAGTGATCTCACAGTTTATTTCAAGCAACTGAAATGGCAGAGTACTTTCGCGTTTATAGTCCTAAAAAAATTTATAAGCTGCGTAGACATCAAGAATCTAGCAGTAAACATTTTACGAAATGTGTATAGCGAGATGGTGTCAATCAATTATGTATGGTGGTATTGAGCAAACAACAATTGTCAATTGGAGAAGAACATCATGCAAACCGTTGATTAAATCCAGCCCGACTAATGCAAGAGTGCCATAAAAATTGAACTCGTGAATGATAATAATTACAAGGTAGCATTGACAATTGGGTTTTATCTCTTCTACAGAAAACATCTTCTCTCAAAAACAGCTGATTGTGAAAATGCATCTGCAACTGCTGAGGTTGTTCTGTTTTTCAGTTCAAAGTTTTCAACATTGTTTGTGTTTTCATTTATAAACAATGGCCGATTGTCAGCGCTCTCTTTTTGAGTATATTTTTTGACAGGAACTGTTTTTCCAAGCAACTGTCAATGCTAGCTTGTAATTATGATGTAAATGTACCATGATGTAACCAAAACCGCGAAAGCCATTGGAATGAAATAATTTTCCAAAAAGGCTTAAATTTTCCCGTTATTCATCAATTTGCATCAATTTCGATATGAAAAAATTTTGAGTGCACCCTACAATACTATTAAAAAATACTAAGCGTGATGCTTTTTTGATCTCAGCTCATTCTTAATTAAAACGTTTGCCTGTTCGATTCACCAGCAATTTTTATGGATATTTAAGCTCAGTGTGCCAAAAGTTGCAAGCAACAAATAGATAACAACAACAACTAACTATTATGGTAACAAGTTGTTGTGCTGCTGCTGCTGATGCTGCAGTTGCCGGTTAGTTATTGTTGGACAAAGTATCTGAAAAGTGAAAATTTTGCAGCGTTTTACTTGTTTGCTCTTTAAAGCACATGTTAAGTGTGTGTGTGTGTATGCGTGTGTGTCTATTTGTGTGCGTGCTTTTGCTACATAAGCTTTAACTAACTATGCTTAAGAATTATTGCTAGTGCTTGGAGTTGAGCAAAGTGGCCAACCAGCTAACAGCGCCATGCTTGTTAAAGACATCGATAACGTTCAATAAACTTGCCAATATTTGCAAAGTAGCAGCGATAATATTGAAGAAATGTCCATGTTGATTTGTTGTTGTTGTTGTTGGAGGCCTGTTTTTGGTTATGGTATGCCGTAGACTTAAAATACCTGTTGTAGCGACTTAAAAGGATGCGAGTTTTCTTGATGTTTTTTCTTTTTCTTTTTCTTACATTATTTTTAGTCAATTTTAGTTTAAAAAAAAACTCAACAATTTTAAGAAATTTTTTGTGCTATGCTTTAAATGGTTTTCATATTAATAAAGATTTGGCAGATATTTTTTACAAAAAAAAAAAAAAAAAGTGATCCTATGGGAATTGCATTTTGTTCAGATTAGAAGCAAAAATCATCTAGTGAACATGACTGAAGAATCAACCGAATTTGTCTATTCCCCGACGTTTCCAGCGTTTGGGCTTGTCTGACGGCTCATTATGGTGCATTGTAAA
Organism: Pherbina coryleti; assembly: GCA_943735915.1. NCBI lineage: Eukaryota > Metazoa > Arthropoda > Insecta > Diptera > Sciomyzidae > Pherbina > Pherbina coryleti. The sequence goes on from OX030951.1 coordinate 11,278,729, forward strand.
CCTAGATTTCTAGCTCCATTCGTATAAATGTCCAACTCACCAAACAATTGAAGCCTGCTGTCCATTCATAACGCAGTTCTTGTTACTCATGGCTTGTCTACAAATTACTTTAGCATCGACACAAAGTGGTAATTTGAGGCTTAGCGCACCCCAAGTCCAGTCAAACCCTAGTTTTTTTTTCTATTTTTTCAACAGCAACGAGAAAAAAACAAAAAACAAAAATAAATTTAAAACCGGCTAAAAATCATTAGAATGGCTAGAAAGGGTTTGCAAGTTATGGCTGATGTTTGTTGTTGCTTTTTTTGTTGTTGTTGTTTCTCTAACCAAGCTTGATAAGAATCTCTAAAAATCACTGCAGACCAGTTCTTGTTGCTTGCTGCGGCGCATGCGCTTCAAGCTAGGCGCGATTAAAGCTGCTAGAGATAAAAGATCGATTGTTAGCGGCGTTGCCATATCACAAAAAAAAAAAAAAAAATTCCATAAAAAATGTTGAAAATACTTGTTCGCTTATGTTGTTGTTGTTGTTGTTGTTGTTGTTGTTGTAATTGTTGTTGTTGAAAAGCATGTTTGAACTGTCAAAGTGACAAATGAAAAATTGCGCACACTCCCAAATGCGGCGGCCTGGTGGGTGCCAAGCGGAAGCGTTGCCACCATGAGTAGAAAACAAAACAAAGCAAAAAAAAAACCTCGATGAGCAACAAAAACTACTAGCGGCTACCTTAGAAGGCACTGCATGATGGCGCAATGCGCTGCTTGATGCAGATCCAAGGCGCATTGATGGGGGTCTGCGTGTTAAAAATGCGTCGAAAACGTCGAAAAAAAAAACCACAACACAAGAATAGTGTAGAAGGGGTAAAAGGAGAAAATTAGAAAACTTAAACTTACAATTAGTCTAAATATGTTAGCATATAAGTGGTTTTGTATGTTTGCAGCGGGATGGTGTGGCACTTTGGGTCTAACGATCGTTTGGTCGCGCTGTCGCTCTGCCGTTCTGTCGTTAGAGGCGTTCCAGCGGCGTCGAAGAAAAATTACCAGAAAAATTCCGACTAATGATGTGTTATAATAAACGCTACATGCCAGCAGTGCTGCCAACTGTGCGCAAAAATACGGAAAAATTCCAAACCTAAGAAGTTGCAGCAGCAACAGCAAAAGAACATGTTGATGACGTTGAAGAAAACAAAAAAAAAAAAAAAAAAATTCATGTTGTTGCCAACCAGTTTGCGAGGAAATTTTTTTTGTAAATTTATTTTTTAGCTCAAGTATGCTTTATTAGTGCACAGCGATGCCACACAAGGCGGTCGATCGCTTGGACAGGATTTGCCACAATCGTCGCAGTTGCAGTAGCAGCAGCAGCAGCATCATCCATAACAGCAGCAAGTGCCACAGCTAAGGAATTTAGCAGCTCATTATGCGATGTGACATCATTTCATTTTTTTTTTTTTTTCTTTACTAAACTCTGGCAGCTCTGCTCAATACTTGATGCATGACTTGCAATTAGTTAGGCAAGAAATTGACAACTTTTAAATGATTAGATGTTGAATTTGCGAAAATAGTTTCGGGGAAATTTTTGGTGCCGGATATGTGCCGGAAATGTGCTGGAAAATGTGACAAAGATTAATGAGTCTGAGAAGGGTTTGCGAGAGATGCTGCAAATAATTAAGTTTGACAAGCGGCATTTTTAGAGAAATTCTTAAATATTCAAAACTTACTGCGCTCTAGGACTGAAAAAATTGCTTTATTAATTATATGAGTACAAAAATATTATAAAGTTTTTCTACGAAATTTGCACATAACGTGTATAGAACATTCTATACAAGTTTCACTCGACTACTCCCCTCCTCCTCCCCAGCTTCGCACTAATTGATCAGCTGGTTTAGAACCAAAGCAGACTTGAATGAATAGGCATTACACCTTAAATCCTTGGTTGAAAGCTAAAGATTGTTACAACTTAAAATTTAGAATTTTTAATATATCCATTAAGGTGGTCCTAAGAAGTATGGAGCAAAAAAAAAAGTAGTCCATAAATGCGGAACATCCCCTAAAAAGTTTTCGATACTCGAAAAATTCGTAAGAAAATTGCATTTTAAGGAATTTTCAAAATAAATCAAGTTTAAACATCCATAACGTTGATATCCGAATTTTGGGTTTTTTAATTTTTCGCACGCTGTAGCTCTATACTATGCTTGAGCTATTTGTGGAAATTTCGCATTTTTGAAATTTTGCATTTTTGGTTTTTTGAGGATTTTTTCGTTAAAATACCTAAATTCAAACATAAGAAAATACGAAGTGGAAGAAAAAGTTATGTTGGCAACTCCGGAATTGCAAAATTTTTTTTGCAATAAAATCAAAAATGTTTTGATAGAATTATTCCCTATAAGCTTAGCCTCTCCAAGTATGTGGAGAAATACAGGTTTTCCGTTTTTTTTATGAGTTTATTTTTGTGTTTGATAGGTCTACAAAAGGCACTTTAGGCATATTTCTAAAAAATCATGTTTAAAGGTCGACAGCTTTGGTATCCGAATTTTAGTTTTTTTAGTTTTTTGCATGAAATTGGTCGAGACTATGCTTGAAGCATCTATGACAAAATATGTTAAAATTTTGCGATTTGTTTTTCTTTAGTTCTCAAACTCCAGAACTTCTCAAAACTGTTCGAAAAGTTGCAGTTCAAACAAAAATTGTAATAACGGCCAGGTTCTTCAATGTTATCCCATAATCTTTGTGTCAATTCAATTTTTTGTTATAGTTTTTGTGTCAATTTGTGACATTTTCTTGAAATACTGTCATATTTTAATTATTGGAAATTTTTTTTTTAAGCAACAAGAAAAAAATGAGTTTTTTTACGCAAAGTGAAATATCAAAACTCTGATAGTTTCTGTCAAATTTTCATGTTTGCTATCGGATTTTAACGAAAAATTAATTGAATAACGATGTTCATACTATGTAAATACGATGTTCATTATTGTAAATTAACGCCTTAAAAAAGTTTTTGGGTGATTTTGAAAAATAGCACCATTTTCCCATATAAATCCCTTTGACCAATAAAAGCTAGTTGCGACACCTCTTCACCATTTTCGATCGAACTCATTTCTAAGATGTATTTTCGAGTAACTTTACTCGAAAAACTCTTTAGCGGGTATCCCGAATCATATTGGCATTTTCATGTATAAGGACCACCTTAATGTGCATGAAGAAATTTGGTTTCTGAGAATGACCTTTATAAAATCGAATTGAAAATAAGACATTACGAAATAAACTATCCCTTTAATAATTACCAAAGCATAATTTCTCTGCATCTATTCGAGATATGAGCGTTGCTACATATATTTCGAGAAGAAATATAAACATTGAACCGATGTTTTAAGCGGTCAAAAACGGGTTTGTTTGAACTGATGTGTGAGATGATGTGCTCGCATTGTCTTGATGTTTGTTTCCCTTATTTCATGGAACACTTCTGGCAAACAAATGGTTGTATATCATATAAAATTGACTATTATACTTGTCTCAATTGGTACCGTGGCCACATGAGATGTTTTTTGGAAAAAGACAGAAGACCATTTGCTGCACAGTGCTTCGATTTCGAAAAGTTTTTGTTGGATTCGTTTCATCTTGAAAGAACCATACAATTGACTGCTGTATACTTTCAGGCTCATGCGCATAGATCCAGGATTCCTCACTAGTCAGGATATAATATATTATTTTATTATAATGGTACTTCATCGCCAAAAGTCGAATTGAATTGAGTTCTTGGATGCATTCTTGTGCTGGTTATCGAACAGCAAATATCGAATGTTAAATTCTTATTAAGAGCAGTGCTACTCTGTTGAAATTTTCGCTGTTCGTCAAATTTTCAGTCGAATTGAATTTTGCTTTCGATGCTGCACATGGTGAGAGTGATAATTGGTAAAAATGTAAGTATTTTGTGATTGTTGTTTGCTTTTTGAAGACTACAAAAGAATTTTCAACTGTTTTTGTAAATTTAATACAGGTCAAAGATGGTGAGCAACAAAATTAGAAAAACTGGTATCATATTCATGGAGGCAAATCCTCTAATTGCAAAATGTATTTATTCCAAAGTTGAGACGGCAAGAAAATGGGAAGAATTCACGGTGGAGTTAAATTGCTTAGGACTACCAGTTAGAACAACAACAAAGTAGATTAAGGTTGGGTTAATTAGTATATGATCTTTTTAGAAATAACTCTGAGCTCTTGCTTTTTCAGGTGTGGGCTGACATGAAGTTAAAAAAAAAGATCCGAAAACAAAGCCGAATACCGAGCAAACGCCTCCTTGGACAGTCGGAAGTTCTGTAGAAATTTGTAAATAAATTTCCTAATATTGTGGATGTCAAAACTTCTCTAAAAGGCTGCACTTACATTGTGAATTAATTTCTAAAGCATTGGAAGCATCCCTCAATCATTTTCTTATTCTAGCCAGTTCCGTCAAGCTTTCAACCTCTTCTGACGATTCGTTGAACCATAGTTCCGTCATTGTCATAGCTATTTGGCTCTTATTTTCTTTCAATTAATTTTTAAACAAATCGTGGTTAGTTTTCAAAATTATGATCATCTTATAGAAATAGATTATCATAAACAAGGCAAATGAGCGAAATTCACAATGGCGCTATTCTTTGTCAAAAGTAAGTCATAATATCAAATGCAAAATCGTTCGACCAGGCCATTCGACTACAGTCGAAGATCGAGACTGCTCATTATAAGGGCCTAAGCGCACGTACACCAAAACGCTGTGAGTACGAATAAGCTAAAAAATGTCAAACTTTCTAATGGAAACGTCAGTTTGACTGGAATCACATTCAGAGTTTCCATAAAAAAAAAATAAAAACGTCATTTTGACGAAGTGAAAAACGTCAAAAACGCCATCTCATATATTTAAAAACGTCAAAAAATCGTAATTCTCTTCAAATCAATACTAGAATAATTATTATTTTTTATAATCTTTTTTATTTATTTTCGATACATATGGGCCTCAACGATTAAGGCCGCACTCTGCAGCTCTGCTCTCATGACATTTATTTTTATTCTATCACCTGAACTTAAGCTTTTTACAATTGAAGGTTGAATTTGTACTGCATTCATGTTCAACTGCTGTTTCGCTGTTTTGGCATGGGCAATTAAATCAGCTTTACCTGACTTGGTTTTTAAACCCATATTGCAGACTTTACAAACAGCGGGAAATTTGGGATCCTTTTTGCTGTTGTTTTCCAACCACATGTTTAAACTGGGATCTTCATACCATTTTGTGCAGTATCCCCTAGAAGCAGAATTAGGAACCTGAACTGAAAAATTTTGCATCATAAAATTGTTCATAACTTTTCTTTTGTTAGATGTTACCTTTGGCGGCGGTTTATCTCCATCTCCTGTGCTTGGTGTGCTTGTTTCCGCATTTTACCTCTTTTCGGCTAAAATTAATTTGTATTTTAGTGTTATATTGATGTATTTCTGAATAGAAACTTACCTGATTTAAAATAACGCTCCATTTTTTCATTTTTGATCTAATTGGAGTTCAAATTGTGTTAGTGACCTGCACTTCGCAGCAAACAGCAAGAAAAGAATAAGTAAACAAAGCAAAGAAAGTTAGAAAATGAACACGCACTGCAAAACTTAACAGTTTGAAAGCAAGAGCAACAACACAGTACTCTCATGCGACCCAGTAAACCATAACTTAAGCACAACCCAGCAAACATTAATCAAAGAGTGCTAACTTAAATTTTTGACAGTAAAATATAAAACGAGTCAATTAATAAACGTCATTTTTGGCATAAAAATTAATGAAATACGCCAAGTCATAATTGAAGCCAAAAAACGTCAAAAATGACGATAAATCGTCAATAATAACAACTCTGATCACATTAGCGCTGCCAGATCCCGAAATATAAGTAGCAGCGTAGGTATAAAAATATATTAAGAGAGTAATTTGTTTTATTCTCTCTTAATATATTTGTACATACATAATACATAAAAGGAGAGAAAGTTCAAGTAAAAGAGTTCAAGGAGTCCTATGATTTGATTTGTGTAACCTATAGCAGTTTTATAATTTTTTTTTTTTTATTTAAGGTGGCAAATACAACAATTAACTTTACTAAGTTTGTTAAAATTATCTTGATGAAAACATTTAGTAGACTGTTAGGGCTCTTAATTAATTTCAATGATAATTATTTGCCACAATAATGTTAATATTTCTCTCACAACACTCTGTTAATGTGCTCAATTCTGTAAACAGAATGAAAGCTTTTTAAGCAACTGATTATTATTATTTTATTTTTTTAAGAAAAGAAAAGCTCATTTTTTATTTAAGAAAAGCAAAAGAAGAAATTTTGCACATAATTCTTAAACACTTTTTCACTCTTTCTCTTTAATCTGGCTGAATTAGCGACACGATTTATAACGTCTATTTCAAAGTAAAATTTATTTATTTTGTTTTTAATTAAATTGGAACAGACAGTTAATGTTAAACAAAAGATTTTAAGACAATGAATGTATGCGTTGGTTTCACAATCTGAGTAATCTATAGATTTTTCAACAAAATGTAGACTAATCAAGCATCAAATCGCAACAATTTTTTAAATGTCTGCGTTCTTGTTTTAGTTGTTTTTTTTCTTTTTTTTTTTTCTAAATCATGAAAATTACGAAAAATTTTCACAAAAAAAAAAAAATAAACATTGTATTTCGAGGAACAACAACAATTAACAATAAACACGACAAGACAGACCAACAGCAGCGTCAACAAGATTGGCAATTAAATCTATTAATCTCTGCCGTCTGGCCTTAAAATATCAAAATATGTATAAAAAAAAGTGTATTTAACTTTTTATGCATATGTACTATAAATATGTTCTACAGACTTTTGAAATGATGACTTTTTCAAAGTCAAAAGTTGTCTATTTTTCTATTTCGTTAACTATTGGTTGATTTATATATTTTGTATTTTGTAGCATTAGTAATTGTTGTAAAATTTCAATAAAATTTAGAAATATAAAAAAAAAAAAAAAATATAAAATCCAAACTTTCCCTGTCTATGCTGCTCGTGTGTATGATGATTTACTTAGTAGCTACATGAATACAAACATGGGCATTGAAAATCTTGTGCGAATTATTAAGGTGGTTAAAAGTGAGTCATTGCACAGTTCTTTTTTTTTCACTGTGCCATATCACATACATATTTAGTATCTTAATGTTGAGTTATTTCGTGTTTATCTTATGGGTCAATTACTGGTCATAAGACATTTCATAAAAATTTTTAAAAAATTTATGAAACTTTAAATCGCTTTAATGAAAAACGTATAAATGTAACGCTTATTTTTGCAAGGCTGTCACAACCAAAAATTTGAAAATGAATATCAATGTATAATTTAACCATTTTCATTTTATTGAATAATTCCGGGTATTTTTTGATCAGAAGGTATAAAGCAGAGATCTGCAACAGGTAATTCATTCATAATTAATTCAGGTAATTATTTGAGTATACTCGCCGTTATATTCACTTTTTTTTTGTACGTATACTCATCCATACTCATAGAAACAGCCACCATATTCATACGCATTCGACTCTTTTTTTCTAGAATTGAGTTTGAGTTAAACTCATACTCAGCGTGTGCCACAAAATGTATTATAGAATGTGGAATAACCAGGTGACGTCTATAAAATCAACACTGTTTCGCTGTCAGAATCAAAAGATTATAAGAGATGCCATATTCTGTGCGATAATCCAATGAAAAATCCAATGTTTCGTTACTTGTTCTTATTGCTTCGATTAAACAAGACGCAAGTAATTTTTTTTTTTTAATTTTCTAGTGAATTTTGTGGGATTACATTTTATAGAAAAAATATATTAAATATGTCGAAAAGCCGTGCTGCCTGCTATAGTACATGGAATAGGGAGAATATATCATTCTACAAAATTCCAAAGGACGACTTTCGAAGAAGAAAGTGGATCGACTAGTGCGGCTTGGAGCTGAACATGCTTGCTTAACTTTAAAACTCAAAAAAGAACCCTAAAATTTGATGTTTTTAAGCCTTATCCCCTTACCCGATTGCAAAACTCCTTCTCCCTCTCCCGCAAAGTATTTTTCCCACACAAAAAGTTGCATCACTACAACGAAATTTGACAGTGCTACGGTGTCGATTTAACAGACGTTCACCTACTTCTTCCACCTTCTTAAATACATCTTAGTGTTAGCACACTACTTAACAGAGTTAGCTTTAAAAAGTCTTTTCAAATGTTATTCATAAACATGTTGTAGCTGCTTTGTAGTTAAAATTGGAAACTATCAAATTGAAGTGGGAAGAGTGTAAATAATGGTTTGTGTATTAGATAAAATCAATGACTTTTTATTTATTTGTCACAATTTTGTCAACATTTTTGATATTTGAACATCAAACATTTTTTAGAATACCATCCGCACTGAAGAAATCAATTTTATTATCATTTTTTTTTTTTGTAAATATTTTCAAATGTTTTGATAATTTTCCCTTTTTTTGTGGAAATTAATATAGAAATATATAAAATATTTGAAATTAGTTTGATATATGTATTTTGCAAATGTTTGAAATATTTTAAATTATTTAATTATTTTTGACAATCGGTAGAAAATCCAATATAATGGGCGAAATCCCAGGCCTGGTATCACTGCTCTCAATAGTGAAAAGACTCATTGAAGATCTCTGGTGTGAAGACGTACAGAATGCAAACGGCGGTCGATAAACGCCAACTTAAAATCTATTCTATTTTTCTCTGGTGACCTAGGGGTCTTCTCCGCTAATAATTAGGTACTTTCGTTCATTGCTATTCTGTTAACTTATTCTATCTTCTGACATTTCGTTTTTGTGTTTATGTTATATGTTTCAAATGACAATTGTAGCACAAACGAAACGAAAAATAACGTCCATTAAGAAATGTTTGGATTAATATCGAAATCGAGCAATAAAGGAGTAATGACTTGTTCATCCATTTGGAGTAGTAAGCGAGTAATCGAAACGTTCTTTTTAGTTTTGTATTGACTCCTCGAAATTAAAGGAGTAGTAATTTCTTTTATGTTCTGCCAAAAAATGTATTCATTCCTCGAAATTAGAAAAAAAAACAACGTTGATACCTTGCTTATTCCTCCAAATGGAGCAATAAAGGATGCATCAATGCGTTTTTGATTTACTATTTGGAACTTATTCTAAAATAACTGTTAACTGTCATTCTTAACTTGAGATGTCTTCGCATTGAGTTAACATTTTTTCTCTGTTTACGGTTTGTCTTTTAAAATAAAAGAAGTATGTCAAGCAACATACAAATATGGTGTAGGAGTGCGTATTAATACGTTTGTAATTTAAAAAAAAATATTAAAAATGTGCGAAAAATTTTTTTCTAAGCGACACTTCAGGCGGTTAGTGAAAAAGGAAATTGAAACCTTAATATTTTCCCTATTAATTCTTTGCAAGAATTAAATCCGGGAGAACAGCTAATTGAAACCAATACCGATTTGGAAGTGATAATACTATTTCTTCTCCATAATTGTATTATTTTAAATGTTGACGTATTCTAAGAAAAATTAAAATGAACAGTGAAAAGGTTAAATTCCATCAAACAGTAGAGTTTCTCAAATTAACAGTCTGAACTGTTGATAATATAGTTGTTTTACTTAATCAGTCCACTGTTAATTTAACATTTCAGACTGTTATATTGAAGAAACTCGTCTGTTGGATAGAATCTAACAGTTTTCACTGTTAATTTAACCATTTTTTTTCTGAGTGTATGTATATGTATTTATTTGTGCTCTTTCTGGAGTTAAAAAAGACTAATCCTCTTCTGCTCTTTCTGAAAACAAAAAGATTACTCCCTTTGTGTTCTTTCTGGAGTTAAAAAATTGCTCTCTTTATGTTCTTTCTGGAGATAAAAAAGATAACACCCTTTGTGCTCTTTCTGGAACAATTGGAGTATTGTTGGAGGAGAAACAATACTCCTTTTCTCCAAAGTAGTGCTCGCTCGTAAGGACATGCAATGTTAATAGGAGCACAAAAAGCATGAGGCTCGAAGGCTTGTGGAGTAATCCATTACTCGCAAAGAAGCCATCGAAGATTAATCTTCGGATCATCCTATTCTTTACTGGGTGCTGAGTACCTCGACAATCACCAATCGTTTCATTCTGAACGTGTCCTCAGCGATTTGCGATATAAGAGGATCGTCGCTCGACAATTGCTTTGATTCATCTTGAACGTTCAAAAGCTCTCGAGATTGAAAGTGTTCTCTCTCTTTTGTTTTCTTTTCGAATACTTTATACATAAATGCGTCATATTCAGTGCTGACAAATAGCAGTAATTTAAATATATCAAAATTTTTTAGCCATTAGCTTCAACAATTTTTTTTTTTTTTACTTTACACAAAATTTATGATGCTAAAGAAATCTATTTAAGTTGGAAATTAGCTAGGAGCTGATTCATATACATCTGAAAATTGTGAAAATTGGAATTTTCTTTACGCACAGCAGCCGACGACTATTTTTTGTTTTTTTTTTTTTTTCTGTATATAAATAAATAATAACAGCTTTTTGTGAAGATAAATAAAATATAATAAATTCTTCAAATGAAATGAAGAAAGCAAAAGAGTATTTTATAAATTAATGATTTTCAAAAGATAAAAAAGCAACAGTGACAAAAAGTATAAAAAAAATATACTATCGCTGCTGCTATTGCTGTTGCCTTTGCTGTTGCTATTGTTGTTGCTACTGCTGCTGCTGCTGTTAGACACGATAAAGTATTCCACAAACGTATTTCTGAGTTAACACGCTCAAGTTGAGGGTGTTGCCGGTAGAGCGCGTCTAAATTGCGTTGTGGCCTTGAATGCGTTAAATTGTGTTTAATTTGGTCTTGACTGATTTTATAGCGGTAGAGCTTTTAACTTACATTTTGTTTTGAATTTCTTTTGTGCATGCTTGTGACATACAATTTTAGCATTGTTTTTTTTTTAATGCTACGCTTTATTGATATATTTTTTTTCTATTTTTTTATTTTTTATAAGTTGTGGCGATGTTAATAATTTAGTTTTATGTTTTTTTTTTATTTATAAATTTTTATTATATCTGTTATGTTATTCTTGTGCGAATTTTCTTTCGTTTGTTGTTGTTGTAAATTTTGCGTTGCGCGTGTTTTGATTTGAAATGCGAAAATATTTTCTTAGATTTCTTTATTAAATCAAAAAATAAATGTTAAAAAAAATCATTGTTGGCAAAAAATTATGAACAGATGGGGTTTGGTTTTGTTTTTTTTTTTTTTATCAGCCATTAAATTAGACAACAACTACAAAACTGCAAATTTTTACGTCAATTTTCAGTTAATGTAGAGCAGATAGGTGACAAAAATATTAACTTATATGCAAGGATAAAGACACAGCTGAGGTTAATGAAGTAAAAAAAAAAGAAAAAATGAAAAACAAATTAAAACTGAAATTAGGTGGCAACTTCATCTCAGTAATGGAAAACAAATTGGTTAAATCGTTAACGCACCCATAGGTTTGAACGTGACAGCGTATTTTTATCCTTTTTCTTAATCTTGTTTCTTACCTTCCCCTTTTCTTGACACTCAACTTGTCCTCATATTTATCGTTATTGTTATATTTGCCCTTATAATTCTTCTACTTGTCCTCATCCTTATCCTTATTATTATATTACTAGCGACCACTGGTGTGCGTTACTGCACCCATTAACTATAAAAATAATAATAATTGGCGCTAACCGCTGACGCCGTTCATTGTGTTTAGCGTATATTCTAAGAGTTTTGTGGTTGTTTGCAAGCGCTCTATAAAGAAGAGGCAGAATAAAGTGAAATGTGAGCGAAAAATTGCAATAAAAAAAAAATTGTATGTATCTTGGTTGCGAGCGTTCAGCGCGAGAGGTTTGCGAAAGCTTTACATTTTGACTGACTGACTTTCTGACTTTCATTTTGATGTTAACAGACGCTCTATTAAGAAGAGAGCAAAATGTGAGCAGCGAATAGTTTTGCTCTGAGTTTGATAACATTGTTCTTAGCTGCTCTGTTAAGAAAAGAAAAAGCAACATAACAACAACAATTGTATCCAATTATATGCAAACTTTAATAAGCTATAACTTAAAATATATAAATTTTTAAGAAATTTTAAGAAAGTCCAGTTTGCACATCTACAGGTCTAAACCTAACAAGAAATACTAAATCTATTAAGATTGGACTTGTACTTAAAAAGCCTTACGCCGGTCAAAATTTGAGCTTGCGTTATATATATAAGATTATTATTATATTGATCCTAATAATTGTCCTACTTGTCCTAATCCATATCGTTTTTCTTATATTATAATTATTATTATTATATTATTATTATTATTATTATTATTATTATTATTATTATTATTATTATTATTGTTATTATTATTTTTATTATTATTATTATTTTTATTATTATTATTATTATTATTATTATTATTATTATTATTATTATATTATAATATTATTATTATTATTGGTCCTAATAATTGTCCTCATAATTGTCCTACTTGTCCTGATCCTTATACTTGATTTTATATTTGTCCTAATAATTATCCAACTTCTTGTCTCCAAACTCTTGATTTATTCCATGCTCAAATACATGATCTTTTCCTAGTTCGAATCCCATTCCTTTTCCTTTTCAACTGTATTCCCAATCTTTGCCTCAAATCTTAGACACACTAAGGTCCCAATCCCTGTTCTTTTCCTTGTATCATTGTTTGTTCTTATCCTTTTTTCCAATTTTGTTCTAAAGATTGTTGTAGGTGTGTCTTAAACCTTGTTGTAATCCTGGTCTAAGTTCATTTCCTAATAATTTTCAGATTTCTTGTCCCAATCCTTGTTCAATTCCATGCTCTAATCTCTGTCCAAGTCTTTGTCCTACTCCTTATCATATTCCTGATCCTTATCTTTGCCCAAATCCTTGACCTCATCGTTTTTTTAATTCTTGTCCCAATCCTTATCCAATTTCTTGTCCTATTATCCTTGTCCTTGTTTTAATATTTATTTTAATTTAATTTTTTCTTATTTTTATTTTTGCATTTACTTTTGCATTCGGTGCATTTAGTGTAAATTTAAGGGGTTCCCTGAGAGACAATATGACGCCATTATTATTTTTTTTTATTTTTATCATGTGTCCAAAAACCGCAGCTTTACTGTCTTTCCATTATATTTATCGCTGGGCCTATAATCACAGAAGTAAAATTGCATGCAACGTTTTTTCACTGTTGTTGCATTTTTACTGCATTAAGCGGTTGCCTCTGTGGTCACATGACTCCAAAGATTTTTTTGACGTAAAATACGTCATTCTCGGAGGTAAGTAGGGTGGTTGACTTGTTAGTCTGCTTGATCCTCAATGCGACAAAAATTCATGTTAGAACTCTCTAACTTATATAAATTTTACACAATTACATGAAATATAAAGCCAACATTTGATGTTTTTGTTTGCTTAAACTTGCTACCTATTTATCGACAGTTTACGGTTTTATCGACAAAACCATAAAATTTGTATGGGAGCCCCCCTAAGGAGTGGTCGGAGGGAATAGGTGTCAAAGGCAAAAATGTTTCTTTTGCAAAAGTATTGGGGGTCGGTCATACATATTAACCCTCTCCGGCACTCTCTTAAAGGTCATATGCTCAGGTGTATGGAATAAATAAACAAAAACCATAAAATTTGTATGGGAGCCCCCCTAGGGAGTGGTCGGAGGAAATAGGTGTTAAAGGCAAAAATGTTCCTTTTGCAAAAGTAATGGAGGTCAGTCATACATATTAATCCTCTCCGGCACTCTTTTAAAGGTCATATGCTCAGGTGCATGGAATAAATATTTTGCTAAATAGTTTTTAAAAAAGATGTCATCAAAAGCGAATTGACTAATTCTACGTCTTGTGTTACGACATAGTTGAAACTACTGTATCTTTTTTCTTTTATTTTCGTTATGAGGGCAAAGAACTTTTTTTTTGCTGTCGTAAAATAAAATTTTTCGCAACACTTTCACTCAGCGAGTAATAATTCCATGCAACAATATTGAATTTTTGTTTCATAAACTGCGACCCCTACGACCTGACGACGTAATATTTTTTATTTTGGTCGTAACGCCAAGTTGTAATCTAAAATTTCTCTTTTATAACATTTACCGTGCCGCATATACTTATCGAGAAATAATTCCATGCAACGTCGTTGCATGACTGATGCATTTCCGATCTTCGAGTGGCTTTTGCCGCTCATTAATGCTTTGTCTATTTTTGTCATGTGGGCTAAGAATTAGATTTAACAGGCATATAATATTTTTTACCGTAGCGTCTATACATAGCGTATTATATTTTCATGCAACAAATTTGCAATAACGTTGCTTAGACAGCTCCCTCCTCGCCCCGATGTCTTTATTTATTTATTTATTTTTTTTGTTTTTTGTTATAAAATGAAATAATTAACCATTTCAGTCGTGTCATTAATTTTATCATAACTCCTATACTCATTGTGTAATTATTTTATGCAACGCCGATGCATTTTGGAAAAATGCTTTTTTCAGCTTTTCTGAAAACCTGCACTGTAAAATGTAACGTTGTCAAGTCAAAAACTTCTTTAAATCTAGAAAATATAGAGAAGCACCTATAGATGGTGTTTTTTTTTTTTTTTTTTTGTAGGTGCTCCATTTTTCGACAAGTATTAAACTGATTAGATCTGGCAACTCTGTTATCATTTATGTTTAGTTTGTTGTGTCATTTCATAATGAATAGACTAACGCCAGAACAAGGCTTCCTCAATGGACGGAAAATTAACTGGAAGCCAAGTCACTGCCTTAACGCATTGTGTTCAGTGATGATGCTTATTTTTGACTCAATGGGCATGTCTATAAGCAAAATTGCCGCATTTGCAGGGCAGGAAATTCACAAGAGATCACTGATCCAAAAAATCACTCTTTGATGCGTTATTTCTCGAAATGGACCAATCAATTGGCCATCAAGATCGTGATCTGTGGATTATTTTCTCTGAGGTTATGTAAAGTCATTGGTTTATCCGAACAAACCAGCAACAATGGACGTCTTAGAAGACAACTTTATAAGAACCATTGTCAAGATACTACCCCAAGAGCTTGAAGAAGTGGTTTCAATTTTCTTCTATTTATTGATTTCATCTTGCGATTGTTTTTCTTGAAAACTGAAAATTAGAAGATGTAAATGAAACAAAAAACTTCACGTGAAATAAGGTTAAATTTAAATAATCTAAGAACTAGAATACACAAGAAAGGGGCCGAAAAGGGATAGGAAAAGAGAAGCTTTGAGCTCAGCAGTGAATATGAAAGTTTCAAGAAAATTCCCCTCTATCTTATCAGAAGGGAATGTATGTATGTGACCGAGTTCCAATAGGGGAGAAAATATGGGAACTGTTTTCTGTATAGAGGGTTTTTAGATTTTTCACTTCATTCACAGAGTTAAAAACAAAACCTACAGCGAAGGGATCAAAATGCATTTCTTCCTTTAAATATCTAGTGAAACACAATAGTTTTAGTATCAGATGAAAAAACTTAAATTTTAAAATTTCAAAATGACATTTCTGAAGGACTCTGACAATATCTAAATAACGTAAAAATTCTAAATATCGTAAAAGTAATCTTTAAAAAAAAACTTACCATTTTTCACGCCAGGACAGGTCTTGCAACATTTGCCTGGCAACAAGATCGGATCGTCGCAGAGAGCGGGTGGACATTCTTTTTTAATATTTCGACATTGGACGCGTGCGACAATGCGGCGTTTTTTCGGCACCTGCAAGATGTTAAAAAAATAAATTAGTGAGTACTTTTAGCTCAATAGACAGTTAAAAAATGTTGAAAATAAAAATTTGGCCTTGATTTCATACAAAAAAAAAAAAAAAAAATAAATGAACATTCTCTAATCAGCTTTAAATCTGATTTAATGGATTTCTTTTTCGAAAATATTTTGCATGAGCCAAGTTATGCATATTTGGCAATATTTTTCGATATTTTGCTATTTTTGCAACAAGCTGCAACATTTCATCGGGGCTGTTTGCTGCGGCAAGTGTTGCTGCTGTTCTTGCTGCGGGCTGACTTAATTAAAGTCTCTGACTGGCATGCGGCGGCGTCGGTGGCGCCAAAGATGCACGCATATCTTGTTGGCAACACGAGTGGCTGCAAGAATTATTTTTTTTGTTTGTTTTGACTCAGTCGGTGTTTGGCTTAAATTTGGCGCAAGACTGCACCGCTGTCTGCTGTGTGTCGCTTTGCATGTTTGTGTGTTTGTGCTTGTTTGTCTGCTGCTTTTAGCCAAATTGAGCAGCTTTTATCTTTTAGCTTTTTTTTTGCTCTACAGTCAGTACACTTTAAGGTGTCTGGTCTTAATTGTTGTTGTTGTTGTTGTTGTTGTTGATGTTGTTATTGTTGTTGTTGTTGCTTTTGGAATATATTGCCTTTGTTGCAGCCAAATCGACTTATTTAGGTCTCCGCATTAAAGCCATCATAAATGATATTGATGCATTTAATTAATTGAGTCTTTATGGCAAGAATTTGGCTGCGTCGCCATTTTATCTATACATTTTTTTCGCTTTAATTAGTATTGAAATATATTTGCTTCAAGAATTTTTTGCAAGCTTTTCTACTCGTTGCACTGCGTGATTTTGCGAAGACATTTGAAGCCTTTTGGCATATTTTTAAATAGACCGAATTTTTATTGCAGCCCGCCATAATTTAAAGATAAAATATTTTTTTTTTTTTTTTAAATTTTTGTTATTCGACTTTATGAATGCTGTCATAAAAACTGCCATCAGTCAGTCGCAAATTTAATTTTATCATTTTGATAAATTTTTATTTTTTATTTTATTAAATGAGGACATGATGATCTTGTTTTTTTGCTCGAACTTCTTAATATAATATTTTTTCCCAAAAAATCTAGACTTTTTTGTATGATTTTGTGGAAATTCTTTAGTTTGAGCAAGTTTTTTGAAGCTTGCCAGACATAAATCATGCAAGTCGCCCGAGCGACAGTGCGCACACGCAATGCAACTTTTTTGTTTCTGTCTTTTTTTTTGTTCCTTTTTGTATCTTAACGTACTGAGCAATATTTTTGCTTTATTTTCATAAAATTTCTTCGTTTTATTTTTTATTTGTTTTCTCCACCCAGACTGTGTGTATTTTTGGCACGCGATTTTGTCGCTCTCTGCTCAGTCGCCTCGATTGCGTACAGCGATTAATTTAGTTGTCGCAACAATTTGCAGGCAAATTTTTTCTTTTTTTTAATTTTTTTTTTAATTTTAGAAGAAAATTTTTTTGTGTCGACCTTTAAAATCAATATTAATCATGAATTTAAATGTTGCTGTCGCTTTATTTACTCAGAATTAATATTTTCAGTTGCTAAAGCAAATCGTTGGAAAGTGTTAAATGGAAATACACCCCAATTACATATGAAGTAATAT
The DNA here is from genome assembly GCA_943735915.1 of Pherbina coryleti. NCBI lineage: Eukaryota > Metazoa > Arthropoda > Insecta > Diptera > Sciomyzidae > Pherbina > Pherbina coryleti. The sequence continues at coordinate 11,296,166 of OX030951.1, forward strand.
TTCATTAGTTAAAACAAAAATTAAAAAAAGAAATACCTAGCTGTTGTTAGGTTGACGCATACTACTAGTCTGTGTAGTTTTTTTTTTTTGTTTTTTGGGGTATGAAAAATGTTGCCAATTAATTTTTCGTTTATTTTGAGAAAACGTTTGAACATTTCATAAATAGAAATAAAACGCGTATTTTACTTAAAATATGCTTACCTAAAGCATGAGTAAGAAATATGAAAGAGAACTGTGTGAGTATGAAAGAAAAATTAAAACGACACGAAACTTAAAATCAAAATCGAAGCTAAAATATTGATAATTTTTTAAAATATCAAAGAAAAAATGAATATTATGATGAATATTAAGCTAAAAATTGTCGAGAATATTAATTAAAATTTTTGAATTTAGGTCAAAAAAAAAAAAATTTTCACTACCGCTTTCGGTGGAAAATATACAGAAAACAATTCTCAATGAGGGGCGATTAAAATACAAATCAAATATTGAGTTGCTATGCAATATATAATAATATTTACAGTGAACCATAATCAATGTTATTGAAAATTTTAACAATATTTCCTAACTTTAATTTTCACTTTACTTTTTTTTAGTATATTTTTAGCATATTTTGTTCGTTCATATTGAATCAAGTTCATAAAAATTGAATAAATGACTAAAATTCGAAATGTGCAAATAAAATAAAATATATTTATTTATTTAATTCAAAATTTTAACAATTTCTCAACTGATTGAGAAGAAATATTTTCTAAATTAACCGTTTAGAGCAAAAATTAGATATAATATAACTACCTATACAAACATTTTATAATAAATATTCAATGGTCTCGTTGTTTCCAAAGTGGTATTCATGATGTGTTGTATTTGGTCAAGTTTTGTGTATTGGTTATAAAAATGATAGTTGTAGCAAATTTTTACACAGCAAAAGCAACAAAAAAATTGGATTTTAAATACAAAACCTTACCAAATATACGAGAACAATGAAAAAAAGACTCAATTTTATTGATACGAAGTTTTGTTGTATTTGACAAATATATTAGGGATATTCACAATGAGGTGTAATTGGTCTTGTATTGTATATTTTTCATAAAATCAACATTTTTTGTAAATTGTTGATATTCAAAAAAGCAAAATACATAGGGGTTGTTCACTATTCGCTGCAAATGTTCTAGCCGAATTATGCAATAGGGCCATTCAGAATCTGGTGTATTTGAGATTGTAAATTGAACGGTCTTTTTCGGCTTACTTTGCAGCACTTTTTACAAAATATACAAAATTCACAGCTGATTGATGGAAAGCAAAATTATTTTCTACTTGAAAGTTCGTTTTTTTATTTGTTTATATTTCATATAACTTCCTTTTTGACTTTATTTTTTTCCCAATCAGCTGTCAGTTTGCAATTCAGTATTGCATTTGTATAGTAAATAAAAACTATGGGTTTTTAGTGTTGCATATTTTCAAAAGCCTAGTAAGTGCATCTCTCTCTGTATATTTTGTTAGTGTCGAGTAAAAATATAATCTACCATTTTGCAAATGCTATGATCAGTGTCGCCAGATGAAATTACCATTAAATTTCTCTCTTTCACACACTTCCATAATTCCCACAAATTACCACACTTCGCAAAATACCTCAAAATACCACAAAATACCTCAAATTACCACAAAATACCACAATACCTCAAATTACCACAAAATCCCTCAAATTTTCTTTTGAGGTATTTTTAGGTATTGTGGTAATTTGAGGTATTTTTTTTCCCACGAGTGGTAAATATCGCACATGTGGTATTTTTTTTCCTACGCGAGAGATTTTTACCACAAAATACCATGGGAATTACTACATCCCACAATCGTGGAAAAATACCATAAGTACTATTTATCGTGCTTTTCTGGTAACATAGGCTATGATGCAAGACCATTTGTACAAAATTGTGAATTGCCCTATTGTGAATGTACTTACTCAGCTTGGCTTTGCAGTAGTGGCAAAAACACAATTGACATTGAGAACCCATATCAATTGCAATCAGCGGTTATATCGCTGAGATCTTACTTATCTCTAATTCAACTACTGCTTTAAAATCAGCCGTTCATCTGATTTCTTTGTAAAGTTTCTCACGTTTTATTTTTGTTTTTTTTATTTTTTTTTTATTTTTTTTTTATTTTTGATATAGTTTAGCTCACATTTTCAATGACAATAATTTTTGTTTACAAATTTGCATCAGCATATTGTAATGTATCTTGTTATTGAAGTGAGAACATTCGCAAAGTGGTTTGCATCAGCATATTGTAGTTTATCTTGTATCTAGCATATTGTAGTGTATTCTAGTGAGAGCATATTGTAAGTACGTGTACTCAATATGCAATAGGTTTTCGATGTAGCATTTATGCAAAGGCGTAGCAAAGGAAAATAAGTACATTTTGCTGTTGAGATTGCAAAAAAAAAAAAACAAATATATATATATATTTTACATTTGCAAGACTATTTGCATTGGATCGTGAACAGCCCTATTGAGTTTTAAATATAAAACCTAATCAAATATGAAACGAAAAATTCCTATTGCATTCATAGTAAATATTGTTTTACATATAAAAGAAAAAAAGTATTCTAATCTCCTTAAGAATAAACAAGAAAATCTCCTTAACAATATGAAAATAAATATAAATATTATAAATACAACAATTTACAACGATTGCAAACAAAGTCTAAAATATTTATTATATATATATATATCTCTTTCAAAAATATATATTACAAATACACCACATAGTGAATACCCCTAATATTTTTCAAACAAAATTTTCTTTTGACAAAAAAGTTAATTTTTCACAAAATTAAAAACAAATCAAACATACATAATGCAACAATATCCTACGGTTTGAACGCAATCTAGAATTAATGTTGAATACTTTTGACATATATAAATCACAAATACACTACATCGTGAATACCCTTAGCATGCATGATTGCATAGAAAAAAAAAATTACTTTTTATCTATAACCAATCCGTTTATTTGTTGTTTGCTGATAAATTATATGCATATTTATAAATGGTAACCATGAATGGTCATAGATATAAATAGCCATGATTAAATGGCTCGGTCACTTATTATTTAAGAAGTATTGAAAAAAACTTTTCACTTACCGCGACACATTCACATTTGATACAGTACATGACGCCAAACGGTGGCCCAAGATCGGCATACCATGTGGAGCCAAGCTCACGCAAGGTTTTGCCAAATTGACATTCGGTAACTGCAAAGAAAAGAAAAGAGAAACATTAAAAATTTGCCAAAGTTTGTAAATAAAACTGTCTAAAATTAATAATATTCTAATATTAACTTATTAAAATACTCGTTGACCTTCGTTATACATAATAGGTCTGTTTCCGTACTCGTTTCAAGTAAAGTTCGAGATACTTCAAGTTACTGTTCGAGTTACGAGTAAGGAAACAGACCTAGTATGACAACCGAACTTTTAATTTAAATCATAAATAACGTAGCACCATCTATTGAATCTATACGTTGTAAGAACAACCTCTTTCAAACGCAACCAAGTTCATGCAAATCGGTTGACAGGCTACAAAATTGAGCGCGTTTTAATGACATTCGTTTTTTAAGGTTTAGTCGTCAAAACATAATGGAACAAAGAGCAAATCGCCCATTTCACATTGAAGTGTAATATCAGTTGCTGGTTATTTGGCTCAAATTTTTTTATTTGTTAAATATTACATTTTGTTTTAAACTTTGAAAGAAATTCGCTGAGACATTCGAACTGATGAAAAAAGTGTATGGGATGATTGTATATCTCGTACACTTGTTTATTTGTGCTTTCAACGATTCAAATGTGGTTGTGAAGACTTGAACGGCGATCAAAGAAGCGGACGTCCAGAGAACAAAAATTGTGATTGTGATGGTGCAAAAAATCCATGAAATCATTGCTGTCGATGGAAATTTTACTGTGAGAATGCTGGCTGAGGAATTACAAACAAATAGAGAGACTTTTCGTCAAATTCTAACTAAAGATGTGGGTAAAAAAAAGGTATGTGCGCGATTTGCTCCACACAAATTCAATGAGCATTGTAAAGATATTATTTCAACAGCTGAAAACGATCCAAATTTTCTTCATTCGATCATAACTGGTGATGAAACATGGTGCTTTAAATATGACCCTGAAACTAAGCGTCAATCTGCACAATGGAAGTCCAAAGGCGAACCAAAACCTAATAAATTGCGTTTTCAGAAGTCCAGAATCAAGGTAATATTGATCACTTTCTACGAATCGAAGTGTATTGTCCACAAGAAATTTGTTTGAGAAGGTCAGACTGTCAATGGTGATATTATTTAGAAGTTTTACATCGTTTGTAGTTGAGAATTGTTCGTATTAGACCTTAATATCCAGCTGTTTTTATTGTAAGATAATGCACCTTATGTTAAGACCAAACAAGTTGAATGAATTTTTGATGAAAAAACAGATCGGTGTCATCGACCACCCTCTGTATTCGCCTGATCTAACACCGTGCGACTATTTTATGTTCCCGAAATTGAAAACTGCCATGAAAGGAGTGTTTTACGATGATATATTGGCCATTCAAGCAGAAGTGACACAGATACTAAAGAGCATCCTAGAAATCGATATAAAAAAATCAATGCATGGATTAGTTGATTGTGCCAAACGTTGTATTGACTCTAATGGAAGCTACTTTGAATAAATAATTACTTTCAAACAGAATACAATGAGTACTGTACTCTATTCTATATATAAAAAGTAAGGTTATTTAACTGTCACACTGTGTTATATGCCATGAAATTCACCTTAATTGAGTCATCAATTCATTTCAACCATCAACAACTTAGATTTGAAAAAGATCCTCACAACTCGGTTGTGCCAAATGAAATTTTGTTGCTACCACTTATGTATTTCAGTCCGAAATGATGTAGCTTTCACTTTTGTTGCAGTGCAAAAGGCACATAAAAGGGACATGTTTAGCAATGCCTTCAATACTGAGAGTTGTAGTATATTTCCAATAATGGAATAATGGAACTACAAGTCAAATTAAAAAAAAAAACCACTTATTTCTCGAATCGCCCTCGTATCTAGCTGACTCACTACCAAATAAGCATGTGCATTTGGTAGTGAGTGATGAGTTAAGTCAAATCAAAAGTTGATTTTAACATTTAAATTTCAACCTTTTTTAAAATTCCTTCCAGCGAAATGACAAGAAATATTATTTTTACATTTTCAAAAAATTTCAAATCAAATGCATCATAAATGCCACTCTAGACACCTTATAGCTCATTCCATAATTTAAGCATCCGCTGCTGCAGCAATCTTCTGGCATTTTGCCAATCAGAATATTCACATTATGACTTCCTGTTTACACTGCAAAAAATTCTGCATTAGCCAAATAAGTCTACTTAAGCCATTTAAATATTCGTTGCAGTCGAAAAATGTTTTGAAAAATTAAAATAGAAGGAAAAATTGTGAAAATCTGAAAATAGTTTTTCATGGCCGTTGCACATCCTAAAATGAGTCTATTTTGATAGCTGCCATTATTTTTCAAGCCAAATGAAAATGAAAACAAGGCGCTATTTATTATTAATGAAAATTACATGAAATACTTTTCAACATGTTTATTTTTATTAAACCGTTAATGAGCTATTTTTCCGCATGATTTAATTTGAACAATTTCGCATTCGAAATAGTTACGCGTTTGTATTGTTAATAGCCCGGATTTATTTATAAACTTAAGTAGCCATAAATTAAATTTAGCCTTTGTTGTTGTTGTTGCTGCTGCTTTTAAATTGAGCAACAATATAAATTAAGTGAAATTTAATTACATTCAGCCGGCATGTAGCGCCCAAAAAGCAATTAAAATCAATTAATTACACTCGCTTGCTAAATATCTACGAAATGCTTGCAATTTTAAAGAGATTATTGCTAATGTAATTGGGCCAGAACAGAAGTTGCAACAATGTTTTTTTTTAATAGCTACATTAATTAGGCTAGAGGAAAACGCAAAACAATAAAAAAAATACAAATATGTACAACTGGTCCAAAAGAACTTAATAAAAATGGAAAATTTATGATGATTGACTGGCGCCAAAGTTTTTAAAGCAAACTTAGTTGTATTGATGCCACAAAGCAAAGGAAGCAATAAATTATGATAAATTAAGGCCAAAACAGCAAAAAAAAAAAAACAACACACCAACAAAAAGTTCAAATATTGATTTTGCCAAACAGCAACAGCAGAAGTAGCAAAGAAAAGACTCAATTGATTGGAATGAAAAAATTAGGTTGATCGAATGGCATGTGAGCCATAAATAAGCAACATGCTCGACATACAACACATATATCTTGACTGAAGTGTTTGCCGCGCCGTTTAATTGGCAACCCAAGGAAGCGCCATTAATTAGCAGTGTTTATTTCGTACATTAATTTATTATTCAACAGCTACAAAAAAAAAAAAAAATTTAAATCAAAAAGTCATTTTGAGTTAGCAAAAAAAAAAAAAAGACAAAAAAATCTTAACTTAAGCGGCTTTTAAATAAGCCAAGCTGTGAGCTGTGTGTGGGAAAACTCGACATGAGGTAACAAAGAGTTGGGAAAAAATTAAAAAATTAAATCCAGAAATTGTTTTTTTTAATTAAATTTCAATGAAGTCTGCCTTTGGTTCGAAAATGGGAAGATATACCTCATTGGAAATGGAAAAGAAAGGTAAAAGTAATTGAAACATGTGTAGGATGCTTAGAAACATGGGAATGTGAATCTGCGGCAAGTGTTATGCCTTTTCCTCAGTCAATTTAAGTAACGAAACAATATTCTCCACAAATATTCTTACTAAACGGTGATTTTTTAGCCTTTTGATTTCTGAAGTTATTGCTTTTTGACAGTTGACGTGTAATTCTTGGCCTGTGTCAAAGTCAAAAATGCTCAGTTCGACTTGCCATTTCATCATGAATAGACTTGCGCCCGAACAACATTTGCTGTGTGAAAAAATGTGATTTGCAAGTTGCGTCCATTTTATGATCGTCATAATCAACCCACCGAGCAAGCTATTGAAGTCATTGTTACTAAACTACGCACCAGTTTCACTATATTTGACATCAATCCACCAGCCCGTATCCATAAAGTGCGTACCGAGGAGAATATTACTGCTGTATACGCCAGTGTTTATGAAGATCGTGATTGGTCCATCCATCGCCAACCGCAGTATTGGGGCTGTGTTATTCGACCATCTGGAAAATTTTACGTAAGGATCTTAGTCTGAGGCTTACAAATTACAGCTGGTTCAAAAATTGAAGCCGGGCGACTTGCCACAGCGTAGAATTTTCGATAAATGAGCCTGAAAAAGGATGAGGATCCGCTTTTTTATCGAACAATTGTCTTTAGCGACGAGGCTCACTTCTGGCTAAATAAGTACGTGAATAAGCAGAATAGCAGAATTTGATCTGAAGAACAGCCAGAAGCAGTTCAAGAGCTGCCAATGCACCCCGAAAAATGCATTGCTAGGTGTGGTTTATGGGCCGACGGAATCATTGGACCATTCTTTTTCAGAGGTGATGATGGCCCAACATTATGGTCAACCAAGCAAGGTACTATTTAATGATTGCGGTTTTTTTTGCCCAAAATGGAAGAATTGAACTTGATTGATATTTGGTTTCAACAGGATGGTGCCACATGACACACTGCAAGCGATACCATGACCTAATTGAGAGGCGAGTTTCGAGAGCAATTAATCTCTGGTTTTGGTGCAGTCCATTGGCCGCAAAGATCGTGGAATTTGGCCCCACTAGAATATTTTTGTGGGGATACGTCAAGTTTCTCGTCTTAAGGGACAAACCAAGCACGTTTGCTGCCTTGGAAGACAACATTAACGTGTCATTGGTGTGATACGTACCGAAATGTCGGAAAAAGTGTGCCAAATTTGGACTTTCAGAATGGACCAACTGAATCGTAGCTGGGGGTAACATATGCATGAAATAATCTTTAAAAAGTAAATGGCAGGCATTGATTTATCGATCCAAATAAATATTTCATTCATTTCTGCAAAATTTTCATCCAAAATTTCATAAAAACATACTTATCCTCATCCTACTTACCCTTTACCTACTAATACTTTTGTGTCGTAAATATAGATGTAAATTAATTGACGTAAAGAAATATGAAAATTCAGAGCTTTTTCAAGAGGAAAAATAAATAAAGCTTCATAATAAAACTCTTTATAAAAATAAACTGGCCATATCAGCCCTTGAAAGGACTTTGACCGAACTTCTTATGATCAAATTGTGTTGTGCGTGTTATTAAATGTTTGAACACAATTGATCGAGAACTACTAGACCTACTAGACTGGACCTTTTATGCCGACTCCGAACGGCTAATGTGCATGTTCTCAAGAAGCTTTACATGGCATTATTTACTCTCTAAGATTTGCCATTGTCTGCAGGGGGGTGACGGCCGAACAGAAAAATGAATTCAATTGAAAAAACTTTCTGTGTCAGATGGAATTGAACCAGAGTTCTCTGGCGTATGGGTCACACACTCTACACACTGCGCCACGGCCGCCACAATAAAACTCTTTAAGTTTAATTTAATTTTTACAGTTGATTTATTAAATGCTTCGTAAATGGTTGAAAAGTGTATCCTTGCTTTACAAATGTGCCCAAAATGAAAGAATGAAATGTGGGCTAATATGACCAAAGTCTTATAAGAAGTTAAAAATATGTCGAAATGTGGGCAAATTTGCACAAACTATATTTATAATGAGTCAAATGTGTGCTGAAATGTGCCACAACATAACTGATGCAAATGGAAAAATGCAACGCAAATGTGCGTTAAAAAATGTATCCAGAATGCATAAAAATGTTCCTATGCATTATAAATTTGCCCAAAATGTTATAATAAAATGTGGAAAAATGTGCAAATTATTATAATATATAATATACTCCGAAAAATGTGTCAAAAGTAATCTGACTAAAAATGTATCGCAAATGGGTTCAAAATGTGTCAGAAATGGATAAAAAATGTTATTAGGCGTTGCAAATGTGCCCGAAATGCTGTAATGAAGTATGGGCAAATGTGCCTAAACTCTTATAATGAGTCAAATATATGCCGAAATGTGCAAAAATGTGACCAAACTATAATAATGAGTCAAATATGTCAAAAATGTGTCAGAATGTTTCAAAAGTGATCTCATTAAGAAATGTGTTAGAGATGGATGATGTTTCGATTCAATGCAAATGTGCCAAAAATTCGTTATTATTGTGTCCAAAATTAGTCAAAAATGTGTTTAAAATGTTTCAAAATTTGTTTTATAATGTGCCAAACACAAGATAAAAATAAGTAAAAATGCGTCAAAGATGAGTAAAAAATTAATCCAAAAATGGGTAGGAATTTAAAGAAAGTCCAAAATCTATCAAACTTGTTTTTTTTTTATTTTTGTTTTTTGCTTTTGGTGGGGATGTTTGGGTAATAAAACTTTTTTAATTTTTTTATGTTTTTTCTGAATGTACAACATGTCGAGAGTATTTTGTCAAAATTTCAAATCGGAGCAAACCTAACAAAGATACAGCATTTCAAGTGACCGGCCCTCATGTTCGATTATTATACCTGTCTGGAAGCTACGCTACGCGCCGACCTGGAATCTGCTACAAGTCCCTATGTAATCTCCAAATTACTTTTATGGGTCTTTGTAAGTTTGTAAACTGTCCGGTTTATACCTCTGTGTAAGTATAAAAAATTATACCCCTTTGATGCTTAATTTTGGATGTTCGAGTATAAAAAAAGTTTTCTCGAGTTTTCTCACAAACGTCATTTTTTAAGTAACATTATAACTCAAAATCTACTTGACCGATTCTTTTGAAATCTCAAACACCATTTCTACACATAATCGCGTTTTTCACTTCCAAATGCTGCCAAAAATAAAAGAAATTGAAAACAAAACTCCTTTTCGAGTTTATCTCATCACCTTTTAAACGTATTTCGATTTTCTTGATTCAGATGATCCGGTAACGAGTTATGGAGTTCACCACACAACACCTTTTTTTCGAGGCGCCTCCGGAGATTCGCCGTCACGGACTTATTTATTGATATTTTTAATTGGACATTTTTCCAAAGATACTTCAGACGTTGTACTATAACGTGTATATGAATAAATAAACCAACATTATTCATATCTCAAAAAAAAAAAAAATCATGGAAATAAGCCTTCTTTCGCCTTTAAAACCTTACCACCCCCTTAAACAAGTATGTATTGAAGAAATATATTCAAAAGGTGTCAAAACAGGCACAGGCATGGTGTAATAGACATGGTCATAACTGCAGAGGCTCGATGATAAAATGAGTGAGTAAATTTTAAAATTTCCTGATAAAAGAAATTAAGAAAATTCAAAATGTAAAAAAGTGGTAAACAAATTCAAAAATATTGTAAAATATGATACGATGAAAATATTGCCAACAATTTACGTTGACGTGTGGAGGATAATTTAACATATAAGCGTTAAAATCGAACTGGGCCATAGCAATAACAACAGCAACGATATCGTTGAATGTCAAATTTGGTGGATTGTTTCACAGCAAAGCGGCTAGTACGAGCTACATGTAAAAATGTAAGGAGCGGCGGAGGAATGTTAGAGAGTAACAACTGTAACAATCTCCTAACAAAGACGTGCACAGTGAAAGCAAGCCTTAATTGACGTCAATTATAGACTTAGCGATTTCGTTTTATGAGCTCAGCAATCAACATTTTCTTTTCTTTTGATTTAAATTAAGGTGCCAATTATTTTGGGATAAGAAAAATTTTATAGGTTTCTCGCGCGGTGTTAATCGCAACATCCAGATATAACATAAAAGAAGAAAATTTGAAAAAAAATATTTTGAAAAGTCAGTGTGAGTGCAAACGTATGAAATTTTTTTTTTTATTTAAAAACTTAATAAATGACTAAGATAACAAGAAGCAGCAGGGTGAAAATGAAAAAAAAAAAATGCAGAAGATGCTTGATCAGAAGATCAAAAACGGTGTGAGGTCGAGCGATATTGATTGCTTCTACTTAATAAATGAACACCGCTGCGTGTAAACTAGGCACAAACAGATAAACAAGCAATCGGAAGATCGATGGAATGAATCCAAATATATACATATTTCTTATTATATACAACAGACTATATAAATACATATCTACAGCTCTGGAACGCAGCTTGAGCGCAGCAAAAGTATTAAAATAAAAGAGCGGCAATAAAATACAGGAAAAATAACCTTAAAAAAAGAAGGAAAAACATCAAAACACAATAAAATCCATTTTATAGGAAGTATGTATTAAGAAAAATGAGAAGACTTCAAAGCCACGACATGCTGATAACGAGAGTATCAAAGAACTCTTGAAAAAACAGTGCATTATTGCAGGCTGTGCGATAAAGTGTCATGCAGTGAGTGGAAAGTGGAAAGTGCGAAGAAAATCTGGTGTTGTAAATAAAAACAGTTGGAACTAAACAGTTTTAAGATTATCAAGTGACCCGACACCGAAGAAAGGTGTGAAAAATGCACAAAAAACACACTGCATACATAAATAATAATAATAATGAAGCAGTTAAAGCAGCAAGTGTTGAAATGTTGGCCTAGCTGGAGGATGTGAGGCAGCGAGAAAAAGAAAAAAAAAAAATAAACAATGATTAATGGTGATGACTGTGTGGGCAGAGGTTAAGAGTGGAAAATTAAAAAAAAAATTCCAAATATGTTGGGTTTAAAAAATAACGAAACTCCGATAAAGTGCAGAGATTTCAAGGAAGTTCAAAATATTTGAGAAAAATTATCTCACGAGGCATGTCCAAGAAATGTTTCAAGTTACAATGTATGGAAAAAAAAAAGACAATCTATGAGCCCACACTACCACACAGTGTCAAATTGGCAACACTAGAAAATTAAGACTTCAAGATAAATCATACGTTGTCATATCCTAGTTGCTGTTGATGTTATTGTTGTTATTTTAGTTGTTGTTATTTTTATTGTTGTTATTGTTGTTGTTGTTGTTGTTGTTGTTGTTGTTGTTGCTGTTGTTGTTGTTGTTGTTGTTGCTGTTGTTGTTGTTGTTGTTGCTATTGTAGTTGTTGCTTTGCAAAACCTGCATTAAGCTGTAGGAAGTACTTAAAGTGGCATGCAATATAATTGCACCAAGAAATAAGCTACAACAACAACATTGCTTTTAATGAACACGGCAGGATTTTGTTGCCGTGTGTAGGTTTTTTCAACCTCATGCAATTTTGATAAAATTGACAGTTTTCGGCGCTTAAGCTTTATATCATTAAATTTCTCGTTGTTGTTGTTGTTGTTGTTGATGTTGCACGCTTCTCTATTACCAGCTATATACATAAGTGCCATAGCAATTTGCGTAGGCCATCAGTGATGATGTTGTTGTCGCTGCTGGCGCCATCTTGTCTTGAAACGTAGGCCTAACGTGGCCCAGACAAGCAGACACACGAAACGCATTTCCGGCAAGAGCGATTATAATGAAATTAATAAAAATAAATAGCTTTGGAAAAAAAAATGCCGACAGAGTTACCAACTCATAAGGTTTTTGCTCTTATTTTTAAAAAATTTATTTTGATTTTTATGAAATATGGTTGAGGTTGTTTTAAAAATTACACTGTTAGACGGAAAATATTCTCTTGTGGATTTTTTTATAGTTTTAGATATTTTAGGTATAGAAAGGCACACAAAAAAAGATTTCAGAAATTTTTAATAAGTGGGCGTGGCAGCTGCCATACAACCTAAAACACGTCTTGCACTATATCTAAGAAATGAGGTAAACTACGATAACAAAATCAAACGTAGGCGAATCTAGCACAAAATTTCAGCTCGATTGGACGATTGGGCGTGGCATCTACCATACAACTTAAGCACATTTTGCACTATATCTAAGAAATGAAATAAACAACGATGACAAAATGGAAAGTAGACATCTAGTATGTAATTTTTAAAAAGTACAAAAAATTTCGGCGTGATTGGAAAAGTCGGCGTGGTATCTCCCATACAACTTAAACAGATTTTGCGCTATATCTAAGAAATGAGATAAAGTATAATAACAAAATCAAACCTAGACGTTTAGTATGTGATTTTCAAAATAAATAAAAAATTTCTATCATTTTCTTTAAGTTGTATGGTTGCATCTAACATAAAACTTAAACACAAATTGCGCTGTACTTTAACGTTTATTAACAGCAACGCTAATAGAACTATCGGTGGATAAGTAATATGTGATCTTTAAAATTCCTGCAAAATTTCCGTGGGATTGGACATGTAGGCGTAGACCTCCCTTATATGTTTGTGAAATACATTTAGGCCCATGACTAAAAAATGAGAAAAGCTGTGATAAAGATATTTTAAGTTAAAAATTTCTAACTTTCAGAAATTTGTTTATTTTTTCATATTAAGATTATGCCTAAAAGTATGACACGATCAAGGTTAACCTTGACACAGGGTGCATTAAAAGTGGATAAGAACTCAGCTACTAATGGAAAAGCGTTCTCTCTGCCAAAAAACTTCCGGGTAACTTTCTCGGCATAATTGGCAGTATAAGTAAGACCTAAGTAGCTAGAGTGGATTACAGTGAAAAGTCATGGAAGACTACTGATGATTTGGTGTAGCGGCGAAACGAAAAAGTCTGTTTAGACTGCTGTATGATTTGCTCTAAGCAGAGCCCTTGTTGTTATTATTAGTTGTTGTCCTCATGTTGGCTTGTTGTCAACATACTTGGCCTGAAGCTCAAATTTGTTTCAATATTTTTTCATATTGTAACAATATTAGGATTGATATGATGCAAAACAATGATATGAATAATCTTATGCTTCGTCAGTCTATCTGTGATCACGATTACAGTCGTAATTTTCAAGCTATAATCACGAAATAAGATATTTAAGCTTGTATCTAAAAAATAAAGACCAAGTTCAAAAAAGAGCCAAATCAGATAACAACCACGCCTAACTCCCATACAAAGTGACTTTATGAAAACGTTATGTAAAGTCTCTTGAAATTCCACAAAAGCGTATTTAATAACTTAAATAACGGGAAAAATTTACACTCTTATTAGATCTCACATACCTCAAATTATCCCAATGTCAATTTCTCAATATCACAATTGTAAAAAAAAAGTGGTTACCTGGTTTTGAATTTAAAATAAACAGCATCTTTCTGACCATCAAACAGGTTAAAAAACAAGGCAACCGGAAGTTTGCGAGCCTTGGCACTATTAGAGCTCAAAGAAGACATAATAGTGACTAAATAAAAGTAAATATTTTGCAAATATGAGGCGGCCCTATTTTATTTTCCAAAATATATTTCCAAATGTTACGTTTGTACGCATTTATATCCTTAAAAACCGTTTTATAGCGCCAACAATTAAAAGATACGTTTCTGCATTTATTTTATTTCAGAGAAAGAACATATCTCAGCCATGAAGTATGCTGATTTTTAACTCTTTTGGATATTGGGATATATTCCAAAAATATAACCAAGTATAACAGCAAAATTCATGAACAAAAATTCAAAAATATCAATTTTTTGATAAAATTTTAAGAATTTTTGTATTTTTTATGGAAATTGGAAGTAAAAAAAAAAACAGTTCTAGGAATACCTTTTAAACGGTCGCTCAAAATGTAAAAAATACAAAAAAAAAAAAAATGTAAACTCTTTATGAAAAGAAACTCAAATTGAAAGAGAGGTCATCCTTAAAATATGTAGCTTTATTGAAAAGTTTTTTAACAGCTGCTTAAAACAACCCAGTAGAAATATTGTATGGTGAAAACTATCACTTTCTTGCCTCTAGAAGCTCGAAGTAAATGTTTGTCTTAAAACATTAAATTAAAAAATTGCATTAAACCAATTTTATAAAATATTCTTAGCTAAATAGCAGTATTTTTTATAAACACTTTATCATTTTTAGTTATCTGGAAAAAAATTAAAAAAAAAACAAATGCGAACAGCGCAAAACAACAATATCAACAACTCCATAAAAAAAAGGGCACAAATCTGTTAAATATTCTATTTACAAACATTCACATGCATAAATTATCTGCAAAATTTTGTTGTTGTAGCAAAGCAACCGCTTTAATTTGTTCTTTTTGTTTTTTCTTCCTTAGATTTTACTACTTTATTTTTATAGCGCTTTAATGCCGAGCTTTAAGCCTCTTCGCTTGTGTGAGTCGTCATTGTATGTAGGTATGTTTTTAAGTATTAAAAAAAAAAAAAAAAAAAAATACATGATTATCGCTGGCGCCAGCTTTATTTGCGTGCGAAAATTTATTTAGTAAAATTATCAACGAAGAAACAAACTCAAACATTCACGTATGCAACGTACGATTATAAATGATACGCATACAAACATAAAAGCTGACATAATTGGAATGATTTTGTTTTTATTTTTGTTTTTTTGCCAGGTGTTGTTGCAATTGTATTAGTTAAAATGCAATAAAATTAAGGAAAATAATTTAATTTTATTTTTTGTTTTTTGATATAAAAATAAACAATAATTGTTGACATTTAATCCGATGTTGTTGATATTGATGAGCTATGCAGTATAGGGTAGGTCGTTAGGCCTAAACACATCAACAGCAGCTGGCTCAGCAGTTATTTTAGTGTGTTAGTACGTATTTGATTACATTTGAGTGTTTATAGAGAGAATAAAAAAGTGAAAAGGGCAAATGTCTTGAAGGGAATTTATAGACATATGTTGACGATTTTTTGACGTAGTGAGATTTTCAACTTGGTTGACGAGTTTTTGGAAATAGTCGAAAGTTCTACTGGGCTTTAAATTTATACAATTTAGCAGGGATGTTCAGGGATTGCTGCAGGGATCCTAATGCTTATTTCAAGCTTGGAAAGATCGCAATTTACATTTCACAACTTATTTTTAACAAAACAAAAGAAGTTTAATCTTAATGTAAATAATGCGTATGTTAAAAGCGCAGTTTTTAAAAGTATTTGTTGCCGTTAGAGCTCTTAAGGCCCAACCAAGTTATGCGTAAGCGAACAAAAGTATCAGAGAAAAGTAAACGAAAAGTCTACTTGAGCTAAAAAAAAACTCGAAAAACACTTCTCAATTTTCAATAAAAATCACAGTATGTATAAAAAAAAAAATCAATATGAATCAATTCCAATAAATTGACGTATTCAAAATATTTTGTTTTTTGCTGATAAGGGTTGACAACCGTTTTGATAAAACATTATGTTGTGAATGAATATAAGTTTGTTAAGCTTAAAAAAGCTTAATTTTGCAGTGGAAACTCATGAAGTTCATCTTAACTATAAATTTAAAAAATAAAAATGATTTTTATTCATATTTTGGTGAGAGATATAATAAAAGAAAAAATTAAAATTATTTAAAATACTAGTTTGCAACCCTATTCGGCTTAGCAAACTACGAAGTCCAACGCTCTCTCTCTCTCTCAAGCTTAGCAAAGTAAACGAAAATTGAGAAACTGAACGAAAGGAAAGCTTACGCAAAACTTGGGGGACTTCATATAATGACGCACAGGCTCGTACTTTTACTCTCTTGCTTTTGCTCTCTTGCTTATGCATAACTTAGTTGAGCGTTTATGCTATGTTCACACAGAGAGTTTAGTTTGAGTTTCCAGTATAAAGTTGGGTTTTGCCCAAGAATGATAGAAACCAGATTACGCGTTCCGCAAATGAGAGAGTGAGAGCATGACGTCACAAGCGATATTGTAAGACTTTGGAATAATTTTACTCCCACAGCCACGCCTAAATATTTTTTTTCTTATTTTTATAATATGTATATGGACCTCCTTAACCCATTGGTACAATAGAATTTTGTCAGTCTCGAATAGCTTAGGAGATAAAAATCTTGAAAGTTTAAAAAATTCATATTTTTCATATACGAAAATATTCATATTTTTATACAGATGAGTATTTATTTTTACTTTACGTTTTCGAAAGAATTTATTTTTTATTTCGTCAATTTGCCTAGATATCACACATTTGCATACATTTTTATCAAGCAAAAGTACATGTGGCGTCATGCACTCAGTTGAGAAAGAGAGCATTAGATAACGGGACTGCGGAACGCGTAATCTGGTTTCTATCATATTTGGGTTTTTCCATTGAACTCAAAATTGCCTTTTGCCTTTATGGTATGTTCACACAGAGAGTTTAGTTTGAGTTTCCAGTACAAAGTTGAGTTTTGCCATTGAACTAAAAATAAACACTTGAGTTTCTAGTACAATTATGCAGGATGAAACTCAACTAAATTTAATTTGTTTTCTGAGTTTATCAAAACTCAATTCGAGAAATGCCTATAAGTATGCTAATATTCAGATGAAAAGGTAAGTTTAGATGCAATTTTCAGATGATAAGGTACGTTCAGAGCATTCAATGATTTTGTGCTGAGAAATGTCGAAAATAGCAGTTTCTAAAATTGTGCAATTTACTATTTGCAAAAAAATTCAACAAAAAAGCGAAGAAAAGAACTTTGGCAAGGAGGGAAGATGAGGTCTTTTATATCAGTATGGGCCGATAAAAATTCTGGTTTGCGCAGCGGAAGAAAGAACTCGCTTGTGTAAGCAGAACTGCCTGCAGCCTTATCCTCAAGTGGAATTGATGTCATTGTAGTAAAGGTGAAAAAAAAATATGATAACTCATAAGCAAACAAGGAAATGTCACACCAAACTCAATTCTGAACCAGAGCTGAAAAAGAATGCAATTATTTGTGATTTTTAATCATGTGATTTATATTCAAAATGAATGCATTCATTTTTTCAAATCATTGATTGGGGCTTCAAATTTCAAATCACAAAATGAATGCAATCATTTTTTCAAATCATTAACTGGGAATAAAATGATTTTAAATCACAAATGAATGCATTCTTTGTTCTGAACATTCCGAACAAAAATTCAAAACAAAGAAATGTCACACTAAACTCAATTCTGCTGACAAATTTACAGCTTTTGTGAACAGCTTTAGTTGAACTCAAACTAAACTCTCTGTGTCAATATAGCATTAGGAGAATATATATAAAACTCAACAGCTAGTTCTTTGAAGTTTTCAACATATTATGTCGAAATTGCAATAAAATTGCTGTTTATATGTGCTTATTGCGATTAAGGGTATTCATATCAAAATATACTTAGTGATATATCGCACATATATTCTTCAACTTAACGCAAAGTATTCAGTTCATAAATAACTTTAAAAATTTTATAATACGAAGTAGTTGTGTTGCTGTTATATATTATTTGTTGTTGTTATTGTTTTTGTTGTTGTTGTAGTGTACAAAGTTTACTTTAGTGTTTACATGAATTGCTCCATAAATTAATTAATTTATCTACTTAATACGTGTTTTTTCTCTCAATTCAATTAAAATTCTATTAATGCCAAAAAGCAATTTTTATGCAAATTAATAGTCGACGCAGTCACAACAGCAGCTTGTGGCGCCACATATTTTTCAATTTTATTCCACTTTTTTCGCCATCACTGTAGCGTGTAGATAGATAGATAGACTCGTAGATACATAGTTAGTAATTTATGTCTGCGCTATTTTGCGTACATTTTCATTTAATTGATTTTGTTTGGCCGTAATTAACTTAAATTGTATAAATAAACTATTTGTTAATTAATTGTTGAATGAATTGTTTTTTGTATTTTGTAACTTGAGCTGTTGTTGTGGTTTTTGCCGTTTTGGGCTTAGCTTGCGGCGCCATACGTTTTCATACGCTGCGAAATAATGTTGATGTTATTGCTTGAAGTGTACTTGAAATTATACAATGAATACAAATTTTGTAATTGTAATTGTTGTTGTTGTTGTTGTTGTTTTTTTCATGTTGGTTCATTAGTGTCATAAAATGGTGAATTATGTGACATGACAGAAATGTACTAACAAAAATACTGAATAGTCTTCTATTATTTACACCGAATTTTAAATTTTCAACTTTTTTTTCTTTTCTCTGTCTTTAAGAATCCCCTTGGTATATTCTATTTACAAATCTGAACTTTGTTTTTGTCCATCACATCAAAATTTGGATATATTTGAAAAAAAAAAATACCGGTAAAAATTACTTTTTGGGCTAGCTTTTGAGGTCATGCACAAGACGGACAAAGTTTTTTAAACTCTTATCTGCCAACTGCTTCATTTATCACTACTCTTTCTCTACTCTGATCTCGGTTTTGGATTCTTTACATTAAAATTTTGCATAAATGTCCCTTTTAGTACCAAATAGTAAAGCCTTGTATACCTAAGGTTTGGTTTGGTTTTTTTCACATAATGTTTTTCCGTAGACTGCTACTTATATTTCGGGATATGGTAACGCTAATGTCATTCCAGTCAAACTGATGTTTCTCCATTGGAAAGTTTAACATTTTTTAGCTTACTTACGTGCGCTAATTGTGTTTTTTACAGTGCTTTTAATATTGTATTTCAGCGAAAAATTGGAGTTAACACGTGAACATTTTCGGGCGATTATTTTTTACAACTTTCGACGTGAATTTTCTCAACAAGAGTGCATCGATGAACTCAATTCAACTCTTGGCGATGAAGCACCAACAAAAGCCTCTGTTTATTGGTGGTACACAGAATTCAAGTGGGGTTGTACTTCGCTCACTGACAAATTGCGTGAAAGGCGTCAAAAATCTGTTGTTGTTCCCCAAAACATTGATGTTGTGCGCATCCCTGAGCACATAGGTGTGAAAAAGATTTGTTCACGTTAGATTCCACATTATTTGAGAATCGCTTAAAAACAGGCTCGTGTCAATTGGGGTTAAGTGAAGCCTTCGAGTTTTTGCGAAAGAACCAGCAACTATGCGCGTCTTGGAAGGCAACATTGTGAAATCCACTATCGAAGTACGGCCCAAAATGTTTCAAAAAGTGGTCGAAAATTGGACTACCAGGATATGCCAAATCAGAGCCAGCTGTGACGGTCACATGTTCGAAATTATCATGTATAACCCTAATGGCATAAAATTATCTTTTCGGTCCATTTTCAGTTTGAATTTATGTAGTCCCAGTATTTTCCTTCAATTCATAGTTCTACATATCTCATTTTTACACTCTATAATAGGGATGTAACGGAGCTTCGAATTCGGTTCCGAAAGATCGGAACTTTCGATTGATTTTATACCTACGACTCCGATTTCGATTCCGATAGTTCTGAATCGGAGCTATAACGAAGATCGAAGCGCATTGATTCGATCGATTCGATACGATTTGACGTATCTCACATACGAGGGCAGTTCTCCGTAAAATAATTTTGATTACTTATAAATTCTCTGGCAGTACTGTTTTTTAACGTAAACGTTTGCTTATTTTCGTTTTCCTTCTCCCGTTTTCCTTTTCGATCTATTTCGATCGAATCCAACATATATTTCTTTTACTCCGACCACGACTTCGGCTCCGACTTCGGCTGCGGTTCCGACTCCGGCTCCGATAAATCAAATTGAAAAACTCCGGTTCCGGAGTCTCACCTCCGTAACATCCCCACTCTATATTATCTTGAGCTTTCTCTAGGTTAATTCTCTCTGACAATTGGGTTTGTTCATGGTAGAATAAAGAAGGTAGATGCAAAGGAGAGAGCGTGGATTAAGAACTGTCAAATCAACCTTATTTCCATTTGAATAATTTTTTTGTTGCTTTTGCTTTCTTTCACTATTTTGACAGTTATGGTCCAGTTAACCATGGATTTGTTAATGCAAAAATTGTTTTGGCCTCAACATTTAAAATTTTTCATAATTTTTACGTACTCTTCAAACTTAAGCTTTGATAATGAAAGCTCTTTACGAGCTCATTATCGCTCTCTTGCCTGGTTTTATTAATTTTATTGAAATTTAATTGAACTTTTGCCAAAAACTTTTTGACTGTTTTTGCATAAATTCTTAAAATTTCTCAAATCATCTAAGCTAAACTTGATATTTTCTTAACTTCATTTAGTTTATTATTTTCTTCAAGTGTAAAAGAATAAAAAAACACGTGAAACTCTCACATAAACAGCTCTTTTTTTTATTTTTTTTTTCTCTGAGTGTGACGCGCAGTTTGAATTTCAATATGTTTTTCTTCTTAATTTTGTTGTTTTAAGCTTGTGTTTTTGTTGATGATTTTTGTTGTTGTTATTGCACTTGTTTGTTGTTGCTGTTGTTATTATTGTTAATGTTGTTATTGTTGTGGTTGTGATAGTTTTTGTTATCATTTGGAATTCATTCATTCATTCATAGCAGCTAACATTTTTGCGCGTTTTTTTTCTTATAATCAAAATAAAAAAAAAAAAATAAAAAAAAAACAACAAAATCATATTCAATGCTCTTCCTTGCTGTTGTTGCTTAGTTGATGCTTTTGTTTACAACATTTTTATGCAAATTTTTGTTGCCTTGAGTGTGTGCGTTGTTGTTGTTGTTTATGTTGTTGCTGCCACCGAACTTGCCATTTTTATTTACTCTGTCTCTTTTTTTTCTAGTTGTCTTAAGTTATTGTTTCGTCTTTGGATTCTGCGGGTGCTGGCAACTCTAGTTCTCGCGCACCTACAGTTTGTGGCATGTGTGTATGTAAACCTACTCTTATATTTATGCTTATATATTTACTAAGCTGTTTTTATTTATTTCATTTTATTTCTAGAACAATGGCGTTTATTGAGGTTGCTGACCGCGTATATTTTGACTTTTATGAGCTGTCCTATTTTGCTGGTCTTAAATTTCCTTGATATGTTTAAATAGTACTTTTTTTTTTAAATGTAGCTTTCGTTTTTCATATTTTTGTTTTAATTAACAAAATTCGAACGGAAACAACAAATATAACAAATCACATTTTGTTTTTTTTTTTTAATAATGTAATGTGTTCTATTATTACGCGCCAAAAAATAAATATTTATTTTTAAGCTGAAGGTTTTTCGTGAAGTGGTCTTGAGTGATATATTTATTTTATTGTCACAATAAAAATAAAGTTTACAATAAAAAAAAAAAAAAAAAATAAAAAATAAAAAGCAATCAACGTAGAATTTTGCTCACGAAATTTTCACACTTTGAAAATTATTGGCTGAAAAGCCTTGAAATGTAATTTTTTATGCAAAAACATTTTTTTAACATTTGTTTTTTCATTAAGAACTTTTCAAAAATTTCCTTAAAGTCAATAAAATTTCCATTATCATTAAAAAATAATCCTTTAAATATCCAATTTTGAAATTTTAAAAATAGTCCTTTTAGAAATCCTAAAAATGCCTTGAACCATCATTTTTTTTATGTAAAAACATATTTTTCATTGATTTATTTTATTTTTTCTTTTAATTGTATTTTCATTGGATACTCTTCCAAAATGTCTTTTAAGTCAAAACATTATCATTAAAAAATCCTTTACATATCAACTTTTTAAGTAAACAAAAAAATCCTTTACAAAACCCTAAAAAAGTTTGGAGCACATTTTTGTATGCAATAATAATTTTGTTTTTTATAAATTTCTTTTTTTTCATTAGAGATTTTTCCAAAATTTCCTTAAAGTCAAAACTGTATGATTAAAAAATCTTTCAAATATCCAGTTTTTAAATTTTATGGAATAGTCCCTTAAAATCCTTAAAAAGTCTCAACCATACATTTTTTTTTAAATAATTTTTTTTTATTTTCTTATTTTTATGGTACTTTTCCAAGATTTTCTTAAATAACAACTTTAACCTTAAAAAAGCCTTTAAACATCGACTTTTTTAAATAATTCTTTACAGAATATAATAAAAAATGTTTAACCATAATTTTTTTTGCGGAAATTAATTTTTTTAATTAATTAATTTTTTTAATTAATTAATTTTTTAATTTAAATTGGGTACTTTTATAAAATATTCTTAGAGTAAAAAATGTATCTTTAGAAAATCCTTTAAATTTAAATTTAATTCTTAAATTTTTTCAAATAATTTTCGTCTTAATAATTGTTTTTATGATATTAAAAACTGCCTCGACTATTTTTTACGCCAAGACAGTTTATTTTTTAATTAATTCATTTTTTTTTTCTTATTGTCAAAAAATTCTCAAGATCAAAATAATCCTTTAAAAATGCATGAAAAAGCATTGAACCATTTTTTTTTTTGTTTTTTTGCTTAGGCAATTTTGTTTTTATTTAATTTTCATTGGATACCAAAATTTCCTTTAAAAAGTTTAAACTTTACCATTAAAAACTGCTTAAACATCAATTTTTAATTTTGAAATATGTAAAACCTTTAGAAATTTTTAATTGCAAAAAATGTCCATTGTATATTTTTTAAAAATTTTCTTATTTTTTTTTATGTATTTTATTATAAGCAACTCCAGTGGCGGATCTAGGATTCGGTGGAGGGGGGGACTGGAACTACTGTTTTTTATCACAAGGGGGCTGAAACATCTTTTTGGGCTTTTTTTTCATTTTTTTTTCATACAAAAAATTCTCCAAGGGGGGGTGGGGGTCCAAATCCCTTCAGCCCGTATGTAGATCTTCCACTGAGCAACACTTAAAATTTGAAAATTCGCTTTGATGTCAATTATCCTTTATATATTCAAAATTTTTAAAATATTTGCTTGTATAAAACATTTTCTTTTTTTTATATATTGTATTTCTTATTCTTTATTTTTTGTATTTTTTATTTTTTTGTTGTTTTTTTCCTATAACAGCTCTTAAAAATGCGCCTTGATTTCAATTATTCTTGAAGTCAAAACAAAATCCTTTAAATATTCACTTATTTATTTTAAAATTACTCAGAAAAATTGAAAATATTGAAATGCAATAAAAACATTTTGTTGCTAATTTAATTTTTATAAATTTTAAAATTTTTTAGGATTTTTTAATTTTCTTAGTATTTTTTTTTTATTTATTTTTGTTTTTTGCTGTTGTATTATGCAGCTTTAAATTTCGCCTTGGTTTCAATTAATTCTGGGTATTTCAACAGCATGCAGCCTATGCTCAAAAAAGGCGTGAAAAAATAGCGCTTCCCTCATGTCTTACTTTTTATGGCTCTTTATTTATTTGTAATTTTAATGATTATTTCAATGCCTTTTTAATTTTTTTTTTTATTTCCTTTTGTGTTTTTTGTTTTCGCGATTTTTGTTTTAGCTTTGGCGCTGTTTTTGGTTTCGTTGCAGTTGAACGCATGCGCGCCAGTTAAGCTGCGCTTCTTTTTGTCTTTCTGTTGGCTTTTTTTTTGGCTTAAGCTGGTGTATTGTCGGTTTCAAGTTGCTGTAGTTGTTTTTGTTTTTCGTTTTTAAGCACCCATTGTTATGTCGTGTTCGTCAAGTTATGCTTAACTTTTTATTCGCACTTCTTTGCGCTTTTTAAGTATTTTTGTTTTATTTTTTCTGTTGCATATTTTTCTTGCATTCCTTTGCAGATTATTGCATTATGGTTGGATTTTTTTGTAGATCTTCTTTGCAATTCTCTTCTTGTTTTTTTTTTTATTTTTAAGCGCGTAGAATATAATTTGCTCAGTGCATGCGTTAAGAATCCACAAAATACGTGTTAACAAGAAAAAGCGTCATTCTTTAGATTAACCTTTTTTTCAAGTTTTAATGTGGAATTTTTTGCCGCTTCTTTAGTTAAGTCGGGATTACTTTGTGAGTTAAGGTTGAGAAGAGAAGATTATTGATTTTTTTTGTAATTTTTATTTTGAAAATATTTCTTAAAGCTTCCATAAAAGTTATCGGTTTCGTTTTAATGTCCTTCCGAAATAGAGTAAGTGATTTTAAAAAAACTAAATAGAATTAATAGATTTTTATCGATAAAAAGTTTATCAATTAATCGATAACAAATTTATCAATTAATCGATGGCAAATTTATGAATTTATCGATAGCAAATTTATCAATTTAATTAGTTTTATGATGTTTTTAATAAGTTTTGTTCAAAAATTTTTTAAAAATAATAGCATTAAAAATCGATTATTTTTTTTTGAAATTTGCAATAAAGGTTTACAATGAAACTTGAATTTTTTTGTTACTTAAAAATAACTTAAGAATTTTGTATTGGAAATTTAAACAATTTTTCAAACAAAAAAAAAAAATAAAATTGAATAAAACAAGTAATTTTTTCGGAAAAGACAAAACTCACTATTTTCGGCTCAAGAACTAAAATCATTGAAAAAATATTTATTATTTTTCGATAAATACTTTGTTTATAATGCATATATGTTCCATATTTCCAGTATTAAATAATTGTCACAAAATTTTGACAAAAAATAATCGATAAATTTTTGATGTTTATAAGAAAGCATAAATGTATACGATATATATTGTATACGGTGTGTATTACCAACAAAAGCTTAAACTTAACAGCAACAAAATATTTTCTCAAAAAATAAGCGATAAAATAAAAAGACTCATCAATTATAAAAACCAAAAGTATCGATATTAGATAAAAAATTGAACTAATGGAAATAACTGCTTCATGAAAAGCAGTTATAATTAAAAGATTTAATAAAATGATTATAAAAAGCTATAGATCCCAAGAAATAAACATTTTTATCGATAAACAACTGGATAGAAAGTTGAAAAATTCTCATTTAATATCAACAATATATTGCAAAAAGACAATAAAACCAATAAATATTATCATAAAAAGCTTTAAGTTCACAGTAACAAACAATTGTTATTGAAAGAAAAAATTTTGTCACAAAAAATAATCGTTAAATTAAAAAAAGCTTATAAATTATATGCAACAAAACTATCGATACTAAATTTAAAAATCGAACTAAGTGCTATTATTTTTTCATGAAAATTTATTAATTAAATAAAATTATCCAAAACGTTATAGAAATCAATAAATAAACGATATAAAATATCGATGAAAAAATCGATCAGATTTAAAAAAATTCTCATTTAATAAGAATACAAAAGTTAAGATATCTGAATGAAGTAACAAGCTCATTCCGAAGAAAAATCAACTTCATAAGCTGATCATTTGTTGAAAAAATTTGATATCGATAAAAATTATTTGCACCTTGGAAACGATAGCTGTGTATCAGCAAGAGGTGTAGAATTTGTTTTTTGAATAAAATATAACAACAATATAATCGATATATTAGAAAGTTCTGCTTTCCAAAGAGGTATTTCTTTCTTGTACGACCATGTAATCGATAACAATATTATTGTTGAGAAAGTTACAGTTCCCAAAGATATATTTACAAATTTTGCCATAAAATGATAAAACATAAAAAGTAGTTATTTCTTCATTATATGATCAAGAAGACTTAAATTGATAATTTCATGATTTTTTTTTTACAAGAAAGCAATTTATACCGATATCGACTGATTTATCGATTGATAACAAAATAATCGATATATATATTTGGAAATTCAACACGTTCGTAATAACGATGTTTGAAGCATACATAGCTACGCAACTTCATTAAAATTATTTCGAAGATTGAAGCTTTCATCATTACTTCCTCTCTAAACTCCATTTGTTTGTTTTGTTTTTGGTATCTGTTTTATTTACTTTTTTTTCTACACACTTTCCTCCTAATAATGCATCTTTCATTCCCACTCGCAGAACAACCTTAAATTAATCAACAGTACACAACATCTTCACCTTGCCACCCACTCGGAAAAAGTCATGTCCATCTATCTATTATGATTAAAAGAAGTAATTCGTTTTTTTCACACGCACTCACACACACACACACACACACACGAAACTCATTACATTTTTAACAAGTTACATTTTCAAGCTCATCCTCCAACTTCTGCATCCTTAAGGCTATGCGCTTAATTCTACTGAGTGGCATACAAATTTTTTTTTTAAGCCGCTTTTAAGTGTCATTTTTGAGTGCTGACTGCCAGACACAGACACACCAAATTGGCGCGTCTTACTAGAAACCACAAAGCTAAAAAATAAAAAAAAAAACAAAATATAAAAAAAAGCGAAAAACAGGCAAAACAGCACAAAATGCAAGAATCAAAAAAATCATCCTCTGGTCATGGGCGACTGGATGGGCGGCTCAAACTTGTTATGTTGTTAAACGCCAGCCACGTACGCTAGCGGCTAGCATATCGCCTTAATAATGTGATGCAGCAGAAAAAAAAAAAATTAAAAAATAAGAAAATCAAGGAAGAAGGAAGGTATTAAAAAAGTGACTGCTATTTTTTGTTGTTGCTGTTAAGTTTTTTTTTTAATATTTTTTATTTTTTGGTTTCTTCGAGTGTAGCTCGTGTGTGAAACGCTAAAATATAAACGCGTTAATTATCAGCAGAAAAACACTTTTTCGCATCAGTATCTAGATAAATAACTTCTTCTGCCTCCGCTTTTCTACCAGTAGAGTTTGGCCTTTTTTTTTTGGTTCTTTTTTTTTTTTGACTGACTATTCAGGTGCCTCGCTGTTATTTTTTTTTTGTGTTTAGAAGAGGTGAATAGTGCTGAAGAACGCAACGTGTACTGAGCTGAGTAGCATAGTTTATGAATATTGACAGCTTTGCAGAGTTTTGCACTTTGTGGTCAAATGAAGTTAAGCGATTTTGACATAATATATGGTGAAAAATAATAAAGAAGGGCCCAAGGAATTAAGGGGCAAGAAAAGCTTGTATGTAAGTATTGTCGGATGAAAATAGAGATTTAGTTAAATAATATTGTTAAAGTTAAATAACACAGTGTGACGAAATCGACCAAAAAAAAAAGCACAACCAAACTTTATAGAAATTCTTAAAGAGGGACATGTTGTGAGTCCATCGCACTTGGTCTGACCTCTCAATGTCGTCACAATTTTTTTTAATTCGTTTTTAAAGTAGAAGGGTTCGATTTTTGTTGCGCCGACGTTCATTGAATTTTGACAGCTATTTGCCTTGTTGGAAATTAAAACCAAATTCCACTTCTTTTCAGTAGAATTTCACGTAGAATAAGGCTGTATAAAAATAAATACGATAAAATACAAAATGAATCGTGTAGCGAAGCAAATTCCTTAATTTTTCTTTAATTTCATAAAAAAAATTAGTGTTTTTATAAATTTAAATGATATAATGCTGCATGAATGACATCTTTTTTCCACAAAAATTTATTGCACATAAAAATACCTTTTCATTGAATCCAAAACCATCAATATCGGTTGAGAATTGGCATAATGGCGGCAGTTTTAACGTTTTTTTTTTGTCATAAAACACTGACTCCCATGTAAATGTTGCTATCGTACAAAGTGCTGTCATTTTGTCAAATTTTAACCGATTTTGGACATCATTAGCTCATTAGAAATAAAATATGATGAGTAACATACATCTAAAACATTCCAATATAGTTCTTTGAAAAATGTAAAAGCTACTATGGTACGAATAAACATATTTTTTTTTTTCAATAGAATTTTTATATGAATGAATGTGTACGAGTGTATAAAAGTACGCTGCACACCATATAATCTGAAAAATTTTTGTAATAAATTTTGAAAAAAAATTGTCGAGCATTTAAGTTTATCTTCGGCATTATCAGTCCTATCTTATGGCGATTACTTTTCTCAAAAAAATTCTGCATTTTTTCTGACCGCTTTAAGAACTCTGCCCTTTATGTGCTTTTTTCTCAAAAAAAATTCTGACCTGTTAAATTAAATCTAGTTCTTATCTCGACAATGTTGACCTCAAAAGTAGAAAAAATGCAGAATTTTTCACTCTCAAGATCGACGATTTTAAATTCTGACCTCAAATGCTACCAACTGAATGAACAAAAAGTAACATGTTAGGAAAATATTAAATATTATCATTGATATTTCATTAAAATTTGAGCTTTTTCACGGATGACAAAATAAATGTTATAAAAATTGTTCTCAAAAGTAAGCAACAGTACAGTCAACACAACATCATTGAAAAATGTTGCATTTTTCTGATCTTTTCTCGACTAAGAACAGTTCAACATTTTTTGAGTGCAGGTCAAAATGTAAAATATTTTGCACTTTCAGAGGGCAGAATTTTTTGCCAAGAAAATAAAACGCCATTAAAGAAAGATATATAAATGTTTTTATTTCGAGAAGTCCAACTTTTTTGCCCTAAAGGTCATTGAGATCAATCACCCCGTTCTAGCACTTACCCACGAGAAAGTATATGGTAGGTAAACTAACCCTACTTTTTTATATGTGAAAAGTAGCTTATTAAAATAATTAAAGTGACTTATTAGCGAAAGCTTACCCACTAATAAAGTTCTGTGTTTTATTTAAAAGATAAAAAAATGCAAATAAAAACTGAATTGAGGGCCTTCAAGGTTTTGGACAACAGCTCAAAAAGACTTTTTTTGATTTGACATTTATTTTATTAATTCATGTTGTAAAAGTTGAAATCTGGTTAGTACTAGAAAGGGGTTCTCGACCCCAATGTCTTTTAGAGCAAAAAATTTGGACGCCTCGAAATAGAAACATTGATATATCGTTCTTGGACAAGAAAGATCTGTAAATGCCGAAGATATGAAGAAAGACTTTAATGTTCGGGAAAAAACAATTGTTTTTTTTTCAAAATTTTCTTAAAAAATATTTCAGATTAGACGGTGTACAGCTTACTTTTTTCCAATGCACTCGAACACATTCATTCATATAACAATTCTGTTGAAAATAAAAATATGTTTATTCGTTCCATAGTAACTTTTATATTTTTCAAAGATCTATATTGCAATGTTCTAGATGTATATTGCTCATCATATTTTATTTCCAATGAGCTAAAGATGTCCAAAATCAGTTAAGATTTGACAAAATGACAGCACTTTGTACGATGGCAACATTTACATGGGAGTCAGTGTTTCATGACAAAAAAAAAAAAACGTTAAAACTGCCGCCATTATGCCAATTCCCAACCGATATTGATGGTTTTGGATTCAATGAAAAGGTATTTTTATGTGCAATAAATTTTTGTGGAAAAAAGATGTCATTCATGCAGCATTGTATCATTTAAATTTATAAAAACACTAATTTTTTTTTATGAAATTAAAGAAAAATTAAGGAATATGCTTCGCGACACGATTCATTTTGTATTTTATCGTATTTATTTTTATACAGCCTTATTCTAGGTGAAATTCTACTGAAAAGAAGTGGAATTTGTTTTTAATTTCCAACAAGGCAAATAGCTGTCAAAATTCAATGAACGTCGGCGCAACAAAAATCGAACCCTTCTACTTTAAAAACGAATTAAAAAAAATTGTGACGACATTGAGAGGTCAGACCAAGTGCGATGGACTCACAACATGTCCCTCTTTAAGAATTTCTATAAAGTTTGGTTGTGCTTTTTTAGTCGTCACACTGTGTAATTATAACTCAAAACGCTCAAAAGGCTAACTCATTGTTAATAGCTAGAAAAGAGCACAAATACTTATAAAGCAGTAGTGATCAACGCACGGTTCAAACAACAACAAAGAGAGCTTTCCGAGTGCACAGCTTTACACTGAACCCATGGTATAATAATACAAGGTAGCATTAACAGTTGCTTTGGAAACCATCTCCTGTCAAAAAAACTCAAATAAAGAGCGCTCGCCATTGAAAACACAAACAATGTTGAAAACGTTGAAGTGAAGAAAAAAAAACAACAACCACAGCAGCTGCAGATGTATTTACACAAAAAGCTCTTTTTGACAGGAGATATTTTCTTGT
Organism: Pherbina coryleti; assembly: GCA_943735915.1. NCBI lineage: Eukaryota > Metazoa > Arthropoda > Insecta > Diptera > Sciomyzidae > Pherbina > Pherbina coryleti. Next base: position 11,326,694 of record OX030951.1, read on the forward strand.
AACAGAGAAAATAAGCAATTGTCAATGCTACCTTGTATTATTATACCATGCACTGAACCAAGAAGTTGTTAAAAGCTCTCACAACATTTGGTGCAAGGAACTATTGTCGAGTGTTGTATTTTCAACATAATAAATTCTTTTTTACCATACTTTTGTGTTTGTTTTTCGCTATTTTAACAAAGAAAACATATAAAAAGTGAAGAATAGTAAATTTAAAGCTCAAGTGAACGTAAGCTTCGATAATTTAAAAGTTTTAGCCTAATAAAAAGCTTCTTTCAAGCTAACACCTATGTTACAATTGAACCCAAAGCTCAAGTTGATTCAAAGTGCAATTTGGTTGTATTTGTTGCATTGCATTTGTTTTCATGAACACATTTTTTTTTTCTCCTCAATATTTTTTCCCACACCAAGCATGACTGCGCCATCTTGTTACCATCTTAAAAAATAATTTTTTGTTTTTTAATATTTTTTTTACACCTTCTGCTATATTTTGCACTTAAGCTGGACACATCATAAATATTTGAGTTTATAGCGTATTAAAGCGAAAAAAAATAAGCAACAAAAAAGAAAAGAGGGAAAATCGAAAAAAAGAGGAGGAAAAATGACGATAAGCTTAACGAAGACACCGACTGCCACCAGGTAGGCAGCTTGTTGACCAAACGATACGCTACACAAGTACGAACATAAAACATAAAATATAAGCACAGTCGGCGTGAATTGCTAGATTGGTAGGATAATAATACGTTGATGTTATTTTTGTTTTTATTTTCGTCTCAGCAGACAGCGCCGACTTGAGTTTTTAATCCGCTGCACATAAGCTGACATTTTCAATTAATAGTCAATAAATTGTGGTCACATTTGCGCAACTTGGCAGTAAGCTATAGAGGCGGTTAAGAAAAACACTCACAAACAAACACACACACACACTCACACACAAAGGCAGAAACTTAGATTTTTTAATTAATAAATTTATGCTGGACCCAATAATGTTGGGCTGCTGTCTTAGCCCTCAAAGCGTAAATGTGTAAAAATACGCCAGCGCATACAATGGGCGGCCATCATTTAGGCGCACTCGCACGCAGTCTAGACATGTGTTTTTTTTTTCGATTTTTTTTTTTACTCTGTGGGCATAAATTATTAGGTCGTGGCGTGAAGCAAAGCAAAGCCGCCTGAGCAATAAATAAATAAATTAAAAAAAAAATCAAATTGAAATGCCAAAATTACAACAAAAAAAAAAAAAAAAAAAAAAATTGCGAAAAATTATGTCGGAAAAAAATATGAAAAGTTCTTAAACTACATTAAAAGAATTTTAAAGAAAAATTCTTAAAAAAGAGTAAAAAAAAATCCATTTACCGAAGAAATCTTTCAATTTTTGCTACTTAGCAATTTTCTAAACTTTTCCCAAGTCGGAAAATTTCAATAAAATCTTAGCACATAATGAATTTTCATAAAATGTTTTAGCATTTTCTGAAAATTTTAAATCTGTGCGACCCGCTTGCATGTAACGCAAACGCATCTCACATCTCACTTCTCGCATCTTACATCTCGCAAGTAGCATTTCGCATCTCGTGTCTCGCTTGTGTTGCCAGCCAAGTTTTGTCGCCCGCAAATTGGTTGCAATTATGTTGAAAAATTTTTTTAATTCATTCGCTTTTTGTTTGTATGTGTGTGTGTGTGCCACAAACATGCATTATTTTTGCATGTCAAACATACATAAATCGTAAATGAAGATTGCTGTCATTTTTTATTATTTTTTAAACCATTTTTTGGCATGCGTTGCTGTGTATAAAAGAAAAACATTTATAGCTGCAGTTCAATGCAGCGCCACAAAAGTGTATTGTTAACTTTATAAGTTTTTGGGGGTGTTCACACTTTATTTTAGGATTTGAACCAAGGATTTCAGATGCAATACCTATTTAGTCAAATCTGCCTTGGTTCGAAATGGTTAATAGATTAGTGGGAGGGAAGGGTCAATCAAGGGACACATGTGTAGGATGTTCTAAGCGTGGTGGAAAGCCGTAGAAACATGTGAATTTGAATCAGAAGCGAGTGTTGTTTTGCCTTTACCTCAGTCATAAAGTTATAAAGATTGCTCAGTTATAAAGCAATCTCATCTTCAAACTTCTCTACCGCCAACTACGACTTCGTGTCGTAAATATAGATGAGTTTTTAGTTTCAGTTGATTAGAAATGAGGAAAGAAAATTGCAAAAGTGAAAGATTAAATCGTAGGAAGAACCATGGCCTGACCGGGATTCGAACTCGGGAACTCTGGGGTGGCAGTCAAGCACGCTACCTATTCGACTAGCGAGGCCGCAAACAGATACAAGTTACTTAGTTAAGTAATAAATACAACCTAGTGCTGATGCGTGTGTCGAAAATATTGGAGGGGGGAAGGGTTTCCGATTTAACATCGAAAAGCGAAATCGCGCACTTTCAATTAATGATCCGATTTGCTTGGTATTTTGTGTTTTTTTCGTCCCTTGTCTACGTGCCTGACGGTTGGCATATTCTCCATAAAAGTTAAGAAAGCACTTACTCTCCGCGTAAGACCAAAAGCTCTAACTTAATTTGATCAAGTATCGCTCTTGTTCATGAGTTTGTTCTAAGCTTTTGCATTAAATTTGTTCTAATTGCATAAATTAAGCTGCTATGTACGCTACTAGTACTTTTGTACTAAAGGGTGTTTTTTTTAGAGGTATAGAACTTCGAATTGAAATAAAACACAAGAAAATCGTTTTAATGTCCATCAATTTGGCTTTATTGGAAGGATAATTTTATGCCATTAATGTTTAAATATTATTTCGGGCATGTGGCCGCCGCGGCTGGCTCGAATAAAGCCAATTCTACAGGTCCAATTTTTAACCACTTTTTCGAGCATATGGGGCCGTATGTCGGCAATAACGCCACGAATGTTGGCCTCCAAGTCCCTTAACGTTTCTGGTTTGTTGGCGTAGACGAGCGACTTCACATATCCCCAAAGAAAATAATCCAATGGTGTCAAATCACACGATCTTGGTGGCCAATTGACAGGTACATTCCGCGAAATTATGCGCTCATCGAATGTTTCCTTCAATAAATGGATTGTGACGTGCGCTGTGTGGCATGTAGCGCCGTCTTGTTGGAACCACAACTCATCCACATTCATGCCATCCAATTCGGGAAAAAAAATAGTCGGTTATCATGGCTGTATACCGGTTTCCATTAACGGTAACTGGCTCTCCAGCATTATTTCGGAAGAAGTATGGCCCAATGACTCCACCAGCCCATAGAGCACACAAAACAGTCAGTTTTTGTGGATGTAATGGCGTCTCAAGGATCTCATGTGGATTCTCTTCACTCCAAATGCGGCAATTTTGCTTGTTGACGTAGCCATTCAACCAAAAATGAGCCTCATCACTGAACAAAATTTTGCGATGAAAATCAGCATCGAGATCAATCTCATTTTCGGCCCATTTGCAAGCGTTGTTCTTTTGTCAACCTGTTCATGATGAAATGGCAAACCAAACTGAACATAAATGACATTAGAGTTGCCAGATTTGACCACAAAATGCCAGTTTTATCTCTATTCGAAAAACAAACCCCTAAAAAAAACACCCTTTACTATGTACAAAATGTTGCATGTTTGCAAAATAAAAAAAAAAAACAAAAACGATAAAAAAGGCGTGTGCGGGCGGGCGTAAAGCTTAAATTATAAGCAAGTAATGCAAAAATCTATTAAACAGATTAGTTGCTGCATATTTTTTATTTATTTATAGCTTAAAATAAACGACAAACTGTCTAGAAACAAAATCTTTGACTATGACTGAGTGAGAGAGTGAGTGAACGTGTGTGTGTGAGTACATTGACTCACGCTGCATGGCACTTAAATTACGCTATTAGGGTGCGTTTGCGGCAATTTTGCGATTACAAAAAAGGGGGCGTTGATAAAATAAATTAAAACAAATTGCTAATGAAAATAAATTGCATATTTAAAGATATTTAAATTAAATTAAATTTTTGAAAAAGTGAAAAATTGTATATACAGCTGTCCACAAAACAATTGTAGCTTATTAGAGATATTAAAAGGTGCAATAAAACAAAGCCGGCAACACTTTCAGAAACAAAAAAAAATTATTGCTGTGAACAACTTAGTATCAATGTTTAATGTTTAAGGGGTTACCTACACTTACAGCGCAAAAAACATGTTATTTTCAGCAATTTTTTCATGAAAACTACTTAATTTTTTTAAACGATCATTATATCATCTTAATGTACAACTATACTTAACTTGCCAAGAAAAATTACCGTATAAATCATTGTTACTTTTTTGTTCGAAAAGCGTCAGTGTAAGCATCGTAACTTTTTTGTTTAAAGACCGATTTTAAAACTATTTGGAACAAAATCAATTAGAATTTAATGATCTTTAATATGACAGCCAAAATTTTGTTTACCTTCATACAAAAAAAAAAAATTAAAATTAAAAATATTTTTATTTTCGTTTTTTAACAGTTTTCTACACCAACGTCACGTGTAAGGTCATCAAAATGTATCAACAAAATTTTGCAAATATCTTAAACGGTATGAAAGTTATAAGCAATAAAGTGCCTCATAATGATAAGCTATGTATGTGCATAAAAATTGGAATTGCGAAAAAATGTATAAAAACACCACCCTCAATTTTGTTTTAAATTAAACATTCTTCTTCTAATTTAAAAGACAAAAAAAAAAAATATTGCGCTTTTGAGAAATTACCAAATACTTTTTTTTAAATATATTGACAACTCTGCCATCAAATATTCAAAAATATTATATTTTTCCTTAAAACTACTTTTCAAAACCTTTCTAACGGTACCTCATTTATAAAAATCGAATAAAAATTGGCTTAGATACAATTTATTGAAAATTACTCAATTCTAATGTTTTCAGAAGATGGTCAGAATTGAAAGATCCACAACTTTTCAATGAATGGTGATAAAAATAAAAGAACTGGTGTTCTTAGAAGTTTAATAGGAACCAATAGCAAAAAATAAAACAAAAACCGAGTGTTTGATCAAAGGATTTAAGAAATATGCATTTTTGACAAAATGGCGGATAGTAAACGTTAATGGTTCAATTTTCACCACAAAACTGTCGTTTTTTGGCTATAAAACGACCAATTTTTATCGATAAAAAAAAATCGACCGAGTTTCGAGTAATTTTTGTCATCGATTAAAAAATTCCATTTTGAAAAAAACGCGTTTAAAGTTTAAACTTCAGTCGTCTACGCAACGGATTCTTCTCTTTTAACGCTCATATCTTAGTCAATTTTATTCGGATAGACTTGATATTTCTTGATATTTCCTATCTGATAAGGACGTGTTCGCAGATAGTTATACTTTAAAAATTTATATGAAAAAAAAATCGGTGAAAATTTAAAGTTGCAAGTGGAGGTAACCCCTTAAGCAAAAAATATTTTTTTTCTTTAAAAACTACTCTCTTTTTTACTGCTTTATAGGAAAAAGTCTTATCATTTTAATCAAATAACAGTATGTATTTTTAATAATTTAAAAATGGTATTAGAGGCAAAATGGGGCTCGGAAAACGCTCTAGTGCTGAAATGAGAAAGTTTAAAAAAAAAAATTGTTTTAAAGAAGGCACAACGCACAAATTTATACAGGAAACTCTCGGATGTTGCCTAACAGTAATGCCCAATTTTAAAAAATGAAAAAAATGGACATTCCAACCGGACATTCATCCAACACAGACGAGTAAATAAACAAAATAATGCACTCAGAAAAAATTAACAGTGAAATTAACAGTGAAACGATTAAATCCCATCCAGCAGTAGAGTTTTTCAAGTTAACAGCCTGAACTGTTGATAAAATAATGGTTTCACTTAATCAAACCACTGTTAATTTAACATTTCAAGCTGTTAAATTGAAGAAACTCATCTGTTTTATGGAATTTAACAGTTTTCACTGTTAATCGAGCTAATTTTTTTTTTCTGAGTGTGGTTTTCGAAAAACAAAATCAACGTTTTAGAGTGGACTGCTTAATCTCCAGACCTTAAAAAAATAAATAAATAACTGGCCATTTCAGCCCTTGAAAGGACTTTGACCTAGCTTCTTATGATCAATTGTGTTGTGCGTGTTATTAAGTTTGTACACAATTGACCGAGAAATGGACCTACAGGCTTAACACCGACTCCGAACGGCGATGAACGGAATGTTCTTATTCTCAAGAAGCTTTACATGGCATTTTTATTACTCTCTGAGGTTTGCCATTGTCTGCAGAGAGGTGGCGGCCGTACAGAAAAATTATTTTAATTCAAATAATTTTCTGTCGCTGCTGGGGTTCGAACCTGGGTCTCCAGGTTCTTTGACATAGCGGCCACGTACTTTAACCAACTACGCCACGGTCGCCACGACCTTAATCTCCAGACCTTAACCCGTTTAAAAACCTTTGAAGTGATGTGTAGTGAATGCAGGTTTTAACAAAAAAGCCTTTTACTGTAAAAAATCTATGGGACGCAGTCAAGAAAACATGGGAAGTATTCCTTAGGTAAGATGCAGGAGTCTTATTCCACACAGTTGTTCTTCTGTTATAGGAAATCAGGGGTATTCGACTAAATATTAAAGTACTTTTGAAGAAATAGTACTTATTAAAAAAATAGTAGCACATTTTTTTTTTAAAATAAAGCTTTTTCCCGTTTGCAGACTGATCTTTATTAAAACTAGTCATTATTTTTATTTTGCACAGCATATATTTGGATAAAAGAAGTTTTATCATTTTTATAAATTTATTTTTTAATATTTTGAATGAAATATGGATAGTGGCGGCCGTGGCGCAGTGGGTAGAGTGCGTGACCCATACGCCAGAGAACCCTGGTTCAATTTCATCTGACACAGAAAGTTTTTCAATTGAATTCATCTTTTTGTTCGGCTGTCACCTCTCTGCAGACAATGGCAAACCTCAGAGAGTAAATAATGCCATGTAAAGCTTCTTGAGAACATGCACATTAGCCGTTCGAAGTCGGAATAAAACTAGTAGGGTCAGTTCTCGATCAATTGTGTTCAAATATTTAATAACATGCACAACACAATTTGATCATAATAAGTTCGGTCAAAGTCCTTTCAAGGGCTAAAATGACCAGTTTATTTTTTATAAATATAGTTATGGTTTGAAATGCTGACATAGGAATGCCAAATAAATTTTAGAAATAAAGATTTATTTATACTTGACATGAAATGTTGTCTTCGTTATTGCAAGTATTGTGATGGGATTACTACTATTATTTTGCACACAGCTGTAAGTAATACAAAGAAAGCCTAGCTTTTCGCTTCTTAGCTTAAGAAAAAATTAAAATTCATAAAAAATAAAAGTTTTTGCAAAACTTTCTTGCTTTTAATGCTTTGCCAACATTTTGTCTGCCTTAGTGGCTAAAAACAGGCACTCTGACTATTTGTCTGTCTATTTCGCTATCTAACCGGATAGTCTATTTGTATGTCTGTCTATCTATCTATCTGTTTGTTTGTCTATAATTTTGCAGCTATTTATATAATTGCATAGGCAACACTTTTGCCCCCACACGACCCCAATTGTGAGTTTGGTGGCGCACGCCACTCACTATCTCACTCACTCACTGGCTCACATTTACTTTATGGCAGAGCACAGCGTAAATTGCCTGCATTTACAAGGAAAATCGATTTAAATTTTAGATTTCATGACTTTATAGAACAGCTTCTCATAAAATAGCCACATAATTAAGCGCATAAAAAAAAACAGGCAAGGGACTAGTAGGAGCAAGTTGGAGCGCCATAGCTAAAGCAATGGGAGCAGCAATAAAATAAGTAAAAAAAGTGCATTTATTTTTTTATGCCTGTTATGCTGGCAACAATTGTTGGCGTGCTTGCGTCAAAATAAAACATGCTGCCGGCAAAATATACAGCCATGGCGCGCAAATTAGTAAATTTTTATTGAAAATAAAAAAAAAAATTAAATTAAAATTCTCAAAAGGCACACTTTAACCCACTTAAAAAAATTGCGTTGTAAAGTTAAACACTTTCAAATTTGGAACGAAGAAAAAAGCAAAATGGAAAAAAATCAAGTTAATTAAAAACAGCCTAAAAGAATATTAGTACGAAAGAAAACAACAAAAAACAGCTGCAACTGTCAGCATGTATTAAAAGAGTAGTAATTTTTATGGCTGCACTGTATGTTGCTGCACGCACATTAACCACAACGACAACGGCAACGAAGACGATGACGGCTACGACGACACAGATAATGCATGCAAATCTTGCTCGCCATGCGTAATTGTAAAGGAATGTTTTTAATTTTATAAAAATAAGCAATTTAAAAGTAAAACTCTAAACTGCAAAAAACGAGCAAAGAAACAACCAAACGCCACAATTGTGCATAAATAATAAAATAGTCCCCTAACAACACTGTTGCTAGCTGATTTTGACTAAATTAAATTAAACAAAAAACATAAAAATAATATTGAACAAAAAAAAAAAAAACTCATCGAATTAATTAAAAAAAAAATCAACATGTTTTCCAATTAGCCACAAAAATATCAGCATCGTAAATTAGATTTAAGCATTAAACAAATATTAATAAATTTATTTTAATAGCTTTTAAAAGCGAAATTTTCAAAAAAAAAAAAAAAAATATACCTAAAGACAAAAAAAAAAAAAGAAACAAGCCCCATGGCGCCACCAAAGCTGACTCACTGTCTATGCTTTAATTTAGTGGGCCGCTACTGCTGTTAGCTATTATACAACAGTAGAAAAAAAAACAAATTATTGGCAATGTTTGGCTTAGGTCGGGCTAACGGTAATTAATCGCATTAAATAATTGCCACACAGTTGAAGGTGGCAAAACAAAATTTCAATTCGCAGCATGCTGCCACCACTTAATGTGGTGCTGACAGAAGGTGACATTAAATAATTTACAAAAAAACAAAAACATTTTTTTTAAATCTAAAGAAATGTAAAAATACTAAAAAATATTTAAAAATATGCAAACGAAAATCAAAAATTTATTCAAAATCGCAAAGATAACCAGTTATTTACTGCGCTAAAAGAGCAAGCCGACTGTCTATTGGCGCCAAACCTCAAACATAAAAAATGTCGGCGCCATTTCACATGAATAGAACACAAGCAAAAAAATTGTTAACTCAAAGTTGAAAATCGAAGAGAAAATCGCAGAGTTACTCTCACTCAATCTTAATCAGAGCTTCAAGCGCTGTTAAAAATTTTATCGGTGATCCTTATGTAAGGCAGAGTTGTAAGCGGTATGTACCATGAGCTTTTTTGTATTATAAGAGGATGATTTTATTTTGAAAGTAACCAGCTAGAATTCATTCGTCTACGTAGCAATAGCTTGTTTCCCAAACAACAACTACTGTTTGGGATTTTACTGTTTTAATTTTATTTTTGTATCTTAACTAAAAAAGTAATATTTATAATAACTAAAAATTTATCCAAAGTAAATTTTGAAATGCTAGCTGAAAAAGGCAAAACATTCATTTATTTAGAAAATCGTTGAAATTATTGTGAACATATTTGTTTCGTTTGTTACTCTTCGGTGTGATCTCTTGCGCTTTTGTTCTGTTTTTGGCTTATAGAAGAATTTCGTTCAATTTCGTGTGTTCTCTTCTCTCTTGTGCGTCATAAGCATCATGTCTACTCCAATGCCCGCTTACTGTGTAATCAGTGTTTCATCAGTGTTTTAGCGATAATGCCCAATCAAAATTATTAGGGAATTGTAATCAGCCATTTAACACATTGCGTGTCAATGATGTATTCGGAAACACAGTCCCGATGATATACATTATAATAAAACTAGTAAGAAATGATCTTCGACTGGGCCGAAGTTAAAATACCCCCACGTCCAAACCAAAGTATATCCAAAATCTTAAGCAGCCCATAAAATGTTTATTTGTAAAACCATTTTCGTCATAGTTTTAACAGAAAATTTTTCTATGAAGTCACTTTTTTAATGAAGTCACTTTGTATGGGAGGTGGGTGTGGTTTTCACTCGATTTGGTTGAATTTCATACTTAGAATGTATATTAAATAACAAAGTAAATATGCAAAATTTTAAGTCCATATATTAATTTTTGTGGAATTTAAAGAGATTTTTCATTTTTTATAAAGTCACTTTGTATAGACCTTTATTTTTTAGATAAAAGCTTAAATATCAAATTTCGTGATGATAGCTTGAAAATTACGGCTGTAATCATGATCACAGACAGACAGACGGACATGGCTAAATCGACTCGGGTGGTGATGCTGATCAAGAATATATATACTTTTCTATACCTGCCACACCTCCTTATGGGCGTTACAAACGGAGTGACAAAATTAATATACCCCGTTTACGTTTTTTAAACGTAGGGGTATAAATATATGAAGAAATAAGATAAAAGAATTAAGAAATGCACGTAGCGGGTATTATATTTGATATACTGACCAAACAGTGAGAGAACATCTCTGAGAGATGTGTGTCTCTCAAAAATGAGCGAAAAAAATGTGCAAAATTTAGGTGTCTCTCATCTATGTGAGCGACGTGGTACGCAATGTGCAGTGTTGCCATAATTTTTTTAAAAAAAACTTTGATTTCCAGAAAAAAAAACTTGTTTTTTGGTGAAAAAACTTGATATTAAAAATTAACTAAAACATGTATTTTTAAAATGTGTGCTTTAAAATTTTTGGCAATTCGCTTTGTTCTCTCGTTGTCCCGTTATTTTGGCCAATTCATTTCTCAAGAAAATACGGAAGACTTGATCGTCAACTCTGAATGTATGTAAACTGAAGCGTCAAGTTTAAAAAGGAATGCCAAAAATTGACCGCCAAGACTCGACGAAAGGAATCCGAGACAAAAGAACAGAAACAATGACAGCAACAATAATAGCAACAGCGCTGCCATAAAAATAAACTTTGAAAAGGAGTGAAAATTAGTAGTAGCAACTTCAAATGATACTCATGTTTTTGTAGTAACATACAATTTAGTTTACCTATTTGATTCAAAGATTCACTAAAATAGAAAGCATCGTTTTAAGGGGGGAAATATACCCAGAACTTTATTTTTTTAAAGCTTAAGGTCTCAAGAATATGTGGTGAAAATTTCAAGTCATTATCTCAAAATATAACAAAGTTATAGCCTAATGAGGGAACCGCCTTCTAGAGCGCGCAGTGCTGGGCCTTATTTTTAAAAACACGTTTTTCAAAGTCGGTGACCAAGATTTCCCGAAGCTCAGTGAACCGATCGTTTTGATTTTTTTGCAGGCTTGTTTTATTCATAATAACCTCGTACTTGTCATAAGATTTTTTTTTCGTAGCTGCGTTCATTTTTTATAGGCAAAATAATGACGAATTTTTGGTCGAAAATCGTTACTTTATGTTCGGAAGTCCGCCATTTTGTGAAAAATCAATATTTTCAAAATCAGCTATGACAAGAACGAGTTTTAAGTATCTTTTTTAATAATATATTTCATTTTTTTGTTTCAGTTGAATTTAGGAGCAATCTTGGTCACCGCATTTTCAGAGCGCTCTACAAAAAATGCTGTATCTGTACCTTAATATTAATTTTTTTTAATAAAAAAACACTAAACATACTCTGGAATGTGCATATTTTAAGGTATTAAGAACCCTCATTTAAAAATATCCCTTAGGTTTCCTTAAAAAATGCACAAACATGACCTTTTTTCTTCGGCCGCTGGGTATATTTCCCCCCTTAATCGTAAAAACTTGAAAAACTGGTTTAAATAAAATAAAACTTTATTTTTTTTGGAAAAAACTTGAAAACTTTTTACCCTCTCAAAAAACTGGCTAAACAAGTTTTATCTGCCCACATGGCAACACTGGCAATGTGTTAAGGCCTTGTAACTAGAAAAAGTCGGTTCTGTCATGTGTCCATATCCACAATTTCTTGAGTGAAAGTTAGCTTTGTTGAGTATTTTTGTGATCTATATTACAAAATTAGTCTTGCTAGTTTAATAGTTTCACTACACCCTTGACTCTACTGGACTCTCTTATATAAATAAGAAAAAATAAATATTTATTCTTGTATGTACGTGCAACTTAGCTTTAATGATACTGTTGAATGATTGGAACTCTTACTCAAAGAGCTTTGGGTTCCTTTATCAGTTATATTTTGATTTTTTTTTTCTTGTGACTCAAAGTAACGTATGCTTTGAGTTGCATTATATGTTATATAACAACTATTAAGTTATTTTTTATGACTGAAAGTTAGTTTAGTTTTGAATTACATCATCAGTTATGCATATAACAAATTTTGAGTAATTATTTGTCACTCAAAATTACTAAAGCTATGAGCTATAGCAACTTTTGAGTTATTTTTTGTGACTCAAACTTACTAAAGCTTTGAGTTACATCAGCAGTTATATAACAACCGTTGAGTTATTTTTGTGACTCAAAGTAACGTTAGCCTCGAGTACGTTTATCAGTTATTTAAAAACTTTTGAGTTACTTTCTGTGACTGAAACAACGTAAGCTTTGAGTTGGATTATCATTTATATAACAGTTTTTGAGTTATTTTTTGTGACTCAAAATATCGTAAGCTTTGAGTTACATTATCATATAGTTATATAACAACTTTGAGTTATATAATAACTTTGGAGTTATTTTCTGTGACTCAAAAGAACGTAAGCTTTGAGTTGCATTATCAATTATTATAACAACTTTTAAGTTATTTTTTATGACTCAAAGTTACTTAAGTTTTGAGTTACATTATCAGTTATATAAGAAATTTTGAGTAATTTTTTGTGACTCAAAGTTGCTTAAGCTTTAAGTTACTTTCTCAGTTACATAACAACTTTTAAGTTATTTTTATTTACTCAAAGTAAGCTTTGAGTTGAATTATCAGTTATATAACAACTTTTGAGTAATTTTTGTGACTTAAAGTTACTTAAGCTTTGAGTTGCGTTATAAACTTTTGAATAACTTTTTTTAACAGGCTAGAAAAAGCTTTTTATTTTTTTTTTTTTAGTTTTAACTTTAGTCACTCCGAGAGGCCTGCAAATGATCTAAACTATTTTAAAGAATTCACTTTAAAGCTACTTTGGTCTAATTATTAACACACATGTTGAACAAATGGGGATCTATTTAATATCCTATGATATTAAATTAAATTAAATAACACAGAAAATTGTTTTAAAATAAAAAAAATCGTTTCCAGAGCTAAGCATGTGTTAAATTAACCTCGTATTGACTTCAATGAGCGGTGCCTATTTTTTTATTATCTGCATTAAATATCTAAGCATGAAAAGCACTTAAAACCAAAAAATGCGTTCTAAATAAAAAATGTCATAAAAGAACAGTTATCATTAAAAAAATTTTTGACAGCTGCAAGTGTTGAACTGTCAATTGAATGTCAAAAAACTCAAGAATGGCTAGTTAAACTTTTTCAGAAATAAGCGTCAATAAATCAATTTGCTCTAAGAGCGGCGAGTAGCTTTTGATGCACGATGAGAGTTTGTTTTGTTTTTTTTTTTTTTATCAAACGACAACAACTTTTTATCAGTGCCTTTGATCCAAGAGCATTGAATCTAATTATTTTATTTGGAGTATGCATGTTTGTGTGTGTGTTTAAAGGGTTAACTCATTTTTTTATCTCATAACGAGAACGAGAACAAATATTGACTCAATTTTATTGACTAGTTTTTTCGTTTGTGGCGCTACTTCTCACTGCATTCACTGTGACTGAGACTGTATTTGCTGCATGTCAATGAAGTGTCATGACGATCAATATCGTAAATAGTGTGAGACGATCGATCAGGTACTCCAATCGGCTGAGAAAGCGGCAAGTTGATTAATGGAATGGAGAATGGTTAAATTAGCTGGCGTGGAAGTGGAGTGAGATCATTGAACGATCAACAACGGCAGATGATGATTGATTTGAGTGATCGTAATGATCAGATTAAAATAAAAAACAATTATTAAGGAGTAATATACAATTTAAGAGGCATGATGCACGATCACTTTTATTAATTTGTGCAATTTTTAAAAATTCTCATAAAATGTAATTCTTTTTATACGCCGATTTAGCTAATGATCATTGAATGTTCCATAACAGTTTTTTCACAAGTCAAATCAGTTCTAAAAAGTTCATAATTTGATGGAAATAATAAAAAAATGATGATGTGATCTTTATGATCATTATGATCGTGATGACCTTGTCTAGCTTAAGAGCATGTAAAATCATGAAAAGTTGTAAATAAAGCTTCAAGAGACAAAGCTTCAAGCTTGTTGTAACTCACAATAGATGCTCACTCACAACTTGATGTGCAATGAACTGATGATCGCTTAGAGATCAATGTGAAAAAATTGCATTTTAATGCTACGATCAACATAATAACAACAATTAGCGACTTTATGAAATAATTATAGTGATCAGTTCATTGATCATCATGACACATGTATATATTTTCGATCGACAAAGTTCAAACAAACTCTTTCAGTTGCGCTGTATTCTCCAATCAATATCCGTTCATTACTCCTATAGCTTGGCGTTGCCATTAATAGCAGCACTAAAAAGGAAAAATGGTTATCTTGAGCAATTAAAGATCATGAAGAAATGATAAAAAAATAGACTTTTTTAACGATTATACCTAATCAACTTTAATCACATAAAAAAAAGAGGGAAAACAACCAAAACGCCGACAGTAAAAAGAAACAACGACAGTTAATGCAGCAGAGATCATAGAGAAGAGATAAGAATAACCTTTTTTTTTTCAACCAACTCTATAGAAAAAAATAAAAAAAAAATAATACCTAGCGTTATTTTTAACCTCAAGCAAAAGAAAAGCTGTAAGTAATGTTTTATTTTTTTGAGCATTATATAAGTTAAATTGTTTTTATAATTTAAATTTTTTTTTTTGCATTTTTAAAATAATGCAACTCAAACACGTGCCAGAAAATGAATAATTTCTGTGAAAGACTTTTTCTCTGATGTATTTATGCCATGGGCTCCACGCTCATGAGCTCATGAGTTTTGCGCTCAACGGCAACACCTGCAGCCAAAACTTTTCACTCAAAGTGCAAACGTCAAAAGAGCGGAGATATTTGAAAATAATAAAAAAAAATATATATATAAAACAGTAACTCACATGTTGCCAACAGCTAGTCTAGGGGGCTTGTTTGCAATGTTGCACTGAGCATTGAGCAACAAAAACAACAACAGCAACAACTAATTATAATTCATTGGCGTTAGCGGAAATGAGCTATACACAGTCATTGCTGTTGCTGTTGATGGTTTTTTTGTTTTTTTCTATGTATTATGTGCCATACACCAGCCAAGAAAGTTTTGTTGATGACGTTAAATTTGTTTCAACTAAAGCTGTTGACTGCAAATTTGAATGAATGCAAATAGCAAAACAAAAAAAAAAAAAAAAAAACTCACTCATCATGCGGTGAACGTGCTCATAAGCACTTGTTTGCAAATCAAAACTTAATATTATTAATAAACAAAAAAACGTGTAAGGAAGCAGTGACAAAGCTAACCACATGACTTTTCTTATATAAAGTCTTCATAACGTAACCTTTGTCTGTCGGCCCATCTGTTTGTCCATTTCGGCATACTGAGTATTTCCTTTAGAAAGTTGCACAATTCCAAAAACAAAAAAAAAATCAATACATTGCCAACAGAAAATCTTGACGATTTTGCTTATTTTCACAATGACAGTCGGATATAAACTGACACTGTCAATTAGTTTGCCTTTTGTCGTGCTTTCCGTAGATTTCATGCAAATTCAATGGTTAAAATTTTTTTTCAGATTTTTTTAAAAATTACTCAAATTAAACGAAAGCTACCCAAAGTTAAATGACTAAATTTGGCACTTGTAAGACTCCTAATGTCACATGATTTGAGAAATTTAATTAATATCACTCAAATTTCGCTTGCTCCTAATATATAATAAAAACGTTTTTATTTGAGTGAGTTTTGAAACTACTCAAAGTTTAATAACTAAATTTTGCACTTGTTAGACTTCTAACTTAGCATGGTTAGAGATTTTTAATCATTGTCACTCAAATTTTACTTGCTATCAACAAACAATAATATCGTTATTATTTGAGTGAGTTTTTGCAATTATTAAAAGTTAATAGTTAAAAAACTTAATTTGGTACTTGTTAGAATTCTTACGTCGCATAGTTGGAAAATTTTTCAATTGAATATAAAAATGTATGTAGAATGTCACTCAATATAATGTCACTCAATATAGAATGTCACTCAAATTTCAATGGCTATCAATCAATAATAAATATGTTTTTATTTGAGTGAAACAATTTTGCTGTGTCAATATGAATTTGTCAATATGAAGTGTGACATGGAAGTTTTTTCTTATATAACGATTATAAATCTAATTTAACAAAAACTACTCAAAGTCAGTCATTTGAACTGTGACACTTGATAGACCTCTAACCACTCTAACAATTATACAAGGTGTAAGTGACAACTGGTTATTTTCTCACAAGTGTTTTGCCCCGACTGTCATTTGCCTGTATATTTTACTTTCTATTTTCTTTTTTACTTTTTTCGTTCTCTAATTTATACTATTTTTATAATTGTATCAGGCCTCTAACTTCCTATTCGAGAGAATTTACATAACATTTGATTTTTAAGTTGTTGAAATGTTGAGTACAAAAGTTGCAATAATTTGTATGAAAAGGTAACTTAAGTTTGTTCAGTATTGCTTGTAAAAAGCTTGTTGAGTAAAAGCTTTTTAAAAATGACTAAAATGTAAACAAAAAAAATACTCAAAGTTAAATGAGTATATTTGGTACTTGTTAGACTCCTATCGTCACGTTGTTGGAGAAATTGAGTCAGTATAATAGAATTAAACTAAAATTTCACTTGCTATAAAAAAATTTGAAATATATTTTTATTTGAAAGAAACTATTTTGCTGGCTCAATAAAGATTCGATTCTATAAAGATGAGTATGATAAGAAATTATTTTTATTTAATTTGGTAAAAAATACTGAAAGTTAACTTTATCTAATCCAACGAAAAATGCTCAAAGGTAAATGACTTAGAGTAACACTAGCTAGACTCCTTATTACTTCTACTTCGAGATTAAATCAATTGTTCCTAAAATTGAATCCATTCAATAGAATGGCACTCAAATTTCATTAACATAAAAATATAAATATTTTAATTTGAGAAACATTTTTTGCTGACTCAAATAGAATAAATATAGATAGAATAGACTAAATATAGATGAATGTAAAACGCAATAAATTTCTTATCATTTATTCTAGGCGCCAGCTTAACTTTTAAAGTTTAAAAGCTTTGAGTATGCATATGACATTTGATTTTTGAGTTATTGGAAATGAGAACATAAGTTAAAATAATTTGTTTAACAACAACCCTTACGGTAGAAGGGCAGTTTTTTTAAAAATAATTCAAATTAAATAAAAACAACTCAAAGAAAAATGACTGAATTTGCCACTTGTTAGACTCATACTTCGAGACTGAATCAATTATTCCTGAAATTGAATCAATTCTATGGAATGTCACTCAAATTTTATTTGCTATAAAAAACATATATTTTTATTAAGGGAAATTATTTTGTTGATTTAATTAAAAAAAGACTCAATATAGATGAGAGTGATATGCAATTTTTTTTTTTTGTATTATTAATTATGCTCTTATGCTTAAAAGCTTTGAGTGTTTATAGTTGATTTTTGAGTTATTGAGAAAGAGCACATAAGTTACAATAATTTGTCTAACAAAAGGCAACTTAGGTGTTTTAAGTGAAGTGTGAGTGTGAGTGTGAGACTATATTTAACTCAGTGACTTTTAAGTGGTAATTGAGTTTGACTAAAGAGTAGTTTAGTTTTGAGTTAAACATTATTAATACTTATTTAACGCTCAGCGTTCAACACTAGGCTGTATCAACAAGAGGTTTAAGATTTGTTTTTTTAATAAAACGAACAATTGATGAATAAAACGAATAATGTCTTTTTAATTTTTATTGAATTATAACGTAGACACATGCGGATAACGTTTAAAGTGCAATATCTTTCAAACAATTTTAATTAACCAACTGTTAAATAAAACACCACTACACTGTTGATATTTTATTTATAGTTATTTCTTTTTTTTTGTTGTTTTTTAATATCTATATTTTATAAAAACTATTTTAATGTAGAATTTTAATCACACATTTGAGTGAATCTGCAATAGCAATTGAAGTTTTTTTTTTCTATACAAATTGTCTGTAACTTCAATGCTTTACTAACTTTGAATACATCTTTTAATGAGTGAGTTTATTCAAAAAAGGTACTCAAAATATAGCTTGATTTCTCTTACTCTTTTATCTATGATTTACCTAGGGTAATTGCCGAAGGTCCTTTGCCGAAGGTCCCTTAAATTATAACTAGGTTTGATAACAAAACTAAAGCTTTGAGTGAAATACTCTTATTTAAAAGAGATTTTGACTTTTGAATTTGATAAACTATCAATATTAAAATATCTTGAAGAATTTCAACGCTACCAGCAGCTGAACTGAAGATTTTTTTTTCTACGTTAAATATTTTTTTTTCTTTTATGAGCGAGTGTATTTCAACTCAAAAAAGTAGGTTGATTTCTCTGAGAACGACCAAAAAGTTAATTTTAGCAATTAATAATTGCAATCAGCTTTACTGAGTGACTCTTAAATTATGACAAAATAAGATATTTTTTATCTTTTATTTAAAAGATAAGGCTTTGAGTGAAATTGTCTTAAAAGTCTTTTTATTTTAAATTTGATCAACAATAAGAAACTGAGTTAAATAGTTTTCACTATCTTACATATTTTCTTGAACGTTTAAAAAGCTTTGAGTAAATATTTTGAGTGATTTGATTTAGTTTGTAAATATGTGTTAATATTTCTTACCACAACGATGATTCTTTAAAAGTGGCTAAAAGTTGAGTTACTTATGACCAACTAAGCATGCTCAAGTAATAATCAAATCTGACTGAAAAAAGCAAAAACTTAAAATAAAATTAGCTGAATTCATCACTAATAATTTCTCTCCATTAAAAAATGTATAATTATAATTCTATATTATTTACAAAAATTCGAATACAACTAAATACTTGAGTGAGTTTTTTTTTTATTTTGTTATAAAAATATAAAATTTAAAGTAGGTGAACTCTTAAGTATGAGTGTCAGGGTACTTACACATGTTGCTCACGTTATTTTTTTGTTGAAAAAAAAACTTGTTGCTACGGTACTTTGATCTGATTCTTAGACCATTAGCTATAAACGATTCTTAACTGTATCGCTCAGAATTAAAATGATTTTATCGCCCCTCCACTAATGCGATACAAAGTGCACGAACGTGATCTATGCTGATCTGATTTGAACCTAATTATATTCAATTAGCCGACTTGGCAACTTCAAGTAATTCAAAATTCACTCCAAAAAGTGACTCAAACTGTGTAAGTGTTCAATTAACTGAGTGTAAAAAACGAAATCCGCACAAGTGCCTTAAATGCTCTCATCATTGTGAATCATTGTGATTCATTCAAAATTAAATGTGTTTCTTTTTTGCAACAGAATTTCTTCTAAGCTCAGTCACAAATTTTGCAAAAACAAAAATAAGGCAACAATTTAATTATTTTTTTTTTTTTTTGCTAAATCCCAATCTCAAGCATCACGAGACTTTATACTCAGTGTAACATTTGTGTGATTGTTGTTGTTAAAGTGACTTTTTGCTACGTGTAGAAGCGCACAGATGTTCTAGGGAGAGAGAGAGAGAGTTCAAAATAGCAAAGACAACAACAAGAAATAATTGACTAAAAAAAGTTATTTGCTGTTTTAATAGTACTAGTGTATATTTTATAAATATATATATGTATATATGTTTGCAGTACGTTTGTATTTTCACCGAACGATCACTAAAGATCATTTGAGGCGATCAACACTATTTAACAATTTAAATATTTCGAATGACAATGACAAAAGGGGGAATGTCACACAGCAAAAAAAAAGGGCAGGGTAAGCGAAAAAGAAGAAGAAGATAAAGAATAAGAAGAAGCAGCAGCAATACGGCATCACAACTAGTACGAGTTACAAATAAATTACAAGCTAAAGTAGAAGAGTTCAAAAACACGCCCACTGTTAAAAATAGCAGCGAGCAGAAATATCGTCAAAAGCAGCACAACAAGATCAGCAGCAGCAGCAACAGCACGATCCACAAAAATCACATGTTGAAAGTTGAACGAACAATTTACTAGAACACATAACAAAATTTTTTTGTTTCGTCAGTCAATTTGTCAGTTTGTCAGCTAATCAGTTGGTCAGTTAGACAGTTAGTCAGTTCGTCATTATGCCGGTGTGCGTTCGAAGTTTTGTAGTTTATGCAGCTAGCACTAAATGCCAAAGTTTTATTTATTCGCTATTATAAATAATTTTTTTTTGTTTCTGTTGGTCAACTTATGCTTGGCCGTAGTCAATTATGCATATGTTTGTGTGTGTGTGTGTGTGTGTGTGTGTGTGTGTGTGTGTGTGTGTGTGTGTGAGTAGCACACTTCAATTGTTCTTTTTTTAATGCAATTTTAATTAAAACAATTTGTTTGGCATGCAAAATAATTAACAGACAGAACAGAGCGGCAGCATGTTGCGGCAACATGACGCAACGCACCGTGGGACATAAGTAGCAAAATGAAGGCAAAGGCTGAAGCTTTAAAAATAAGTTACATAGTGGGGCAGAAATATAAAAAATACTTGTTAATGAAATAAAAAATAAAATTTCAGCGATGCCCATTATTTATTGACGTTAGTTAAGATATTTATACGAATTATCTCGAGTCAGATAAATATTTAGATGACAAATTTACATTTTTTGACCATTACAAAAATATGCCGGAGAAAATAAGGGAAAATAAAGGGAAAAAATATGGTATATAATTTTTTGAATTTTTATACAGTTTTGGAAAAATTAATAGAAACAAGCTCATAATTGAATGTTTTCAAGCATACATTTTGATTTCAATGTACTTATGATCAAGTTATTTTATCAAATAAAAGAATCTGAACTTATAATTCAATAACAAAAACAGCCAATGTATAAAAAGACCTCTTGAAAGAAAACTTATTCATTTTTGGTATTCCAGCCTGGAAAAAATAATAGGGACAAATTATGTTAAATAATTTTTAGCAAAACTTTTTTGTTCTATTACTTACAACAATTTTATGAATTGAGTTGTTTAATATTTGATTGATGCTCGATTCATTTTGAGCACCTCCTCGGCTCTACGAGGCATAGACTCCACTAGGTTGGCTCAAGTTTGCAAAGGTATTGAATACCACGCTTCTTGAATTTTAGTCAACAAATCATCCTTATTTTTACACTTATAGGCTCCAATTGAATTTTTTAGTACTCCACATACGTGCTCTATGGGGTTGAGGTCCCACGACTGGGATGGCCAAGCCATACACTTAATTTTGTTGCGCTTGATTCATGTCCTTAACAATTTTTTTCTTAGTGTCGTTATTATGCATTAAGTTCCACTTGAAAGGCATTTCCTCTTTTGCATATGGCAACATAACTTAATCTAATATTTCAAGATAGTCCACGGCACACATTTTACCTTTTACCCAATGAATTGGTCCTACCCAATGAATTGGTCCTACCCAATGAATTGGCCCCAGCCGCCGAAAAGCAACTCAATATCATAATTGAGCCGCCTCCGTGTTTAACGGTCTTTCGAGTGTACTTGGGTTCGAATTCTGCATTCCTCGGCCGTCGTACAAAGGTTTTTCCATCCGAACCAAACAAATTAATCTTGGTTTCGTCAGACCATAATATATTTTTGCAATGTGGACGAGACATGTGTCTATTGGCGAAATCAATACTTTTCTTTATGTTATTTTTGCTTAAGTACGGCTTTTTCCTGGCACTTCTTCAGTCCTGGTTCTCGGAGTTTATTTCTAATTGTGCGGCTTGTAACTGTTGCTTTAAGTGCCTGCTTAAGGTTATTCGACGAAAGTAATGGATTTTTTTTTCGAATAACGTACCAGCGACTTGTCAAACCGTTTCGAACTTTTCTGTTTCCTTCCTCTGTTCGCTATTTTCGAAGTCGAATTAAAAGCATTCCAAACAATGTTTTTGGAGCACTCCATAATTTTTGCTATTTCCCTTGTGTTTTCAATTTTTCTAAATTTTTAATAGTTTTCCTTTCAACTTCGGAACAATGCTTTGCACGACCCATTATGAACAGCTACCGATTGAAAGGGATAAAAATTGAAATCGTAGCCCTTTAAAATTACAACTTACCAATTCTTTCCGTTCCTAGGTCAAAGTCCTTTCAAGGGCTGAAATGGCCAATTGATCTTATGATCAATTGTGTTGTGCGTGTTATTAAGTTTGTACACAATTGACCGAGAACCGGACCTACATACATGCTTAACGCCGACTCCAAACGGCGATGAACGGAATGTTCTCGTTCTCAAGAAGTTTTACATGGCATTTTGATTACTCTCTGAGGTTTGCCATTGTCTGCAGAGAGGTGGCGGCCGTACAGAAAAATTATTTTAATTCAAATAATTTTCTGTCGCTGCTGGGGTTCGAACCTGGGTCTCCGGGTTCATTGACATAGCGGCCACGCACTTTAATCAACTACGCCACGGACGCCACAGTTTACAGTAGCTTCCATTAAAAAGGGACAGTAAGAAAAATGTCTATTATTTTCCCTTTTATTTTTTCCAACACTGTATTTCAACTGGCTGATATACCCGGTTTTATTCGGGTGAAAAAAAAGTAAAATTTTGATATTTAGTCCTCGTTTAATGTTTTAAAAATCTAAAAAAAAAAAAAAAAAATAAATAACTGGCCATTTCAGCCCTTAAAAGGACTTTGACCTAGCTTCTTATGATCAATTGTGTTGTGCGTGTTATTAAGTTTGTACACAATTGACCGAGAACCGGACCTACATGCTTAACGCCGACTCCGAACGGCGATGAACGGAATGTTCTCGTTCTCAAGAAGCTTTACATGGCATTTTGATTACTCTCTGAGGTTTGCCATTGTCTGCAGAGAGGTGGCGGCCGTACAGAAAAATTATTTTAATTCAAATAATTTTCTGTCGCTGCTGGGGTTCGAACCTGGGTCTCCAAAGTTCTTTGACATAGCGGCCACGTACTTTAACCAACTACGCCACGGACGCCACCGTTTTAAAAATCACGCGTTTTAAAAATCTAAATAATTAAAAAAAAACGGCACTGAAGTAATTATTAAATTACTTTAAAGGTCATATTAAAGGATATGTTTTTTCTATCGGTTCAAAATAAGGAGACCGGGGGGCCGAACAAATAGATTTAAAGCGATAACTTTTGATCGGAAAGAGATATTGGTATAATTTTTTCACATAAATTATTCTTGGAGCTTAAATATTCGATAAAAAGAATAAAAACAACTTTCGAAAAAATTAATGTCTTTAAAAAATCACTGGGGTGATTTAAATCACAGTTTTAAAATTTGGTAAAACTGAAACCACTTTTGCTATTAAACGCTATGTTTAAAGATAAAGATATGTTTATGTATGTCAAAGATAGTCAAAAATGCAATTTTGAGTTTTTGTTGTTTTAACAATGTCTTGACAATATTGATATTGTTCGTGCAGTTTTGTACTGCTAACTTCTACTTAACTCTGTATGCAGTGACTTATTTTTTTGGTTAAGCAATATTTTTTTTTTTCCTGCAATTATCTGTGGACGTCACTGCACAACGTAGAGTGCTGCCAAATGTAGCACTTTTTCCTTCGATGGCGTTCATCGTTATTATTGCGCCTGCTTTCGTCAAACGGTGTGTATTTGCATCCGCAATGCTCACTCAGTGAACTCAGTACATTTTTACAGTGAACACACAATATAAAAAAAAATATATAAGTATATATATATATGTATTTTTATGTGCCATTCTGTCTGTAGATTTGATATCTGATGAAAGATTTTGACGAAGCAAATGAAAAACATTTGCTTCTTTCTTTGAGCGCTTTAAATGATGGCAGCCGGAATTAATTTTGTAGATTGTTGCACTTTGATAATTAATGCAGAACAAGAATGCGGCATGCAACAATAACAACAACAACAACAACAACAACAACTACAAAAATAATAGCAGCAAATAACAGCACATAAATTTGCAAAAGAATTTGTAGAGTAGTGTATTTATAGCGTATAAGCAAGAAATGCTTAACTATGCGATTTTAAGAATGCATTATTAAGGGGAGGAGTGGTTGAAATAAGTTCCATATGTTGTGCAAAGAAAAAAATTAGCATAATTATAGAGGAAAAGCTAGCATGAAATAAATTATTTAACATTAAATAAAAAAAAATTAAAATTAGAAAATTTTCAAACAAAAATCTAAGACGGTTTTTATAATTGTAAAGAACGTTAAGAAAGCCATGAACAAAATTTTAAAATTTTCTAAAAAAATCATTAGATCTTTAATTTTTCACACCCATATTCTCTGGGGGTGATATTATGTAATTTTATCACAGAGTATTCAATGAAAATTGCGACCTCAATACCTATATCCTAATGATCGTATTATTCAGTCCGATCAAAGTCCCGACAAAAAAAAAGAAATCACCTTTTGAGAAATCAAGATTTCACCTTTAGAGATACTCTATGGTGCTCTTTGTTCCCTTTGTTCCCTTCTCTCTGAATGTTCCCCTTATATGTGCTAGATTTGACCTCTCTTATTATTTCCCTTTTCTTTTAATTTCATTCTTACTTCCTATATTCTTTGTTTTCTAACCGAAAAGTACCTTTTGCATCTATTATAACTGTTTAATACTGTCTATACGATCTATTCCAACTATTCTTCTCTGCTCACGCTATAATAAAAATTTTATAATGTTCACTTTAAATAGATCTATTGACGCCAATGCAGAAAGAATCTTTTGTCTATCTACTGTCTTAAATTATTCAAACTTTTTTTTTTCAAACCATAAACTGCAACACGTCAGCCAGCTAACAAAGTTTTTAGCCAAAAGAAGACTCAAAAACTGCACTTGCCTTATTTACACCAACAACAATCAGCCAATGACCCTCTTCCTCCACTCTTGCAACTCACTCACTCAAGCGCACTCACACTCATTCACGGAGTTAGTTGTTCGTTCGAGTCTAGAAACTAGAAATGCTGCCATTTTGACCATAAGACGACGTTCTTTTTGTTTTTTTTTTTACTAACATATAGCTTATTTTCCTCTACACTTTAAATCAGTTTTCCATAAGAGTTGCATACAAAAAATAACCACAAAAACAATAAAAAAAACACATTGTCCGTTCAACAACTTTGAAGATGTGTGGAAATTGAAATTATTAACCATGTCTGATGCTTGACTTGAGTTTAATGCATGTTGGCGATGCTTATTTGATTGAAGTAGGAAAAGGAGTAGTTATCGCATAAAGAAACTGGGAGGGCATTATAGGGGAATATAATAAAGTTAGTTTTGTATGAGGAAAAAGAAAGAGGAAAAAAAAACATTTTAAATTGCAATAATAAGAAAATTAAGTACAAGACGAATGCGATGAAGTGGTAATCATGACATGCAAAAATTTGATAGAGACACTTGAGAGATTCAGATGAGCCACACTCATAGGGCTAAAAGAAAACGTTGAGTAATATTGGCCCTTCAATCTATGATTTTTATTTTAATAAAACTGGACATAATAAATGCAGCTTTTACAATAGAAATTGGTTGGTTTAAGTCAATTTTTCAAATACATAACATGGTGACTAGTTATTTTACATTGAAAAATAAAAATTTTAAAAACGATCAGTATATAAACAAAAAAAAAAAAAAATGAGAAAAAAACTAGTGAAGAAATATCTACACCATTTCCAATTGTAATTCAGAGAAGATCAGTTGAAATTCAGAAATTCCATTTGAAATTCAGAAAAGATCAATTGAAATTCGGAAATTCAATTTGAAATTCAGAAAAAATCATTTGGAAAACCGAAGAGATGAATTGAAATTCAGAATTTCCATTTCAAATTCAGAAAAGATCAACTGAAATTCAGAAATTCTCAACTGAAATTCAGAAGAAAATTAACTGAAATTAAGAAATTCCATTTGAAATTCAGAAAATATCATTATTTGGAGAAAATTCTAAAATTTCGAGATTTACCGCTTTGATTAAATGTCTTTGTAGATCTTTATAAGACTTTATGTAGATCTTTATAAGACTTAGTGAAATTTCAAATCTATAAAATTGCAAGTTCTTAGTTTAATTTTTGTGAATTTTGAAGAGATTTTAACGATTTGATGACATCACTTTGCATGGAAGGTAGACGTGGTTATCATCTGAATTGAGTTATTTGGGGATATGACCGTTAGTTTTTAGAAAGAAGCATAAACATCGAATTTCACGATGCAAGCTCCAATACGACGTCTCTCTTATCGTGATTACAGGCTTTGCTAAATCGACTAAGGTGGTAACGCTATTCAAGAAAATACGTGTCTATACCTGAAATGTCTTCTTATGGGCCTTACTCAAGAATGATAGAAAAATAGATTGCGCAGATCGTAAAATTAATTTTTAACGATCTGCGCATCTACGTCACGTTAGACTTACGATATGAGCTTACGATATGGCTTTCTATGTCTTGTTCAGAAAGTTAACAAATATGAAACAATGGCAAAAGATTAAAGAAACAAACTTGGTCTAGCGTGACGTCATGATCGTAAAAAATACTTTGTTCGTAGCTAGAAATGTCAAAATGAAAATTAAACAACATAACGGAGCTGCTCAATGCGTAATCTATTTTTCTATCATTCTTGGTCTTACTAGCGTTGCGACAAAGTTAATCTTTCGCTTAGACTGTAAGCTTCTTGGTATAAACATATGGGTATTCACAATCTGTAGTATTTGTGATAAATTTGATATTTTTAGTTCATTTTTGTCAGTCACAAATACAAAATATATTGACTATTATATGCAAAATTGTATTAAATATGCAACAAAATATATGCTTTTGCACTCATAGTAAATTTTATGAATATTTTACCAACTAAATTTCTTTCCAGCATTAAAAATGCATTAAATTAAAAATTGCACTTCATGATTACGTGAAAATAAACAAACAAATATCAAAAATATAACAACTTACAAAGCATAGGTTCACAGTCTTTAATTTATGTTGTTTATTATACATGGTGTGTCAACTAGAGGTTTAGGGTTGCAAATGCGTATTATTTAACAGCAGTTTTGAAAAATATTGTATTTCAAATATAATCTTCATGTGTCTACTTTATAATACAATAAAAATTTAAGATACATCCAAATATTTGTTCCTTTTATTCAAAAAACAAATCTTACACCACTTGTAGAGACAACCTGTATAAAAATCGTGAATACCCCTAAAAAGCAACTTTTTAAAATTTTTGCATTTTAGACTTAAATTTTATTTCTCACATGAAGGTGCTGCTCTGACAGGATTCGCAAGAAAATAAAAAGCTTTCATTGTTGGTATGTTTTTCTTTTTTTTTTAATAAACACCGGTTGGCAGTAATTTTATCATGCAAAAAAGAAAAGAAAAAACCTGAGTTAAATTAAACGTAGGTTTAGCTTGTATGAATGAATGAATGAATGAATGAGCGACTTAATGAATGCTCAAATGAAATCACACAGTAGAAAAAAAAAATAAAGAAATTAAATCCTATGGACAAAATAAATTAATTTAAAATGCAACGAAAAACAAAAAAAAAAAAAAGCAATCAAACAACGACATCAACAACATAGTCCACAATAATAACAACAACAACACGTGTTTGTTTTTTTATTTATTTTGTAGCTTGTTGTTGCAATTTGACACCTTGTGGGCATTTAGTGCTTCCTCTGCCCACATCAAATGTACAAATTTACAAAACCACCAACAACAATGACATTAACAACAAAAACAACAACAAAAACAACAACAAAAACAACAGCAGCGACAGCGAAAACAACAACAATAATCTATATAAACAAACAATAAAACAAAAACAAAAGCAAACAACAAATACACAAAATAAAAACAAAAAACACTCTACAGCAACAGTTAAGATACAAATGTATCTTTTACTTAGCTGCGATAAAAAACGCCTAATGCCAAAAATGGCTTAAAATGTTACAGGGAAAAAAGCAAAC
This sequence comes from Pherbina coryleti, assembly GCA_943735915.1. Taxonomy (NCBI): domain Eukaryota; kingdom Metazoa; phylum Arthropoda; class Insecta; order Diptera; family Sciomyzidae; genus Pherbina; species Pherbina coryleti. The sequence goes on from OX030951.1 coordinate 11,354,808, forward strand.
ACACACACGCACATAACAACACCAACACAAAAACACGCGCAAACAACAACAAAAACAGCTCTCAATGGCGTTTGTCTAACAGACACTTTAATGGCTTGATTTCATTAAGAAAAACTCAAAAAAAAAAAACACGCACAAATGTTGGCTAAAATCGCGCCATGCAGGCGAAGAGGCTGCATTTAGAAAAAATAAAAAAGCTTAGCAACTTTTTAACACCTTAACGACCAGCTAACATATGGCCAGCAGGCCGGTGGTAGCAGTAAAAAACAACAAACACAAAATTATGCGTAGCTGGAACTAACTGTGTTGGTTGTTGTTGGTGTTGTTTTTTTTGTTGTTGCTGTCGCCGGCTTGGCGGATGCGTGTTTTTGGCGATTTCATTCATTAAAAATGCCTTAAAAATACAACATCTCCGATAATGTTGTGAGTAGCTTTTTTTTGTTGTTGTTGTTGTTACCGCCGCTGCTGCTGTCAGTCACACTCTGTCATATTTTCATTCATTCACTTCATCAGTCATTCATTATAACTTTGCTGTTGCTGCTGCTAACACGTTAATAATGCGCGTGCGTGTGTGTGTGTTTTTGTGTGCCTACCAACACAAAACTATAAAGTTTAATTTTTATGTTTATCGCTTAGATCGAATTTAATTCCTTCTCACAATCTAACTAGTTATGAATTAAACACAAAAAAAATTTTTTACCAAAAAACAGAAAAAAAAATATTACTCAGCAGATGTCTAGATTGTATTCAATGAAGCCTGTTTTAAGCCATCAACAATTAAAGAGTTTTGCATTCTAATCAGGCCACACCTAGTTGTGGTCAGCTTTTTTTTTCAATTCAGACTAAGTTTCATTAAAAAAAAAATACGTTAAATTATAATAAAAGTTATGCTTGTCATAGTCATTATAATTATAAAAAAATTAGTTAAATGTTAATCAGGCGCCTTAGCTAAGAACTTGAGAACAACTCAATAAAAATAAAGCTTTTTACCTGGTGATAATTGTATAACTGCTCAGCGATGATTGAAAAAAAATAAACTTTTGAGGTTTTAATTAAAGTTAAGGGAGACAAATAAATAAAGCTAGACGAAGTTGAGTGTTTCAAACAGCAAAAGCTATTGAAGTAAACTCAAAGTTTGCAAAATAACTAGTTTGAAACCAGTGCTGGCCAACTTTACGCACATACAGTTTTCTTTCTGCTATCATAATAAAATTGTTTTAATGAGCAAAAGCTTTTTTTAACGTTCAACGGTATATTAGGGATTTTTAAGCAATTCTATAAGTGAAAGCTAGTAAAAAGCTCTCTAAATTCTCATTTGGAGAGCTAATTTTATTTGGATTTTGTGACCTTTAAACACAGTTTGTATCGGGTTGGTTTTTCCTTTTTAAAGCTCTTTTTTGGTCAAAAACTGACCCTCAACAAAGTTGGGAATGTTTGGCACCGTCAGGGCTAATTTGGAGCTGAAAGTGTTAATTACAAAACATCGTATGCAAAATATGAGGCTTGAGAGCTTTTTTTTACTTAAGACTATTTCAGCCTCTTTAAAACAGTGGTCATCAAGCTCTATACAAGCATACTTCGTTTATCTAAAAAAGCTCATTGAAAGCTTTGCACTGCAAAAAATACTACTTGAGTCTCAGTTCAGCTTCCATGCAAGTCGATGGATAACTTCAGTTGTGTCGGAAAAATTTTCATCTGATATATTACAAATTTATGGAGTGGGTGTTAGGGAGGGGGGGGGGGGGGGGTATTTGAAAAAATTTGCGATTAACATTTGCTTCCTAATGCTTATAATTACATAATTCATATCGAAGAAACATATAATTTACTATTTTATGCACTGTTACAAAATAAAAGAAGAAAACTTTAAAAATATTTAAGGTTAATTTCATAATTTTCTAGATAAATTTAAAAAAAATAATTTTTATTTAATTTTTATTGTGGCGTCCGTGGCGTAGTTGGTTAAAGTGCGTGGCCGCTATGTCAACGAACTTTGGAGACCCAGGTTCGAACCTCAGCAGCGACAGAAAATTATTTGAATTAAAATAATTTTTCTGTACGGCCGCCACCTCTCTGCAGACAATGGCAAACCTCAGAGAGTAATCAAAACGCCATGTAAAGCTTCTTGAGAACGAGAACATTCCGTTCATCGCCGTTCGGAGTCGGCGTTAAGCATGTAGGTCCGGTTCTTGGTCAATTGTGTACAAACTTAATAACACGCACAACACAATTGATCATAAGAAGCTAAGTCAAAGTCCTTTCAAGGGCTGAAATGGCCAGTTATTTATTTTTTTTTTTAATTTTTATTTAGAAGTGTCTGTATTTTCTGCAAAAAAGAATTGCAACTCCCATTCAAGTAGAGACATTTTGCATAAAAATAACAAAAAATTATATTTTAATGAGTGTAGAATAAATTGCGTATGCGCAGCAACAACAACAACCTAACGAGCATGCATGTGCCACAGACCTGTTCTGTATGAAATTTCAACAGATACTGACTCAGTTCACTGCTCGTCCGTGAGTTAATATCTCTACAGAAAGCTTTTAAACACAAAAGCTCAAATGCCAGCGGGAATAGGCTGTGGGGAATCACTGCTCCAAAATATTATTATTAAAATCTATGCTGCTTTGCTTGATAGTTATTACAGCAAGAACACTTTTGTTAAAAAAAGTGGACCATTTAAATGTTAAAACGTTTTCAATGAAAAAATATGCACCAATTGCCATTGGATTCCAATAAATGGAAATGTATTGTTTGGTTTTGGTGCGTCGGTAGTCAAGGTGTAGCTCGTTTGAGTACCAAGAGTACCGGGTTCGAATTGCATCCATTCCATGGTCCTACACTTTAGCCTTTCTGAATTTGTTTTCCTTCTTCTAATCAACTGAAAGTGACAGAATAAAATTCACGACTTCAAAGTTCTTGTTCGTGTTGGCGGTTAAGTTTGTTCATGGCAACTAAGTTATGGCCTTATAACTGTAATTGTCTGAGGCACAGACATAACACTTGCCTCTGATTCAAATTCAAATGTTTCTATGGCTTTCTGGCCAATTTGGAACTTCCTACATATTTTTCACTTGATGGCCCATTTTTTCCTACTAATCTATCGCCCCATTTCGAATCTAGGTCAGACTTGACTGAGCAAGTATAACACCTAAAATCCTTGGATAAAAGCTTAAAAAAAAACAAAAATATATAAAAAATTGATTGTAACTATTCTACAAGGCATCCATCGGAAGACACTCAGCACTAGTTTTCCTACTTAAGCTTTAAAAACTTTTAAAAAACTGAAAATATTAAAATATTAAGGAATATAGCTGGAGTTAAGCTTATTTAAAGTTTTTCATTGAAAACCATGGTATAATAATACAAGGTAGCATTGACAGTTGCTTGGGAAATCATATACTGTCAAAAAATATACTCAAAAAGAGAGCGCTCACAATCCGCCATTGAAAACACAAGCAATGTTGAAAACGTGGAAGTGAAAAAAAACAACAACCACAGCAGCTGCTGATGTATTTCCACAAAAAGCTGTTTTTGACAATTTATGTTTTCCTGTTGAAGAGAAAATAAGCAGTTGTCAATGCTACCATGTATTATTATACCATGGTTGAAAACATTAAAAATTTAGATCAAAATTAAAATTTGGAAAAAAGTCTTCTGCTTTAAAATCTTACTCTAATCTCCTTTATGAAATCATGTCTGAGATATAGCTTCCATAAAGCTTTAGTATACACTTTAAAGTGTAAGTGGTGATCAACGTACGGTTCAAACTACAACAAAGAGAGCTTTCGGAGTGCACAGCGTTACACTGGAACAAGAAGTAGTTAAAAGCTCTCACAAGATTTGGTGCAAGGAAATCTTTTTCTTTTTTTTTTATTATTGTAATCCTTCTTCAATATAATAAATTCATAATTCATTTTTATGCATTTGAAAATAAATATCTTACACATATTTAATAATTTAAGATAACATTATTACCTCAGACGGATTTAATTCCTTGTATAAGAGGTGTAGATTAAATCTTGTTGAGTGTTGGATATTCAATATTAACATATATTTTTATTTTTGTGTTTGTTTTCCCCAACATTTTTAGAAAACATCAAAAATAGGTTAAAGTGAAGAATAGAATGCTTTTCCTGAAATATTGAAAAATACTTACGTATATTCATAAATAACAGCGAGCGACTTCCATACCACATGAACGCTCAAGGCATACTTACTTGAAATTTAAAGCACAGCAGAAAAAACAAACTTTTACGCAGTGTACACACGCAGCGAGCCGATTACTACTTCATTTGCGAAAGCTCAATAACACACGATGCCCGCGGGCTATGGGAAACAATGAAGCGAGCACCACTGCTTTATATGCCACAACTTAAAATTTTAACAGCAGTGTTTAGCTAAATCGTTCGATCGAAATTATTAAAGCTAAAATAAGCTTTCAAAAGCTTTTGAAATTAATCAAAAATTAGAGTTAACTTACATTTAATCAATTAAAATCAATGAAAAGTAAAATTTAATCCATGCTAAACTTTTATTACAATCGAACACAGAGATTTTTCTGAGAAAAGCTTAAAGAAAGCTTTTATGGACACTTAAACCGAGCTCATTTCCTGTGTCGGTATTGCGGAATATAGACGTCAAGGTAGAAAATAAAGCCGTTAAAGTTGTTGAATTTGCAGCATTTGGTTTTTACTGCCAGTTTTCAAAAGCTCTTAAAAATAAATTCAAAATGAAATCAATGCAGAATTTATTGGCAATTTCAATTAATTTCGTTTGCTTTTTTGCAAAAAACTTATTTGCCTTTTGCTTGAAACAGAAAGCTTTCGTTATTTATATACCGCTTTCAAAGCTAAATGTGCTGGTTTCCGCAATGAATTTGACCAAATTAGCTTTTTAAGCAAAAAATTTTTGGAACAGTGCATTAGTTTGAAAGTTGTGAAAGTTTTCTCAGAAAAGCTCCTTTAAGTTTGTTCAAGTACTCCTTTTATGCAAAGCGTTGCAATGACATTGCACTAGTGCAGAAACTTGGTGAAAATAAAAAGCTTTTTGACAAACTCATTCAAGAGCTTTAGTTTATTTTTTAAAATCAATCATGCATTTACAATTACTAACTTTAACCATATCAGTTTGTCTTTCCCGTGCAGTGTAGGTGCAAATATTTTCGTTCATTTGATGCAGTAAGTTTTCATCTTTTAAATGAAACCTACTTTACTATATCGGCTGACCCATAACTAAGTCCTACCACATTCTGTGATATCAAAACATGGTCTATGTGAATTTTGTTCGGTCTACGTTTAGATTCGAGAGACCCATAATGAGTCGGAAACATTTGACAGACAGGTACTAAAATACATAGCAACATTTGTTGGGTACACTTCAATAATTTCATTTTTAGCCATGTTGCTCTTGTTGTTGATAGTTGTTGTAGATATAGTGTTTGCCTTATAATATAAATAAACAAAAAAAAAAAACAAAACGATTTGAGGAAACATGTTGCTAGAGGCCGCAAAGCTTATAATATTGCGTTAATTACGACAGCGATAATGATGAACATGCAGCCACTTGATACACCACAATACAATCAACGTCTGGCTGGACAAAAAGTACATAAAAGCGAACAACTCGCGCAATATTTGAATTTGAATTTTTTCTAAATTTTTTTTTTTCAAATAGAAAAATTCTTTTTTCACTTCCCTACCGCTTTAATTAAACAACAAACTTTGTTTTTTTTATTGATAAAAGATGCAGCAAAATAATGCAAGTACTGTTGGTTTACAAAGGGGAGTGTTGTTTTAAGAGCGGAGGGGAAATTGAAAAACACTTGCTGCAGTGAGTGGGTGTTGCTAGAGTGCGAGCAAGTGTTGAATTTGGTAGACAATCTAGACAAAAATTGCGAAGATGCTTTTTGTTTTTTATTTGAAGTTTAAATGTGGGCGGCTTTAATTTGATTTAAAAAGTGTTGAAGCAAAAAGTATTATTTTTCAAATTTTATTAAACAAAGTAAATAAAAGCAGGCAAGTGATTCAAAATGAAAAAGAAAAAACTGCAACGAAAGATAAATTGGGAAAAAAATGGGTGTCAATTGAAAGATAAAAAAATATAAACTCGAGAAAATCGAAGAAATTGTATTGTAAATGCGCTGCAATTAATTCCACACAGACGCACACACACACGCACAGCCACACAGTCATGTACAGCAAAGGTACAAGTAAACAGCTTCCTTTTGAAGTTTTAAGCAATTCGAGAGATAAAAGCAGCTGTACGATTGAAGAAAAAAAAAACAGAAAACGTACCCTTATTAAAAGAGCTAAATACACAACAAAGGATGAAGCCAAGCACAAAAAATAACACAACAACAATAGCAACAACAACAATAACAACTTACAACCAAAACTATTTGAACATCTTAAGCAAGATGAGAAAAAAAAAATTCAATTCCAAAAAACAAATGAAAATGTGGAAATCCGGCTTTACGTGTAGCAAGATGTGTATCTTTAAGATACAAATATAAGGCAATACATAGCAAAAACTACAAACAACGATAACTAAGTAGCTTATGCCATGAATGCAAGTAGTTTTTGGGTAGCGGAAACAGAAAAAAACAAAAAAAAAACCCTCAATCTCTACAGCGCTTAGGTAGGTGCATCCATACTATGCCAGACCAAGCAGAGCAGAGCAAGTTGAAGCTAGACAAAATGGCACCAACGCACAAATAAAGGCATTTATTAAAGAAAACATGTCAAACCGAAAATAAGAAAAATAACACCCGCCCACTTTTTTGATTTATAGAGAAGAATTTCAGCTGAATTTCAGCAAGAAACAAACAGATAGAAGGCAAATTATTTAAAAAAAAGATACAGTAGTTTCGACTATGTCGTAACACAAGACGTAGAATTATTCAATTCGCTTTTGATGACATCTTTTTTAAAAATATTTATTCCATACACCTGAGGATATGACCTTTAAGAGAGTGCCGGAGAGGGTTAATATGTATCACCAACCCCCATTACTTTTGCAAAAGGAACATTTTTGCCTTTGACACCTATTCCCTCCGATCACTCCTTAGGGGCGCTCCCATACAAATTTTTATGCTTTTGTCGATAAAACCGGAAACTGTCCATAAATAGGTAGAAAACTTAAACAAGCAAACAAAATTTGTTCAATGCTATCAAGTTCAACAACCCATGGTCAAAATTTCACTGTCGATAATATGCCCGGATATTTAATTGGCTGCGTTTGACATTTCAATAACAGATTCTGTTAAAAAAGCATGCCCCTCAAAATTACTCAGTATTACTGGGCTACGCGAGTCTGTTAAAAACAACATGCCCCCAAAAGTATGCTTTTTTTTAATTATAAGATTTATGTCTTCACGCTAGATGGCGCTGTCTTCGCCGTCGAGAAAACCGGAAGCCGTCGATAAATAGGTAGCAAGTTTAAGCAAACAAAAACATCAAATGTTGGCTTTATATTTCATGTAATTGTGTAAAATTGATATAAGTTAGACAGTTCTAACATGCATTTTTGTCGCTTTGAGGATCAAGCAGACCAACAAGTGCTAAGATCAACATTGTACGATTAGTACTTTAGGCCCACCAAAGGCTCAAAAAGTAATATAAATACCGACACCTGATCACTATCAACCACCCTACTTACCTCCGAGAACGACGTATTCTACGTCAAAAATCTAAAAGCTCGTTAATTTTATTTAAAATTCAATCGAAGTTAAGAAAATCAGGCTTTAGAACAAAAAAAAAACAAAAAAAAGAAGTTGCTCAAGAACCTAGTTTGATAAGTTTCGTTAAGGCTTAACGAAAGAAAAAAAATTTTCACCAAGCTTCGCAAAAAGTTCAATCTCCACTTGATCTCCTACGCATTTCTCCAAGTCAACTCAAATATCTTGGAATTGAACTGGAAATTGGCTTGAGATGTGTTAATTATTAATATTATCAAGCAGTTATCAAGCAATATTGTTGAAGTTTCAGAAAAAATCATTTGTTTTTGTATCTGGCAACACTCGGTTGTTTTGGTTATTGTGTTTCGTATTCATTTGTGAACAGTTGTCAAATATAGTAAAATGCAATTATAAGTTTAAGCCTTAAGTTAAAAAATGATTTATTTTGAAATAGTTATACAATAGTATATAGTATAAGTAAACCTAATTAGCTTGAATGGATCACAGTGTAAAGTCATGCAAAGACTACTGATGAGTTGGTGTAGCGGCCAACGAAACAGTCTGTATAGTCAAGCTGTGTGCTTTGCTCTATACAAAGCCGTTGTTGTTGTTTGTTGTTGCCATCTTTGTCTTCATGTTGTCTTGTTGTCAACATACTGGGCCTAAAGCTCAAATTTGTTTTCAGTATATTCTTAAGTTAAAAAATACTTTCAGTTAATGAAATAAAAAAATAATTGGAAAAGCTTTCTCTTAAAATACTATTTCTTTTTTCATTTTGGGTTGGAGACTGCTTAGAGAAGGACCTTGGAACTCATGGGGAGATTCAGCCTTATCCCAACTGGTGATCGAAGGGTAATTTTCCTGGAGATTGGCTTGAATCTCAAGTGGAGGTCAAGTGAAAATCCAGCACTTTAGAGATTGGAGAAACGAAGTGGAGCTCTACTGGAGGTCAAGCCAATCTTCTAGGTTAAGGCTTATTGGTTTCCTTTCAATCCACATGCACATTTCATAAAGATAGATGATCTATTGATGCGTTTTCAGTATTTCAATTTTATTAATAGCTAGTACTATGTACCCGGCACTGCACGGGCTTTACTTAGCCTGATATAAAATACATTACAATAATTTTAAAATACTTTAATTATGAAATTAGGGTTTCACCTGAATACAAACTTAGCTTTATTTGCTGCAAATAAGAATTATTGCTTAACTTGCCCCTAAACCTGGTTAAAATTGCTTGGTTAAAATTGATATAAAAGGCATGTTTTACTTCTAAATATGTTCCCATAAAATTCTAAAAAATATATCCAAGCAAACCATCAAACTTCGTAAGTTCTTCAAAAGTGCACTAGTCAAAAGTTTTGATCAAAAATATTAGAACGTGATATATGGGGGCTACAATAAATATTTGGTTTAGAGTAGTTACTTCGAGAAATTATATAAAGGAAAAAAATACATTTTACAGTTCTCTCCAAATAATACTGTGACCAAACATTTCAATTGATTTCAGTCAGTCACCCATATCGGGCTTAGTTGTAATCCGATCTCGAAACTGATTCTAACAATCAAAGTTTTAGCTCTATAACGTCAGAGCTACGGTTCCGTTGACCGATTATAAAGGAACCTTCTCCCGAATATCTACCATACCACGGATATTTCCCATACTTTTCCACTCTACTCCTATATATGGGGTTGGGTTATGAAGTTATAAGACAATTTAACAACAGTACCACAAAATAAAAAAATAAAAAAATAAAGTGGTGGGCCTTTTTTTTTGGAGTCTAGTGGGCCTTTATATACTAATGCCATGAAACCATGCCTGTTGATAGAGCTAACTGTTCCACCAAGGTTAATACATTTGTAAGATATTAACCTTAGGATACTTTTTGAGAGTCTTAGGATATATGAAAGATAAAGGTATTTAGACCAAATAATGTTTTTCGATTTTTCATTCATTTTTCAATCATGGATTCTTCTCGTTCTGCTAGGCTCTCAAAGGTTGACTACGACCAAATAAAGACGCTTGTAGAGACAAATAAGTATTGGACAGTCAGAGAAATTACGAATGCTCTAAATTCGGCCGTTGGAAGTGTTCAGGGTCATTTAAAGTCCACTCATTAAATCAAAAACTTGGATGTCCCGCACGAATTGAAAGAAACATTTTCGAGTTAACATTTGCGATCGGCTTGTGAAACGTGAAAAAGTGACCTATTACGTAAAGCGTATGATTACGGGTGACGAAAAGTCTACAAGATTATCTACAACAAAATCGATAGAAAAAAAAGCTGGCACAGAAAAGATCAAGCGCCGAAGAGGCAAGCAAGAGCAAAAATTCACCAGAAGAAGGTTATGCTTTCAATCTGGTGGGTTTGGAAGGGCCTGTCTACTACGAGCTACTCCTACATAAAAGAACCATAAATTCTGAAGTCTTCTGTGGGCAACTAAGAAATTGAGCGATGTCTTTCAATAGAAACGTCCTAAGCGGATCAATCGGAAGGGAGGGATCTTCCATGAGGATAAAGCCAGGCCTCATACGAGTTTGTTGACTTGCCAAAAATTGTTCGAGCTCGAGTTGGATTGTTTTACCCTATACTCCAAACCTTGCGATCTCGAATATCCATATGTTTTGCTCCCTACAAAACTCACTGAACGGTAAAACCTTTCACAATGAGGGCCTTATCAAACAACACCTTGATAGATTCTGTGCAGAGGAAAGTGGACTCTTTTACTTGCTCGAAATTATAAAGCCACCCCAGAGATGGGAAAAGGTGATCGAACGAAACGGCGATTATTGAATTGTTTAATGTGGATTCAATTAATAAAATAAATGAGCCTTAACTGTAAATAAAAAACCGTGTTGAATTTTTGAACAACCCAATATATGACGTTACATAACTGCATCTCAACATCTGAACAGCACATAAGACATGTCACATAAGAACAACATGGAAGAATGCTCACAAAAATGTTCATAAATAAAAAAAAAAAAAACGCACATAAAAAAAAACTGTAAAAACATTTTTTTTCTACATTTCAGGCTTACTTTTATAGTTAACATTTTGTAAAAACAAAATATTTTCGAAAAAATCCAACAAAAACAGTCAACATACTATATAAATATGGCAAAAGTTTATTGCTACTTATAACAAAAACAAGCATTTATGACAATGATGACAGCTTTTATTTATTTAATATGTGCTTTTAAGCTTTTCAAGATTGACAACATTAAGCAGTGGCGGCATCCAATAAAACACGCCATATTGGATGTTATTGTGGGTTGTTTTTGATAAAAATAACAAAAAATATAACCTCAATTTTTGAAAGTTGAGGTCATGCGGTAAAGTGTGAAGTGTTGCATATTTTAAAATAACGCTTTTTTGCTAAAATCAGTTGAAAGAGAATTTGTTGAACCAAGCGTTTTGTTTAGTTAACGTAGTAAAAAGTATTTAATTACACTAGGTTTTCCCGCATATGGGTGTAACTATGGGAATTTCCTGTGTGCTGCAGCTTCTTATGATGCAGGTCACACATGTGCGCACAACAATCTTCTTACATCATCATCACCACCACCAACAACAACTAGCAACATTGCTGACAATTCTAGGGGCGTGTTGAGGGCAAGTATAACCATTGGTCATTGTACTGGTGGTTGCCGTGAAAGCAGGTATATTTAAAGTCAAATTATTAATATTGGGAAATTCAAAAGTCATTTTGTTGGGATATGTATGGAAAATCTTTGTGTTGATCATAAAATCATTTACAAATAACCAATAAAATCATAGCAAAAGACATATAAACTGAATTTTTATGACATGTGGGAAAGTCCTGAGTTCCGGATGGTTTGGTGCTCTTGTTGTAGAAGAAGTCAGTCGGGTTTTTACTGGTTGTTTGTGCAGATTAGGCTGCGCTTAAATTGCAGTAAAATCCCAAAAGTTTCTCTTTTAATTGGATCTATATTAAAATTAACAAATGTTTATGGATTTAAATTTTTAATTAAAATACATTTAATGCAATATTTAATAAAAATATATTTATACATTTTTAATTTTAAATCATTTATAAGAAAATGAAAGATTTTTTTTACTGAGATATACATATGTAGCTTTTATATCAATCTTATAGAATCTCTTATTATATTTTTATTTTTATCAATCATATTTAACAAACAACATTTTATATTCTCATCTAAAATAGTACTTCACTCATTTCATTTGCTTTAATCAATTAATTTTCAAGCTTTAAATAGAGTTAGTTGAAAATTTTTTAGGGGTATTCACGATGTGGTGTAAGGTTTATTTGTTAAGAGAGTACATTAAACTGTTTCATGCTATTAACAGCTATGGAAAAGCACTGAAATTCACTTTTTTTTTTCTTCGTTATCAATGTTTTGGTGTTTTTTTTTTTTAGTTTTTAGTTTTTATATTTTTTTTTCTTTTTTTTTATATATGAAGATTGTTTTGTTTTGCTTTGAAGCTTTTGATTTTTAAATACTTTTGAAAGTTATTCTCAAAAAATAGCAATTATTACATTTGATTTATACGCTTTTTACTAGTTTTTGAAATTAAATTTGTTCAAAACATTACTAAGGGTAATCACGATTGGAGAATGTTGAGTATAAATTGAAAATTGAATTTTAAATGAATTTCAAAATATAAAGTAGAACATAGCATAGATAGCAAATATCTTCCATTGTGTTTTCAATACAAAATTTTGCAAACTTTGAAATTCTTTTCTATTTTCTTAGCATTTTCTACCGGTTTTGAACCACAGGAAAAGTCAATTAACCGTTGAGCAAAAATCTAAAACTGCCAAAACATAATTTTTTTTTTTTTTTTTTGTGAATTATGATGATATCAAGAGTAAAACCAAGATATATTGTCATTAATTGTTCGTAAAATATAATGAGAAAAAATATTGAGAAGAAATCCTTTTTGCCTAGACCTCAATTTTTTTTTAGTCGAACTCATAAAATTACGAGTTATTGATGAAAATTATCTTTTACGGTTTGTTACAGGTTCTTTTTTTTTTTGTAAAAATTTGTACGGAATATAGATCGTGAGTATCCCACATATTAAAACATTGGAACAAAATATAAATTTTTAAGAACTTATGTTTTGATTTCAAAATCCACTCAGAGTTTACAGATGAAGCAGGAAAAAGGGGATGAAAAAAATCTGTATCAAAAATAATGAACCATACTGAATTTCTTTGTTAAACCAACTGCATAAAGAAAGAAATCGAAGAAAATTCTTAATTCTTAAATAACTTAATAAAAAACGAAAATGATTAAAATTTACCAAATTCACAGTAAAACCCACCATATTGAACTTAATCGTATAAAGAAGAAACTTAAGAGGTATTAAGAATAGAATAGAAAAAAATAAGAAAAAATTACGAAATGAAAATATTTAAAAAACAAAACTATGAAAATCGTAATTAAAACAAAAAACGTTACCGTTAATTTTAAAAGATGCTTTTTGTTGAAAAAAGCTTTTTGAATTAACAAAATAAAATAAAAAAAACAACTAAAATATAAACTAAACATAATTTTTAACGAAATTAATACCCAAAATTTGTTGTTGTACTAAAAACCGTCCTAAACTTTGAACCAACCATAACGAACTTAAGCGTGAGTTTCAAAATTGCAGTAAAATAAAATCGTAAAATTATCAAAAATTTTTCCGAAAAAGTTTAGAAACATAAAAAAAAACATAAATTGGTAAGAATCTCCATTCGCAATATGAAAAGCAAAAAAATTGGAAGATTTGAATTGGAAATATGCATATTTTTGAACAAAAATATGCGAAAAACTAAAACAAAGAGGGCAATGAATTTCCAAAGTAAAATTTCAACTTCCATTCTAACCGAATGTGTATACAAAATGTATCATAAAAAGTTTCCTAGAAGCTTGGTTCAGCTTTAGAGATAACCACAATAAACTTAAGCTACAAAATTGAAAAGATTTTCAAAATTAAGTTAAGCTAAGTTTCCCACTCTAAAGGATTATGTGTGAAAAATTTGATGATAAAAAGTATTTTCGAGGTTTGTTTAAGCTTGTTAGCCAACCATAATAAACTTGAGCTTCAAAATTCAGAGTAATTTTAAAAATTAGTTTAATCTCAGTTTTTCATTCTAACCGAATATGTGTAAAAAATTTTTGATAAAACGTCTTTTAGAAGTTTGTTTAAGCCTTTGAGCCAACCATAATGAACTTAAGCTAAAAAATTGAAGAAAATTTTTGAAATTAAGTGTAAGAATTGGAAAAATTATAAAGCATAAAGTATCGCTAACAATCAAAAATTTAAAGAAGGAATTTAAATGAAAAAAAAAAAATTAACAAAAATTGTCAGAAATTCGAAAATTGAAAATTTCACATTGAGAATACGAAAAGTTACACAGATTTTTTTCTTTGAAATTCAACTTCTTACAGCTCAAATTAACCTTCTTTCAAGTCAAATAAAACTTTAAACTCTTCAAAGTCAACTTTTTACAAATCAACACACTAGAACAATTCTTGAATTGGAAGTTTAAAAAGTTGAATTTGAAGTGTAAGAAGGTTGAAATTGATTTTTTAAAAGTTGCATTTCAATTCGGAAAAGTTGAATTTGAAATTAAAAACCTGCCGAAATAAAGAGATATATCTTTGAAATAGTATAAAAAGTAAAGAACAGCTCGCTATCGTTAGCTGCAAAAATATGAGAATGACTCGTGAGCGGGAGCTTTATATAATAAAAAATAAGCTTAAGCACGCGAGCAAAGAGCCAGGAGCCGCAAAAGGGAGTTTCGAGCGAGCGAGCAAGTATTTCCGTTCCGTGGTTAAAAGGTGATAAAAAATAAGAAAAGAAAATTCGCTTTTTTAAAAAAATATGTTTTTAAATTCCATTTAATAAATATTAAATTTTTTTTAATATTATATAAAAATATTAGGGTTATGACAGAATAAATGGTCAAAATTGTCCAAAAACCCTTACAAACGATTTGATATAAATTTCGTTGAAACTTTTGAGCCAACCATGTTGAACTTAAGAGTCAATTCGAAGAAGATATTGGAAGACATTCGAACATGATCATAAACTTTATTAAAAAAAATATTGAAAATATACAATTACACAAAATTTACATTCCAAAAATGAAAAGAGCAATAAATTCCAAAATCTTTTTTGAAAGTTGTTAAAATTTTAAAAAGCGGCTTGAAAATAAAAGAAGACTTTTTTGCTTTGAACCAAGAATTTCAGGTGTTACACCTATTCAGTCAAGTTCGGCTTGGTTCGAAAATGGGGTGATCGATTTGCGGGAAAGAAGGTCAAGTAAAATATATGTAGAATATTTTAAGCATGGCGGAAGCCGTATAAACATGTGCATTTGAATCTGTGGCCAGTGTAAGGCCCTTGCCTCAGTCTATTCAAGCTATTAGGTGATCCCATCCACAAACTTCTCTATCATCAACTGCAACTACTAAGTCGTAAATATTGTTGAATTTCTCAGATGATCAGAAATGAGCAGCTATGGGCAGAGAGCACTCTGGGAGCGTTGAGAGTAAGAATTGAGAGCAAAGGCTTATGTAGCAACACAAAATGCAACAACAAATTAAAGACAAAAGACAAACTAAGAAACAACACAGAAGCGTTAAATGTAGTGGTGCCCATACCCGGAAATGAGGAAGGAAACAAAGAAAGGTAAAAGCTTAGGATCATGAGCTGGCCGTGATTCGAGGCCGAAACCTCTGGGGAGGCAGTGAAGCTTTCATATTTAAAAAACAAAAAAGAAAAATAGATTGGATGCTTTAGGACGCCTAATTTCCAGGAGGCAAAGCTTTATTCAAAATTGCAATGAAGTAAAGAGCAGAGAGCTTAATGAACATATAAGTCATCAAAAAATTAAATTCTTTATGGCGCCAAAACTTTACAGGAGGTTAAGCTTTAATAAAAATTTAATTGAAATACGGACACTCATAGTTCATGTGTCCTTTTCCTATTCTAAATCGATTTTAACAAATATAAAGTTAACTTCACACACAAAAAGCTTGAGTTTTTTTCAAACGAAGTTTAAAAGTACTTTTCTCACTTTTTTTACATAAAACCAATAATATTATTTTTGTTCAGAATTAACCCTGGTTAACCTGGAACTTTTAACCCTGGTACTCTAGCAAAATAATTTTTCAAAACATGCCAAAGACATAGCTTCGGTAACTAGAGCTACAACGTTGGGCTTTTTTCATTTCGACACGGGTTTTGAGCCAAGTGTAATTTTATTTCCGAAAATGTTGTCCTTTCAAAAGTCTGCTGAGCTTTTTCAGCCCTAGAGCTTTAAGCAAACATTTAACTCGCAACATTCATTGTCCATTAACCTAATAAGTTCGAGAACAAGCATTGCTATTATAAAAGCTTATCACTTAAAGTTTAAATGTAATGATTGGTGCACTTACCGGCTGGACGATTGCTTCTTCTGCTACCCTCGGGCTCCTCCACAATTAGCGGCGAGTGCCGCCTGCCGCTGACACTTGATGTTAAGCAAATCAATGAAAAAATTATGAGTTTGTATAGAAATGTTGTTGGTGTTGCTGATGATGATGATGCTGATGCTGATGATGATGATGAGGCTGTTGCTGTTGGTTTTTTTATGTTGGCCATGTTGTAGTTGTTGGTGCTGTTATTTTTGTTTTATTTTTAAGAATTATAAAATTAGAAAAGCTTCTTTGCACTTATTTTGTTGTGAATGAGAATTTAGCACTTTTTTCTTCGACGATTGATGAAGTGGCTTTAATTTTGCGCTTTTAACAGCCGAGATAGATTCTTATTTATTTATTTTTTTTTTTTGTATTTTTCGTAATAAGGCGATGATAGCTTAATTTTGTTTGGTAGCAAATTTAAAACTTTTTTTTTTAAGAATGAAACAAATGATTAGATAACACTTCGTTTGCACGATTTTTTATCAACTTTTCTTATGTTACGCGCTCGCTCTCGATGCCGCGCACACATACGCCTGCTAAGCGCAGTGCTTGTTATATTATTTTTTGTTGTTTTACTTTATCAATGACAATATTATTTTTTATTTTTATTTATTTTTTTTCGTATAAAATTTGTTATTAAAAAACTAAAATTGTTAGTAACGCGGCGATGCTTTAGCTTGAGTCTGTAAAGATTTTCGTTGAATTTGTTGAATTCAATTTTTGCCGTATTCAACGCACAATACAGCGCACACAAAATTTTTATTTATAAATTTTCTGTAAAAATAAAATTAGATTTTAATACGGTTGTTATTGTTGTTGGTGTTTGTTTATTTTCGCTTGAATTTTTCTTTTTTTTTTCTCAATGCTGCGACGGAATTTTCAGAACGAGACATTGACGAGACGTCGCTGTTGTATAGAACTGTTGTTCTAGTATCTAGATACTTTTTGCAATTAAATTTGATTTTCTGTAATTTTTTCTATTTTGTTTTTTTTTTATTTTACTTTTTGTTATTTTAATTTAGCACAGAACGATGAACGAAGTTTAAACGCGTTGAAAAAGTTTTAATAAACATTGGAATTAATGCAAAAGATACTAACGTATTTATTAGATACACTTTGGCAGTATCTTTAAGTTTTAGCTATTACTCAAGATTTGCACTAAAGTCTGTTTGACGTCGTGTCGCGTGTTCCTTGGAGAACGTTTCGGAAAATAATGTCCACACACGGGATCGGTCGTTGAATAAATAAACTAACGAGCGCTGCGCTCTTGCAGATACAGCTAGATACTTAGATACAGATACACTTTATGTTGTTGGTGGTGTTTGATTTGTTTGTGTTTTTTTTTTTAAATTGGCTCGGTTGCGCTGCTGCTTCGTATTAGTATTTTTGCTCTGAATGAAAAAAAAAACGATGGCAGAAATTAAAAACAAAACAAAAACGTACACAAACGATCGCCGTAGATACTCGCTTGCTTGCTCGGCACGTTCTGTGAGATACTTTGTGCGAACTATCTGTCTGCCGTTCGTTCGTTTTGGGTGAGCGCTAGCAGCGTGTTTGGAAAGCAGTTTGCGTTTATGTGATGAAAAAAAAAGAGAAGTACTCGCGCAGCCGTGTACGTCGTGTTGTGTTGTGCGGCGTATGGCCGATGTCGCTATGTCGCAACGAGCTGCTCAACAAGTCTCACGAAGCCTCGGAAAATGAGTCTTAATGCGCTGCAACAGCTCTGCCAACGCTGACGGCACAGCTGGCTGCGCTGTTGCTCTGCGTCACTCATACGTTTGCAGTGTGCGCCGATCATGCGAAAGCAGCAGGTAGTCGCTGCCGTCTCGCCGCGGCAAAATGTTGCAGCAACATTTTTTATGCGTGTAAATTGTATCTTCCGCTCGTTTTTGCACGCTGCACAAATTTTAATTGAACTTATTTTGTTCGCTGAAGTTTTGCATATTTGAAGTGTTGCTAGCAACATGTCGACAATGTTGCGAATTTATGTATAGCGCTTAAATCTTTAGCCATGCGCAGGCTCTGAACCTTTTTTGCACCGTTGTTGTTGTTGTTGTTGTTGTTGTTGTTGTTGTTGTGGTCGTACGTGCACGAATGTTGCTGACTGCTTGTGTGGGAACGGAAGGAAGTAAGGCCGGCACTAATCCATTTGTTCATGCCTCCTAAAAGATGATGCCGGCTTGGCATTTTCTCTAGATTTTTGTGTGCGTTTGCGCTGTTGTGTACGTTCTTATGTGCAAATCTCTAGGATCAACGATCCTACGGATAGGTGTGAAAATTCTTGCGATCGTTAAATTCAGCAAACTAAAGATTGATGTTTTTTTTTTTGTTTTTATTTTAAAATTTCTATTTGTTTGGGCTCAATTTTTGTTTGGCTGTAATTTATATTTTGTGTTATTCTTTGTGTGCGTGTAATGGTGTTTGTATTTGAATTTGTATTTTGCATTTTATTTTTCTTTTAAACATAAACAGAGCTCAACTTGAAAAGTTATTTGGAGGAATATTGTTCGCTATCAGTTTAAAGGAAATAACTCGATTCAGATAATGATAAAAAATTCTGTTCGTTATTAATGGCAATAAATTTAAAGTCGCAGTAAGTTTATGAAATAAAAATTGATAAGTTAATTTAACTTAAGATTTAAGTTTGACGACACTTCGAAGTTTGATGTTTGTTTGGGATCCATCCAGACTGAACGCAGTCAGTGAATTTGAAATCATGGACAAAATGGTTTAGCCTTACGTGATGCGTACTCACGTAAATAGAATAGGACAAAGGACTTAATAGAATACTCACATTACGTAAATAATTTTAAATGAAAAACTTGCTCATCAATAAACTGAATCTGGGGTACAAAGTACAAAGATACAACGGTTGCTATTTATATTTCTGGCCTAATATTGAAAAAAGAAATATTTATGATCGAAATCGGTTTTATCGTTATTCATTGGGTACCAAATCAGTGCTGAAGCAGCGGATGACCCAAAAATTCGCTTTTTTGGCTGATCAGAAAAGCCCTTTTTTTGATCAGATGTGTCTCTCTCTTGGACTTTTTCCGTATTTCTCTGTTTGATTTTGATTTTGATCTTGATCTTGATCTTGATCTTGATCTTGATCTTGATCTTGATCTTGATCTTGATCTTGATCTTGATTTTGATTTTGATTTTGATTTTGACTTTGACTTTGACTTTGACTTTGATTTTGATTTTGATTTTGACTTTGACTTTGACTTTGACTTTGACTTTGACTTTGACTTTGACTTTGACTTTGACTTTGACTTTGACTTTGACTTTGACTTTGACTTTGACTTTGACTTTGACTTTGACTTTGACTTTGACTTTGACTTTGACTTTGACTTTGACTTTGACTTTGACTTTGACTTTGACTTTGGCTTTGACTTTGATTTTGGTTTTTATTTTGATATTGACTTTGATTTTGATTTTAATTTTGATTTTGATTTTGATTTTGATTTTTATTTTGATTTTGATTTTGATTTTGATTTTGATTTTGATTTTTTGATTTTGATTTTGATTTTAATTTTGATTTTGATTTTGACTTTGATTTTTATTTTGATTTTGATTTTGATTTTGATTTTGATTTTGATTTTGATTTTGATTTTTGATTTTGATATTGATTTTGATTTTGATATTGATTTTGATTTTGATTTTGATTTTGAATTTGAATTTGATTTTGATTTTGATTTTGATTTTGATTTTGATTTTGATTTTGATTTTGATTTTGATTTTGATTTTGATTTTGATTTTGATTTTGATTTTGATTTTGATTTTGATTTTGATTTTGATTTTGATTTTGATATTGATTTTGATTTTGATTTTGATTTTGATTTTGATTTTGATTTTGATTTTGATTTTGATTTTGATTTTGATTTTGATTTTGATTTTGATTTTGATTTTGATTTTGATTTTGATTTTGATTTTGATTTTGATTTTGATTTTGATTTTGATTTTGATTTTGATTTTGATTTTGATTTTGATTTTGATTTTGATTTTGATTTTGATTTTGATTTTGATTTTGATTTTGATTTTGATTTTGATTTTGATTTTAATTTTGATTCTGATTTTGGTATATTACATTATTTTGGGAGTTATTTCATTGGGCATTATTTCACTGAACCCTATATTAAGAAACGATAACCTACCATGGAATATTATGGTGGTTTTTAAGGTTTCCAATTCTGATTGAATTCAAAATTCTTACACTCAAGATCTCAAGTTCTCAGATGAACCGTTTTTATGCCCCGATGATTGTCGATTTTGATTCCAAAGTGCTCGAAAAAAGAATTCTAAAAAATATAGTTTGCTGTACCAGTTTCTTATCCGAAATTGAACGGTTGTTTGAACATTTCCGGTTTCAAAACCTACAAATTTATTGGAAGTCGTTAGTTTAGGGGATGTATGGTTGGCCATTAAATTCTGTGCATTGTTGCTTGATATGAAATCTATAAAGGTGACCTTGATACACGATGTTTTGCTAGCCTTTCTGTGGGATATTGCCAAAAAAGATTGAGAAACACTAGTAAAAGTTAAGTAGACTTAAACGCTTTCTGGGTACATTAGACACGTTTATACCTTATATTGACCATTATCAAAATCGACATGGTTTTAAAATTTAACTGCAGCTTTAATGATTTATAATTTGAATAACAGATGCGAATGAAATCATTGTTATTTAAAGTAGGTGCCTACGTGCCGCAACAGTTTTGTTTTTTTTTTTTTTTTTCATTACTTCTAGCTTGTTGTTACTTCTATGTTATATAAAAATCATTAAATATCGCTTATTTTTATATCAATTAAGCTATTAAAATATCACTAAGAATGTTATTTTGAATAATTTATAACTTAAAACAAAAGTAAAAATGAAAAAAAAAATGAAAAACTGGCGTTACATCATTTTACATTAAGGCGTTGCTTTGATGATCGATTGTGGCGCTAGAACATCTATGATAAAGCTCTACTCTTTGAGAGTAGAAATGATAAAATGTGGTCTTCTAACGATGATGAAATGTTGTTGTGAAGAAACATATTTTATGATTTTATGAAAAGAAAAAATAGACCACGATGTAAAAATTCAATATCTTGTTCGCTGCCAAGTGAATATCAGAGTGAGGACATTCCGTCCGTTGTTATGGAATTGCTTATGAAATTCAATGTGAAAATAGAATTGCTTGATAAAACTATCATTAGTATCAATTTACAATTAATTGTGCCGAAGAAAAGTAACATAATTCCTACCCATCCAATCATCGTATGCAGTACAGCTACGATTTCTATGGCACCAAGACAATCACTGCCTCCTTCATCAAGATACTGAGACTTGCTCTGTAGCAAACTGTATATAATTTGCACCAACAAAAATAAAAAAAAAAAACCAAACAACAACATTAGCAACAATGCAAAAACTGTCAACACTTAATAATAGATATCAATCAAAGTAATCAACAACGCTCAAACGATCTTCACGATCAATTCAATGAGATATTTTGAAATATTGAAAATGAAAATTATCTCATCTCGAGATAGAGTTCGATTATAATTCAAGAAATACTTTTTTCTTATATTTGCTTTTATCTCATCTTCATAGCAAAGCGTAAGAATGATCTTTTTAGCAACAAGGCTACAAAGACGTTCGATTCTATATCAAATTCGAATAACCACAAGATGCGGTCCTTTACCTACTTTGGTCTTACTTGCTGTCTCTTTTACTTAGTAGCGCTCTCACTTGCACACTTTGTGGTTCACCGCAATGATGCATCGATGTTGCATGCATCGCTGCATTCTGCTTGTATTAAGTTTCACTGGAATCATTGTTCTTGTTGTTGTTTCTGCTGCCAATGCCTTAGCTGCTGATAATGGCGATGATGATGCTGATGATAATGATGTTGTCGCTTGTTTGTGGTAATGTGATGATTGACAATTTTATCAACTGCTCACATGCCAACCGTAAATGGAAAAAAAAATTGGAAGATGTAGGAAAAAAGGATGGTAGAGAAAAAAAATAGATCTCCCCTCTTTTAATTACACAACAACTACTTTTTATCTACATAAATTTGTAAGCAATGTAAACTGACTAGTTTTCAGTTTCAGTTCATATATTTTCCAATGAAACTGGTTCCATTTTCTAAGAAGGATTTTCATAGTTATGATTTATTAATGAGTTAAAATGAATTTTTTTTAAAAATCTTATCTACTTATTTCTACATTGATAGTTGGGCCTATTAGCACGAAAACCAAAATCAAAATCAAAATCGAAATCAAAATCAAAATCAAAATCAAAATTAAAATCAAAATCAAAATCAAAATCAAAATCAAAATCAAAATCAAAATCAAAATCAACATCAAAATCAAAATCAAAATCAAAATCAAAATCAAAATCAAAATTAAAATCAAAATCAAAATCAAAATCAAAATCAAAATTAAAATCAAAATCAAAATCAAAATCAAAATCAAAATCAAAATCAAAATCAAAATCAAAATCAAAATCAAAATCAAAATCAAAATCAAAATCAAAATCAAAATCAAAATCAAAATCAAAATCAAAATCAAAATCAAAATCAAAATCAAAATCAAAATCAAAATCAAAATCAAAATCAAAATTAAAATTAAAATCAAAATCAAAATCAAAATCAAAATCAAAATCAAAATCAAAATCAAAATCAAAATCAAAATCAAAATCAAAATCAAAATCAAAATCAAAATCAAAATCAAAATCAAAATCAAAATCAAAATCAAAATCAAAGTCAAAGTCAAAGTCAAAGTAAAAGTCAAAGTCAAAGTCAAACTCAAAGTCAAAGTCAAAGTCAAAGTCAAAGTCAAATCAAAATCAAAATCAAAATCAAAATCAAAATCAAAATCAAAATCAAAATCAAAATCAAAATCAAAATCAAAATCAAAATCAAAATCAAAATCAAAATCAAAATCAAAATCAAAATCAAAATCAAAATCAAAATCAAAATCAAAATCAAAATCAAAATCAAAATCAAAATCAAAATCAAAACCAAATCAAAATCAAAATCAAAGTAAAAATCAAAACCAAATCAAAATCAAAATCAAAACCAAATCGAAAACAAAATCAAAATCGAAATCAAAATCAAAATCAAAATCAAAATCAAAATCAAAATCAAAATCAAAATCAAAATCAAAATCAAAATCAAAGTCAAAGTCATAGTCAAAGTCAAAGTCAAAGTCAAAGTCAAAGTCAAATCAAAACAAAATCAAAATCAAAATCAAAATCAAAATCAAAATCAAAATCAAAATCAAAATCAAAATCAAAATCAAAATCAAAATCAAAATCAAAATCAAAATCAAAATCAAAATCAAAATCAAAATCAAAATCAAAATCAAAATCAAAATCAAAATCAAAATCAAAATCAAAATCAAAATCAAAATCAAAATCAAAATCAAAATCAAAATCAAAATCAGAATCAAAATCAAAATCAAAATCAAAATCAAAATCAAAATCAAAATCAAAATCAAAATCAAAATCAAAATCAAAATTAGAATCAAAATCAAATTGCCAGATTCATGTTCATGTTCATGTTCATGTTCAAGCGGGTCAAAATACATGAGAGTATGTGGGTCTACCGTCTCGCACTCAAACTTTCTGTTTGGTGTGTCGGTTTAACATTCAGGAAAAAACGAAAAAGTCCCAATGCCTAACAATTTGCGTCCTGATGCCATACGATATAAATAGGGGATATTTTTTCATTGAATTGCCCTATTAAGATTATTAAGCTATATTATATAGGTGAAATGCTTAAGACAAAATTCGTGGAAAAACTTTTATTTGTAATGTATCCAAAACACAGAGATTTGTATTACAAAATGTCATCTCACAAAAACAAAATTCTTCGTGTCCCGATGCCTGATGTGTTTTTAAAGTATGATTCTAAGAAACTCTTGCACATTTAATATTAATATAGTTGGTAAGGACATAAGTAGCTCTATTGTAGAAAAAAATTAAAAAAATAGTCCACAAATATTTCTTAACTTAAATGTATTTCCATTTGCGAAAGATGCACTCCAAATGTCCAAATGCATTATTTGAAATGCGCGATAAACAGGTAAGGAATTAACTCATTGTTTCAGTAAATAAGCACTAAGACCATCAAGGTCACACTTAACTGAATTTTTCAGGGAAGGAATAGCAGTTTTAACATCTGAAAAGGAAACTGCTAAGTTACCAAAAGTTAGGCAAGAGTGAACATTATCAAAAACATTAGAGTTTACAGCAGACGTATTAAAGTCAAAATTACATTTAAAGTAGTCAGTAAACAATTGAACTGTATCAGCAACGGAGTAGGATATTTTACCATTATAAAGGATAGAAGAGGAAATATTTGATGAACTCATTTTAGATTGAATATAGCTCCAGGTAGACTTGACATCAGTTTGAATATCTTTTTTTAAATTTTTAGAACATATTGCTTATAAAGACCTCTATTAAAAAAATTTAATTCAAGCGTGTAGTGTATACATTTTTTCTTTGTAATCGAGATTTCTAGAACGTCTAATCTCTAAAAATTCCTTTGGCTCTAACTATAAAAACTTAAGCTTTGTTTCTAAAAACAAGCTCGTAGTGTGAATCATAAATTCGCCTCTCGCCGAATTAAAAAGAAAATAGTTGCCTGTGTCGTAGACACACCCGTAGGTTCTGACGTAATGGAGTTTCTTTATACTCTTATTTCATGTCCAAACTCTTGTTTGAATCCATGAACAAATTCTTGACTTAATCAACTACACCGAATCCCATTACTAGTTTGGAAAGGTGTGTCTTAGGTGTGTCTTAATTTTTGTCATAATCCATATCCTAATCCATGTCATAGTACTTTTCCGGTTTCATAATGTTATTTAGTTGTTTGTGAGCTGTGTTGGTTGCCACGAAAAAAACTGTTGAAAGCATAACTAACTAGATTGTTGTTGGTTATTGTTGTTGTTGTTGTTTTGCTTTTGCTTTTGCTTTTGCTTTTGATTTTGGTTTTGGTTTTGGTTTTGCTTTTGCTTTTGCTTTTGCTTTTGCTTTTGCTTTTGCTTTTTCTTTTGCTTTTTCTTTTGCTTTTGCTTTAGCTTCTGCTTTCGCGTTTACTTATGCTTTCGCTTTTACTTTTGCTTTTGCTTTTGCTTTTGCTTTTGCTTTTGCTTTTGCTTTTGCTTTTGATTTTGCTTTTGCTTTTGATTTTGGTTTTGATTTTGCTTTTGCTTTTGCTTTTGCTTTTGCTTTTGCTTTTGCTTTTGCTTTTGCTTTTGCTTTTGCTTTTTCTTTTGCTTTTTCTTTTGCTTTTGCTTTAGCTTTTGCTTTCGCTTTTACTTTTGCTTTCGCTTTAGCTTTTGCTTTCGCTTTTACTTTTGCTTTCGCTTTAACTTTTGCTTTCGCTTTCGCTTTTACATTTGCTTTTGCTTTTGCTTTTGCTTTTGCTTTTGCTTTTGCTTTTGCTTTTGTTTTTGCTTTTGCTTTTGCTTTTAATTTTGGCTTTGGTTTTGGTTTTGCTTTTGCTTTTGCTTTTGATTTTGCTTTGGTTGTGCTTTTCTGTGGTGCATTAACTTTGCCTTAGCTGCATACACTTAATCCATGCAACAATGATGCATTTACTTTACGTAAAGTGGTTCCCTGCCGGGCCTCATAACACCATTAATTTGTTTTGTTATTTTTTCCAAGTGACCAAAGAACTCACCTTCTTTTCCTACCATAAAATTTACTGCTGCTCCAGCAGCCACAGAGTTAAAATTCCATGCAACGTTTTTTCATTGTTTTAGCATTTTTACTACATTATGGGGTTGCCACCCTGAAATAATGATGATAAGAAATTTTTTTTTTATATTTTAGTTGTGAGGCGTATAACATATCTTTGCTGTCGTAAAACAAAATTTACCGCAGCACGTCTTCTGAATGAGTAATAATTCCATGCAACGACATTACATTTCTGTTACATAAGCTGCTATCTTCACGACCCGACGACGTCAGACTTCTTTTTTATTTTTATCGTAAGGCCAAGTAAAAATCCTTCATTTTCCTTTTTAAACATTTATCGTAGCTTATTTACTAACCGAGTAATAATTCAATTCAACGCCGTTGCATGAATGTTGCATTATCGATCTTTGAGAAGATCTTTCTGTGTCCTCATGACGTTAGACATTTTTTGTCTAATTTTGTTGTGAGAAGTTAGAACAGGCCTTTATTGGTGTAACATAACTTTGATCTTAGCATTAATACTCAGAGAGTGATAATTCCATGTAACGAATTTTCAGTTGTATTGCTTAAGCAGCTCCCATCGCGTACCGATGACGTTTGGATTTTTTTTTTTTTTTATATATAATGAAGTCGAAGAATTGACTTTTGCGATGGTACCATTTTTGAATCATAGTTCTTATACTCAGCGAGTAATAATTCAATGCAACGCCGATGAATTTTGAAAAAATGCTTTGAATTTTGAAAAAAACGTAACTTCGTCACGTCAAAAAATTACTTATTAGTTTTCTCCGAATTTTTCTTCAAGTGGTTAAGTACTGAAGAATTAAGTTTCAATTAAATAGACACCAGCTATAAAAATTCAACTTAAACCAAGACCTTATGGGACTACTCTTAAAAATTTTAAAGATTGGATTATATCGTATATCAGCCCTTGTTCGGGCACAGCGTTATTGGTATGACCCGAGAAAAGTCATACCAGAGACATACACAGCTAAACATAGGCGTCCGCAGGAATTTTTCCGGGGGGGAACAAAGGTTTTGGTGTATTGGTGTGCACGTATATGAAATATTTATATGAAAATGTAACATATACACATAGGAAATAAAAATATATGAAATTTTTCAAGTCCAGGGGGGGCAAGTGCCCCTCCCTGCACCTTCCTGTGGACGCCCTTGCACCTAAAACATCAAAATAAGTAGAAAAACTGAAAAACAATTAAGAATTAAAATCAATGAATATTTATCACTTTAAGACATTAAACATTTTTAATAAATAGTCGCTACCCTGAACTTCAGGGTGTGTGTATGAAGTTGTACAACCCTTCCTACAACTACGCAGTTTTCTCGTATAGCCTTAACAATCCATTGTCCTCGGCGATCGCTACATGAAACTGACATTCGATCACTGACAGCTATAGAAATCCATGGAAATACAAGGTCACGAAAATCTTATTAATAAGTGTCAAATGCAAAACACAAACTTAATGCACAATATCTGTAGCCTATGTCACAAAGTCGTGCAATAATGACTTATTTCAAATTCATAGACATACATATACGATGTATAAAATTATTTGCAAAATATGTGTGAGTGGTTTTCATTTAAATAGTTGTAACACATTAAAATAAATTTTATTAACAGATACAACAACTAATTAAAATAACAGCGCACGACAAAGCGTTAACCGTCAATAAAATTACGAACAAGTTAAGCAGAGAAGCAAAAAAAAATCGAAAAAATAATAAAAATAAAACGAAATATAAACATAAACATGGACAGACAGACGACGTACGTACTGTCAGATCCCACAGCATGACATGATTAAGCGTTGGACACAATTAATAACCAACACAGCAGAACAAGGCAAACACAAACGCAAAAGCAAACCTTGAATTCCATCTTTAAAAATTTTTATGCTGTCGATATATTTTAGAAATATTTAATAATAATTTTTTTGGCAACAATCATCAACATCAAATACAGCAACAGCCACAGCAACAACAACATCAACAGAAGCCCATCAAAAGAGGGCGTGTTTGATCATTGGTTAATGCTCGATCATACTCTTATATTTTTCTTATGTTTTATTTTGTCACATTAAAATGAAAAATCCACATACTAAAATAGTATCTAACGGATACAGACAGTAGAACATCACATGGTGCCGCTTATCTGCGACGCGTATCTAGCGGGAGAATGCGTTGTTCGCGCAGTTACTAATTTAAGCATTTATTTCAACATGTGTATGTGTGTGTATTTTCGATTATTTTTTTTCTTCTCGAATATTGTTTAGTGAAAGATATGCATGTTTATTTTTATAAAACGCTTTTATAAATTTTTCTTTAATTGTTGTTGTTGTTTGCTTTGATATTTTATAGAAAAGTTTCTTTGATTTATTAAGTCGAACGCGCTGATGATGCTGTTGCTGTTGCCTTCATGTTACTCATAGCTCACACCGATACTTTTATGAGTAGGTATGTTTGTCTGGTTTTCTGTTAAGAATATTTTTTAACTGCGAATCTAAGGATAATTTTTTCCACTTCTGCCTCAAAGTTTTCCTTCCACCTTTTTATGTTATGCTCCAACACATTGCAGCACCTTGTGATGATCGACCACATTGCAGCGAGTAGCTAGAAATATCCGCACACATATGTTCAACTGATGAAAGACAACAGCAACAACAAACCCAACAACATGTTGCTACGCGACACGGCACACGAATGCATCATCAAAAGGAATTAAACAACGCTAGGCAGGGATCGCAATGCTGGCAAGATCAACTCGCCGCTCTGTGGCAAATTAGCTAGTTGACAACATGTAGCCGGGGTTCGGAGAGCAACTGTTGCTGTTGCTGCTTTCAATTTGTGTTTACATGCAAATTAATTGGAGGGACAATTAAATGAGTTGCAATAGGAAGGCTGCATCTAGCGAAATGATCTAGTTTGTGGCCCTAAGATTGGGTAATTGGCGGAAAGAAAAACTTGAAGTTCGAGAGAAGTAAGAACAGAAACAAGATAAGCATCAGTGCTGCAATTAAACTGTTCTATATAATGGAGCTCTATAATAAACTGGTTGCGTTGATCTTGTTTCACCGACCAGTTGCCAGTGCACTCTGGGGACATTAGCACCAGACATTAACATTAACCTTAACATTAACATTAACATTAACATTAACATTAACATTAACATGAAGATGAACATTAACATTAACATTAACTTTAACATTAACATTAACATTAACATTAACATTAACATTAACATTAACATTAACATTAACATTAACATTAACATTAACATTAACATTAACATTAACATTAACATTAAAATTAGCATTAACATTAATATTAACATTAACATTAACATTAACATTAACATTAACATTAACATTAACATTAACATTAACATTAACATTAACATTAACATTAACATTAACATTAACATTAACATTAACATTAACATTAACATTAACATTAACATTAACATTAACATTAACATTAACATTAACATTAACATTAACATTAACATTAACATTAACATTAACATTAACATTAACATTAACATTAACATTAACATTAACATTAACATTAACATTAACATTAACATTAACATTAACATTAACATTAACATTAACATTAACATTAACATTAACATTAACATTAACATTAACATTAACATTAACATTAACATTAACATTAACATTAACATTAACATTAACATTAACATTAACCTTAACATTAACATTAACATTAACCTTAACACTAACATTAACATTAACATTAACATTAACATTAACACTAACATTAACATTAACACTAACATTAACATTAACATTAACATTAACATTAACATTAACATTAACATTAACATTAACCTTAACATTAACATTAACATTAACATTAACATTAACATTGACATTAACATTGACATTAACATTGACATTAACATTAACATTAACATTAACATTAACATTAACATTAACATTAATATTAACATTAACATTAACATTAACATTAACATTAACATTAACATTAACACTAACATTAACATTAACAATAACATTAACATTAACACTAACATTAACATTAACATTAACATTAACATTTACATTAACATTAACATTAACATTAACATTAACATTCACATTAACATTAACATTAACATTAACACTAACTTTAACATTAACATTAACATTAACATTAACATTAACATTAACATTAACATTAACATTAACATTAACATTAACTTTAACATTAACATTAACATTAACATTAACATTAACACTAACATTAACATTAACAATAACATTAACATTAACACTAACATTAACATTAACATTAACATTAACATTAACATTAACATTAACATTAACATTAACATTAACATTAACATTAACATTGACATTGACATTGACATTAACATTAACATTAACATTACGATCAAAGAATTCATAACAGCTGTTTAAGCTCTGATGGAAGAGTAATCACGATCAGAAGAGTAATTCTGGCTTAAAATTATTCTCCCCTTAATAAGATTTTACATTTCTGTACAGCACAACTTAAAAGCTTTATTTGAACACTCATGCTAAACAGTTATATATAGCTGTTAAAAAACCCGTTAAAATATCTTATTTGTTGATGTTTCACTAACTTAAACTGATTTATTGTATTAACAACATAGTGTTTATAAGCTGTTATAATTCTTCTATTTATCTTAATCAGTCGCTATCATTGTTTGCAGCTTAAGCCCAAGTGTGATGTTGACACTTTTTTCTTCCATCCGTGATAGCAGCATGAGGTGTCAATTCGATATTTATAACCAACAATAAACTGAATACAACTTCATAAAGCTAAAACTAGAGAGAGCTTAATTAAGATATGATCCGCTAGATATTCATTTATATCAATTACTGTCACATTAGTTGCTAAACAACAAGATACAGATAATTCTAATTGTCATGCGTTTCCGCTAAAGTCGTAGCTAAGACGTTTGTCAGTAACTGAGTAGGAAAAAACTCTTGAGGCGCAAAGACCTCGTTTCATTTCTTTAAATACATGCAATCAACTCATAAATGATAAATTTCCAGGCGGTCCCGTTGGTTGATGGAGTGAACTATTATCGAGAAATGTGAGAATTAGAGACAATGTACTTCGTAGATAGAGTCGAGAAAGAAGTTAGGTAAGTTTTATTAATATGAGCATTTAAAGCTGATCTATTTACTTAGAAACTTAGATTTATTCGATTATTTTGAAACCCTATAAATTCTACTCTATAAATCCTTCTCTATACAGTGGCAGCTTTATAAATCTATAAGAAAAAGCCTTTTTCGAATAAAAGTAAAAATATCAAGTTGATCCTAGATGTTAGATCATAGATCATTGATGCTTAAAAAGAATTTGAACTTAAATTATTAAAGTAAATAGACAAATGGTGTGGTGCAGAAATGTTCCGGTCTCGCTATATTCTTGCAAAAATTGTAAAAAATATCTCATTGTCTCACCTGACCAACTATAACAACAAACTTGTATAACTAATATTGAATATTCTATCATATGAATAAGTTACCATAAAGTTAACCTTCTGAAAAGTGGTTCCCGGATTTATTTATTTTCTCTCATCACACCATAAGAAATCATAAAAGTTGATGTGGCTATTTGTTATTGTATTGTATATAATTAACACTTATTTAAAATATGAGCTTTTTATGAGTAAGCTTTCAATGTGTTTATCAGTTACTTATTAAGCAATAAAATTTTTTATTGTAACAGGTGAGGCGCCTCGTAAAAATTGAAATTTTTTCGGAAGGACCAAAAAGATCAATAGAGTGAAAAGTTGTCTTAAAGAGTTTTGACCAAAGTAGTTCGAAGAGTTTTTCGTCTTTATAAAGAAAAAAATGGTTAATTTAAAAAAAAAAATTATTTTTTAATATAATATACATTAAGACTTAAACATAAAAATGCTCTAAAACACTGGTACTGTATTAGTAACATTGATGATACCCTAGCTGCTTATTTTTTGATAAATTTCTTGAGGTAGATGGGGGCTAGATCTGGTCAATACGGTGGATAAGGGCGTGCATTGTCATAGTAAAAAAGATATTTTTTGTCAGATGAGATCGTTTTTTCGTTTCATCACTCAAACGTTGTAATAGCTCTGCGTAGTAGTGACCATTGATAGTTCTACCCTTACAGTGTTCCTACACTGAGAGAAATAAATTCTTATATAAAGCAAATATTTTGCTTGACCTAAGAAAATATGAAATTAAGCCTCATTTAATGAAATCAAACAAAAAAAATTAAGAAAAATAAATTTATAATGAGCATTTATTTCTAAAATTAAGTAAAATAAATGATTGTTTGAAACAAGAAAGAAAAAATACGTGATTCTAGAACCTGGAACAAGACTTAAATCAAGAAAATATTTTCTTAATTTAAGCAATCGCAGAAAATTATTTTAGTTTTTAGAAAACTGTTTACTTGAATCAAGCAAATTTTTCTCACTTCGACTTAATATTGGCATGCTTATAATTCACAACATGTTTACATGAAATGATGTTTAAGATGGTGCGGATTGACAAACTATGGCATGGTTTGAACTTCGAAACAAGAATGATAGAAACAAGATTACGTGTTCCGCAAATGAGAGAGAGAGAAAGAGCATGACGTCATAAGCAATATTTGCAGAATTTGGAAGAATTTCACTTTGGGGCCCACGATTAAATATTTTTTTTTCTTATTTTTATAATATGAATATGAATATTACCTCCTAAACTGTATAAAACTCATTTATTGTAATTTGTATTTGTATCATAAATAAGTTTTATTGTAGTTTTGTCGCATTATGATTGACAGACTTCGGAGACTATGTCGACGACAGGCGGTCAATCAGTTGCAAAAAGGCTATGAAAGAGAAAGGTTCAAATAAATGTCGGGTTTTTTGAGCTTCGGCTTTTTTCCCGACGGTAAATAATTGTGTGTGTTTTTTATTTATTTTGTTAAATTCGCTTTTGTTGTGAACATAAACCTATTGGTGCAATGGTTTTGTCGGTCTCAAATGGCGTAGGAGATAAAAGTCTTGAAAGTTTAAAAAATTCATATTTTTCGTTTACAAAAATTTTTATATTTTCATACAGACGATATTTTTACTTTACTTTTCCGAAAGAATTTATTTTCAATTTCTCAATTTGCCTTGGCGATCGCACATTTGCAAACGTTTTTGTCAAACAGAAGTACTGTGTGACGTCATACTCTCAGTTGAGAAAGAGAGCATTAGATAACGGGACTGCGGAACGCATAATCTTGTTTCTATCATTCTTGGGTTCGAATGCGCAGTGTTTTATCTTTTACTTTACTTGAAAACATGTAAGCGTCTACAAGATATATTTAGTATATTCGAGTAGTTTTTTATGATCGGTTATGCTACAACTTTGCTGAAGGATTTTTATTATAATAAGAAAATTAATTTTCCAATATCAAGCAAAATATTCTAGTATAAAAAAAATTGTTTACTTGAATCAAGCAAATTATTTTCAATTCAAGAAAAATTAATTTCTCAAATCAAGCAAATTATTCTTGTTTTCAGCAAATTGTTACTTGAATCAAGCAAATTTTTCTCACTTCAAGCAAATATTAATCTTGAATATAGAAAAAATATTCTTGAGTTTTAACCAAATTTTTCTTGAATTAAGCATTTTTTTCTTAATATATTGTGTTTAAAATTTTCTCAATTCTAGCAAAATAATGTTTGAACTGAGAAATTTACGCTTGAGTTTAAACTGATAGCCTATTTGCTTCATTCAAGTATGGAATGTATAAGGAATGCATGGAATGAATACTTATACACTCTCTCCGTGTATAAGTATTCAATAGACACTCAGCATACTTCTTGAAAAGACTTCACCAACAAGTACAAATCTCAAGCCAAATAATGACATTTTCGAATATGTAGGGTATATCATCAACAAGAGTATCAACATACAAAGGATATTATTTAAAAGCAAATCGCTTGGCAGCTGTCAAATGTTGACATTTGCCCTTTATAAACGTAGGACATTTATCATAGAATGCTACACAGTAATAGAAATACCAGAATTCGTTGAATTTTATTACTAAAATTCACGTTAAATCGCAGTTATTTGCGCAACATCCGAAAATATTTTTCCTTCTAAAGCGTTTGTGTGAAACGTAATCAATGAATTCAGGGAGACGGACTCTTTGCAAGATGTGAAAATAACGAAACGACTTTGCACCAGATAACGATCCAAGCTCGCCAATTCGTCAACGTGTCCAAGAACTCGACTCTCCACGACGACACTGCAGCGTATATTGACGTAATATTTGGCTCTACATTCGTACAAAGTCCAATTGACTCATGAAGCACAGCTGACGGTTCTCTAATTGGATTTTGGAAAACATGAATGCTGATTTTTGCAAAAAAATTGTGTTTTCGGACAAAACTCATTTTCACATTGGCGCCTACGTCAAAAAGAAAAAATCCCTCAATTTTGGATCCGAAAACCCGCGAGTAACTCTGAAGATGCCAATTAATTTACAACAAGTGACTTTTGGGCGTCATAGCGCCGTAATTTTTCGAAAATGCTGACGGAAGAGCCGTTTCAGTCAATGGAGTGCACTACATAGGCAGGATAAACCATTTTTTTGTGGTCGGAGATGGAGTATACGGACACAAAAAAGCTCTACTTTCAACTGGATGGTTCTCCGTGCCATACAAGTCACGAAGCAATCGACGCAGCAATTGCGCACGAAGTTCTCCTTTTGCCTGATTTCACATTTTAGAGGAAACAGTTGGCCACGAAGATGTTGACCTTGAGACTTCTTCCTTTTTTCAAACAATTTCAACTATTAAAACGAATATTGAAGTCGCCATCACCGAAATAGAACCCAATTATGCGAAAGTCAAAAATTTTGAAAACAAAATCAAGCTGAGTCGGCCATTTGATAGGTTTTGCATTTCATACATTATCTCTTTAATATGCCATGTAATACAATAAAAGTTTGAGGGACATCCGAACAAGTGTTCGTTTTATTCAAATCTTACACCTCTTCTTGATAAACCCTTTATACTGCAAATGCGTTAAGTAAATTTACTATTAATCTTTATACATTTTTTTATCACTACTTTTTACTACTTTTTTCAATCATAGTGTTTATATAGCTAATGCGTCTCTGTTTATCAGTGACTTAATGTTATTCATATAAATATGTTGACATGAGTGTGTCTTATAATGGTGTGTTTAACTGATAAGAGAACAAGCACAAAATTAATAAAGAAGTCAAAGCCATAAATCCTCTAGCTTGAAGACATAAAACTTGATTGACTTAAGGTACAAGTAGTACTGATAAATTAACAAAACAATCTAACAACAAAACAAAATTAATTAAAAATTACTTTTTCTCAACAGCAAAAAAGTCGTACATCTGGTATATATACAAGAAGAAAGTATTGAAAACATTAACATTTTTTTTAAATTTATTTTTAAAAGTATGATTTCTCAGAAATATTTGCAGATAGTATTTTTGAAACTTTTTAATTAACTTTTTATATCTCCTATTTTCCAAACCATTTTAGAAACTTTCTTAAGTGTTCTTTTCTATAACACTTACCCCAATTTGTCCCATTGATGCTGTCATCTGAGCGTTTCATCTTAAATCCACGTGTTAAAAAACCTCTTCTTCAACCATATTCTTTTACATCATAATTTTGTCTTGTACATTTGACAGATGTGTGTATACATTTTTTTGTTTTTTTTTTTTTTTTTTTGTTTATGTAGCCACAACTATGTTAAGGTCAGTATCAAGATAACATTATAATGTTTTTTTTTTTCTTATGGTGTGAAAATATTTAAAATATCAAGTTGTACATGTCTCAAGTTTCAAAGTGCCGCCTGCAGCGTCTTAGCACAACTCCGATTAAACAATAATTGTTTATCTATTTAATTGCTTAAATGTGTCAAACCATATTATTTTTTTATTGTTTATTGCTGATTGTTGTTTGACTTACTTCTAGTAACAAAACAATGAAATAACACGATGCAACTCAGTATAATAAGGCATGAGTACCTTTAAAATGTATTTATATAAAATTGAACTAAACACATGGTTGCTGAAAAAACTTTAAATTTTTTAATTATTTTTCAAATAGAATTGCTAAAATCATTCTAGAAAATTATGTTCCGCCATGAATCAAGTACCTCGTTTTCCCTTTTATGTTAAGATTATCGACAAATGTGGGCATTTTAGGATGAAGCAAGTTCTTATCGTGCTGCCTAAGCAACGAAACTTTAAATTTGTTGCATGGAATTATATCGCACTCAATTTAGGTGCTGAGGTTAAAAAACATTACACGCCAATAAAAGCCAATTCATAGACCTCATAATAAAAATAGACAAAGAACTCATAATTTCATGAGGACGCGGAGAGAGCCACTACAAGATCGAAAATGCATCAATCAAGCAACCGCGTTGCATGTAATTATTACTTGGTGACTATATGCGACACGGTAAATGTTATAAAACATAAATGAACGATTTAGACAAAAACTATGATGTTGTCAGGTCGAGTATGTAGCAGCTTGTGCAACGAAAATGCAATATTGATGCATGGAATTATTGCTCGCTGAGTAGAAGTGGTATGAAAAATTTTATTTTGCGACAGCATAAAATTGTTTTTTTAATGGTTTTCATAATGGAAATGAAATTTTTTTGAGCCACGACACAACCGAGAGAACCGCTGAAGTATTCAAAGTGCAACAACAATGAAAAAACGTTGCATAGAATTTAACTCCGTGTCTATTGACGCTACAGTCAATTTTATGGAACAGCAGTAAAGCTGAGGTTTTCGGTTATATGACAAAAAAATAAAAAAAAAATATGTATGTAGCCACTACGCACGGTAGAAGTGAAACTTTAATCTAAAAAAGTTGATTTTTAAGAGGAGTTATATACCCAGAATATTATTTTAAAAAAATTTTTTAAAATAGTTTATTAAAGCTTTAAGTCTCAAGAATATGTGATGAAAATTTCAAGTCGATATCTCAAAAATAACAAAGTTATAGCCTAGTGAGTGAACCGCCTACCACAGCACGCAGTGCTAGCCCTTATTTTCAAACGCGTTTTTCTCGAAACCATATTTTCAAAGTCGGTGACCAAGATTTCTCGAAGCTCAGTGAACCGATCGTTTTGATTTTTTTGCAGGCTTATTTTATTTATAATAGTCTCGTACTTGTCATAGGATTTTTTTTTCGTAGCTTCGTTCATTTTTTATAGGCAAAATAATGACGAATTTTTTTTTTAATAAAAAAATACTTAACATACTTTTAAATGTGTATATTTTAAGGTATAAAAACCCTTATTTAAAAATATCCCTTAGGTTTCCTTAAAAAAATGCGTAAATTAGTATCAAAAATAAATTTGTAAAGTAATTTAAATCTGCTTTAATAAAATTTCGAAAAGTTGAATGTTAATAAGACAAATAAGAACAACTTCAGAGTTATATAATCACACCAAACCTATCATACCATACCATACCATACCATACCATACCATCATTCCATGATCATCATACAACCATACCATACCATACTATTATCCTATGCCGTCATACTGTATCATAAAACTATGTGATATGTAGAATTTTTTATCAAAAACATAAAAATATAAGGAAAATAAATGCAATACAGAAATATACTCAGTGTTCTCTTTATTTCTTGGTGAATACACTGTTTTTTAAACAGGCATCACTGCAATCTGCTCTTCTGCGGTTAATCAAAGAATGTAACCATCCGAATGTTGTACAGTACTCGTTTCGATTTTCTGAAATTAATTGTACATTACAACCCTGTTACTCAGTAGCAGTCAGTGTTTGTCTTTTTGTTTAAGGATAACCATGAACCATGCAGTTGAAAAGCTACTGTATCCATACTATATTATAATTATTTAATTGTGCGTAGCACTCTGTGAACAACACGGCGAAGTGTTTCAAGGCGAAGTGTACACCATTGCGGCTAAAGAAGTTCCACTTCAACAAAAATAATGGCGCCATGAAGCCTCTCAGGGAACCGCTTAGAATAAACTAAATGAATCAAATGCAGTAGCAAAAACAAAAATAAAAATATAAATAAAAATAAAATTTATTAAAATTAAAACAAGGACAAGTATTAGAGAAAGGATTTGTATAAGTGTTAGGATAAGTAAGATTAGTAAAGGATGAGAGTAAGATTTTGGATAAAAATTAGAACCAGGAATAAGATAACGAGAGGAAAAAGATTCGAGCATGGAATTGCACAAGGACTAGGACAATAATTCAGGCATGGATTGGGAAAAGAAATGCGACAGCGATTGGAACAAGAATAATGAGGAAGATTTTTTGCATTTTTACTTCATTTGACGGTTGCCAACATAGTGTCGTGGCTCTACAATTTTTTTATTTTTATTTTAGTTATGAGGTCAAAGAAGCATTTTTGTTTTTGTTGTCGTTAAATAAAATTTTTCGTAGTACTTCTACTCAGCGTGTAATAATTCCATGCAACAATATTGCATTCTGTTGCAAATGCTTCTATTTCCGCGACCTGAAGACGTCATAATTTTTTTTTATTTTTTATCGTAGGGCTAAATACAAATTCTTCATTTACATTCTATAAAATTTATCGGCTCTCTCAGAGACCTTATGATGTTTGTTGATTTTGTTTTTATTTTTGTCATAAAGTCATAGAATCAACCTTAACTGTCAAACCATTATTTTTGTTATACTGTTTATACACTAAGGGAAATAACGCATATTAACATTATCCACGCCTGAGTATAAATTTTATTTAAATATTTACGTGGATAAATCAAATGTTTTCCTTACAACTCATTTTTTTTCCGTATTTAAATTTTATTTATACCACACACGTACAAACATATTCCATACAAGCAAGCAGCAACAGCATCGCACAAGTGCACACATATTCCGACAAGCAGCAACAGCATCGCACTCTGTTCCTGCAGTTTATTTCTTGCAGTTGCAGGTTTCTTATAGTTCTCATTTAGTTAATGTTGCAAGGGTAATATAGCCTGGATGTTTGGCAAATATGATTTGTGAGTGCGATGCATGATGAAATTATGTAGGGTGGAGTGACAGCTCGGTATATTCTCAAGAATGTCGTGAACCGGTTGTCATTTACCTGCATAATTTACTTCTTATTCTCTATTTTTCTTTTTATAGTTTATACTATTTTTGACATTTGATGCCATAATATTGCACCAACTGTCAAAAATAGTATAAATAGGAGAACGAAAAAAGAAAATAAAATATACCACCAAATGGCATTTGATGGACGCAGCTCGTGGGAAATATTCAAATAAATTGATTTTCTATTTCAATATTTTTATATAAATTTTCCTTAAATGCGATAGTTTTATTTTCAAATAGTAAATATTTGAAAGATATTTAAATATATTCATGCTTAATTTTAATATATTTTTTATAAATTTTATTTTAAATATTTTGATATTTTATTTAATTAAAAAAGTATTTAAATAAATTTTAAATATTCACGTAGTCGATTTGAGTAAATGCGTTAAAAAATAAAATAAATAACTGGTCATTTCAGCCCTTGAAAGGACTTTGACTTAGCTTCTTATGATCAATTGTGTTGTGCGTGTTATTAAGTTTGTACACAATTGACCGAGAAAGGGACCTACATGCTTACCGCCGACTGCGAACGGCGATGAACGTAATGTTCTTATTCTCAAGAAGCTTTACATGGCATTTGATTACTCTCTGAGGTTTGCCATTGTCTGCAGAAAGGTGGCGGCCGTACGGAAAAATTATTTTAATTCAAATAATTTTCTGTCGCTGCTGGGGTTCGAACCTGGGACTCCAGGTTCTTTGACATAGCGGCCACGCACTTTAACCAACTACGCCACGGACGCCACAAGTAAATGGGTTATTGGTGCAAAAATGACTCGCTTTTTGGATAAATTTTAAAAGTTTTTGGATAAATTTAATATTTTTTTCCCTTAGTGTACTCAGCAAGTAGCAATTTCATGCAACGCCGATGCATTTTGAAAAAAATGCAACTTTTCGGTAACCTGCGCGGTAAAACGTAACGTTGCCACGTCAAAAAGATCATTCGATTTGAAGCCATGGGTTAGGAGTAAGTGTTTTTTTTTTGTCTTTGGTGAGGCTATGCGAAGGACTTTTTTATGTACACTGAAAAAAAATAGCTTAAAATTGAACACAATGTGTTCATAATTTGCCTTTTTTTATATGTTTTTCAAAAGTTTTAAGCACATTTGCTCTTACTTCAACGAAATTTGTTGCAAACTATTTTAAAAATACAAAATTCGTCAAATTAATAACAATTGTCGTAAATTTTAAAACATTTTTTCCAGTGTAGATCTCATTTTTTAACGCACTTAAGTGCAAATCAAATTCGTGAAGTTATGTTTAGAAAAGCTTGTTACCGAGATAAGCTCTAAAATGTTATTTTTTTTATGTTGATAATGATTAAGTTTTCTACTTATTATAAAAGTGAATTTTAAGAATTATTTTACGACAATTTCGAAGGGTTTCCTTTTTAAAATTAATTTAAATTTTAATTTTTATAATTGCATTAAATCAAGGTTTTGTTTTCATACCCTCATTAGTTTATAATGTTTCTGTTTTTTTTTTAATTTTTCTCATTTTAATATTGAGTAACCTCTTGGGTTTAAACTCTGATCGGAGTTAAATCTTGTGTCAAAGATATGATTTTAAAGAAATTTTTATAATTTATATTTTTATTTTTTATTTATATAATTAAAAAAAACTCAAGTTTTTTAACTCAATTTTAACAATTGTTTGACATGAGTTTTAAGTATTTATTTGGGTTTTATGTAAATGCCACAATATGACTAAAATCTGGGCAGCATGATAAGCTTTCAATTACATACAACCTCTCTCTGACCCCAAGCTGTATTGAACGCATGTGAGCTAAACAATTAATCGACAAATCATTTGAACCGCCTCCTCTGCCCCAATTTGTCGCTGCACACTGCTTGCTCATCATATTGTTAGCGATCTTAGTCGTTCACCAACACGAAAAAAAAAAACAAGAAGAAGAAATCATAAACGTTGTCAATCGCACATTAACGACGTCATCGTTGCGTGGCGAGGTCGCGCCACAACAACAACAAATATAAGATAGACGACGATTGCTGCGATCGATGATCGATGGATCGTTCAATTGTACGATATAGAGAATGCGCGAAAGTACAATGATTTCGTATTGTTGTTGTTGTTGTTGTTTTTGTTAATATAATTGACGTTCGCTTTTGTGCCGAATGTGCAATTGTTCGCAAACATCCAAAGCATTGAAAACAGAAAAAGAACAAATAAATAAATTGAATGCATTTGTATGCAGGAATTCAATCGCGTATCCAACGGATGCGCGCTTCAACAGTTTTCATCAGCTAGATTTATTTATTTTTTTTTTTTTGCTTGTTTCTGTTGGAGTTTTTTATCCAATACCTATATTATTTATTATTTGGTCGCGCGTCACTTTACACACATTCCTCGTAGAATTATTAAATACACTGAGAAAAATTATAGAGGGCAACTTCTACTCTTTGGCGTTGACAACAAGCCTCCATTGTAAACGAATGCAAAAACAATGACGACGATGGCAACAAACACAACGACGATGACGATGGCGACAGATTCGCGGTCTTGGATAAACTGATGCTAAATAGCTTTTTCGTTGCTAACTGCTTACTAGCTAGAAAATCAGAAGCCTTGTCTTAGTTATTGGCTTTAATATTGACTCACTTCACTTCAGTTGAGTTCAACAGCAGCAGCAACAGCTGTTGTCGCTGTTTCGACTCTGGCTTGCTGTGTAACTCTTAGCAGATGAACTTTATGCAGAACGAAATGACAGCTTTATAGAATGACAGCTTTATAGAATGAACGCCAAAACCGAAACTTTGGGTTTAAGCGAGTTGCTGTTATTGTTGTTGCCAACACTATCACCTACCTTTTGCAGTTTGTCTTTGTAATGTTTGTTTATTGTCAATACGCTGAGCATGCTATGAAAAGTTGATTTACGAGCGGACAATAAAACAAACTCGATCGCGTCTCCAACCAACCAACCAACCAACCACCCACCCGACCCAACACTCTTAACTTGCACTCTAATCTGCCTCAGCTTTTCTGTTCCACTCTGAGTGTTGCTCCAACACAGTAGCGATTAAAACCGATGGCTTGTTGTTCTGGTGTAGAGTGGGGGGAGAATTCGCTCAACTCGTGCAATCAAGCGACCAACATTATTCTTCGAGTAACTACAACAATCAGGGCAAAATGTGTTGACGTTGCGGCCGAAGTAAAGTTAATTAGCGTTTAAAGTTTAGTTTTCTCAATTGCGGGAATTTTTTTTTTTTTTCGTTTCGGTGTTTATGGATTTTTAGCCGGAATTTTTTGGAATTCCAAAGAAGACTCTTGAGCAATGAATTTTTATGAAGTGTCAATATTGAGCTGGTACTCGCTATAAGTGGCATTTTTAGAATTAGCAATCTCAAATTATGTTTATAGTTAAAATTCTATTAACCTAATTCAGGTTTCTGTACCAAAGTTTTATTTTTAACTTTAGGTCCTAATCTTTATTCAAATTCTTGCGCTCTCCCTTTTTCGAATACTTATTCTTACTCTTCCTTATCCAAATCGGTATCCTAATAGTTGCCCTTATTTTAATTTTCATTGAATTTTTGAAGCGAAGCTTTTTACTCCTCGTTCTGTGACTTGCTGGAGTGAAATCTCAAAAACGACATTTTTTCCGACACCTTTTTTTCTTAGAATTTATGTTTTTTGCGTCTACTGCAACAAGTAAATGTTAAATTAAAAATTATTTCTAGGAATTGAACTCATATCCCGCCGACTAACAACTCTTTGCTCTAACCACCAAACCCTCGCAATAACAGGTCGCTGATTCAATATTAAGTACTAACTAAAGCTATGTTGCAGCAGATCACAATAATATACAGGATTGCGTATTGGCTACATATCATTCATATCCTATAATAACAATTAGCCAATACACAATAACCAGTCAGGAGTGTGTATTGGCTATTCAAACAAGAGTAGCAAAAAACTAGTAAGAAATGATCTTCGACTGGGCCGAAGTTAAAATACCCCCACGTCCGAACCGAAGTATATTCAAAGTCTTAAGCAATCAAAAAGTGTATTTGTAAAAACATTTTCGTCATAGTTTCAACAAAAAATATTCGGTATTGTTTTTTAATGAAGTCCCATACCTTTGTATGGGAGGTGGATGTGGTTTTCACTTGATTTCGTTTACTACACAGAGTACATGTTATATATCAAAGTTCATATGCAAAATTTAAAGTCCATATATTAATTTTTGTGGAATTTAAAGAGATTGCACCTTTTTGATAAATTCACTTTGCATGGGAGGTAGGCGTGGTTTTCATCCGATTTAGTTGAAATTCATACTCAGAGTGTATATTAAATAACAAAGCTCATGTGCAAAATATCAAGTCCATATATTAGTTTCTGTGGAACTCTAAGAGATTTTACCGTTTTGATAAAGTCACTTTGTATGGGAGGTAGGCGTGGCTGTGATCCGATTTGGCTCATTTTCGAAATTGACCTTTATTTTTTAGATAAAAGCTTAAATATCGAATTTCGTGATGAAAGCTTGAAAATTACGGCTGTAATCGTGATCACAGACAGACGGACATGGCTAAATCGACTCGGGTGGTGATGCTGATCAAGAATATATATACTTTTCTATACCTGCCACGCCTCCTTATGGGGGTTACAAACGGAGTGACAAAATGAATAAACCCCGTTTACGTTTTTTAAACGTAGGGGTATAAAAATGTTTCTTCAACTTACTGCCAGGGTTCGTATATGCTTAAAAATAAGCAACTCGTAAGTCAAGCAAGTTTTCGTGCTTATTAAATAGCTCTACGTTGAAAGTAACAATGTTGCCTCAAACTTGTTGAATGTTTTGCTTACAAATGCAGAGCAGAGCCTGCTGAAAAATTAAGCAACTCAAAAATTAAGCTGCTAACGCTGTAAGCACCGAAAACGTGCTGATACCTACAAGCAGAGTCATAAAAACATGCTCACGATCTGCTCAGCTCTTTTATTACATATTAGTTATTTTTTTATATTTATTCCCTACACCTGACCAGAGAGGCTTTAAGGAAGGGCCGGAGAGGGTTAATATGTATGATTAATAT
Source organism: Pherbina coryleti (assembly GCA_943735915.1). NCBI lineage: Eukaryota > Metazoa > Arthropoda > Insecta > Diptera > Sciomyzidae > Pherbina > Pherbina coryleti. Next base: position 11,398,878 of record OX030951.1, read on the forward strand.
TTGATACTTTGCAAATTGTCCCTTTGGGACCTATCCTCTCCAACCACTCCTTACGGGTGCTCTTATACAAAAATGTAAAAATATTAATTTTGTCACCCCGTTTGTAACACCCATAAGGAGGCGTGTTAGGTATAGAAAATATATATATTCTTGATCAGCGTCAGCACCCGAGTCGTGTGCACGTTTGTCTGTCCGTATGTAACTTATAAGTGCTTAAGGGGAGATACGCAGTCAGAACTTTTTTTTTTCAAAATTTTTTTTTTGCATTTTCTTAAAGCCTTAAGTTTCAAGAATATTTGGTGAAAATTTCAAGTTAATATCTCACAAAATAACAAAGTTATAGCCTAGTGAGTGAACCGCCTTCTAGAGCGCGCAGTGCTGGCCCTTATTTTCAAACTCGTTTTTCTAGAAACCATGTTTTCAAAGTCGGTGACCAAGATTTCTCGAAGTTCAGTGAACCGATCGTTTTGATTTTTTTGCAGGCTTATTTTATTCATAATAATCTCGTACTTGTCATAGGATTTTTTTTTTTTTTTGTAGTTTCGTTCATTATTTATAGGCAAAATTATGACGAATTTTTGGTCGAAAATCGTTTTTTTACGTTCGAAAGTCCGCCATTTTGTGAAAAATCAATACTTTCAAAATCGGCTGCGACAAGTATGAGTTTTAAGTATCTAGTTTAATAATATATTTCAGTTTTTTGTTTCAGATGAATTTAGGAGGAGCAATCTTGCTCACCGCATTTCACCTTTGTTTGCTCTGCAAAAAATACTGTATCGACCTTAATATTAATTTTTTTTTTATTAAAAAAAAAAACTAAAAATACTATTGATTGTGTATATTTTTAGGTATAAAAACCCTCATTTAAAAATATCCCATAGGTTTCCTTAAAAAAATTCACAAGCATGACCTTTTTTTTCGGCCTCTGGCTATATTTCCTAATTAGCGCGCTCGATATTCGAGTGAAAATTTAAAATTTTTTTACAGGAAAACGGTGAGAGAGTGTGAAAATTTTTTTTGGAGTGAATAAATACACTAAAAAATAAATTACAAACAAATATTTTTTTATTTTTGAACACTTTTTTATGTATGAAACTTTGAGTTGAAGTTGACATGGTGATATCGTCAAGAGCTGTTGCTTACCATAATAACTATAGTTTGGCAGCACCTAGAAAAAAAAAGAAAATTCATAAATAATATGAATATGGTTATCGTGTCAAATAAAATTTTTAAGTTTGGCAAAATGACAAAAATTAATAAAGATTTGAAAAAAAACGAGCGAGCCTTACAGTAGTCGCATATGATATGTAACATCTGACACCTCACCTTGGTAATAAAAAAAAAACTAAATGGCCGTTTCAGCCCTTGAAAGGACTTTGACCGAGCTACTTATGATCAATTGTGTTGTGCTTTTTGCGAAATTTGTGAACACAAATGATCGATTGAAATAGACCTACAAGTTTTATGCCGACTCCGAACGGCTTATGTTCTCAAGAAGCTTTTCATGGCAGTTTTTACTCTCTGAGGTTTGCCATTGTCTGCCTTGGTAATAACCCTGCTTAAAAAAACATTTATAGTGATTAAAATTATCTAAAAAGTTTTAAAAACATTCCGCAAGTCCCTGTTACATTGAGTTGAAATATTCTCAATTTTTTTTGGCTTTACCTTTTCAACTTGAAAATTTTCCTCACTTTTTTTCTGCCGATAATCTCGCATATACTCTGCTCTGGATTTACCCATCTCTGCAAATCACAAAATTATAATAATCAAATTAGATTTATATATATTTCAAATATTAACCATGTATGCCAAAAACAGCAGTTTGGTCTTGTTATCTTTTACTTTGGATGTTGGGAAAAATAAGGTTATTAGGGGTATTCACACCGAACTCGTTAGTTTGTTATTTGGCTAGTTGTTACTTCGTTAACTTTGTGAAGTGTGAACACACCCTTTCGTTTAATCTCGTTAGCCTGGTAGTTGTTGTGGCATAACAGCTGATTTTGCTTTTCATAAATTGCTGAAAATTTATAAATAAAAAGTGAATTAATTTGTGTTTTAATAAATTTAAAAGTGGATTAATTAATTTTCAATTTAATTTGTGTTCAGATTATTCTTTTTAAGGCGCTCAAATTCCATGGAGCTAAAAATTGGAAGTTGCTCGTATTTTGCCAAATAACGAAAAAATTATCAGGATTGCTAAGTTGTTACTTTGTTACTCTGTAGTTCGATACTTTTACAAAAACAAAATGCATGTAAAAAAGTAACAAGTAACAACTAACAAACTAACGAGCTCGGTGTGTACCCCTATTATTTTTCTTTTACATGACGGCTACATAGGTTTGTCTCTTAACTAAATAGTAGCATGCGCTGTAGTTAAAAAAAATTGAAGGGAATTCAAAAAAGGCTTCGTTCAGTTTACTGTGATTTAAAACAGATATCAATGTGGTTTGTGTTTAAAGCATATGTTTGTGGTTTGTGTAGCAGCTATTCGAGCCTAAAAGCTTGCAATTAATTGTGTGATAAATTAAATGGCGCTTGCTTTCCCGACTTCCTGTTACGGATTTCCGTCACATTTCACGACATAGCTCCCACATGCTGGAAACCTTACTTACTTACTTATCTGGCGCTTACAACCGAAGGTCGGTTTTGGCCTCGTATAAGAAATTGCGCCAGCCATTTCTGTTTTGCGCTTGCTGGCGCCAGTTGGAAACACCAAGTGTAGTCAGGTTATCCAACACCTGATCCTTCCAACGAAGATGTGGAAATAAAAAAAAAAGGAAAAAAGAAGAACAAAAAATAAATTAATAAAATTAAAATAAAACTAATTAATAATAAAATTTTCTGGTGTGAAGATTAAGATGTGTTTTTTACTTTACTTTGTTATTTTAAAGTTTTAAATTTTAAAATTATTTGAATCGAAAAAAGCCATTAAATTATCAAATCTATGAAATTTGCTAAAATGTTTCGATTCTCTCGTGTGTCCAATGACGCACCTGTATTTTTTGTATATTGTATATTTAATGTATATTTAATAAACTTTGTGTGGCTTGGTATTCGTTAATTTGATTGCAAATTCATATATTTATTTTACACGAAAAATAAAACTAAAGTCAAACATTGTAATTTAAAACCGATCAACCTATTCTCAACCTAAATCCTGAACTCATCGACTGTACCGTATTCGAACTGAAAACACGCTTATAAATCAAGTACTATCAAAAGTACTCGAAAAGTACTTAGTAGTAAACCATAGAAATAGCAAAACAAAAAAATTCAGATGAAATATGAGTATGAAAAATACATATTTCTATGATTCATACTCATACTAAATTGGTGAAGGTCACGATGAAGTATAGTTTTATCAATTTTCAAAAGAAATCGAAATTAATAATACGAGTAAAGACTATTTAGAGAACTTAAAAGTCTTATAAAACAAAATAAATTTCATTTAATATAGCTAATATCAATACGATCAAGGGAAAAACAACAACCACACTCACAACAACAACAACAATAATAATAACAACAACAACAACACATATTATTATTATCATAACGTATGCACTAAAACTGTATTAAAATCCCTTGCAAAATTCAAAAGCGATAAAGATAAAAAACCCGAGATAAGCGCGTTGATCATGAATTATTACGTACCACCGAAGGCAATATTAAAATAAAGAATACTTATATTTAATATATATATATTATGCATACGATATATATGTAGTTGTATATGCAATATTAAAATAATATGAAGACGCAACTGATAACATCAGGAATTCAAAACATTTGCTACGGCGACAGACATATCTGAGTGTCGTGGCCTACACGTAAGTTGAAATGTTTGCTAAAAATTATAAGAAAATTTTGCAAAAAAAAAAAAAAAAAAAAACAAAAAGCACTCAAATTCTAACTGATGAAATATGTGGTGGGATTTACATCATTAAAGAACAAGTTTAAAAACGCGGTAAAAAATTAAAAAATTAAAAAATTAACAAATTAATGAAAACGGTTCAATTTCTTTCCTTCAAAGTAATCTAAATTACAAGCAATACAATTTTGAAAACACTTTATAGGCTGATTTTGGAATCGCCTTCAGCTCATTCTGCAAATTCTCCTTTATCGCCTCAATCGTCTCAAAACGGCAAAGTTGTAGCTGGAGTCGAAGGAATAGGAAATAGTTACAAGGAGCCACGGTGTGAATACGGAGTTTGCGGAACGGTATATACGTTTTTTTTTTTTGGTCAAATAGATGTGTTCAAGATGAGATGTGTGAGTTATCGTGATGAAGAAACAACGAAATGTTTTTACATTTTACAGGATCTTTTCAATGCACATAGGATAGGCAAATAGGAAATTCAAGTCATTATTTAATAAATATGCGAGGGGCCCGCGGTTGGAATCTAAGCTGAGATAGAAAATGTCTTTAATTGAAACGAAATTGAAAGAAATTAAAAGAAATTTAATTTGTTTGATCGATCATCACCTCTCTGCAGACAATGGCAAAGCTCAGAGAGGAAAAAATGTTATGTAAAGCTGAGAACATGCACACTAGATCTTCGGAGTCGGAATAAAACTAGTAGGTCGAGTTCTCGATCAGTTGAAAAATTCAATAACACACACAACACAACTTCATCATAAGAAAGTCGAACAGTCCTTCAAGGACTTAAATGGCCAATTTTTTTCTTTTTTACTTATAGCAGTGACCATGCGGAAAACAAATGGTGATTGGAAAGCAAAAGAGGTGATAATGAATTATATAAGCTGAATTAACTTAAATGATCTCAAAATTTTTGAGTTTACTTTGCTCTGAGCTTTCTTAGAAAGTCATCAAGACTACTCAGAGTTTTGTCATTAAGTAATTTCAATTTTTTTTTTCATAGTATTATAATACCTTAATCTAAAACCAACCTTATACCCTCATAACCCTTATTTGAGCTAATCCAGAAAAGTTTTTTGGTGAATATTTTTTATGGGGCAATGACTACTTGTGATAATATTTGCAGTCATTTTTTTATATCATACTGTTATTGATATTGTTATTAGCTCGATAGTATACAACACATAAAAGTTTAACTGATACACTGGTAGTGTGTAGAGAAGTACATATCTAGTTTCAAGGTCTAAATTTTCTAGGGTTTATAATTATTTAAGTAACTTAACCTTAACAAAAGCTTTTTTATTTAATTGAATATAAAAGATTCACGGAGAGACAAAATCAATTCTATGCTTAAACGAAGCAAATAGGCTGTCAGTTTGTATTCAAGTGTAAATTTCTCAATTCAAGCATTATTATGCAAGAATTAAGCATATTTAAAAAACATGATATTAAGAAAAAAATGCTTAATTCAAGAACAGCTAAAAACTCAAGAATGTTTTATCTATATTCAAGACTTATACTTGCTTGAAGTGAGAAAAATTTGCTTGATTCAAGTGACAATTTCTGAAAACTATAATAATTTGCTTGATTTGCGAAATTGATTTTCCTTAAATTGAGAACAATTTGCTTGATTCAAGTAAAGAATTTACTTAAAACTAAAATAATTTGCCTGATACAAGTACACAATTCTCTTAATACTAGAATGTTTTGCTTGATATTAGAAACTTAATTTTCTTATTATAATAAAAATCCTTCAGCGAAGATGTAGGATGTGGTATAACGGTTCATAAAACACTACTCGTATATACTAATATATCTTATAGACGCTTACATGTTTCCAAGTAAAGTAAAAGATATGACACTGCGCCTTTGACCCATGCCATAGTTTGTATATTCGCACCATCTTGAACATTTATTCATGTAAACATGTTGTGAATTATAAGCATGCCAATATAAATTGAGGAGAGAAAAATTTGCTTGATTCAAGTAAACAATTTGCTAAAAACTAAAATAATTCTCTGCGATTGCTTAAATTAAGAAAATATTTTCTTGATTCAAGTCTGGTTTCAGGTTCTAGAATCAAGTATTTTATTCTTGTTTCAAGCAATTATTTATTTTACTCAAGTTTAGAAATAAATGCTCATTATAAATTTATTTTTCTTAATTTTAGTTTTTTGTGTTTGATTTGAGCAAATGGGGCTTAATTGTAAATTTTCTTAAACCTTTTAATTTCTTATTTTTCTTAATATTATTTCTCTCCTTGTGGCATTTAAGAACATTTTCGTAAATTTTTTTTTTTTTAATAGCGGGATACCGGATGGAATATTCTGGTCTGCAACGGTTTAAGTATGTTTCAAAAAAATATAAAAATATGTTAACATTTTAAAAGAACCTCGAAAAAAATAACCTCGACCCCTTGTGAACAAATTTAATTTCACGCAAAAATTATACAATTTACTCCCAATATTTCGCCGTGAGTGTTATTTTTAGGAGCTTACCAAAAAATATGCCTCATAATTTAAGCCTTAAGAAAAAATTTAACTAGCCGCACTCTTAAGACTTGTTGGTGTTATCGTTGTTGATGTGGTTAAACATATTTTCTTCGTGGTCAAAAGTTACGCGTGAGAAGATTAAAAAATCCTTAAAAAATAGATAAATCACATAAAAATCATTTTTGCACTACGTAAGCGTAGCGACGACGCAAGACGAACGCAATGCCGTAGCAGAGAAATAGAGGAGCAACACTCTGGGAAGAAGTTGCGCGCCGGCGCGTACTAATCATGTGGATTGTTACACGATCTGAAAAGTGACTTATTGTATTGTTGTTGTTGTTGTTGTCGTTGTTGTTGTGCTGCTGTCGTTGTTGTTGCTGTAAGTGCTGCTAGTGCGAATCACATTCGTCCTATGTAAGTGCTTATAAAATGACTCACAGTCGAATATCTAAGATGTGAAGATTGGACTGAACGAATGAATTGAAGTTAAGTTTGGCTAGCTGACTGGTGTTTATTGTGTTCGAGGTTCTCATGGCATGGCATGGCATGGCACATGGTCCATCACAATAACAACAACAACATCTACTATAGTGCAAAAAAGAAAAACCACTTTAAATGATACATTTTCACAACAACAAGATTCGCATTGCTGATTGTGTGTAGATGTTGTTGTTGGTGTTGTTGTTGTTGTTGTTGCTTTAACAAGCTTATGGAATTCAATTCGACGCGTTTCACACAGCGTCAAGAGCAACGCTGGTTGTTATGGAATTCCTACAATTAGGCAGAACATTGAATTGCTTTCTAACAACATCTTATTGTTTTTGTTGTTTTAGTTTTTTTGTTGCTATCACTATTGATTTTGTGTGGAGCTAGTGCTGACCATAGATTTCTATGTAATTCCAAAATACGAATCAAACATGATCTACTGTTGTAACTGCTCCTTCTGTTACTGTAGCTGCTCGAAGTTATGTTGCAGCATTCTTGAGCAATTTTTATATTAGCCATTGAATTCCAGCCAATTGTAAAGTTGTCACATATTCACTCTTCATTGTCAGTGAACACCAAGCAAGACAACAAGAACATCAACGAAGCACAATAAAAACAGTTTCTACAGTCAACTCAACAAAAAACAATTGAAGATGTTTAGTAAACTAGGTTTGCTTGGTTGAGCCTTTTGTGGGAAAATATTTTGTATACCCCACTAAACACACGCACGCTACATAAAATATAAACAAACTGGGCATTTCAGCCCTTATGATCAAATTGTGTTGTGCGCGTTGTTAATTGTTTGTACACAATTGATCGAGAACTGGACCTACTAGTTTTATGCCGACTCTGAATTTCTTCCAAAATTTGCACGTGAACAACTCACGCTACAACTCTTCAAAAAAACGCACAAATAGAATTATACAAGAATGACTTTTGGCGCTATGACTCAAAAATCAGCCATGTCCATTTTAACAACTTTTAACTAGGAGAGTAGTTAAACCGTTTAATGCCTATTAGAGTGTATTTTCAAGGAATATCATTCCACCTCGATGTAACTGTTTGGAAAGAAATTCCATTTTGAGTAAAGCAAACACCTGCCGTATAGGCTTAATTTCACGTTACCCCATGGCAAAGAAGTTGAGATTTATGGAATTGATACCCAACAGTTAAATCTTCAGGACGTTAGTTCCATGCTAATACTAATACATTTACGTCCATCCAACCATCTCCTGGGCAAAACTTCCAAGACTCCCTCCAAACACCCTCTCATAGTAGTTTCAACACCGATTACAAACCATACTTAACTGTATTTTTAAATCAATAAATATACTGTATGGATAGCAATCAATGTTGGAACGCAACAGTACCAATTTATGAATGATAAGTAGAGTCACTATCCACATTTATTGGTCACCACTATTTACAGCTTTTCAATACTGGTACTCCGAAACTACTAAGATAAAAACTTTCTATCTCGAAGTACCCAAGTCTGACATCTCTTCAATTCTCAGGTTAAACATCGTTTTTTACCAGCCTAGACTAATAAGATTAATGCGCAGTGTAAATCTTCGTATGTCTGCCGAGGTAAAGACTATCCCCGTACTAACAAATTTAAAGGATCATTGCTATTCCTTAGTAGGCATACGCTTCCGTTGATCATGTCGACCAACTCCAGGATCTGGGTAGTGCCTTCTCATTTACACAGAATAGAGCGAACCCGTTGTGGCGTAGTTGGTTAAAGTGCGTGGCCGCTATGTCAAAGAACCTGGAGAACAAGGTTCGAACCCCAGCAGCGACAGAAAATTATTTGAATTAAAATAATTTTTCTGTACGGCCGCCACCTCTCTGCAGACAATGGCAAACCTCAGAGAGTAATAAAAATGCCATGTAAAGCTTCTTGAGAATAAGAACATTCTGTTCATCGCCGTTCGGAGTCGGCTTTAAGCCTGTAGGTCCATTTCTCGGTCAATTGTGTACAAACTTAATAACACGCACAACACAATTGATCATAAGAAGCTAGGTCAAAGTCCTTTCAAGGGCTGAAATGGCCAGTTATTTATTTATTATTAGAGCGAACCCGTTGCCTGTGACCATCGTCCTTTATTCTGGCTTTGAATTGGCTGCTCGTGAGCAAGGTTGCCAGTCATGTGGGAAAAATCCCATTCGTGGTAATTTTTAATTGCCCTTGAGAATTTTTTTTGGTGGAAATTCCCATGGTATTTTTTAATTCAGCGTGGTATTTTTTAATTAGCGTGGAAATTCAGTGTGGTATTTTTTAATTGCCGTGGGATTTGGGAATTTTTTTCTTAATATAATTTTTTTTTACATTTATTACGCGAAAACTTCATATGAAATCATTGCCATTATACGCATCAAACGCTATGTTTACACAACGATTTTATGTCGTAAGTTACGTATGTAAAATCCCTTAAATATCTGTTGCATATGGGATTTACTGTGGTATTTTTTAATGCGTAATGGACTTTTTTTTTGGGATTTTAAATGCATATGGGATTTAAGGTGGTATTTTTAAAAAGCGTGGTATTTTTGTGGTAATTTTTAGTGATTGTGGGATTTTTTGTGGTATTTTTTAATTGTGTTGGGAATTTTTTTTTTTTACTTTTCCCGTGGTAATTTTGGTGGTATTTAATTTATAGTACTATGGGAAAAAGGTAATTTCCGTGGGAATTGTTCCGAATATTAACTGGCAACCTTGCTCGTGAGACACAGGCGGAGTTAACTTCTTAGACACTTATGAATGAAAGTTTGAAACTTTTCTCCAAAGTATTTGTGAAATCAAGTTTCAAATTTTGGTTTCGTCCAAAACAACTTAACAAGATTATTTCCAGTAATAATTGATGTGCCGTCAATACAAGAGGGTGTTTTTTTTTAACTTTGATTAAAAAAAACATTTAATTTGAATAGAAAGCCATTATTTTTGTATTCAATGCAGAGAATTAAGCTTTAAACACAATTTCGGTCATATGCCCACCATGGCTTGACGTAATGAATGTCATTCGAGAGAAAAGGTTTTCGAGCACTGCTTCAAGCATTTGTAGCTTTATGTTTGATCAAACATAATTGCTAACTCAAACATTAACACAAATAATGTTATGAATAATGTTGAATATCTTTGTTTATTTGCCAGCGGATTTTACGTATCCCCAAAGAAAAAACGTCAAATCACAAGATCTTGGATCACAATTTACAGGTACATTACGAGAAATTGTGCATTCATCGAATGTTTACTTCATCAAATTGATTATTTCAATTGGTGTATGGTGCGTTCCTGCTGGAACTACTTAAACATCTCTTCCACATTCATGCCATTCCATCGGGGAACGAAAAAGTCATTAATCATGCCTCTTTAGCGAATAACATTGATCGTAACCCACTGATTAGCCTCATTTTTAATAAAATATGGTCCGCTAACTCCACCAGTCCACGTATTGCACTATACTATATATTTTTCGGGGTGTGAAGGTATTTTGATATTCTCATGTGGATTACCTTTGCTACACTGAAAAAAAAATGTTTTAAAATTGACGACAATTGTTATTAATTTGACGATATTTGTGTTTAAAAAATAGCTTGAAACAAATTTCGTCAAAGTAAGAGCAAATGTATTTAAAAATTTTGAAAAACATATGAAAAAAAAGTCAAATTAACAACACATTTTGTGAACACATTGTGTTTAATTTTAAGCTAACTTTTTTTTTTCAGTGTACGAATATGAAAAATTTGCTTATTAACCAAATTTATTTATGCCATACCCATTAAGCCAAAAGTGAATAAAGTTTTTCTATAAAATAGCGGATCCAATGCCAGTTGATTTTGGGCCCATTCACTGAAATTTTGACGCCACTGAAGGTCATTCAGCTTCAATTCTTCAATTCGTGCAAGAGCTGGATCTTGTTATGATCAAGTCCAAGCTGTTCTGAACGACGTCAAATTGATCTCTTGTTATGCGTTTCGGTGATACTGTATTAAAAGAAAATGTTGTGCGAAAATGGTTTAAAATACGGCGAAAATTAACAAGCTAAACTCGCAGCTGAGAGCCATGAGTCGGAATTGTAAAAAAAAACAAACAAAAAAAACACGAAACTACGAACAACAGCAAAAAGAAGCATAAATTATTTGTATTGATTTTGACAGTTCTGACTTAAAGTGAGAGAGGAATTTCAGCCGCGAGACTACCTTGTTTATTCTAAGTACCATGGTGGCAAATATGGGTCTCAGATGGTTGTCTTTTAAAGAAAAATTACACTATTAATTTAATCAGCCAGTACGCTCAATATTATAAAATATAAAAATATTTATTATTATTATTAGCCTCTTTTCAGTATTCTATGTATGAGGTAATATTAACCCTTAAATGTATAGTGTGCCATAAAAGGCACAACAAAAGAATTTATCCCCATGTCTGAACGAGAGTAATTTTGGGAAAAATAATAAACCTTTTGGGTTACACCGATTTAAAGCTTGAATGAATTGAACTGAATTATTTGGAGCAAAAGTGTACACACCGAAAAATAAACCATGGTAAGAATAAACAATGAAGCTTTGGTAAAATATAAATGTACTAAGTTTTCGTACCAATTGCAATGAATTTAAAATTAAAACTTCGATACTTTTAACTAAAAAACTATGGTTAAATTTAAAAAGTCAAAAATTTCATTATTTACAAAAGTTTTGTATAAGGTATGCAAAAGCTCAGGTAACTTATCCTATTTTCAGAATTCCGATATCGATAGATAGAAATCTTGTTTGCTTGTGCCTCGTTGAGTTAACTAGCAACTAAAGCTATTAAATTTAAACAACTGTTTGGTTTAATGGTTAGCACGGAGTCCTTGGTACCGAGAGGACGTGAGTTCGAATCCCGTTTGGCAATTTTCTGAGTGAGTATTATTAATAATTTAAAAATGCAATGAATGATTCTGTGCTTTATTCATTCAAAGCATTTTGCAAAGCACCTTTTCGAAGTTGAGTATGCAAACAGAGAATAAAGCTGTCATATACTAGAGCGTACTTTCCAAATGAGCTTCGAAGATGCTTCGCACAATTATATAATGAATACAATACAGTCTTTCATTCAGAGTTTCCTACCTTGTTGGAAATTATTTTCAATGCAAATCATAAATTTTCCAGAATTTTCAGCACAAAATGGAAAAAATTGAAAATTAATTAGAGACTATTCTGAACGGAAACTCAAAATTATTGCGATTTAATAAACGTAAAGCCTATATGCAAAAATAGAGTCTACAATTTATTTAACATACAAAAACATAAACTTCCACAATAACTCCTACTTCACTTAACTTCACGCTGATTCCTAGAACATGGCACACAATTATCACTTATTTAGCCGGTGAATAATTTTCACTCAAGCCACATCAATTATTTACACACTCTTGCGATGGTATACATTTGTATTACGTATTTTTACAATAATAGCCAGAGCAAAAACAACAACAACAACAACTTAAATATATTGTCAGTAATGTAGGAAAAAAGAAATAATGTCACACTAATACGTGCTAATCGATCAGATCACGTAAATTATTTCCAGAAACAAGAAATGTTGTCGCTGCCGCTATTTGTCTGTTTGTCTGACTGTTTGTTTGTCCACCATCCAATTGCTGCTTGGATCGTAGCAATTTATCAAGATTGAGAGAGAGGATAGAGAACAGCAATAAAATAATAGTAGTTTAACAAAAACAAAAAAAAAAAAAAAATAGGAAAAGAGTAGCAGCAAATACTACAAAGGTTTTTGTAATTGAAATGAAATTGAAAATTTATTGCAGCAGACATTTTGTCACGGTCACGCAAACAAATTATCTGATTTATTATAAAATTGCAATGTATTTAGTTTTAGAATTAAGAAAAAAAAAAAAAAACGTCGATACGTCAATATTAATAACGTTAAAAGAGAGATTTACGGATTGTTCCGTGATATGATTTTATTGCTGATTACAAGCAAGAATGACATAAATATGGAAGAAATTCTATGATGAACGATTAAATTTAATAGATTTATGATCTGGGTTTATAAAAACACTTTGGAAACTCTTAATAAAAGAGAAAAAACTTTAGGCATGTGTTGATTTGAGATATAAGAAAGGTATTTCATGATGATAATTTTTCAATGATATCTCACTTGAAACGAGTGTTGATTTGAAGTATTTGAATTGCAATCATTTAATGCGAAGTATGATTTAATTATTTGCCTCTCTCTCTCTTTTGCGAGCATTATGTTTTTTAACATTATTAGTGGGATTGAAGATGACTTTCTTACTTAGCACAATGTGCCTCTTTACAGCGAATGCAACATTTATTTTTATACCCCTACGTTTAAAAAACGTAAACGGGGTATATTAATTTTGTCACTCCGTTTGTAACGCCCATAAGGAGGCGTAGTAGGTATAGAAAAGTATACACTTGGGTCTCTTTTTATGCGGTTTTTTTAATGCGGATTTGAATTTATGCGGTTTCTAAAATTGATTTTTTTTTGTGATTTTGCTAAAATGCTTATTTTGGCAACACTGTTACAGTCTTTCAATTTTTTTAGTGTGAAAGAGACAGATATAGTGGCTCGTGGTGAGTTGTTGCTAATTCGGTGATTCCCTTTTCAGTTTTGTTTGCGTAACAAGACGCGTATGTACAACGGTGAGAACTTTCTAATTTATGGTTGTTGATTGAATCATTTCCATATTTAGCAACATCTGAACATGTAAAGCGGATCAACGTTTAGTGCAAACATTGTAATATTTTAAATAACATTTAGTTTTGGCGGCCTCGGTAGTCGAGTTGTTAGCGTGCTCGACTGCCACCCCAGAGGTCACGGGTTCGATTCCCGGCCAGGCCATGGTCCTTCGCTTTAAAAACCTTTCTAAATTTTCTATCCTCATTTCTAATCAACTGAAATTAAAAATTCATCAATATTTACAACTTGAAGTTGTAGTTGATGGTAGAGAAGTTTGTGGATGAGATTGTCTTATAACTTGAATTGACTGAGGTAAAGGCATAACACTTGCCTCTGATTCAAATTCACATGTTTCTTTGGCTTTCCACCACGCTTAGAACATCCTACACGTGTTTCACTTGATTGCCCTTTCCTTCCCAATAATCTATCATCCCATTTCGAACCAAGGCAGACTTGACTGAATAGGTATTTCACCTGAAATCCTTGGTTCCAAGCTAAAAAAAAAAAAAAAAAAAAAAAATTGAAGCCATGAATTCAAAGGAGAGGAAAAGACATACGATTTCTCTGGAAATGAAAATTAAAATTTTGGATCGCATTTGGAAAAGGGGAAAAGGGGATAGATATGCAGCAATAGGAAGAGACTTCAAACTTGGCGAATCATCAATTAGAGCAATAAAAAAGAATGAGGAGCAAATAAGAAAATCCGTGGTTTCTGGCACTGATATCACTGTAAAGTATTCTTCTTATTCGCGCGATCCAGTGCTAGAAAAAATGGAACGAGTTCTCATGATATGGATTGGGGACTTAACTTCAAAAAGTATTCCTGTTAGCGGCTACGTAATTGTGGAAAAAGCTCTTAAATTTTACGACAATTTAAAACAGTTAGAACCATCGACTTCTACGTCTCATATAAACAAACAATTCTCTGCAAGCAAAGGGTGGCTAAGTGGATTTTTGAAAAGATATGAACTTCATAACTTACAAATCAGAGGCGAAACATCCTCAGGCGACAATAATGCAGCAGCAGGATATCCAGAGAAATTGAAGAAGATTATTGAGGATGGAGATTACTCGGCAGACCAAGTATTTAATGCAGATGAGACTGGCCTGTTCTGGAAAAAAATGCCAAATCGTACGTACATAGCAAAATCAGAAAAGCGAGCCAGTGGATTCAGGGCTAACAAAGAAAGAATAACTTTTCTGCTCTGCAGCAATGCATCAGGAAACAAAATTTTAAAACCACTGGTAGTCAATAAATTCATAAGACCACGAGCTCTTAAAGGTAAGGATCTTAAACTTCTACCTGTACATTGGATGGCAAACAAAAAGGGGTGGGTCACAAGAGTAATATTTACCGAATGGTTTGACAAATGCTTTGTGCCTGAAGTAGAAGCCTATATAAATGAAAAGTCTCTTGAATTTAAAGTTTTATTAATAATTGACAATGCTCCTGGTCATCCAATAATAGAACACCCAAATGTAAAAGTAGAATTTTTCTCACCGAACACAACAAGCCTTATTCAGCCTTTAGATCAAGGCATAATTTATACATTTAAAAAATATTATATCAAAGGTACCTACCAGTACATTTTAAACAAATTAGAAAATACAGATTCAACATTAATGGGACTGTGGAAAAAGTTTTCCATTCTTGATTGCATTGTTCAAGCTGCATCTGCTATTGGAAAACTAAGAAAGCACACATTAAACGCATGTTGGAAAAATACTTGGCCTGAATGTGTAGAAAATGAAGGAGATAATGAAGATCTAGAATTGACGGAAGAAATCATATCCGCGGCGCATTTGATTGGAGGAGAAGGGTTCGACGTTTTTAACAGCGACGACATCAATGAATTACTTACGGATGTACCTTTATCTGATGGAGATGTTATTGAATTGGTCTCAAAAGATGTAGAAAATCCTGAGAATGATAGTGATGATGAAATTGCTTGTAGCCTAACGTCAAAAACTATCGCAGAAATTCTTCAAACGTGCGATACATTGCAGGAAAAAATTATGCTTTACGAGCCAGACACTGAAAAGGCTTTAAAAATAAATCAAGATTTAAATCGCATTGTGGCAGGTTATCGAGAGCAGCAGAAACAATTAAAAACTGCAGCAACTTAAAAAACAATCACTTCATTTTTTAAAAGAATTGACAATTCTGCTGACATGGATGTAGCACGATCTATAAGCGATGACAGCACTTCCCCAGTAACTGAAAGACGCAAAAGACCAAATGTTAGTAGTGATTCCGATGATAGTTAACGTGCATCAGAAAACATTTGAAAACTCGTGAATTTTTGTTTTCCTAAAATATGGACAAGATTTTATTAAAAGATTAATATGTATTGAAATCAAAAAATAAATTGTTTTGTTTTGTTTAATTCTAGCTCGTTGGTTTTTTTTTTATGCGATTTTGGCCTTTTTTTAACAAGGATTATTTTAATTTACGCATCCCAAGTTTTTGTATGGAAGTAGTGTATTTTTTTATGCGGTTTTTTTTTATGCGGGTTTCCGAGGAACGCATATACCGCATAAAAAAAGACCCAAGTGTATATATTCTTGATCAGCATCACCACCCGAGTCGATTTAGCCATGTCCGTCTGTCCGTCTGTCTGTCTGTGATCACGATTACAGCCGTAATGTTCAAGCTATCATCACGAAATTCAATATTTAAGCTTGTATCCAAAAATGTAAAATGAGCCAAATGGGATGAAAACCACGAATACTTCCCATACAAAGTGACTTTATAAAAACGGTAAAATCTGGTTAAAGTGCGTGGCCGCTATGTCAAAGAACCTGGAGACCCAGGTTCGAACCCCAGCAGCGACAGAAAATTATTTGAATAAAAAGAATTTTTCTGTACGGCCGCCACCTCTCTGCAGACAATGGCAAACCTCAGAGAGTAATGAAAATGCCATGTAAAGCTTCTTAAGAATAAGAACTTTCCGTTCATCGCCGTTCGGAGTCGGCGTTAAGCCTGTAGGTCCATTTTTCGGTCAATTGTGTACAAACTTAATAACACGCACAACACAATTGATCATAAGAAGCTAGGTCAAAGTCCTTTCAAGGGCTGAAATGGCCAGTTATTTATTTATTTTTTTTGTTTTTGTAAAATTATCGAACTATCGAACTACCGAGTAACGAAGGAACAACTAAGCAACCCTGATAATTTTTTCGTTAGTTGGCAAAATACTTCCATATTTTTAATTGCATGAAATTTAAATGCATTAAAAATAAAACCCAACGCATATTTAATTGAAGTTTCTGTTGAAAAGTAAATATTTCATAAATAAATTAATTTTTTTCTCTATTCTTTCCACTTTTTACTTATAAATTTTCAGCAATTGTAATTTGGGAAAAAACAAAATCAGCCGTTATTCAACTATAATTACCAGTCTAACGAGATTAAACAAAACGGTGTGTTCACAGTTAACAAATTTAACGAAGTAACAACTAACCAAATAACAAACTAACGAGTTTGGTGTGAATACCCCTTATATTATATTAACTACAGTAACGACGTCCGTGCATGAATAGATTGTGGTAAAATAAAATTTACGCGCCTTTTCGATACTATTATTTTCAAACTGGTAGGACTCCGAATCTCCTTAACTGATTTTAATAAACCAACAAGTGTTTGATTATTTTTAAGAAAACCTTGACGATAAGCTTCTAAAACTTAAAAAAACGCTCAAACGCTTTGTATCGCTCAAAACAAAAGGCGATTTTTTTTTTTTAATTTTTCAAAATAATTCATATAAAAGCGTCAAAATAAAATGAAGTTTTTATTTTAAAGGTTTATTTCAAGTGTTGAGTCTTGAAAATTGAATCCATTTTGAATTTTACGAAAATTTGTTACAGGAGATCCACAATGTGTCCTACAGTCTTGAACATACTTTGCAAGACGCCTTCTACAGCAGTCAAGAGGAATTTATTTATTTAGAGATAATGACGCCCAAAAGGAATATTATTAATAAATGCAATAGTTTCTTTAAAAAAAAAAATCTTAAAAATGTCTTTTTTTTAAATTCATAAGAAAGTCCTCTTAATTCTCTTGGGCATCGACGCAATGTTAATTGCCTTAGCCTTTTGTACAGGTACTACCATGGTAAGAGTTCAAGAGAGAAAAATGACTTGACGCCATCAGCTTGTTTGTTTCTCAGGTCCATTCGGGTAGTTTATCCCTAAACCATTCAGTAAAATTTTGAGGGAATCTCCCTGCGAGCGTGTTCTTCGGCAATTTTGCGCTGTATAAATCCCAGCAAACATTATGACTCTTAATAGACTCATATAAATGAGTTTTTATCGTCATAATGCGCTCAAAAAATACTCTTTTATGAGTACATTTTCCTAGGTTGTTTTAAAAATCTTTGAAAATACTAATTTTTGACATTGATATGATGTTAATAAAACCTCAGAACCTGCTAAACCCTTATCTAAATAAATAATAAAAAACCCTTTTGCTCGAACTTATCGTGTGTGCCATTTTTTCCATTTATTTAATAATATTAATAATAAAAATAAATATATTTCCATATTTTGCCGTTCATCGTACTCATAAAACACGCATAAAAAATACTCTTTTTAGAGTCTAATTTCTGAGCAATCATATCAAAGACTCCTTTATTGCATACTCATAAAAAATGCATAAAAAGTACTCTTTTTAGAGTCTTATTTTTGAGCAATCATTTTACAATCATACGAAAGACTCCTTTATGAGTCTTTTTATTGAGTACTCATGAAACACGCATAAGAAATACTTTGTTTAGAGTATTTTTTTTTTGAGGCACTCAGAAAATGTTTGCAGGGATTTAAAACTAATTTTTACTAATACTACTCCATCTTTTCACCCTCCTATTTACTAACTTTCACCCTTCTTTCGAATCAACACAATGCTTTCACATTTATAAGGTGCAAAGAGATAATTTTTTTTTAATTTTTCAGATATAAGCTTTTCATTGAAATTCTCCATTTTTTCCAACTTCACTCTAAAGTAAGAGATTTGGTACATTTTGACTTAATGAACTAGATCCAGACTAGATTCTAGTAACTCTAAATCTAGACTATTAGCAGAAATTCATTTCTTCAAATATTTTCCTACTGGGCTATTTTTAAATATTTTGATCTTGTCGTCACGTGGCAATCCTTTTCTCAACAATACCGAAGCTTAACTTCTAAAATTCAGAAATAGCATAATAAATTCTAGAAAAAAAAGAATGTTTATATATATTTACACTCCACAGTAAATAATTCAGATTGAATTATTTTTGTTTAAATTATTTCAAATTCAATTCACAGAGCTAAGGAGACAAAATTTTTATGACTGACTGGCGCCAAGTGATTGAAGTTTAATGAAGCATTTCAATTAAAAAATAACAAAAACAAAAAAAAAATATTCCACAATTCAGCTCAACAAATGAGTTTACAAATGCAATTAAAGCGCCGGATAATGACTTGGCATGACTTTGTATACAAGATGTTAAGAAAAATAAAATCTATTTAAAAGAATTGAACATTTAAATGAACGAAACTAATTAAAGTGAATTCAACAACACTTTGAATGAAGAGAACAATTGAACTATAAATTTAATACTTAAACAAAAATTTAATACTTACCCATTTTGTGAGAAAATTGAGTTTTTTTATGTGCGAGCAAGAAATGATGTAAACCATCAGACATCACTTGAGCGATTTGCTGTAGCGTTGCACTCATTAACTGGAGCTACTCATAATTAGTACGCAACAGTTTGACACTTTAAGTGGAGCGAAATCATGACAAAAACTATCAACTTGATTGAGTAAACGATTGATTGATGAACACGCGACTCGTTAGTTATTTAATACATATACGAGTAGATTGAACAGACATGGGTATGACATGGGTTCTTGAGGTTAACAAGCTAAATGTATGAGTGCTTAGGGTGCTGTTCTTTATAAGTGGCTCTCTCTCGCTCTCTTTTTTCATTTGCTGTACTGATTTTAAAAGTAAATACTATAACAATAAATAAAATAAATAAATAAATACTATGTGCGAGATTTTTAAGTTATCGTGGTTAATGTCCTTCAGTGACAGGAACTCAGAAAATATATGTAGAAATATCTTTCCAGTGTAAGAGCAAATGATTATCAATTAGGAATTAAATCTTCGTTAATCAACTATATTAGGCTGTTCAATAAGTAATTGGTCTAATTAAGACTCAGTTAAGAAAAATTAAAGATTAAATACAGTAATTAAAAATGACTCCAATTAAATAATTTTTTGACAAAATTCATGTTTTAGCTCGATACACTTAGTTTAGCAATTTTTTAAAACATTTTGATGCCTTTTGTACAGTACAATTTGTCCAAATCTTCAAAATGCGCATCAGTTTCCAAATTAACTTCTTCTTTGGAGGAAAATCGTTTTCCCGTGAGCCATCTTTTGATATAGGGAACAAGATAATAGTCGCTGAAAATACGTTCGATGGGAAAACAATTCAAAGCGTAATTTATTGTGTTATAACATTGCTTTCAACGACTTGTGAGATGGTACATTGTCTTAAAAAAATAAATTTTTTTTTCTTCTTCGAATGTGATCCTTTTGCCTTAAATATATGATTTAAATGATGCGAAATTCTGCATAATATTTGCCTGTTATTGTTCGCCTGTTATTCGCCTGTCTAAATCCTGCCTGTCTATTGTGTCTTTGTTTTGCGTGTTGTACCGATTCGAGTGTATAATGGTGGTGATTCCATGTTTCATCACAGAATCGAAGTACAAAATCATTCGGATCACGGTTAAACATGACTTAAGGGGGCATATAGATTACAAATTTAAAAAAACAAATAAATTTTTCGCGAATTTTTTTTCATAGAAGGAAAAACGATATAGTTTTCAAATTTTACACATATAATTTAAAGAATACAAAAAAAATATTTTTTGAGTCAAAAAAATTGACGGTGTACAGGATATCACCAGTCTGGAATATCTGAACCAAATGAAAAATCAAATTAATCCTTGTTTAAGTGGGTATTGCCTGAACTAGGATAATTTTTTTCCGCCGAAAAAAAAAACAAAATGGCGGCCGATTTTGTAACCTCGAAATCGACTTTTTCAAATGACCGCCATTTTGTTTTTTTTTTGTGGAAAAGAACATTTTTTGTATTCTTTAAATGTTTGTAAATATATGTGCTAAATTTTAAAACGATATCTTTTTACCTCCCTTGTGAATCGTGCGTATCTTTAGAAGATTTCATACCTCCGGGCGAATCAAAAAAAAAAAATTGTCAGTCTTGATAACTTCGATAAAATTTAAATTTAAGCATTCGGAAACCCCAGTAGAACTTACTAAACTGAACACAATATATCGACTGGTCTCTGACTGAACCTCATAAATAAAAAATCGAAGTTTTCAAGAGAAGCAAAAAACTGATTTTTCCTTAGGGAGAAATATAATTTTTTATTTATTTAAATGTTATTTGTAATTTGCAAATTGTAATTTGATTACAAATTATATTTCTGCCTAAGGAAAAAAGTGAGTTTTTGCTTCTCCTGAAAACCTTGATTTTTTGACTTACGAGGTTCAAAGAGAGACCAGTCGGTATGTCTTACAAACTCGAATATGCCATCTATACAAGTACTTCTATTCTAACAGTATTCTCATTGACAATATAGTCAAGGGACTTGGATTAAGAAATGATTTGCTTACTAACGCTTTAAAATTGTTAATTATCAAAAACAATTATTCAAAATTTTTACTGTACCAATTTACTCGAATTACAGGGGGTCTATTCTCGTATATTATTTTAGTAAACAGCTGTGGTCGTATTAACACACAACAAGAATCAAGTGCACTTGAGATAAAACTTTTTATTTCTAAACGCAGAAAAAGAATTTTCCTCCAATTTCAGAACACAAGAGACACACCCATAGAGATAGGTCGTTCCGAACCTGTATAGTTCAAACTGTGAACATAGTTCCTAACGTTTCTTTCATTCATTTTTAGCATGTTCAAATAGTTGCGATTAAAATTATTTTTTTTTTTATTAAGCAATATGAACCGACATCTCTTTCACACATATTATGGCTTACATGCTTTCATTCAATCAAATGGAACTAGATAACTATTTCCACAGACATGTTAAAATCTGCTACACATGAGTTACATGAGTTTTATTCAATAAAGTGGAACAGGAGGAACTAAATAGTTTCGCGGACATGTTACAATCTGCTACATAAGAGATACATAAGTTTTATTCAATCAAATCGAACTGCGGATCTATATAGTTCAGGGACATGTTTTGCTTTTGAGACAACTACTACATATGATATGAACTAGTTTAAATAATTAAAATATGCAGAATGAAATTCTAGATAAAGAATATAGAATAAGATTTGTTATATTGTGCATACGAGGATCGCAATTTGAAGAGCTGATTTTATAATATTTATTCATATCAAAGCAGATTATTTAGTAAATTTAGTACTCGAACATATTTTCCCTTCTACAGCTCAAAGGAACTACATAGTACCGCGTACTAGTTCCGCTGTACAAAAGGTACGTTCTTTGTTCGTTCCGGCCTCGGAACACAAGCCTATACAAAAAGGATTAAGCAAGTGTAGTGCCTTAAAAAATTAATATATCTTTACATTTCTTAATAACACAGAACGAGAATTGACCTCCACTTTCTTTTACAGCGATTTTTTTTCATAATTTAGCTCTTTCTTTAAGAATATAAAAATAGCGGTTATATCAACGAGAGATGTATGGTGACGAAGACGTATTATTTAACAGCTTTTGTGCTCTATGTATCTTTTTTTTTTATAATACAATAAAAATTATGGAGACATCCAAACAATTTTTGAGTTATTCAAAAAACAAGTTCTGAATCTTTGCATTGTTGATAAATCCTTTAGTTCATATGTTAGAGAATAAACACTAAATAGATAAAAGTTTGACTTGCGTAAATGTAAATTGTTTCAAATGCGGTCAATTTTAATAATTCCGTGGATACCTAAAATTCACCTAAAAATACCGAAATTCACCTTCTGCAGCTCTTTTTTCTTTTTCTTTCGCACTTAAACGTCTTCACATACCGGAATATCCCTTCATACTTCAGCGTCTAAAGCAATCATAACGTTTATCGGGGAATTTTACACCTTTATAAAATCAAAAAAAAAAAAAAATAAAAATATATTCACGCATATTTCATAAAGCAGCAACTGAGTTTATCGCGCTCGCACATCCCGGAAAATCACAAACAAACAGAAGTTGCCGCCAAACGGTCTGTTTCGAACGTGTCAGTCACTTGGTTGTTGCTGCAACCACATCTTCCTTGAAGCGCATGCTTGGCCATAAAAAGCAACAATAAAAACAACAATAATTTACAACAATTGCCCACAGAGGGTGCTTATTTAAATTGGCTTCTTGCCTTGGCCCTGCGTCTAACCAACCAAACGTTGCCATTTACTCATAAATACCTGCTAGTTGTATAGCCCTGTAGGTGGGCATGCATGCTTTGCAAGTGGCTTTCAAGGATAAGCTAACCTGCTTAGTTTCGAAATTTTATGATCGAATTTTAAACGTTCGCCTCATGATCGGTCGCTGAAGCAACTAACTGATGCGTGAGAATTTTGTGTGTGTGTGTGTTCGCAGCATTGCGTCCCGGATCAGGTGAGAGAGAGTAAATATTTTGGGAAAACTCAACGTGTTGGGAAAACCGATAGTCGCCGCACATGTGCTGCGTGTCATCTGGTGCTTTATGATGCTTTTGTGTAACTCGTCCATGACATGTCGTTTAGAAGCATGCGGATTTTCCAGTTTGACGGATTACATGTGTTACTGCTGTGGATTCTGTGGAAACGCGTTTGTGTTTTGTTGTAATTTTTATTTTGTTGTTTTTTGTTTTTGTGAAATTGCACTTATTAGTGTATTTAAGCAGTTTTCCATTCTAATTTTTGGGATTAGTTAAGTGCTGCTTTGTTGTTAATTTTGTATTTTGCTTAAAGGCACGTTTTTGTTTTGGCCTAAAAAGGAAGGCAAAATTTCTGGATATGCGAGAAATTTCTACAGTTTTTCAGTTTTACATATCAACTAGTGAAAGAAAAATTAAACCTTTTTTTATTTTGTTAGATTAAAAAATATATTTTTTCTTCGTATATAAATGACACTGAATATTCAGATAGTTTAAGGCCACTTTTACCTTTGAAAAACAAAAACAAAAACATCGACAATAACAACAACAATATTTTTTAATTAAGTTTGAAATTTTATTTGTTCAATAAAAACAAAACCGTTTGTCGATATCTTTATTAATTTTTGTGTTTTTGTGATTTTGGATCGCCAAGGTAAAGGGTGCCCTTAACGAAGAAATCAATAAAACATACCAAGCGAACGAAAATTATCACTTTATAGCTTGCTGCGTAGAGGTGATCACTCAATTTGTAATGCTCATAAGGAGGCGTGGTAGGTATGGAAATGTATATCTATTCTTAATCAGTACCCGGAGAACGTTCACAAAACTCTCACCTTTCATCCAACCATAGCTTGAGGTTCTGTAGATATGTTTCCCCTTCGAAACATAATTAATTAATCGATTTTAAAACTGTTGCATGGTTTTTTCCACGACACCTGGCAACTCTGCTAATAATTTTTGACTCCAGGTTTAAGCAGCATGACATGCGCCTGAATGCAACGAACACTCTTGTCGGCTGCAATAAGACTCGTTTTAGAAACCGTTATTTTTATCGTATAAAAGAGATACACTTTTTGATTTAATTTTCTTATAAACATTAATGGGCAAAAGGAAACACTATTATCAACCAAATCCATAAAAATTTTTATATGTATTAAAAAATTTAACATTATCACCCATTTGTAGCATCCACATAGATAATTTCAATAACGTAAATTGCCGAAAAATATCAAATAATTGGCGCGCCATTTCATTGTTATGGATCGAATAAAAATTTAATACTTAAGACTATAAAATAAAGTGGCTTTAATTTTAGTGCCTAGTTAAATAAAAGATGACCAGATGGTAGCCAAATATTTACCACTTTAGAAGAATGCACATTAAATGTTCAAGTGTGAAAAATATTAAAAAATATTATCAAGCAATAAAAAAGCGAAAACGAAAAAAAAGCAACACGCGCTGAATTAGCATCAAATAATGGCAATTAAGCTTTTTATAGTTTATTCCACTAGAAGAAACCGTAAATATGAGAAAATAATTATCTGCATTATTTTAATTTTACAGAGTCATTTGCACTAGGCAAGAGAGGTTTACTGAACAAAATGAATAAGAGTTGATTTTGTAGGTTTTTTCTATACTTAAAAGTCTAAGTTTGAAGTAAAGTCATTAACCCGCTCTACTCAATCTGGAGTAAAAAAACACGAGTATTAAATGTTTCTACACAAATTATCGAGATGGAACTGCTAATTTTTTGCCAACTCCGAACTGCTAATGTGCATGCTCTCAAAAAACATTGCATGACATTATTTAATGTGATCGGTGCCGTCTGATCAGAAGAATTAATTTCAAATTAAATTTTTTGTGTCAGCTAAAATTTGAACCTCAGACCTTGCAATTCATAAAATTGGCATCGAATGATTCACGCACTTTAACAAGCTCTTCCACTGCCACCATAAGCTTTTTATAAGCTTAGAGCAACTAAGGCTTAAGTTTTTTTTTTGTCAATTAAGTTCCTAAATAACTCTCGTAGCATAACGTAAAGAAATTTCAATGGAAAGATTCGGAATAATTTGATTCACACAAAGAGCTACACAACAATAACAAAAATTACTTGCAAGCCAGGTCATATTTTTCAAATACTTCCTCTTTTCGACTCTCTTATTTCAAAACAGCCACTGCAGTGAAGAGATCTTTTGATATACACCGAGAAAATAAAACTATAGTAAAATCACCTAAGTCTGGAAAAAAACTTATGGAAATTCAAAAGTTATGGTTATTCACCAAAGTAATCTATACAAATTCTTTTCACCCAAGCCCGGCTCAGAAGATTTTACTATTGTTTTTTTTTCTCGGTGTACACACAAATACTGCACAAAGAAATAATAAAACAATCAAGCATTAGAACAAAACTGAATTAAAACCAAACTAGAGTACAACATATTGTACTGTACAAAGTAAAGGCTGTTCTTTTTGTTGTGACGGAGTTACATTTTACCGCGCAGGTTTCCAAAAAAGGTTGAAAAAGGGATTTTTTTAAAATTCATCGGCGTTGCATTGAGTTGTTACTCGCTGAGTATAAGAGCTATGATTATAAAAATGGTACGACCGTAAAGGTTAATTCTTTGACTTCATTATAAAAAAAAAACAAAACTTAAAACCTCAACGGTACGTGGTGGGAGCTGCTTAAGCAACGCAACTGAAAATTTGTTACATGGAATTATTACTCTCTGAGTATTAATGCTAAGATCAAAGTTATGTTACACCACTAAAGGCCTGTTCTAAGCCCTCACAACAAAATTAGACAAAAAATGTCTAACGTCATGAGGACACAGAGAGAGCCTCTCAAAGATTGACAATGCAACATTCATGCGACGGTGTTGCATTGAATTTTTACTCGGTGAGTATATAAGTTATAATAAATGTTTAAAAAGGAAAATGAAGAATTTATACTTGGTCTTACGACAAAAATACAAAAATTAAAAATAAAAAACAAAAATTTTGACGTCGTCAGGTCGTGAAGAAAGCAGCTTATCTAACAGAAACGCAATATT
The DNA here is from genome assembly GCA_943735915.1 of Pherbina coryleti. Taxonomy (NCBI): domain Eukaryota; kingdom Metazoa; phylum Arthropoda; class Insecta; order Diptera; family Sciomyzidae; genus Pherbina; species Pherbina coryleti. Next base: position 11,425,172 of record OX030951.1, read on the forward strand.
GTTGCATGGAATTATTACTCACTCAGGAGACGTGCTACGGTAAATTTTGTTTTACAACAGCATAGCTCACAACTAAAATACAAAAAAAATTCTTATCGCCATGATTTCAGGGTGGCAAACAAATAATGCAGTAAAAATGCTACAACCATGAGAAAACGTTGCATAGAATTTTAACTCTGTGACTACTGGAGTGAAGGTAAATTTTAAGGAACGAAAATGAAGTTGAGGTCTTCGGGTATATGATAAAAATAAAAAAAAAAATGTACGGCACCATGAGGCCCCTCAGGGAACCGTCTAATGTGACACATATTAATCACTTTTGCTGGATTAATTGCATGCAGCAAAGTTAATGCACCAATGAAAAGCACAACCCATGGAGAAAAAAAAAACAGCAAAAGCAACAAAACCAACTACATCACCATAAACATCAACATCAACATCAACATCAACATCAACATCAACATCAACATCAACATCAACATCAACATCAACATCAACATCAACATCAACATCAACATCAACATCAACATCAACATCAACATCAACATCAACATCAACATCAACATCAACATCAACATCAACATCAACATCAACATCAACATCAACATCAACATCAACATCAACATCAACATCAACATCAACATCAACATCAACATCAACATCAACATCAACATCAACATCAACATCAACATCAACATCAACATCAACATCAACATCAACATCAACATCAACATCAACATCAACATCAACATCAACATCAACATCAACATCAACATCAACACCAACATCAAAATCAACACCAACACCAACACCAACAACAATAACAACAACAAACATCAACATCAACATCAACATCAACATCAACATCAACATCAACGTCAACATCAACATCAACATCAACATCAACATCAACATCAACATCAACATCAACATCAACATCAACATCAACATCAACATCAACATCAACATCAACATCAACATCAATATCAACATCAACATCAACATCAACATCAACATCAACATCAACATCAACATCAACATCAACATCAACATCAACATCAACATCAACATCAACATCAACATCAACATCAACATCAACATCAACATCAACATCAACATCAACATCAACATCAACATCAACATCAACATCAACATCAACGTCAACATCAACATCAACATCAACATCAACATCAACACCAACATCAACATCAACATCAAAATCAACACCAACACCAACAACAATAACAACAACAAACATCAACAATTAAAATCTAATTATGATTTTAACAGTTTTTTTCCTAGCAACCAACACGGTTCACAAACAACAAAATAACACCGGAAAAGAGCTATGACATGAATTAGGAAAAAAATTAAGACACACCTAAAACACACCTTTCCAAACTAGAAAAGGGATAAAAACAAGAGTTTCAACAGAACATGAAATAGGAGTATAAAGAAACATCGTCACGTCAATACCTACGGGTGTGTCTACGACACAGCCAACTCTTTGTTTTTAGTAATGTAGGACTTTGAATTAAAATAGAATAGTGAGATAATATAATTTCAAACCAAAATTGGTTTTATTAGAAAGATAATTTTATGCCAGTGTAAAAACATGATTTCAGGCATGTAGCTGCCACGGCTGCCTCGGATGTGGCGCATTCTGGAATTCCAATTTTCGACCACAAGCAATTAGAGACTTATCTCGACAATAGTTCGCACAATGTTTTTTTCCAAGACATTCATAAATCATTAAAAAATAAACAAAATAATTCATTAAAATGTTTTCCAAAGGCGTTGAATGAAACGATCTTGGTGGTCAATTGATTGGTCCTTTTCAAGAAATAACCCGTTCGCCAAATGCTTCCATCACCAAGTCAATTGCTTGAAGCGCTATATGGTATGTGATACCTTCTTATTGGGAAAACATGTCTTCAAGACACATCCTATTTAATTGGGAACATGAAATATTAGAAAAACATGGCTCTACCTATAGCGCCGTTGACATTAACGCTCTCGCCGGCCTTCTTTTTATAGAAGCTAGGACCAATGATTCTACCGGCCCATACAACGCACCAAACAGTGCTTTTTTTTTTTTTAGATATAGCCGTGCCTTGTGAATTCTCTTGGCTACCTCCTAATTGATACGAGGACAATTTAAGAAGTCAGTGACATTGAGTAATTTTCACGTAGTTACTTTAAATGCAACACTGATCCGCTCAACTACCATCTGTTAGTAGACGACTGTGAAATTTTGAGCAAGCTGCGTCATTAAGTTTGTGTTTGACAGCCATTGAAAGCAGAAAACCTCGTCAATTTCGGCGAAAATGAAAAATTTAAATTTCGTGTACTTATCAAACATGATTTTTTACGTAAAAAAACAATCACCGAAACCAAGGTAATGCTTGATAAATACTATGGGGACTCTGTACCATCAATTTAATTGATTAAAAAGTTATTTACTAATTTCCGTTGTGGTCGTACCAGCACAAGTGACGCTGAACGTTCAGGACGCCCAAAAGAGATCGCCACGCCAGAAATCGTCAATAAATCCTTGGAATGATATTGGACGATCAGAGAATGAAAGTGCTTGAGGTGGCTGAGGCTGAAGGTATCTTATCTGAGCGGATACATCACATTTTACATGAATATTTCATGAAAAACCTATTCGCACTATGGGTGCCTCAATTGCTCACACTCACCCATAAGCGCAGCCGTATGACCAAAAGAGAGTTTGGTGAGGTACAAACATAATCCGAAGGAGTTTTTGCTCCATTACGTAACCGTAGACGAAACATGGATACATTAGAAAACACCAAAGGCAAAGAAACAGTCAAAGTAGCGAACTTCTCCGGGTGAATGAGCACCAAAGAAGTCCAAGGTGGGTCTGTCGGCCAACAAGGCAATGGCGACAGTTTTTTTGGGATGCATACGGAGTCATTGACATCACAATATTATTCATAACTGTTGAACAGCTTTGACATTGATTTTAAGCAAAAACGTTCGACTTTGGCGAAGAAAAAAATGCTCTTCCATCATGACAACGCACCAGTGTACATGACTATAGTCGCCATGGCAAAAATCCATAAATTCAACTACGAACTGCTACCCCATCCTCCATATTCTCCTACTATTTTGTATTTCCAAACCGTGGAAAAATTAATTGGCGTTAAGTAATTCAGGTCGCATGAAGAGGTCATCACTGAAACAAATGCCTATTTTGAGGACCTTGATAAAACCTATTATTTGGAAAGAATAAAAAAAAAAAATTGGATATAAATCAGTGGTGGTCAGAATTGAATTATTTCTTGTGGTGGGTACAGCACCTATTAAAATCGGCTGTTTACGAATAAAAGCAAATTTTTCTATTCGCTGTTTTTTTTTTCTTTTTTACATTCATCTTGTGTTTAACAGCTGCTGTACCCACCTCTCCGACACGAATCTATCTTGTTAAATATGCATTGGAATAGACGAAATATAGTGCCAAATAGTTCTGTGCGATTCAGTTACAGTTCTGATTGTTTAAGTTTTGTTCAGTGAAAAACAGCTGATTTTGACAATGTTTCCATCATGACGTAGGCAGACATGCGCATGGCATAATCTTGTATTTATTATTTTTGCATTTTTAGCCCATCGTCCATTTTCAGGCATAAGTCTATTTGTACCTTTAAGAAAACACGCTACATACATACATATATCTTCGAATTATGTGAATGCTAAGTACCTGTAAATATGGGTCATGAATTGGTCAATAGTCTTCTTTACAAAGTTCTTGGCATACCTACGTTTAAACTTCAAAAATTATTATTGTTACAATTATAATTATAATACTACTATAATTTATTTATTTATCATAGCATATTTATTTCATATGTATTTATATCATATTTAGCCAGTGAAAACGCTTAAATTAAAAATGGGGGTTCTGTCACTAGATATTTAAAGGTATAATAATATAAGTGTAAATTTTTCGAAAAAAAAAATTTTTTTTTTGTTTAATGTGTTCTTTATTATTTTAAGAATATACATACACATTTCTAAATCGATATTTAAAAAAACAGAAATTATAAGGGTTTTCGTTAACCCATGTCTAAGTTCTATACAACATAAATAAAAACTTGAAACGCGATTTCCTCGAAACTAGTTTTTTAAAACGGTTCGATAGATAACTCGAAATCTATTGTTTCAATTTCAATGATTTTATTTTGCATTTTGTTTGTTGTTTTGTCCTTTAAGCATCCGCCCCTAAATTCAACTATCTATTTTTTTTTTTATATATAAACAAAAAAGCGCGTGAAAATGTATCTATTTTTTTTAACTTTTTACTTCAACGTCCGCCATAGTTAAAAAAACCCCGGTGGTCTTGCGTAGGGAGAATGCTTATATGGTCTATGCTTTAAAATATCATTTGATTTTTTTGTTTCCGATACATGGGAAAGGTCATATTCATCGAACCGTTTTGGATGCCTTTTTTTCAAAGCCATTTTCAGTGCCCTCTATATAAAAGCCAGAACTGTATTTTTAAAACAAAAAAATATTTTTATATAGTATTTGTTATGTACAATAACCTGAATAAATTTGAAAAAAAAAATAATAACTTCTTATATCTAAAAAAATTTTATGAAAACAGTTCCTGTTCTTGGTTGTTACACGTATTATACCTTAAATGATATATTCGGTCTACTTACTTATATTCGGTGTGAGCTAAATTTATATAACTTAGGTTAGTGAGAGTGTTAATTTCTGATCCAAGTTTGAAAATTTATAATCAATCACTGGTGACAACTCTACTCCCCAACGTTTTTAAAAACATCGACATCACTCAATCTTGTTAACCTCCAAATAACTATCACCCATCTTCCGAATCAACAGAATATTTTCGTTTTATATACGGTATTCCCTGATGCTGTGGTTCGGTATTAAAAAAAAAAACTAATTAAAAATAAAGAATATATCTTCGTATGGTATTTGCTGAAAAATAATTTTTTTCTACTGTGAAAAATTATTTAGAAAATTAATAAAATCCTTTTTTTTAACATTTTTTCAGGTGGAAGAAAATGAAGCTTAGGCTGACTAATGCATGATACAATTATACAAGGTAGGAGTGACAGTTTTTTCGTCTTGCGCTAACTGTCAAAAATAGTATAAATTGGAGAACGAAAAAAGAAGAAAAGAAAATAGAAAACAAAATATACAGGCAAATGACAGTCGCTGCAAGGTACTGGTGAGAAAAAAGCAAGTTGTCACTCCTACCTTGTATAATTGTATCATGGACTAATGATCAAAGACGTTATTAAATTCAAATTTAAATTAAGAAAGCATCATCTTGGTTATCACAGTAGTGGGGGGAATTGGGAGTGTGTTTGACATATATTTTTTAAAATATGTAAAGTTTGCTTAAATTAATATATCCTATAAAACTTGACATTCAATCTATCCTTAAAAAACTTGACATTCTTGACATTCCTTCTTGCTTCAAAAAAATTTGCGAAATTTTGACCAAAGGAATCTGAATGAGACACTTGTTTCAAGTTCAAAATTCATAGATTTTTTTTTAGTTTTCATGCACTTTAATTAAAAAATGTTTAATTGTTTTTTTTTATTGCGTGTTTTAATAAAAGCTCTTTTTTATTGATTTAACTTATTCTCAAGAAAACTTAACCTTCACTTTTTATAAATAAAGTAATTTCAAAAATCTATAAATAGAATCTTGTTTTTATTATCACATTTAAATGCATTCTAACTGTCAATAAATAATCATAAAAAGTCAATAAAACTCAAGACATAAATATTCAAGATGTTAAGTATTCTTTTGCAAGCATTTCTTTAATTAAAATGTACGCAAAGTGGCTGAACTTTAACTGATCTGATTGAAACATTGCCTTCACTTCGCTTCAACTGTTGATGGTGGTTAAACAGTAGCTGCTGCGCATGCTCATTTATGTATTTGGCATTAATATGCATTGCCACTCATATTCATTCTTTCATTTGTACATTCATTAATTCATGTATTCGTTCATTCATTTATTCAACGTCTGTGTTGAACAGCGTAGAATAACATTTGTTTAGAAGTTGTTTTAATTTATTATCAATTTACTTTAATAGAAGCTGAATTGCACATCATTTAAATAGCTAGGCTATCATAAACTAAGATGGCGACAGTACCAAGTGCAAGACAAGCATGTGGTTTAATTGATTGTTGATTGGAATGTGCAGATAGAGCGATAAAGAACTGCAGCTAGAGTTGGCACAGTAGAGGAATGACAAGAGCAGCAGACATAAGGAACAAGCAGATAGATTAACTTTTTCTTATGGATAATGATGGTGATGCTTAAAGTGATATTTTAGGAATAGAATTCATCCGATTCAAATGTTTGAAATAAGCAACACATGACAATTTATATGTACTGCCATATCAGTTAATTAATATCAATCATACGCCCCGCGCACTCAACACTTAAGTATTAAATAGTTTATCTTTGAACTAATTTCAATGCTATTTGCAATTTATTGCCAATAAATAAATTTTCTTGTTATTCGCTTGTTATTAAAAGCCGCCAGACTGACCACTACTGCCTGCTAAAGCAACGCGTTTGATTGGCTTCAATTGAACGCAATAAATGTTCAAACGCAGCTTTGAACTCTTTGGAAAAGATTTCAATTTTTCTAAAGTGCTGTTCTTTTTTTTTCTTAATTCGAACATCTCAATTAAGCATCAATCGACTCGCAAGCCATTCAAACTTAATCTCTAACAGCATAATTAGCACAAGCATCAATTGACCTTAGAACTGTATCAATCAAATTACGCATGATCGATCATGAGCCAAAACCGCTAATTTTGAAAAAAAGGAAGAATTTTTTAATTTACAAAAATAACGAGCGATTAGCAACATTAACAGCAACATTACCAGTAACAGTAACAGTAACAGTAACAGTAACAGTAACAGTAACAGTAACAGTAACAGTAACAGTAACAGTAACAGTAACAGTAACAGTAACAGTAACAGTAACAGTAACAGTAACAGTAACAGTAACAGTAACAGTAACAGTAACAGTAACAGTAACAGTAACAGTAACAGTAACAGTAACAGTAACAGTAACAGTAACAGTAACAGTAACAGTAACAGTAACAGTAACAGTAACAGTAACAGTAACAGTAACAGTAACAGTAACAGTAACAGTAACAGTAACAGTAACAGTAACAGTAACAGTAACAGTAACAGTAACAGTAACAGTAACAGTAACAGTAACAGTAACAGTAACAGTAACAGTAACAGTAACAGTAACAGTAACAGTAACAGTAACAGTAACAGTAACAGTAACAGTAACAGTAACAGTAACAGTAACAGTAACAGTAACAGTAACAGTAACAGTAACAGTAACAGTAACAGTAACAGTAACAGTAACAGTAACAGTAACAGTAACAGTAACAGTAACAGTAACAGTAACAGTAACAGTAACAGTAACAGTAACAGTAACAGTAACAGTAACAGTAACAGTAACAGTAACAGTAACAGTAACAGTAACAGTAACAGTAACAGTAACAGTAACAGTAACAGTAACAGTAACAGTAACAGTAACAGTAACAGTAACAGTAACAGTAACAATAACAGTAACAGCAACAGTAACAGTAACAGTAACAGTAACAGTAACAGTAACAGTAACAGTAACAGTAACAGTAACAGTAACAGTAACAGTAACAGTAACAGTAACAGTAACAGTAACAGTAACAGTAACAGTAACAGTAACAGTAACAGTAACAGTAACAGTAACAGTAACAGTAACAGTAACAGTAACAGTAACAGTAACAGTAACAGTAACAGTAACAGTAATAGTAACAGTAACAGTAACAGTAACAGTAACAGTAACAGTAACAGTAACAGTAACAGTAACAGTAACAGTAACAGTAACAGTAACAGTAACAGTAACAGTAACAGTAACAGTAACAGTAACAGTAACAGTAACAGTAACAGTAACAGTAACAGTAACAGTAACAGTAACAGTAACAGTAACAGTAACAGTAACAGTAACAGTAACAATAACAGTAACAGCAACAGTAACAGTAACAGTAACAGTAACAGTAACAGTAACAGTAACAGTAACAGTAACAGTAACAGTAACAGTAACAGTAACAGTAACAGTAACAGTAACAGTAACAGTAACAGTAACAGTAACAGTAACAGTAACAGTAACAGTAACAGTAACAGTAGCATTAACTGTAACAGAGCTTATTCCTGTGATATTTGTCATCATCTTACTAACTACAAAAAAATATGCAAACGGATTTCTTCAAAATTATCTGACTTTATTCTCTCAGATAATTTTTAAGACACGTTTTCGTCTTTCTAAAAAAAAAAAAAATAATAATAATAAAAACAAAAAAATCATAAAATATTATTGCGTATCTGGAGGTCTCGAGAGCTTCACAACGCATTTTGTTATAAAAAAGAGTTGGCTGTGCCGTGGACACACCCGTAGGCTTTGACGTGACGAAGTTTCTTGCTGTTGTTGTTAATGTTGATGTTGATGTTGATGTTGATGTTGATGTTGATGTTGATGTTGATGTTGATGTTGGTGTTGATGTTGATGTTGATGTTGATGTTGATGTTGACGTTGATGTTGATGTTGATGTTGATGTTGATGTTGATGTTGATGTTGATGTTGATGTTGATGTTGATGTTGATGTTGATGTTGATGTTGATGTTGATGTTGATGTTGATGTTGATGTTGATGTTGATGTTGATGTTGATGTTGATGTTGATGTTGATGTTAATGTTAATGTTAATGTTGATGTTGATGTTGATGTTGATGTTGATGTTGATGTTGATGTTGATGTTGATGTTGATGTTGATGTTGATGTTGATGTTGATGTTGATGTTGATGTTGATGTTGATGTTGATGTTGATGTTGATGTTGATGTTGATGTTGATGTTGATGTTGATGTTGATGTTGATGTTGATGTTGATGTTGATGTTGATGTTGATGTTGATGTTGATGTTGATGTTGATGTTGATGTTGATGTTGATGTTGATGTTGATGTTGATGTTGATGTTGATGTTGATGTTGATGTTGATGTTGATGTTGATGTTGATGTTGATGTTGATGTTGATGTTGATGTTGATGTTGATGTTGATGTTGATGTTGATGTTGATGTTGATGTTGATGTTGATGTTGATGTTGATGTTGATGTTGATGTTGATGTTGATGTTGATGTTGATGTTGATGTTGATGTTGATGTTGATGTTGATGTTGATGTTGATGTTGATGTTGATGTTGATGTTGATGTTGATGTTGATGTTGATGTTGATGTTGATGTTGATGTTGATGTTGATTTTGATGTTGATGTTGATGTTGATGTTGATGTTGATGTTGATGTTGATGTTGATGTTGATGTTGATGTTGATGTTGATGTTGATGTTGATGTTGATGTTGATGTTGATGTTGATGTTGATGTTGATGTTGATGTTTATGTTGATGTTGATGTTGATGTTGATGTTGATGTTGATGTTGATGTTGATGTTGATGTTGATGTTGATGTTGATGTTGATGTTGATGTTGATGTTGATGTTGATGTTGATGTTGATGTTGATGTTGATGTTGATGTTGATGTTGATGTTGATGTTGATGTTGATGTTGATGTTGATGTTGATTTTGATGTTGATGTTGATGTTGATGTTGATGTTGATGTTGATGTTGATGTTGATGTTGATGTTGATGTTGATGTTGATGTTGATGTTGATGTTGATGTTGATGTTGATGTTGATGTTGATGTTGATGTTGATGTTGATGTTGATGTTGATGTTGATGTTGATGTTGATGTTGATTTTGATTTTGATGTTGATGTTGGTGTTGATGTTGATGTTGATATTGATGTTGATGTTAATGGTTATGTTGATCTTGATGTTGATGTTGATGTTGATGTTGATGTTGATGTTGATGTTGATGTTGATGTTGATTTTGATGTTGATCTTGATGTTGAGGTTGATGTTGATGTTGGTGTTGGTGTTGGTGTTGGTGTTGGTGTTGGTGTTGGTGTTGGTGTTGATGTTGGTGTTGATGTTGGTGTTGGTGTTGGTGTTGGTGTTGGTGTTGGTGTTGGTGTTGGTGTTGGTGTTGGTGTTGCTGTTGGATTTGGAGTTGGTGCTTTGCGTTTAGTTTTTTTTTTTGCTTCCTCATTAGTTGTGCTCTAATTTCAATTAATCCAGCAAAAGTGATTCATATGCGTCACATTAGGCGGTTCCCTGAGGGTTTTTCACACGCCGTCAAATTTTTTTTTATTTTTGTCATATGCCCGAAGACCTCACCTTTGTTTTCGTTCCTTAAAATTTACCGTTGCATTAGTAGTCACAGAGTTAAAAATCCATGCAACGTTTTTTCATGGCTGTAGCATTTTTACTGCATTATGTGATTGCATCCCTGAAATAATGACAACAAAATTTTTTTTGCAATTTAGTTGTGAAGCGTAATAACACATCCCTGCTGTCGTAAAACAAAATTTACTGTAGCACTCCTCCTGAGTGAGTAATAATTCCATGCAACGATATTACATTTCTGTTACATAAGCTGCTATATTCACGACCTGACGACGCCGGAATTTTGTTTTTATTTTTGTCGTAAAGCCATGTATAAAAACTTTATTTTCCTTTTTAAACTTTTATCGTAGGTTATATACTCATTGAGTAAAAATTCAATGCAACGCCGCTGCATGAATGTTGCGTTATCGATCTTTGAGCGGCTCTCTCAGCGTCCCCATGATGTCAGAAATTTTTTGTCTAATTTTGTTGTAAGGACTTCCAGTAGGCCTTTATTGGCGTATCGTATTTTTAATCCTAGCACTAATACTCAGCGAGTAATAATTCCATGTAACAAATTTTCAGTTGCGTTGCTTACGCAGCTCCCACTACGTCCCTATGCCGTATTAAATTTTTTTTTGTTTTTTTAATATAGTCAAAGAATTAACCTTTATGGTCATACTATTGTTTTAATCATAGCTCTTATACCCAGCGAGTAACAATTCAATGAAACGCAGATGAATTTTTAAAAAATTCATTTTTCAACTTTTTTGGAAACTAGAGCAGTACAACGTAACTTCGTCACGTCAAAACGTAACTTCGTCACGTCAAAACGTAACTTCGTCACGTCAAAATTAATAAATCCAATCACCTTAAGCTTATTAATATCCACTTTTTTTAAAAAAGCTTTTTTTAATGTCCCAAAATGTCAGTCATCAGTGTTTCTTCTCATCATTAAAGATTTATTGCTCCGTAAAATCACAAAAGCATAAATATTTTTTGAAAATAGGGTGCGCTGTATAATTAAAGAATCTCAAGTAACGAGAAGTTAAGCCAACATTAAATAATTAAAAAAATAAAACAATTAATTCATTAATCGCTCCATATGCGATTTTATTGCATGCGATCACTGCACGCTTGTCGCTCTAATGAAAAGAATCGCTTTCATTGCTTTAATTCCAAATTGTTTAAAGTTGCGATAGTTTCATGCTTTATTAACTTTTATTGACCAAATTTCAAACTGCTTTCTAAATATCAGAACAAATCAAGAAATTTTCTACATTTTATAGTAAACAAGTATTTTGGTTTGATATTTTTTTTTTTTGTTTTTATCATGCAAAACAACTGAAGCATCCAGCGAAAACTAAAGCGAATTAATTGAATTGCCTGGCATTTGCTCGATAGTACAAATAGGTAGACTGAGCACAACAATAAGAAAATTCCCAACAATATAGTGGGTGTGTCGCCGGCAGTTTGACGCTGCCTAGTTTGCCATTTCGAGTCAATTGCAGCCGCATCCAGACACAATCGACTGTCAACAAAAAAGTCATCGTATAAACAATAATTACGATAATTTTGTATCTAATTTCGTTCTGATGTCGCCAGTCGCGTCATTTGAAAATTGAGAATGTTTCGATAATTGCGCTTTTTATTGTAGTCTCTTGTGATGCTGTTTAAAGTTTGCTCTTTTTTTTTCTTTAATTGAAAAGTCAATTTTATCCACAAAACTTCAACGCGCCATCATTGTTGTCTGACGTTTTGTCATAGTTTTTTTGTTTTTTATTTTACGAAAATTTCATGCAATTTTCATATGAAAGTGCGCACGTGATATACGTGATTTACTTGAACAATAAGTGGGTGTGGTGTTTTGTTTGGCTTGTCTACTGACTGCTTCAACTGCCTGATGGTGTTGTGGGTGGGTGCCAATTTATTCAATGCCATGCAACGCATGCACATTCTTAACATATCTAGCTAGTTCTATTGTTACATGAGTTTTACTCGTTTCTTTTTGAAGTACACTCTACATTAAGATTTTTTTTTTAAATGAGTATCAAAATGAGCAGGGAATGTTAAAAACTACAGAAGTCTGGAAAATTGTCCATTATGGGTAAAAATAGTTTTATATTTTAAAACTACAAACTTTAAATTATAAGTCAAGTCCTTGTTGGTTCGAAATGGGTGTTGTATTAAAAGGAAGGAAGGAACGAAGGCAATTAAGTGAAACGTATTTTAAATGTTATAAGCGTGCAAGTAGGCTCATATTGGAGAGCAGGATGCGTTGTCAAAATCAGCTGGTAATTTTTAGTTTTTTTAATTGTTTTTGTCATGGTATAATTATAGAGCATGGTATAATAATACATGGTAGCATTGACAGTTGCTTGGGAAATCATATACTGTCAAAAAATATACTCAAAAAGAGAGCGCTCACAATCCGCCATTGAAAACACAAGCAATGTTGAAAACGTTGAAGTGAAAAAAAACAACAACCACAGCAGCTGCTGATGTATTTCCACAAAAAGCTGTTTTTGACAATTTATGTTTTCCTGTTGAAGAGAAAATAAGCAGTTGTCAATGCTACCATGTATTATTATACCATGATTATAGAGGTAAACTCGCTAGATGAGAGCGTACTGCCGCGAATGTCAAAACGAAGTTGACAACTCATATAAAATCTCGAAGCTGTGAGAAAGACAAGAGAAAGCAAGAATTGGCGAAATGTAAACGAAGTTAAACAGTTGAAGCTTTCTTTTTGTATTAATTAAAAATTGTAATAAACGGTTATTTTTCGTATTGTTATTGATATTAAACTAATTTAAAATTGTTTCCAGCCAAACATCATTGAAAATTAAACACAAAAAATATTAACTGCAAGCAGGGAACTAAACAACAACAAAAGTACAGCAGTAAGTACACAGCTGATTTTGACAATATCGGCAGTAATGAAAAAGAGAGCACAATCAGCGCTGCACCCATGATACAATTACAAGGTAGGCTCCATGGTATAATAATACAAGGTAGCATTGACAGTTGCTTGGGAAATCATATACTGTCAAAAAAATATACTCAAAAGGAGAGCGCTCACAATCCGCCATTGAAAACACAAGCAATGTTGAAAACGTTGAAGTGAAAATAACAACAACCACAGCAGCTGCTGATGTATTTCCACAAAAAGCTGTTTTTGACAGTTTATGTTTTCCTGTTGAAGAGAAAATAAGCAGTTGTCAATGCTACCATGTATTATTATACCATGGGTAGGCTCATTTGAAAATGGCTGCTCAATTGTGAAATTTTGCAACAACAAAGCTATAGAAGCCACAAACGTCAAACGACATACCTTGAAATTGTATCATGTAAGCGTGGTGAAAAACCATAAAAACCTGTAAATTTAATTCTGAGGCAAGTGTTGTGCCGTTACCTCAGTCAATTCACTACAATTTTTAATTCGTAAGTACTGATAAATTTTTAATTTCAGTTTATTAGAAATAAGGAAAGAAATTAAAACAGATTAAAACGAAAGACCATGGCCTAACGGGAATTCGAGCCCGGGACCTCTGGGTTGGCAGTCAAATACGCTACCACTTGAATACTGAGACCTCCCCCACTCTTATTGAAAAAACTGCTTTGTTTGTAGATTTTTGGATCCGTTTTTTATTTTGTAAGGTTATTGAAAATTAAGGTGCTGAAAGAGTGTGGGGATCAAAAAGGGAAAGAAACCAATCTTTATGGTGTTGGTATGCTTTTCACAAACACAGAATAAAGACCAATAACCAAGAACAAAACAAGAAAAACTCAATGCAAGCTCGAATGTATTTCGGTAAATGGTACTAAACCCAGTGTGCCATACGGATCCGTTTCGAATTCGAGATGGACTTACTTCTTCGTTTCGGAACGGGCTGCGTTTCGGAACCGATTTTGCCTATCAAAATCGCAAATAGCTTTTTCGGATTCGTCTCGAACTTGGAACGGACTTCAAACACGAATCCGTTTCGGATTTTTTTCCTCGATTTTTCTCTTGCTAATGCGATCGTGCCCATAGTGAGAACATTTTTATTTTAGTTTAAAAAAAAATACGTACAGAATTTTATTTCGTTTCCCTGATCCAATGAATATAAAATAAAAGAGGTAGAAAAAGTTGCACCGTTCTGCGCAAGACGTTAGGTCTTTCGTGACGTAGAGAAAGACCTCTGTTTTTTTCACTGATTTTCTGTTCGTGCAAGAATAGACGAAATATAGTGCAAAATAGTTCTGTGCGATTTATTTTTCAGCTACAGTTCTGTTTGTTTATGTTTTGCTCAGTGAAAAACAGCTGATTTTGACAATGTGTCGATCATGACGTGGGCAGACATGCGCATGGGATAATCTTGTATATATCATGGTTGTATAAATAAGGTTGTCTCGTAGCATGATACAATTATACAGGTAGCATTGACAAGTATAGATTTTCTCAGCAACAAGGAAACCACCATCTGTCAAAAACAGTTGATCGTGCAACAAGAATTAAACGAATGTAAAAATAAATAAATTCCGCAAAATATGTGCGTTAAAAAAACAATTATAATAATGAAAGTTGTGAAAAAATTATGTGTGATAACGTTTAACGTTTTCCAGCCGTGGTGTTTTAATTTTAATTGAAAACTTCCTTAATTTCGTCCATATGCATCTACAGCTGCTGAGGTGGCTGCAATTAAACGTTTTCAACCTTTTTTTTTATGTTTGCAAGTAATAACATTAAGTTTACAAATTATCTTCGTTCTAGTAATAATAACTCACTATTAATAAAATAAAATATGCAATATGTTGTTATCAAATGTGTGGTTATTTGCAAGCTCTGAAATATAAACAATGGCGAAAACATAAGCATAATTGAACGCTCTCTTTCTTGACTTTTTTTGACAGATGCTGGTTTCCCAAGCAACTGTCAATACTACCTTGTCTTATTATACCATGGTCTCGTGGCTGATCGTACTCTCTTCTCAGTAATTAATCTTCCATAATTGTCAAAATCAAAGCAACAACAAAAACTTCATCGGGTTTCCATGGGAAACTCACTCTCACCCATGCGACAACCTTATTTATTCAACCATGATATATTATCTTTTACTATGTTTCCATGGCGAGTTAACTCGGGGTTAGGGTTTTCGTCGAGTTAAGAAAATGGCGTCGCTAACTTGATAGTGTTTCCATGCACAGCATCGAGTTGAGTCGAACTTGTCAATTTCATTTGCATTTTTGTTATTGTTTTACAAGCGAAATGGATACTAAATTGCAGCATTCACTTTGACAGATAGAACCCAGTTAAATCTTACAAGTTTCGTGGAGTTTCGTGGATTTAACGAAACTCAACTCAACTCGCGTTTCCATAGCGAGTTAACCCCGAGTAAACCCCGAGTTAACTCGCCATGGAAACATAGTATTTGATTGGGACTAGAGTTGAGTTTGTGATTCATTCACAATGGACTTACATATATATTAAGTTGGATCGCAAAAAAATTACTTAGAAATTTAATTCCAGAGTTGACTAAAAAAGGCGGACATATAGCGATTTTTGTGAAAAATATCCAAAATTTTCTGAAAATCTGAAAACTGAACACTGGTGCACTGAAAAAAATTCTCGAATTTAACAAATACTATGTTTCCATGGCGAGTTAACTCGGGGTTAGGGTTTTCGTCGAGTTAAGAAAATGGCGTCGCTAACTCGATAGTGTTTCCATGCACAGCATCGAGTTGAGTCGAACTTGTCAATTTCATTTGCATTTTTGTTATTGTTTTACTAGCGAAATGGATACTAAATGGCAGCATTCACTTTGACAGATAGAACCCAGTTAAATCTTACAAGTTTCGTGGAGTTTCGTGGAGTTTCGTGGATTTAACGAAACTCAACTAAACTCGCGTTTCCATAGCGAGTTAACCCCGAGTAAACCCCGAGTTAACTCGCCATGGAAACATAGTAAAAGTTTCCATTCATACTTTTGGGGCAATTTTGGGGATAAATTTGGGGTAGTTATTTCAACCTGCGAAAAAGTTATTTTTCAAATCAAAGCCGCTGGCAGACGGTTACACCGATTTTGATATTCTTTCTACTTAAATCCAGCTTTCAGAATGTGAGTGTCGAAAAAATACACTAATAAATATACCTACTACCACAAACCACATTTTTTTCAGGGATGAAAATAACGATTATTTTATAATTTTATATCAAAAGTTGTATGTATAGGAAGTTGTTGTAAAATAATTTTAAATATCCCAATATGAAGATACTGAGTCAGAGATTTCGTTTTTGATAAATATTTTTTTTTCGTTTTGAAGTTAAAATCAATTATTTGTGATAGATTTTTTTTTTTTTTTTATAAAAAATATTTCTTATTGTCATTTTTTCGAGGAAATAAAAATCATTTTGGTCTTTCCATTTCATCCATTTTTAAAATTCTCTCATTTATAAAGCATTTAAAAGAGACTTTTAACGCTATTGAACGTTTATGATTAATGTTTTAAATTTTTTTCGATTTTTTCCTTATGAAGGCTTTATAAGAGGTTTATAACTTTTTATGAATACAGCCGTAAAACTCTAACAATTTTTTAAAAAAGAGGTGCACGTGTAACCGAGTCAACACAGGTGACCTTAAATTATTGTTCTTGTGCTCTTTTAAATATGTATTCTATAAATTATTTCAGTTGTACCGCCCCACCACTAATTATCATTACTATTTTTTTAATTGAAATAAATAAAAATTAAAATCTTTTTATTGTCTAAAGGTTAAGTTATTGCACTTTCATCCATTCAAACAAAGCTTTTGTATATTTACAATAAGAACAGTGCTTATTTGTTTTTGGAAGTATCGTCATGCATTTATAATTGCATATGTCTTGAACGCTTCCAATCAGACGACGCTCTTGCAATGTAGCTGCAACAACATGCATGCATGTTTGAAAGCACTCATACGTTTAAGCTTGTGTTGACCATTCAGACCTAGCAAAATCTAATATTTGTGAAAATATGTAGTTAAACAATTTATCCTGGTGAGTTTTTCAAAACAGTTTTATGTTTAGTTAAAGTAAAAATCTACACATTATTACACCCATCATAAAAATTAGCTTAATGGTAACAACAGTAACAACATAAAGTGCATTGCTATGAACTTAATATACCATATAAATAGCCGGCGACATACCGTCTATCGTGACAGTCTCACCCTGTCTCATTCATAATACTAGCTAATCGTAACATCAGAACAATTTTGCCTTTATTGCGAAATAACTAGAAATTACTTAATACATAAAAAACTGCACATTGTAATGCATGACACAGCGAATGTAAGTATGAAATGATCTTTGATACAGTTTCCATAAGCAATTAAAAACACGCCATAGAATCAATTTATTAAGTAAATGACTCTTATAGAGTGTTTGTATAGTATATTTGCTATGTTGGTACGATACTCGTGTTGTTAAATTATTATTCCACTACGGTTTCTGTGTAAACTTAGGAATGACTCCATTGATGCTCTTCGTGAATGTAATTCTTTATAAGTTTGATTGTTATCTATATCAATATATTTTCCATTGATGATTTCATGTTTGTTTTTTTTTTCTACAAATAATGTAATGACTGTTCTGTATGTTTGTTGTTAAGTGATAAAAGCGTTTATGTTCAAATTGAAATTTATGGTTTTATTTTCAAACTGGTATTTATATGAATGAAGCGATATATTTTATTGAAGAATATAATTTTACTTTTGTTTTACTCCGTTTATTTCTTGGGATAGCAATACCATTTATCGACTTGTGTGCAAGTATTATTGATATATTTTATTCAAACGATCAATTCTGTAATCAACCAAAGTACACATAATTCACTGTCGAGTTGTAAAGATAGTATTCAAGTTCTGTGATGTGTAACAAAAAATTTAAACTTCATTTCATTTTTTAAACTTTTGTTTTCAGACACAACAAATAAGGCCTAAAATAGACTAGGTAATATTGCTCTAGCTATTTTTTATATGTCCTATTGAAAGCTATTGAAAATTGAACGAAAAATTACCAACAAGTTTATTATTGTAATGGCATCGCTAAAAAATAATATTGCCCTGTCTAAAATTAAACTAAGAAACAGCTAAAAAATGGTTCCGAAGAGATATCATGTTTGAAAACTTTGATTTTTATTATTTATTCTCTATTTTAAATTTGTTTTCTCTTTTTTTTTTAGTTAAAAAAAAATGTATGCCACACTTATGTTTATTTGACAATTAAAACAAAAAAATAGTTGGCCATTCAGCGTTTAGAAGGATTTTAACTGACCTTCTTATGATCAAATTATCGTGAATGGGACCTAATAGTTTTATGCCGACTTCGATTGGCTACTGTACATGTTCTCAAAAGCCTTAAATGGCATTATTTTACGCTGTGAGATTTATTATTGTCTGCAGAGAGCTGAGGACCGATCAGAAAAATTAGTTTCAATTAAAAAAAACTTTCTGCTCTTTCACCTGGGATTTGAACTTAGGAATCTGGGATTGTGGCCACGGGCGCCACAAATTTAAAAATAGTTTGTATCAATTTCTCACTTAAAAAAGCATAACACATCTTTTGAAAGATATGAAAAAACTTAAATTCTTTCTGAAAATTACATTACAAAGCGAACGAAGCTTTTATCAATTGTGAATGGGATAACACTATTGGGAATATACATGAAATCGAGTAAATTTTTTGACAGATCCAATAAGAAAACAAAATATTTTTAAGGGTTTTAAACTTTTTTATGTGAAAAATGATAAATTAAAGTACAAATTATAACATCAATATAATGGAAAGTACAGGCGATCAACTGATATTGGCCACTGGTGGCTACGATCATACTATCAAACTATGGCAGGCACATACCGGCAACTGCATTCGCACAATGCGCTTCGTCGAAACTTCGGTAAGTAGCAGCAAACAAAAAAGTCACAAGAAGTAAAAACATTTAAATTTCTCACAGCAAGTAAATGCTTTGGATCGCACACCTGACAAATCACGCCTTGCCGCCTGTGGCTATCAATGCATACGCCTCTACGACATGGAGTCCAACTGCACTGTGCCCGTCATCAACTTTGAGGGTGTGCAGAAAAATGTTACTCGTTTAGGTTTTCAAGAAGATGGCAATTGGATGTTTACTGCTGGCGAAGATCATCGCGTGCGTATTTGGGATATGCTTTCGTCAGCGCCACACTGTTCGCGTGTCTTCGATTGCCAGGCGCCAGTTAATGCTGCCTGTCTACACCCCAACCAGGTGGAAATTGCCATGGGTTCTCAGAATGGTGGTGTCTATTTATGGGATGTCAAGTCTGAAAACCATGATCAGCTGATACCTGAAGTAGATGCCTCCATACAGGACATTGCTATTTCACCGGATGGACAGTACATGGCTGCTGTAAACAATAAAGGCAACTGTTATATATGGTCGTTGAGCTCGGCACCAAATCAAAAACTGAGCACTTTACAACCAAAACTCAAGATATCAGCGCACAAGCGCTACGTGCTGCGCTGCAAATTTAGTCCCGACTCACGACTGCTTGTGACAACGTCAGGCGATGGCACAGCGCGTATTTGGAAGACTGATGACTTTTCAATGTGGCGTGAGTTGTGCGTCGAAAACTATTGGGTGTGGGATGCCGCATTTAGCGCCGACTCCAAATATCTATTTACAGCTTCATCTGATGGTATAGCGCGGCTTTGGAAGCTGCATACGAAGACACCAGAACGCAAATATACCGGACACACCAAGGCGATAACAGCCCTGTCCTTCAAGGATGAAATAGTTGCTGAGTAGGCTTAAGATAAAGTTGTTTGTCGTTATTTGTAATTTTTTCCCTTTAATTTTACAAACGTAAGCAAAACACTTACATGAACTGTAAAACTTACAAAAATAAAGAAATATATAAATAATGTACAATCTAATTAATGCATGCCAAACAAAATAACAAAAAAATATGATTTAATAAATGTGATGCAGCGCACACAAATTGGTTGAATAATTTTAAAGGAACAAAAACTGGCTGCCAGGAAGTAACATAATAATTGACGACCACCACTTAATCAACGTAAGGAATGTCTTTGGCCACAAGTGACTCTTTTATGGGATCAGGATCATCACCGGATTTATAGCCCACAATGCAGGTGATATCAATGGCTTTGCTTGTAGGATTCAAGAGTAGCATAACTTGATTGATGGGCGTTGGCGGACGGAAGGGTTTATAAGGCGACATAGTAAATGCTGTAGGAGGCAGCAGGCGCACTTTACTCGGCTTGAACAAAAACAAGAAAAATAATGAACAATGCTTCATTCAAGAGTGTCAATTAACGAACTCACCTTTTTTACGCTGGCCTCAAATTGAAAGTCTTTAATGGGCATTTTACTCTTATTGAGCACCGAAATAACCACAACCGAAACATGACGACTAGGACGATTTTCAGCAAAATTCAATGTAATCTTAACATCATCGTCATCCAGCAGTAAGCGTTCCTCTGCCGTTGGCTCAACATCGTCCAAACTCACTTCAATGTCGGACAAATGCTTTAAAGGTAGTTTGGTGTTTAGTGTTGCAATAGAATGCAACTTTTCCGCTGCTGCAATACCTTCAACAGTTGTCTCAATTGTTGTCTCGTGTGCATTGGAGAGCATCATAACATCTTGATCATCTGCTGAAGAATTTTTCGTTGTGGACAAGCTATCAAAAGCTAATTGGTCTGCATTATTTTCTGTAGGCAGCGGTTTTTTATTGATATTTTTTTCCGCTACAATGTTTGGAGGAAATGTTGCCTCCACCATCCGTCCTTTGGCCAGATCATTGAGCGTCAACTTCTCGGGATCTCTATGATATTCGAAGTGAAGAGGAGGTATATTAAAAAATTCATGTTTGTAACTAATTGCCTGCCTGTGCTTCTTACTTTTTAAAACTATTGATTCGTTCAACAGCCGGAAGATTCATTTGGAATAGCTTCTCGCTCAGTTTATCTATTTCGGGTAGGTCTCTGAATGGTCGTTTTTCGGCGATGGGTTGTACCGTAGACACTTGAGTTGCAGACACGCTAGGCGCAGTAGGAAAAATTGGAACATCGTTGAGCAAGTCGAAGCTACCGAGCAGTTCTACAGGCGATGTTTCAGCAGCCACTTTCGTAGAAACGATTTCGGTGCCAAAAATTTCCGTCAGCTCATCAAGTGGATTTGTCTTGGAACTCACTGTGGGAGCCACCATGCCGCCTGCATTGGCTGCCGGTAAGTCGCTAAGCATTCCTGTTACAAGATCTTTATTCAATTTTGAGCTTGAATTTGCTACAATGTCGTTCGTTCCGCTCTTTGGTGGATGTACAATAGTTTGCTTGTAACGCTTTAAGACATCCTGCACCATGTCGCTAGTTTCCAAGGCTTCAGCTAGAATATAGAATATTGGGCAATTAATATCGAGAACAACTTCAAATGTCACACTCGTACTTAGCAGCTCGTTTTCGGTATTATCCAGAAGCTCTGGTAAGCGCATCATTATTGGCTTGTGTTTCTTGCAACTTAAATAGAGTTCTCGTATCAAATTTAAGTTGTCCTCGTTAGTCTTGCTGCCTTCTGATTCGTACGAGTCCAGCATTTGATTGAGCAACGTAACCTTGGTCTGCACCTCGTCTATTTCGCTTTTATGCTGCAGTGTCAGCTCAGTGCGTCGCGCATCCTGCATGCAAATATTTTACAAAAATAACAAATTTTATCTTCTTACTCACTTGTCTTACACCACGCTGAATGAGCAGGTTTGCGCGTTTCAGATTTTCTGGATCGCCGCTTTGCAACAGCTTCTGTAGTTTCTGTCCATCAATGCCGAGCGTACTTTCGTTAGAGAGTGATTGATCACTATCACCCATCTGCTTGTTCAGCATGTTGTAGGCTTCGCGTATCTTTATTTTCTGTGGAAATTCCGTTGTCCAGAGAAGCAAACATTCAATTATACGTTTTTTAATTGCAACCGGCGTTTTAGCCCCATCGTAATTGACGGATACCAAGCGTATAAGACCGTTAAGAAAACGAAATGTGTCCACTACATCCTGGAATTCGGTACCACATTGCGTCATGCATTCTTCCAGCAACTGCAAGCATTAAACAATCTGTTCACTACATATTTATTTGGCGAAATGTTATCTGAAACCTACCGCAATCGCTCTTATCGCCTCGGTTACATTGACGGCACGTATTTTGGTCAATATTAATTCGAGTGATTTTCCAATCAGTTGCACATCACTGCGTACGACCATGCAAAACATTTGCACACTCAACTCATCCACGTTCTCTTTGGAAGGGTTAGTGGCACGATCTAAAAACCACATCATATAAAGGGATTCCACAAAATTTTTTTTTTTTGTTTGTTTAAGCTTAGTGGGTGGCTTACCTAACATTTGTTTCAACAAATCTTCATCCGTAGTCATTTCGTACACGTATCGGGTTGCTTACCGGTCGCTCAAAATTGATATTTGTTATGTTTTTGCAAATTTTCAGATTTTCGCAAATGTAAAAGTTTTAAACCGATTTTTTGTCACACACATAGCAATGAAATTTTTTTTCAACTAGATGACAGAGAAAACTATTCACAATAATGCAGACCCATTCACACTGAGTATAAAGCATATTTCACACTAATTGTTATGAACTTACCATTTATCAATGTTTAAAATGTTCAATTCCGACCAACGGAGTTGAAAACATAGGTATATTAAAAGGTATTATAAGGTATATAAATGCGAGTAAGCGAACTTATGCGAACATGGCCGCCATTTAGCACACACAACTGTTAATGTGTAATTTATGCTAATACGCAGCAAAACGACGAAATGCATTTCAAACATAAAAATTTGAGAGTATAACATATTAAACTTAGAATTTTATTGAAATACTAGCGCTTGAAACCTTTGACCGTATTGTCTTGACATGTTTTTCTCGTAAAAAATAGCCTGAAAAAGTTTCTGAATATTTTGTTTATATATATCTCAAGCACTTGAAGAACAAAAATTTATTTCACACATAAATTTAAAATGTTTCTGTTTGACACAGTTTCTTTTTAATAGATTTTTCTTTCAACCCCAAATAAAAATAACTGAAAATAAAAAATTTTAAATATATTTGCGGTGTTTTTTTTTAGTATATTATTGCATTAAACTAACAGCCAAGAGCATCAATAAAATCCCGAAAAACTTTTTGTTTTGTTTTTTAAACTTGAATAATACTAATAATAATACTGAAAATAATATAAATTATTAACTTCAAAATTTTTTGTTAACATATTTATTTTTTTATATTAATGACTCTTCAGAAACTTTTATACTTTGAAAGGAAATTTCTCAAAATTCAAAAATAAATTTTTTAAAAGGTGTTATGACGAAAAAGTGTTATGATGATGAAAAAAAACAATGCCTTGTGTGAAATGGATATTTGTGGAAAAATTGAAATGGATATTGAAAATTCAGCAGTTGTTTCCAGTTTTCTTAATAGAAAGTTGCGTTTATTAATACTTAATTTAAATATTGAATTTTTAATTTAAAATTTCAAAAATGTTGTGTCAATTATAACAATTTTGTTGAATTCGTAAAAAGTAAAATATGCTCAAGTGACGTAACAGTTTTTATATAAATCTAAAATATATGAATCAAAATTTAAAAGCAGTACTAAAGTTTTGAGGGAATGAAAAGAACTACAGCATATTATGAATTTTTTTTTTTGACATTGTGTGTAGGAATTGAAATTTTTATATTTTTTTTTTTTGTGTAGGAATTGAATTTCACATATTAGAAAAAATGCTTAATTACCGATAGTGGTATTGTTTACAGCGTTTGCTCATTTTGCTTAAAAGTCAAAACACACCACTTCATGTGAATCAAGGCTTCGACTTATGACTGAAAGTGATTTTATTGAACGTATCCCATTAAACTGTCAAAACACTTCAATCGATGAAATTTTCTTGTTTGGTGAAATTTTCAGCATTCAATTGTATTTTGTGTTTTTAATTAAATTAAAATGAAGTAAAAAGAGTTTTATACAATATTTCGATGCAAATTCTATAAAAGATTATCTAAAGTGAATGCAAACAATTACAGAGACGAAATTTTGATAACTGAAATATGGGTGCTTTCACTAGCAGACAAAATGCTGCAGTCGAGGAAGCAGAGCAGATCTCCAGCCACGCCTATAAGTATCCACCGCGCTCCGGAAACTTCTTTGGTAGCCATTTCATTATGGGTGGTGAACGTTTCGATACACCGCAACCGGAAGCCTATCTGTTTGGAGAAAATGCAGATTTAAACTTTCTGGGCAATCGACCCACAGCTTTTCCCTACCCACCACCACAAGCCAACGAACCAACGAAAACACTAAAAAGTCTTGTAAACATTCGAAAGGAATCGGTAAGATTTGTGCGTGTGCAGGAGAAGCAAGAGGAGGTAGATGGCAACGTGCTCTGTATTGGTGGTGGTGATGGTGGTTGTGTTGACGGCGACGAAAGTAGCGCAGTGCCAGAGCGTTCTGTTAACTGCTCTTATAACATTGAATTTACATTTGACTCAGATGCCAAGTGCGCCATAACAGTTTATTACTTTTGTTCCGAGGAAGTGAGCCCAAGTGGGGTGACTTTGGTACCACGCGATGGT
This sequence comes from Pherbina coryleti, assembly GCA_943735915.1. NCBI lineage: Eukaryota > Metazoa > Arthropoda > Insecta > Diptera > Sciomyzidae > Pherbina > Pherbina coryleti. The sequence goes on from OX030951.1 coordinate 11,450,116, forward strand.
CTCACATCAGAGACATATCACTATGAAAAAGGCATGAATCAATATTTTTCACAACCAACGCACATTTTCAATCCACAACTCATACCGGAAGACGACTTAATTTACAATCCTCCCAAGGAACAATATCCAGTGGCCATACACTGTGTGGTAGAAGAGGGCAACGAAGAGTGTCGGCAATCGCACACGACCATCTGCGTAATTGATCACCACACAGACAGCAGCTATGTACTGCGTGCTCTGAAACAGAAGATTTTCGTGGATGGACTCTGCTATCTACTGCAAGAAATCTATGGCATCGAAAACAAGGTACATGAACATATAATACATATCGCTCGTTTTCTTCAATAACGTCGCAATCAAAAAAACATAAAAATCGAGTTAATTACACAGCAACATTCGTGTTACCATGATCTATGCTGTGTACAATTTTGGTAACGATATCTTCTTTAATTTTTGCAGGAGAGTAGAATTTGTGATTCATTCACCTCAATATATTTCCGATTAGATCGATAATCTCCAGTTTTTTTTGTCACTTTGTATGGATTAAATCATGTACATTACAGTAGTACTTGTATATTTGATGTTTTGTCCATATTTTAAAAATGGTGATTTAATTTCCTTTGTCTGTTCAAAACTTAAAATGCTTCTCCTGAAAAATCTAGTTTTTTGAGTTGTAACGTTATTGCAGAAAACGAGCGATATATTCTTTTAATATGCAAAAATGAATATTTTTGTTTTAAGGCCGTTAATAAGAGCACCATAGATGAGGATCTAGATGACCATGGCAGCGAGTGTGTTATTTGTATGAGCGAAACACGTGATACTCTAATATTGCCCTGTCGCCATTTGTGCTTGTGCAATTCATGCGCCGACTCGTTACGATATCAGGCCAACAACTGTCCTATTTGTCGTGCACCCTTCCGCGCCTTGCTACAAATACGTGCCGTACAGAAGGGTGTCAGTTCAAATCTGTTGCATCAGAGCACACCAGCAGAACCAGTTTGCGATCAACACATACCCGTTGGTTATATTCCCGTTTCGCTTATAGAAGCCTTGAACGGTCCTCCACAGTATGCAGCGCGTACTAGGTAAATTTGCAAAAGTAGTAATTTTCATTAATCTTAATTAATTTTATTATTCGTCTTAAAGAGACACTACAGATTCAGTCAACACTGCTGGTAATATTGGTGATGGTTCAAATCAAAAGCCTAGTTCACCACATAAATCAAACAGTCAACGCCGCTCAAAGAACAAAAAGAATGCTGCCAGCATTATTGCTGCCAACAACACCGATACTACGACTGCAAAAAACAATGAGAACAACACAGTTGCCGCTAAAAACAATCAGAATCATGCACTTCCAACAGTCGAGGTGGTATCGAACGAGGGAAATGGAAACAGTCAAAAAATATCACCAAAGCCCGATGGAAAGACAGACAATTTAAAATCACGCCACTCTCAAGACAAGCTACAAATTGTTAATGAGCGCAACAGTCTTAAATTGATTAAAACTAAACGCAATGCAGGCAGCAATTTGAGCATGAACAACAACAACAATTCAACAGCTCATAATGAAGCCGATGACGATAGTGAAAACGAAAAGCTTTCACCGTTGCTCTCGCCAGGTAGTAAATCAAAGCCATTAACGACCAAGCTTGCTAAAACTTTAAGCAAGGAAGGCGTCGAAGAATCCTCAATGATTGACGATGTTGACTCTGGTGATGAGGTCGTTGAAAATGCAAAGATATATGATGCTACATTGAAAACACATAAACGCCCCGCTCTGGCAAGTTCTGAATCTACTGCGGAAAACAACAATCAAACAGTGATAAATGCAGATGATTCCGATTACTATACACCAGAGGACACACACAATTCTATCCTAAGCCCCTTATGCCCCGAGAAAGCAAAGGCAGCAGGCGATAAACTTGGTGGGAACCAGACAAAAAGCAATACTAACAGTTTCAAAAGTGGCAACAGTTTAGCTATGAAAAATTTGCATAAGAAATCAACATCAGTGGGAAATATTGTTGGACCGACTGGAGTTAATGCAGGTGGAGCTGGAACAGGAGCAGGCGACTTGAAGGGAAATGTTAGCTCACTGCCAGGTAAATAAAGGGACAATGTTTAATTTGTTTACATTGTACTACTGTTAAAATGTAGTAACAAAAAGGAAACAAAATAAATTCTTTATCGCGTTACAATTAATTGTGTTGGCTTGTATAGCCATACTAAAAAGAAAAGACTATTTGAGGGCACGTTAAAATAAAGTTCATTGCAACTCAAGAACAAGTAAAATGGAACGCAGACGAAAAAACTGAAGACTACTTATGAGTCCGCAAAGCGTAAAAAAAAGATGTTCAGTTTGTTCTAGTTATGATTTCGTTCATAATGGAGTTGTTACTGTTTAATCTGAATAAAGAAGTTAAAAAGAATAAATGTATTCACTAGAGAAAATTCAGCTGTCTTAAATTTTAGCTGGAAGCCCTATATTTTATTTGCTTAATTTTTCTCCAATTTCATGACGATCAATGGTTCAATAAAGCTTAAATTTGTTTTACTTTCCAATCCAACAGACATGCTTGATAGTCCTATTTGCAGTGGTGCAGGTGGTAACTCAGCCTCCACGCGTAGTTCCAGTGACAGTTATTCATCCAGTTCTTCAACAAAACAACTGCTGAGTTCAAATCCAACAAATGCTGCCGTTAATATAATGGTAGATGACAAAACTGCTTTGCAAAATGCTGTCAACGTTTGAGCGCCTCTAGCATTGGCTACTTTAAGGTATTAATTAATGGCAAGGGTAAATTATATTTAATTCAAAATAAAATGTAGCGTATAATTTAGAGAAAGTATTAAAATATAAAAATAAAATCAAAAAATTTAATCAATAAAATGCGTTTCACAATAGATACGCGCAATATAAATTTAATATAATCACATTCGAACCTACATACGTAGAAGAGTCAATCACATTTCAAAAATTTACATAAGGCAGAACTTTTATATTCCTCCGCTTAAGACTTGGGCTTGAAACGATAGCATTAATTTCTTCGTGACTTAAACTAACATTCGTTTTATTGAAATTGCATCAATTAAAATACTTTCGTTCAATAGATCAGTGCTTCTTAAGCACATAAAAAATTATTTTCTTAACATAAAGAGGCCATAAGATATGCAGCAATTACAGTCTTTCCAGCAGGCTGAAAGCTCAAAAAACAACAGCTAAAACTGCAAGAAACTTTTCTTATGTTGCATTTTAAACTCTGCTCTTGGGAAGTTGTGAAAATTTCTTGTTTTTGTTTTTTATTGATTTAGTTAATAAATTAATTCTTTTCTTTTTTTTTTTTTTTTAAATAATATACAATTCATATAATACTATAAGAAGTAATACGGTAAACAACTCTATGTTATTACTTGATTTCAATCACATTATTTATGCCGGATGAGCACCGTTTGTAGAATCACTGGCATTGTTGCCATTGCTGTCGTGATCAACACTTCTGCTGCCAGTGCCAGCAGAAAGTCTTGGAGCACGATCGCGATTTCTTAACGAATGAATGCAGGCGAGCATGCGTATCATGAATGCTGCCGGCACCGTTATCGTGTCTTTTGTCTGTTCCAACATGATGGCGTTGCGTTTCATCAACTGAGTTAAAGAAAAAAACGAGTTAAAATTGAAATTAATTTTAAATATTTTACACCCACATCAGCTGCCTCAGTTTCATTGAAATTGTTACTTGGTAGAATGGGTGACCATATCTTGACATCGTAATCAATGCCTGAGCTCGCTAAGTACGGCAATGTTGGATGTGGTTGCAAGCAATTGACAACGTGTTGATCCGCCTGCATCAGCATAACCAGCTTGCCAGTATGTCGATCCCAAGTGAAAATGTGACCACAATCTGAGCCGCACATCACATAATTATTGCCCCAAAATGCCGCCTCCTTAATCATGGTGCGTGCATTTCGATGCCCCGTGAATTTCATCAGCAAGAAGTCGTATAACTCCTGTTTTGTTTCCATCTCCAGTTCGGCAAGTTCTGCATTCAACGAGGAAGCATCGTCTTGAAATTGACTATCCTGAGACATCTGATGTGGCTCATTTTCAACGTCATTATCGTCATTATTATTGTTATTGCTCGATAACATGTCAACATCCTCGTCCAGGCTAGCAGCAGCAGCCTCTGATTGACGCGCATTGAGCACACTTCGATTTGCAGCGCTACGCCAGGCAGATGATGTGGACGGTGCTGTTACTGCTGCTGCATCTTCGCTATATTCTCTAGCTGCCGATGCAAAGAGAGATGCTTGATTTTCACGAGTAAGCTCATTGGTTTGGCCCGTTAGCCCAATACGTGTTCGTGGATCATTTAACATGCGCGATATCACTTCAGTCATGCGGCTCATAATATTTGCCTGTAGTTGTGGACGCACTTGTCCGATTTCAACTCGGCCTGTAGGATCATGTTCTGGTCGTGCATCTGGTCCTGTATCTGACCAATCACCACGCAGTCTTAATTTACGTGTGACTTGTTCGCTGGACAATGTACCAGGTATGTTTTTGCTATTCTCACTATTTGGTTTTTTAGCATACATCTCGTCCACATCGAGACCATCGCGCTGCAAGTCAAACAAATACAAATAGTCCGAGGAGTAGCTTACCAAAAGTTTCGATTCTTCTGGACTATATTTAACAGAAGTCACGCGATATGGTCGCTTGGTATTAGATGGCATGTGATATGCTTTTATGGGGCGTGTATGACGTTCTGTTGTTATGGAACTATCGTTGAAATCAATAACGGAAAGATAACGCCGATCGTAAATTCGCACAATGCTGTCTGAACTACCAACAGCAATATAAAAGTTTGTTATTGGCGACAAAGCCATAGCGGTGACAGCAGATGGACTCAGGATGAGAATGTTATCTTTGCAGCACGTTTTATGGCAGCTGAAAGAAAGATTAAATAGTTTATTTAACGCACGTTTTAAATTAACAAAATTTGTCTCCATAATACGAAAATATTTATTATATTTTTTATGAATTTGTGATGATATGTGACTGATTCGCTACAATTTAGGATATATGTATACTTCTCAGTAGTTTTATAAACTACTAATAAAAACTATTTTTAATTTGGAGCTCACCTCGAAATTTGTCTCAAATCGAAGAGACGCACAGTGCCGTCTTCACCACAGCTCATAAATGAACGGGGCTCTGAAGGTACTGTCAGCACTTCATAGGTTGTGCCACTCTTATGACAATTGAAACAACTTAAATTGGCCTCCTTATCAGTGCGCTCATATGTTTGAGCAACACTTGTTGAAGATTCGGCGAAATGCGGAAGTGGTGCTCGTTTAATATATGGCGCCAGGAGTTCCGTATGCATAACAATACCATCGCCGGAGCAGGAAACAATTGAATGATCATTCGATTGTGGCATAAATCGTGCACTAAATATGTTTGCACGATGAGATGTTTTGTATTTTAGAAGAACTTTTTGATTGTGTGGATTTGTGATAGCGATAAATTGATCATCAGAGCCAGAGAGGACATATTCGCCGGTTTCGTTCCAACAGACCGTGTTCACACAGCCTGAATGTATTTGCAGGCGACACTGTAAGCCCAAGCGTTGTACATAATCTAGTGAATCTGAAATAGAGGAAAACAGCGCATGCTATTTGTTAGTGTACTCGTAAAAGTGAAAAAAGTTTGAAAGTTATTTGTAAATCTTATCTTGTTGGTTTTGTTGGGTTGGTTGAATTTTATTATCACCCAACATATTTCAGTTGCTTACAAATTATCAGCCGAATAGTTAGGAGAGTAGAAAAGACCAGAGCATGGTCAAAACACACCAACAAATAAATAACTTTCCACTATTATTTATGATTTAATGGGGTGGATAACTTAATAGTTTGCATTCTAGGTTAAAAGTTATTTCTTTTCTAAAATAGTAAAGGCTCTGCTTTCAAAACTTTAACGAATTATACCTTTCTTTGTTTGACGAAAAAAAAAAAACTGTATATCTTTAGCTTATGATAGGCTATTTAAACATTTTAAACAAAGAAATAAAAAAAAAAACAAAAAATGTCTAGATTCAACCAGAAAATGTGCGATATAATTCAAACCTGATCGAATTTTTAAGACTAATAAAAAAAGTAAATAATAAGAATCAGTACATATTTTTCAGATACGAATATCACATTTCAATAAATAATACCTTCACAATACAATTCACAATATTATATATCGATGGCTTAATATGGAAAGGGTATCTCGATTTTTTGTTGTTACTTTAGAGAGAAGAAAAGAACTGAATAAAATCTGAAAAACTTTGGATACGAAAACTTTTTTCAATGCAGTTTTTATTTAAAATAGGCAACAACAAAAAAGCCATTTGATTTTTTTAAGGGAGGTTTATTTCCACTAAGGAGGAGGGTGCTCTACCAGAATATATTAAAAAAGCGATTTCGAAAAAAAGAGTTACTCCTTTTCTATATTAAGTCATCGATATATAAGATTTATTAAGCTCCCATATAGTTTAGGCGAAGTTGTACTGTTTTAATACCAAGACCATTCACACTGTTTAACCCTGATATTTTAAACTTTAGTGACTAAGATAAATCAAAAACCATGCAGACGATTTCATGTATTTTTTTCATATGTAATGAAATATCTTGTTTATAACTTGTGTTTATAACTCTAATAATTTTTCGATTAAAAATAATTTTTTTACCGAAATAAAACGTGTTTATGATAGGTATTATTGTCCAGGTATCAGGACCCGTTATCAGGTATAATTATCCACAACAAAAAAAAACAAAAACAACAACACTTGGGTATCGACGCAACGTTTTGTGTTTAAGCGTTTTATATTATGTTGCATTTTATAGTTTCTCTTATACAGGAAATGTTTAAGGGAAATATACGACCTAACGCCAACAGTTGGAGTATTTCCCAAATGTTGTTGCTTAACAAAACTATTCCTCCAATATAGGTTTGAGACGATTCGTTTTCTAGTTGCACAATAATATTGTGGAATAATCTCTCTACGAATGTGGTTCACGGCAGCTTTTAATTATTTATAATTCAATATGTTTTGAGCTTTAGGCCAAGTATGTTGACAACAAGACAACATGAAGACGAAGAAGGCAACAACCAACAACAACAACGGCTCTGTATAGAGCAATTCACACAGCTTGACTATACAGACTGTTTCGTTGGCCGCTACACCAATTCATCAGTAATCTGCATGACTTTTCACTGTGATCCACTCAAGCTACTTAATATAATTACATTTATATAATTAAACAAATGTTTACTATCACTTCTCCATTTTGCCACCCTCTAACTAAACTAAATACTACCCGTTTTCCTAATCAACTCAATATTTTATGGGGAATACCCTGAGCGATTAATAAGCGCAAAAAGTATAAAAAAACTTTTGTTTTGTATTTTATTATAAACTAGCATACCCGTTCCCAGCGTTACTTGTGAGTTTAAATATGATATGAAAACATATTTTAAATAAACACTAGAACCAAATATGTTTAATTCATTATATTTTATTTGAGAATTTTTCTTATTGAAATAAAAAGAGTGGCTTCTTATGGAAATGAAAAGAGTTTCGCTTTAGTAAAATAAAAAAAATATGATATATATTGGACAGCAGAAATTAACGACATATTGGACACACTGCACCAGAAATTAACAGTGCAACTATCCACTCAAGATGGCAGCGCGGGGAGTTGTAGACTTTCACCTCTCTCTCTCAACAAAGAGCTTAAGCTATTGTTTGCTGTTATTTTGTGCTGCTTATACAAGGTGGCGCAAAAGTAATCCTCCTATCAGAAAATGCTATAAATTTTGCGATTGGCCCCTAACGTCAGTTCTGTTTTGACATTTGTGTAGTAAACACATGCGAAATACACGTTAATAAACAATGTTACGCTACACTGCTCCAGAACGCGGAATATTGCTGACTATTTATTTGACCAATATTTTCATCAAAAATAATTATGAGTGATGAGGCCCATTTCCATCTTAGCGGGTACGTAGATAAGCAAAATTTACGCTTCTGGGGCACTGAAAATCCGCGTGTAACCCACGAAGAGCCATTACACCCGCTCAAAGTCACTGTATGGTGTGCTGTTTTCGCTGGAGGAGTCATCGGACCTTTTTTCTTCGAAGACGTCGCGGGCCAAACGGTTACTGTGAATGGTGAGCGCTACAGAGCAATGATCAACGAGTTCTTTTTGCCGCAACTTAATGAATTAGGATTGGAAAACATGTGGTTCCAACAGGACGGTGCAACGGCACACACTGCACGTGCCACAACCGATATGCTGAAGGATGCATTTCCCGGGCGCCTAATCTTCCGATTTGGCGATTTGCACTGGCCAGCAAGAGCGCCCGATTTGACCGCTCCAGACTTCTTTTTGTGGGGCTTTTTAAAGTCGCGGGTTTATGTCAACAAGCCTCAGACTCTTGCAGCTCTTAAAGACAATATCCGTCAAGAATGTGAGGACTTATCGCCGGAAGTTTTGGCCGAAGTGATGGAAAATGCCATAAAAAGGGCTCAAATGACAATCAACTATGGCGGCGGCCATTTACATGACATCATATTCTCGACTTGATGTAAAAAAAATTAAAAGACCAAATAAAAATAATCCACAAGAAGAATCAAAGTTTCTCATTTTTTTTTAAATTACAGCCAAAAAACATCGGAAGGTTATTTTTGCGCCACCTTGTACATACAATGGCAGCATGCATTAAAATGCATAAATTCTTAAATAATTAAATAAAAAAGTTTTACCAAAAACGTAGTACCCAGTAGCAAGGTCGCTTCTTATAGCAATTGAATAGTAAAAGAATTATTAAAATCGGTTTAGCGGTTACCCCGTGATTGAACGATAAAAATCCGAGAGAACCCTTTTATATAATAGTATAGATATAGATATAGATAAATAAAGATTAATATAAAATAATGAAGAAAAATATTTCCTAATTAGTCTACTGAACACAAAAATAAATCTCTAAAATCTTTCTTTTTCAAATATCTATAACTTCAATAAAATACAAGAAGATACCACATTTCCTAAACCCTAAGTTGATTAGGAATTGTGGTATCTTCCTATTAACGGTCGGTGTTGTAATACCATTAACATTGGTTAAATATGGCTTTTGGGTGTAAAAAATGGTAATCATTTAGGCTTAGAAATGTGGGTGGTTTAAGGAATTTTGTGCAGAACAAAGTTTGCAATTTTTGAGTTTATCATAAAAAGTTTGCTTTTAGAACTTTTCCTTATAAAATGAAAAAGTGGATATTTTTTTAATAATTTAGGGAAAAAATTTCAATTTATACACGGTATATTTCCCAAGAATTTCCAATGATATCAAAGACTGAGATGTGGTTCGTAGGAAATTGTTATATTTTTGTCATGGTTGAATAAATAAGGTTGTCGCATGGGTGAATGCGAGTTCCCATAAATGTCAAATCGAAGTTGACAGCTCATACAAAATCTGAAAACGGAAATTGATAACATGAAAAGCCGATGAAGTTGTTGTTGTTGTTGCTTTGCATTGATTTTGACAATTATGGGTACTGAGAAGAGAGTACAATCAGCCACGAGACAACCTTATTTATTCAACCATGATTTTTGTGTTTATTTTCACATTGAAAATTTTTGAAAATATTTTTTCGCTTTCTTTGAAAAAATATTTATATAGAAATTTTTTTCCACGTCTCACATCTTTTTCACAATAGATTTTTTTCGTTTTATATTTGATAAAGTTTTGTAAATATTTGAAATTTAATGTATTTTGTTTTTGTGATTGACGAAAAATGTAGCTGAAAAAAAAACTGAGTCTAAAAACAATAAATTGCAACTCGTTATCACAATTTTAGACAGAGTTGTTTAAATTATAACGCCTCACTTTTTTTGTTTATGTTTAGCTGTAAGCAAAGGTTTCTTTGCCGGTCTGTAACTCCTTAAATCGTTCTCAACGGCTCTTCTGCGAACAGTGCTGTGATGGATATCTAAATCAAATGTCCGAACAACCTTTTTGGAGGTGTCAAATGGATTTCGCTTGAACACGCCACAAATGTTCCTGTCACCACACAGCGATGTTTTCCACGGCCGCCCTCCTGAATGTACCATTGTTACGTCTCTTGTGATGTTATACTTTTTTTAATAATCTATATACTATTGAACGATTAATATAAAACTGTTTCGCGATAGATATTTGCGATTTTCCCTTTTTATATTCGGAAATTTGTAATTTTAGAGTTTTACAGTATTTATCACGAGCCATTATAAATAGAACAGTCAATGTCACAATTAGCGCAAAAACAAAACTAAACTTTAATGTTTATGTTTAATGACTCACAAACAACATGTGCTTTACAATAAAAGAACTTTTACCGTTATTTTTTGGAACTTCTGTTCTCTTTTTACATTTTTTAAGTAAAACTAAACTTTAATGTTTATGACTCACAAACAACAAGTGCTTTACAATAAAAGAACTTTTACCGTTGTTTTTTGGAACTTCTGTTCTCTTTTTACATTTTTTAAGTTTTGTTGCTTTTGTTTTGCACTCAAACAAATTGAATGCAGTCACATTAATTTTAAATTTAATAAAAAAAACAAAACCAAATTTGAATATGATTTGTTTTTTATATGATGTATGAATATATGCTTTGGTTCCTATAATAATTTTTGTGTGTTCCCAATATTAAAAAATATACACGATTTTGTAGCAGCGCACTGATTTTGTTGCTATTGTTTTACGCAACACTGTATATAATTTTTTTGAAAAGTATGTTTTCAAAATGTTAAAATATTATTTTAAGAACGAGAATCAAATCTCAGTGCTTAAAATGCATAAATAACTTAATAACAGCTCTTGGAAATTTGTATAAAAAAAAAATTCTCACAACACACTTGATTATTAGCAAATCGGATAAAGTCCTATCTTGGGCTAAAATTCCCAAACATTTTCTTTATACACTCATTAAAATTCCACCAAGTTCGCCTCAATCAAAACACTAAATGTAGACAAGTCTACAAACATTTTATTTAGTCTGGTTATCGTAACGCCGACCTGTCGATTTGAAAAAAGTCTGTCTGATAGTTTTTTAAATCAACACTTGAAAAAATATGGAAAATAGGAAATTCTTTCCGTACCTTTAGAGCTTGATACAAGATTACGAAGATTGGCATCTGGCTGATATAGATCCTTATAGTAGATGCTACGAAATACGCTTGGCGCTGACATGGAACGTGAAGACATTTTCCGAGACTATTTGCAATTCTTAACTGAACTTGAATGTCTTGTTGAAAGGTAGCTAAAAAAAAAATTTATAAATTTTGCTGATAAGTTTTCAAATAATGGTTCAAAATAATATGCATAAAGTAAATACGTTATATAAAAAAAAAAAACAACAAATTCAAGATTGGCTGGCGTTGCACTGTGATCAGCTAGTGTTATATATATACATATAATTTATTTTTTTTTTGTTCGTTTTGTTCAAATAAATTCATTGATTTTATTTGAAATTTTTAATGTGGTCGTAAGAGATTAAAATTGTTTAGTTTTGGAAACATATAGCTTAATTTGGAGTGTGTATTATATGACTCTTAGCCCACTCATAAGTTGTGGTTAGGCTACCCGAATGCACCAATTGCTGTACCGCATTATAACAATAACAAAACATCAACTTAGCACAATGTTAGTAAGAAGCAATGCTGATAACAAGTTCTAAACATAGGCTAATAAAGAGCCAAGCACAATGATAGCAACTTTCAATGTCAGCACCACAACGCACACAATAAAATGCCTTGCAAAGCGTGCATAAACATTTTAAATTTATTTATATTTAATTTCTTGCATATCGACTGCTGTTGCTTAGGTGTTTTTGATATGCAGCCACCCTAGAATAGATGGGGTAGTAGAGCGCGTGTTTACAACCTTGACTGAATTCATTTATTTTTCGAATATTTCTTTATAATCTATAAGGTGTTCATTGCGACTCGCGCATTGCTGTGCTTAGTTTTTCGACTGCCAATATTTCACACGGAGATTCAAAATGCTTGGATAATCAATAAAATCCCCGAAACAGTGCATTTCCGCTTTTCACTTTCTGTTTTTATACATGATTTTTTTTTTTCATTTTTCACTTGCGGTATCTTATTTATGAATATTTAAAATTTAAGTACATACTTCCGCGTTGTCTGAGTTTAGTGCATTTACAAAATGTAAATAGAGTCTAGCAAATATGTTGGCTACTTTGTTGTCATTGATTTTAGAATATTATTGCAGTTTTTAGATATTTTTACACATTTTAGAATTTTGACTGATTATCAAGAATTTCGAATTATCATTGATTAAATTCTCTGGGGATAGTTTTCAGAATAAAAAAATTAAAACAAAAAAAAATAAATTACATAAACAAGCAAATTATAAAGAGTGAAATGTGCACAGTCCAATGTACTTTGGCAATTTGTAACCAAACAAAAGAAAATTACTTGCAACGAAAAGTTCAATATGTACATTAATTCTGGTCAACCTACGTCGTCACTACCTTGTGTATACCTTGCAATCTCTTGTTTGGGTTTATTTATAGGAATTTTGTTCTTTCTTCCCCTGCTTTCTATGTTAATGCAAAAAATATTTGTTTTTATTGAATATTTAAAAATAACAAAATTATTACCTGCAATTTTATTTATGTGTTCTTCACTTCCCTCATCGTCTACTTCACTGAGCTCCCGAAGAACTCACAGTTGTTCCTTTAACACTCTTCAATATTTTATTACTGGTTTAATCAATTCTTTTTTTATCACTTTTTCACAGAGTGTGTTATGTTGAACAAATGGGCACTCAAGAACTAGCTACAATAACGTAAAGCGCTGAGCTTACGTCAAAACTGGCGATAAGCAACAGCTGATCGTTTTGACAAGTTTTTGTTTACATCAGTTTTTTCTTCTTATAAATGTTAACTCAAGCACAGGGTAATCAGAAAGTAAAAAAAACTTCAATTTCTGAAACTATAAAATATTTCTGAATTTCCAATAGTTTTCTATTTTTTCACAAACGTTGTAAAAATTTTGTTGATTTCTTCGATATAAAACTAATTTACGACAGTACAATCTCATTTGATATGTTTAATTCTTGTCGTATTTTCCTAGTGCTGTTTTTTTTTTCTTTGTTATTAACGCGTACAATAAGTAACATCGCTACTATAACAGATTATGTTTTCAGTTTTGATTCAAAATGTTCAAACAAGGAAATTGAAATTTTGAAAAGTTTGACGTGGAACTGCTTTCACATGTTGAATTTCACTAATAAAATATTTTTTCAACCACCTGTCAGTTTCTTCAATCAGCTGTATAAATACAAAATTCAACAAAAAATACTCTTATAGCATGTTCACATTGAGCTAAAATTAAGTAATATCGTGAGATAATTTCGAAATTGTGAAAAAGTGGAGCTGCTGCTAGAATGCTTCTAGCGATTTTTTGTATGAAAAAAGTTGTTAAGCGTATATAGCGATGCCAAAAAACACACCTAATATATAAAGTTTTCACAGTTAAAAAATATTTATGCAAGGTAAAAAAATGAAAGCCATTAGAAACGAAATTTATTTTGAAGTAGATATACATTTTTCAGTTTAGTTTGTAAGTAAAATCGTAAATTAATTTATATCGTGCCGGTCGATGTAGTTTCAACTACTTTGCCTCTCACCACTTCAAATGTGTCTATCACTTGCAAAACTTTTTCACTAAAAACTGCAATTGGAAACTTTGTAAGAAAATATTTTGGGTGATCCTATATATTTTTAGCAGAACCATATATCTCCACCCTGCAGCTTACTGTGGTATGCACCATATCTATTCTGATTCTATATGCCTATATTGTTTATTTTATCTCCAATAATAATTAGGGTGCTCACAGTTTTTTTTATCTGGTGTGTGTTAACTTTGCCGCTGTTAACTCTAAAACATTTTGCCATGTGGTAACTATTTTTGTTTTTGTTTTGCATATAAAGTAGAAATAACACAAACTGGTAAAATTGCTTTCAAACATGCTTGTTTTTCTTAGTAAATTGGCATTTCTGAAAGTTATTTTTATTTTATTAAAAAATCAATAAATTAAAGAAAGCTTCTCTGTTCAGAACGCGTTTGTGTCAATTTTAGAATGAACTACTTGTGCTCATGATTTGATTGAAGTATCGCTTTAAAGTTACTATATATGTATTAACTTTAGAAGGAAACTTTGAATACCATAAATATCTCCAATGATTCAACAGATAAATCAAATCCCCAGTTAACTGCAGTTTACAGCTAAATAAAATACAATATACCTTGAAATTTTTTCAAAAAATTAAAAAACAATTTAAAAAATGGTCTGTACTTGAATTCGCAAATATAAAACCAAAAGTAAGCTCAATGAAAATATCCTTCAGAATTAAACATTAGAGTGCAGATATTTTGTTAAATGAGTGAGAAAATATATGAACGAAAGTACTAAAAATTAAATTTAAAAATAAAAATCTTCGGAGCGGTAGTTTCAGTGCCAATAATTTTAGTTGAAATTTTTTTTTGTTTTTATTTTTATAGTTAAATTTTGCTTGATTGAATTTTTCCTATTTAAGTTTAATAATATTTTACGCGTTGTTGTTTAAATGGTTTTATAATGGTGCGTTGATGTGAATTATTCAAAACAAATATGTTTTGTATTGTTTTATGTTTGGGGCACCCGTTTTTCGTAAATACATAAATTGAAGCATCCTTTTTAATTTTATTTAAAAGTTTTAATGAGCATAACTGAAAATAAAGAAAAAACTCAGTTCAAATATTAGTTATTTGAAAGATAGGTTTGTAGCAAACATTTTAGAAATGATACAAATATTTTCCATTAGAATGGCAACGTGTTGCATAACTTATTTTTGACAATTCAAATTATAGACTAGTGAAGGATAATAGACAAATAAAATTAGTAAATAAAATTTATGAGGAGAGGCCATGCATGCTTCCGTAAGAACTCATTTTTAATGGCCAGTTATAAAAAGAAAGATAATTCTTTGGATGGTGGCGTCCATGGCGTAGTTGGTTAAAGTGCGTGGCCGCTATGTCAACGAACCTGGAGACCCGGGTTCGAACTCCAGCAACGACAGAAAATTATTTGAATTTAAATAATTTTTCTGTACGGCAGCCACCTCTCTGCGGACAATGGCAAGCCTCAGAGAGTAATCAAAATGCCATGTAAAGCTTCTTTAGAATAAGAACATTCCGTTCATCGCTGTTCGGAGTCGGCGTTAAGCCTGTAGGTCCGTTTCTCGGTCAATTGTGTACAAACTTAATAACACGCACAACACAATTGATCATAAGAAGCTAGGTCAAAGTCCTTTCAAATGCTGAAATGGCCAGTTATTTATTTTTTTTTAATTCTTTGGATGACAAAACTCTCCGATAAAAAAAATAATTATTCTTATCGGTCGGTTATGTTTCAACCTCCCTGATTTCAGTCGGCATAAAACTAGTAGGTATTTAGTATTTGTGTTAAAACACGCACAACACAATTTTATCCAAAATTCTTGCCCTCATCCTTTCCTTAATCCTTATCAAAATTCATGTTCTATTTCTTATTTTAAATTTAATTGATTTCATTAAAGTTACCTCAATTCCTCAATAATTCGAAGAATTATTACTCGCTGAGTAGAAGTGGTACGAAAAATTTTATTTGAGGACATTTCAAAATGGTTCTTTGGCCTCATTACAAAAATGAAAAACCATTTTGAGACCACGAAGCCACGGCCAACATGTCCAATTAAGTTTTTTTTTAAAAAGATTTTATAAAAGAAATTCACTCAAATAAGCAAATCAAATTATACGAGGAGAGGTCATGTATGTTTGCGTACAAACTTTCTCTTGTTGATGGTCCATAATAAAAAAAGAAGAGAATTAATTTTTAACAAAACTCTCCGATACTCATTCTATTAAGTATTTATAGGTTTAAAAAGTAATTATTCTAATCGGTCATATATTTGTTAGACTGGACTAGAGCTTGGGCCAAATTATTCAATAACGTTTGAGCTAATTTTGCGTACATTAAAATTACAACCCTGTAAATTTATATTAATCGAACAAACCTTGTCTAAATTTTTTGTTTATGTAAAAAAAAAAAACAATTGACAAAAGATTTAAATTATAAATATATTTAATTAATCACAATAGGATTGAAAATGTCCTGTAATTATGCAGATGGATTATCAAACTATGCCCACAAAGGGATTCTAGGTGTTCCCGAGGTACTTGTTGATACCAAGTGTCAAGAATATTTTGTGTATAAAAAAATTTGTTTTTAATTGCAGAAATTCGACAATGATGCCGAAATTGAAAAGAAATGTGCACAGCTAACAGAATGGTTGCAAGAAGCAAATCATGTAGTGGTACATACCGGAGCAGGCATAAGTACATCAGCAGGCATTCCAGATTTTCGGTGTGTATAGCATGCATTTTTTTGTGTGCCGTTATATAAATTCCTTACCATTGTTCAGAGGACCCAAAGGTGTATGGACTTTAGAGAAAAAGGGCGAGAAGCCACTTATAAACATGTCCTTTAACGATGCGCAACCCACCAAGACCCATATGGCTCTGAAAGCACTGGCGGAGCAGGGATACGTGCGATACATTATAAGTCAAAATATTGACGGACTGCATCTGAAATCTGGCCTTGATAGACAGTATGTAGCTGAATTGCATGGTAACATGTTTATCGAACAATGCTGCAAGTGTCGCAAGTAATTAAAATGTTGAGGACACAACAAAACAATCACTTGTCCTTTTTTTTTAAGACAGTACATACGACAAACTGCTGCTGAAACCGTTGGACAGAAACCTTGTGGTGGCACTTGCAGAAGTGGCGGAGGAAACGAGCGTGCTTGTCGCGGTGGTGTTCTGCTGGATAACGTGCTGGACTGGGAGCATGATTTACCAGAGCGCGATATGGATATGGCGTTGATGCATTCCACGTAAAAGTTTAAAATGATATATTGTGTAATTCGATTTAACTTTTCTGTTACAGTTTATCCGATCTAAATATAACACTCGGCACAACTCTTCAAATCATTCCTAGCGGCAATCTGCCTTTGAAAAATAAAAAATACGCTGGAAAACTAGTTATCTGTAATTTGCAACCAACAAAACATGTAAAGATTCACAAGCCTTAAATTTAAAGAATTTTATTTGTAACTATTATATAAATTAACAGGACAAAAAAGCTGATCTTATAATTTCCACATACGTGGATGATATTCTTAGTCGTGTTTGCAAACGGCTAGGTGTCGAGATACCAGACTACTGTCCAGATAGCGACCCAACAAAATCCGCTGCATTATACTTAGAATGGACACTTCCACTAAAAGCGGTTAAAGAATTAGAGAAGGTGTATAACGCCAAGTTAAAAGCACATAATCAGGAGCGCAAAGCTACAAAAGTAGGCAAATTCTCCACATTCCTTAAAAACGAACTTACCACAGCAAAGAAACAAAAAAATTAAGAAGGAAGAAATTAAAGACGAGCTACATAGTTTGGATTGAATTAAGCGATTAAAAGAAATAGTATTAATTTTTGTTTGTTTTTTTATATTGAAATTATGACTTTGTGTTCTTTAGGCTAAGATAATCTTAATTAAAAAATATTTAAAAAGATTTTGACTAAACGATATCCTTTATTTTTTGCTTTTCTCCGTCAAAATAATCTAACTAAAATACTTAAAGATATGTTTTATGAAAAATAATAGAAAATAGTTTCCTATATCCCAAAATATATTCGAGTTGCTAAATCAATTGTACATTTGCTAAAAGAGAAAAACAATTATAAAGAGAGGTACCTTATGCATCCAAGATATCATTAGGGAAGCTTTAAACTCTTTCGTTTATGCGAACGTATGGTTTTATAGTTATTTTTTGACAAATATATCGACGAGGTATGGCACATAACATCGATGCGGTGATAAAAAAGGCCAATCAGTCCTATTGTCACGAGTTATCCATAGGAATGAGATAAAGCTAAGGTAAGGACACCAATTTTGGGAGCTTATTTCATAATTAAGACATTGAGACATATTTTTCCTGAGAAAATCATTAAAATAAATACTTTTTTGAAATTATTCTATCAACTAAATAGGAATCAAACAATAGAGGCACCGATTTAAAAAAGGACTGAAAAAAAATCATATTTTTGGTTTGGGCCGTTTTTCGTTTGAATCTGAGAAATATTAAAAAAATGTTGAGAAATAAACAAGGTACCATAACTGTTATGATTTGAATGTTTACATTTTGATTCCACGCAGGTTTCCAAAAAAGTTGAAAAAAATCTTTTTTTGCTTTCAGATAAAGTTGTCTCTAAGCAACGGAACTACAAATTTGTTACAAAGAATAATTAAAACACGCTATGTATAGGTGCTACGGAAAAAATATACTTCTGCAAAGGTTGGACAGAGCCGCTTAAAGACCAAAAATGCATCAATCATGCGACGGCATGATATATTACTCGGTGAGTATATGCGGCTCGGTAAATAATTATAAACAGAAATGAAGGATTTATATTTGGTCTAACGACAAAAATAAAAAAATTTGTTCACGAAATTTGTCTTATGAAAAAAGAAAATCCAATATTGTTGCATAGAATTTATTATTCGCTGAGTAGACATTTCGAAATGGTTCTTTGACCTCGTAATGAAAATTAAAAAACATTTTGGGGGGCCACGAAACCACGCAGGCAACCGCTTTATACAGTAAAAATGCAGCAATAATTAAAAAATGTTGCATAAGATTATAACTCCGTGACTATTGGCGGAATATCATATGATAAAAATAAATGTAAAAATTAATGAAGTCAGGAGGCCTCTCGGGGAACCCCTAGAGGTAACCTTAATGCACCAAATGGAAAACGAAAACCAAAAATAAAAAAAATCTAATTAAAATTAAAAGGTGAAGTATTGGAACATGTATTTTGATAAGGATTAGAAAAAGGATGAAGGCAAGAATTTGGACTAGGAACGAAATGAGGAATAGGACAAAGTTTTGTACAAAGATTAAACCATGCAATTTGGCAAGGATTAGGACATAAGTTCAAACAACGATTGGAAAAAGGATAAGGATAAAGATTTAGACACACCCACAACAATATTTAGGACAATATTGGGAAAAGAATAAGAAAAAAAATTGAACACGAAATAGAACAAGAATTTGGACATACTACGGACAAAATTTCTAATAAAGATTTGGAAAAGAAGTGGAACAAAGGTTAGAAAATGGATTCTAACAAGGTTTGGATATGGATTAATTTTTAATAATCTGATAGTTTGGATTATATATAGATTATATCGATATAACCTTTACGAAAAATTTTTAATAAAGCATCAGTCGAAATTTGAATGCCTTCACACTCCTCTACACCTGTGTGTAAATATTTTCGTCTAATGCAATATAGAATATAGCTTTTCCCATAAAAACTTTCTATAAAATATTTATGTTTAGAATTAAACATTATTTACGACATCACTTTATATGGAAGGTGGGCGTACTTTTTATCCAATTTCTTGCGGAGAATATTAAAAATTGTAGCTTGTAATACATCGACAGACAAAGTTGATTTATAATTTTTGAAGAAATTCAACATTTTGATAAATAAATTTGCAGAAATTCAATATTTTGATAAATCTTAAGTTTTGCCAAATTTTTACAGAATTTTCACTGTTTTTGACGTTCTGATTCGGTTAATTCGTACAGCAGATGGACGTAGTTTGCATCTGAATTCACTAATTTTTAAAATTGTTCCTAATTTTGTGTTAATATTTTTTTTTTTAATTCAAATAACCGCTGAAATCCGATGATGATTTCTGACAAAGGTCATATAATCGCTTTTTAACTTGCAGTTTTTTCGTATCATTTTAAAAACTATTTAATAGTAAAAAATATCTTACGAAGAGATATATCCTAAAAAGTTAATATTTTTTGAAAACCTTGCTTCTTCAGTTATTATTTTAGCAGATTATTTAAAATTTAGAAAAAATCAATCATCATAATAGTACTCTTATGTTTCTTTTAATTAAAAACTTTGCAGTCTCCATTTGAAGCAATCGTTATTTCTAACATTGAAAGCTATTTTAAAAAGCTATTGAATCAAATAAAAATCTAATTAAATATGTAAAATAAGCAACCCCAAAAAAATAAAATTTCATAAAGATTGGACGTCTACTTCTACTTATTCCCAAATTTTGTATAGGCCCAAAAGCACAGTGCGACGTCAATTGAGGAAAATTGTTATATTTCCATCATATTTTAAAAAATTTCTTCGAAACTATATGAAAAAACTGAAAGTTAAAAAACGATTATGGGATCTTTTACAGAAATCATAGTTTATTTAAGTTTTCCAAACCTTAAATGTTTGTAACACATACTGATTAAAAAAAATTAACCGAAAAAATAACCGGAAAGTATTAAAATTGTAATGATTTAGTTTGTTCATTTCATATAAAAAATCATATGATCATCATATGATAAAGTAGATTTCTTAAAAGAAATTAATTTTGATATATTTTTAATTCATAGGTTAACACATACAAATAAAGTAAACCATGTGTCTTACTTGGTCTTCACAATTTTCCTACCGGGTGCTTGAGGGAAGCTTTTATTTTTGGCTGCTCTCGTGAATAAAAACTACGATTTAAACGTGATTTGTTATCAGTAAAACTCTATCATAGAATTCTATCAAGGAATGGTTTCTTCTCGGCCGCTTCCAGCTCTCGAAATCACAGCGCCTAGGGTTTTATCAACGCTTTGACAGCAGCAGCAGCAGCAGCAGCAACAACAACAGACACTCAGGCAACTTCTAGCTAGCGTTGAGCAATTGATTATTGTATAAAAACACGCGAGGCGCTGCTCAATAGCATCATTTATTCGAGGAAACTACCCTCAAACAGTCAAAAATAGTGAGAACAGGCAGAAGCTTTTCGCAAAGAAGCCAGGCAACAACGTCTTGACATCAACAGACCAACGTTTCTCATTCAGTAGCGGACAAGCAATCAGTCAACAATTAGTGAAAACAACTTTCTAAATTCAGTCAAAGCGGTCAAGTGGCGAATTTTGACGTCAAATTTTATAACGTCGACTTTGTTTTGATAAGTTTTAAAAAAATATAAAAATTTTGAAAAATGCCCTTTCCACGTGAGCAACTTGAAACGGTGATGAGTGAACAACTCTGCAAGGCGGACACAATCAAACTGCGAAATAAGCACATCGGGTGAGTTTGGAACTAAATCAAATCGATATATTTATACCAATATAAAAAAAAAAATATGCAGTGTTATTGTGTTTTAAAAAAAAAATTTGACACAGCCAATTTAAGAGAAAGTGTTTAATTTTGGCTCATTTTGATTTTAATATTACTCGCATTCACTGAATTTTTTTACCTCACACAATGCTAAAAAAGTGCCAAAGCACGAGTCACCTGCGCTATGTTGTCCTTAAATGTTGTTGCTTGGATACATTAGCGAGTACAAACAGATATATATATGTATGAATATAATTGCGACAAGGTCGTTTGGCGTATTCTTTCATTGACAAGGTCATGGACCACTTACTCAACATTGTTGCTGCTGTTTTTTCGGCGCTTTCTTTATAGCTTTTCTAAAAGAAAAATAAAAAATTCTAAAGCACATAATGTACGTTGTATTAAGTGAGAGCTTTTTTGCTTGCTTAGCAGTTTGAAAGTGAAAATGTACTAAGTGCACTTAAATAGTTTTGTTAAACAGAACTTTTATAGTCTAGCATATTCGAGGTTATTGAATATAACATACATATGTACATATATTCTCATTTAATAATTAGGGCTGCATTGATATGAACCTAGTTATGATCCTTTTATAAAGTCTTTATAAGGACAATAATGAAAACCGTTGTTCCTAAACGTTAAATAACGATTAAGAACCCATTTTAAAGGTGAGTGAATTTTAAAAATAGTTGAAAACTTCTATAAACCCTTGATAAAACAATTTAAAATTTATTACGCGATTGAACATTGAACATAATTGAATGATCAATATAATCAATTGAACATAAATATTGTGCAAACACAAAACCTTTTATAAAGGATTGAGACCTCTTAAAACCATGAGACAATTTTAAAAAATTTTATAAATGACAGAATTTAAAAAAAAATAAGTAAACGTTTCATAAAGCACTTTCTAAAACTTTTCACTCTCATCTTAACAGAAATATTGTCAAAATAATAAATTACTGCTAAATATTTCATCCAATTGGAAAATGTGGCAAATATTTAAAAAATTTTAAATATTTAGATATTATTATTTAAAAAAAAAAATGGCAATTTCTTCAGTGCAGTGCAGTATCTCAAAGAACTTTTGATGCTTGAATATCAATTGTGACAAATAAACAAAAAATCGTTAAATTTATCAAATTCACGAACCATTATAACACTCTTCCCACTTCAAACCAAAAGTGTTCCCATTTAACTACGAAGCGATACACCAAAAATGTTTTTAACAATGGAACTTTTCAAAGCTATTAACAGGGACCGAAAATAATTTATTTTCGAAATTTCAATTCAAGAAGTCAGGCGGAAAAATGTGTCTTTTCGATATTTGAATAAAGGAATGCGATGCTTGTTAGCTAAGGAATAATAATCCTAAAAGCTTTTTATTTATTTGGCCTTTTTCAAAAAAGTAAAAAAATAATAGTTTATCTACCGATTTTTTTTTTTGGTCAAAAATAAAAGTTGAAATTTGACTTTTATTTTTTCGGTCACAAATAACAGTTAAAATTTGACTTTTATTTTTTCAGTCAAAAATAAAAATCAAATTATGACTCTTACTTTTTCGGTCAAAAATAACAGTTAAAATTTGACTTTTATTTTTCTCTTAAGAGTGAAAACCATAACAAAAGTATAAATTCTATTCATTCTACTCTGCCTTACCTTCGTTTTGCTTATCACTACACATTGCGTTCCCTGTCACTGTTGTTTGTCGAATCACTACACATCAGAGGATTTGACTCAAAAGAAAAGTCAAATTTTAACTGTTATTTTTGACCGAAAAAGTAAAAGTCATAATATAAGTTGTATTTTTGACTGAAAAAATAAAAGTCAAATTTTAACTTTTATTTTTGACCGAAAAAATAAAAGTCAAATTTTAACTTATAATCTGACCGGAAAAATAAAAGTAATTTTTTAACTTTTATTTTTGACCAAAAAAAATCGGTCAAAAAATAACTATTATTAATTGACTTTTTTAAAAGTCATAACAGTTACGGTCCCCAGCTATTAATATTATTTTATGAATATGTCCGAAAATATATGGGTTTCTTATGGCAGCAAAAAGAAAAAAAAAAAAAAAACAAATAAAAGGTTTGCATAGCAGAGATAAAATTCTCTCGACTACATTATGGTTGGCAAAAAACCACTCTCTTCTGAAGACTTTTTTTTTAAGAAGAAAGTATAAATTGGGTTTCCCTTGATTGGATTATGGTCCATACTTGTTTAAGCACGTTGCCATTTAAACGAACTCTTTGTTGGAAAATTCCATCAATTATACAGATCACTTCAATCAGTGTTTCACTTAAGTGCCCTCGCAATAAAACGGATTGCGTCTGTTTTATTTCTTCAAGAAAAAATACTATCTTGATGTTTTTCTAACGGAGTTTCTTATGTCGTAGGGAAAACCTGATATTTTATGACTCTTTAAATAATGTCAAATAATTCTAGGAGACATTTTAGTTTATGAACTTATTTCTTAATTTTTGAGCAACAAAGAATATATTTGTATTACCTTAAAGTTACAGAGATAAATTATGAAAGAAGAAGGGATAAAAACAGGTACAAAATTTACAGTCCAACAGCATTTTTGGCACTGAGTTACTATGCTATATATTCCTAGAAGTGGATGTCATGCAAACTATTTTCGCTGAACAAAATTATAATCTAAAATTTTCCACTATGTATTTCTAAAAAAAAAGTAAAAACTTTAAGTAGACTGACGTTGGATGTCTGTTAAAGTCGCTTCAAGTACTACGAAGTTGAATGGAAATGAAGCAAGATAAATGAAATGAGAAACAATTTATTTGGTCAAAACTTATTGTACTGCACAACATAGTTTTTCGATCCCTTCCGAATAATGCGATTTAGTTATTTGGAGCCAAATTTCATTCCGCCGAGTTATTTCTTGACTAAAGTTTGAAAATATTTGAATATCGCAGGTGGGCAAAATCTGAAGATGGTGAATGACAAACAAATTTGTAGCACAAATCATACACTTTTGCCAATTCCAAATGCAAACTTGTGCGCCGTTAGGTTGTCCTGGTGAAAGAGTACTTTTTCTTTGCCAAATGCGGCCGCTTTTTCTTCAAATCGACGTTGAAGCGATCCAATAACTCTGCTTAAAATACGCCGTTTTGCCCTTTTGAAGGTAATCGATTTGGACGATACCTTCTATATCCCAAAGAAACTGTCGCCATGGCTTTGTTAGCTGATAAACTCACTTTGGTCTTTTTCGGTGTCTTCGATTTGTTCAAGTTCATTTCTTCGAGTTTCACTGATTTGGTCTCTGGTGTTTTGTGATTGATCTAGGTTACGAAACGGAGAAAAAAGTATTTGACATGGTATATTTCTAAGGTTGTCCTTTTTAATTCCGTGACTATTTTCGTGATTAAAGTGCACTATTTTCTAAAATTGCGGCTTTAATAACAAAAAATAGCAACATTTTGAATTTTTTTCAAAATCTTTTTTATTCATAGAATTATATAATAAAAGCTTTAAAATGTGCCAAAGCTAAAAAGCTTTTTAGTCTTAAAACTCATAAACATGTTAGAGCTAAAATTGGAACACACCACAAAATAGGTTTGTGAATTTGATAAATGTGTGATCAGATTTGAGTATTAAATAAAAAAAAAATTGCATCTAAAAGGTTTACAAGACGTTTCAGCCTTTGTTTTAAATTTTCTCATTTATGAAGCCCTTAAAGCAGGTTTTAATAAATTCATTTGAAACATTTTTTGACCTTGTGTTTGTGTTTGTAATATTTTTGAGAAAATATTGTGCTCAGACAGGAACAAATAAATTTTTAAATTGTTATCAAGGCTTTAGAGAAGATTTCAACCATTTTTCAACATATTTCATTTATGAAGCTTTTAAAAGAGATTTTTATCGTTATGGAGCATTTATGAATAACAATTTTACGATATTTTTCTTATAGAGGCTTTGCTTATAGAATTTTTAATGAATAGAGCCGTCAATGTATGTATAGTCAAAATAGTCAATAAAACCTTAAAAAAATTATGTTTAAAAAATCGAATTTTAGCTATTTCAGGCTTTAGAAGCAGACACCAATGTTTTTAACGATATATTTGGTTCAATAGGTTTTAATTTTTGATTCTGTTTTCTTATGAAATCGAAATAAACAACTTGTACCAAAAAGAACAATTTTTAATAGTTTTGAGTATATTACTTTGGGGTGAACTGCCTTTATCTAGCTAAAATCGACTCAAATTTAGTTTTTATTCCGTATCGAACTAGGCAGCAGTACTCAAAGAAACTTAAAATAACTCATAAATTAACTTCTTAAATAATATTGAAAGTTAAATTGTAACATAAATGCTCAAATAGACTTACCTTGAAATCTGTGCAAAACTAAAGTATTATAGCAAATTAAAAAATATAATTAGTTTTTAAGAAAATCATGTGACAACCTTTAAAAAATTACGATGACACCCTTTCAAAATTTAACCGAAGCAATTTTTTTCTTTCATCAAACAGAAAACTTTAAAAAATTCCATCTCTTTCAGTTTTTTTACAAAACAAACTATTTTTTACTTATTCTTATAAATATTTAAAAATGCATCTTAGCTTTCATCTCCAATTTTTTTAGTAAAACTATTTTTTATTCTTTTCTTTTCAATATTCCTTTCAATAACTTGGATCATCAAACCAAAACGTACTCTCCGAACTCAAAACGCCAAAAATCATAGACAAGCATGTCAACTCTTCTATCGTTCCGATCCATTGAAAATTGTACGTGGTCAAGGACAGTACATGTTTGATGAAGAAGGTACACGTTACCTGGACTGCATCAATAATGTGGCACATGGTAAGTTCTTAATTTAATATAACAAACACTGATCCACTATGCTCCGTTCACATTTAACTGATCATTATCATTATTTTTATTCTTAGAAATTTAAGTCTGCCAAAATATTTTGTAAAATATTCCCTTACTTACAAACCGAAAACGAAAATAAAATAACAACGAAGAAGACGTAGTATTATTGTATTTGTATGACGTTGGTATCTCGTGCAAATTGCGCCTAAATCAGCACAATAAAAGCAAATAATAGGTCACAGAAGATCATCGAATCAAAACTTTTTTGCACTCTTATTGTTTTTTATATTATTTTCAAAAACAATTTATGTATTTCTTGCTTTTTTATTCTAAATCTACGATAATAAATGACTTTATTTATGACTGAATAGAGCGTTGCTTTTATATCGTCCAATTGAGTGCAGCAAGAAAATTTTGCCAGGCGGTAGCCCACTTTTTACTTTTATATTCTGCCTAGTTCCTAGACGCAATAAAAACACGCGTCTTATCATCTTTCGAATAAATTTATTGTTTATTTAAAAATTAACACATGGAAATTAAGATGAAACATCCAAAGATATTCTATGGGTTTCTTCTATTGACGCTGCTAATAAGTATTATAAATACATCAATAAAAAAAAATAATCTTTTAAGAGAAGTTGTAAAAAAAAATAAATAAATAAAAGATGGTTTCGAAAGTTATTGACTCGCGACAATATTTCAATGTTCTTCATGATACTGCAAAAATGGTCATAAGTTCAAGGTTTGCTGGAAATTGCACTCAGGTTTTTTGGTAAGGTACTCACATCTAATCGTAAGCTTATCAGTCGGGGTGTATTTCTGTATGTATTTATAGGCCAATGCTTGAGTTTTTTTATTTTTCTGTTCCTTTTAATATTCTTCGCTGTCGCCGTTCCCAGTGTCGTTCCCAGTTTTGGTAAGGTACTCACACCTAATCGTAAGCTTATCATTCGGGGTGTATTTCTTTATGTATTTATGGGCCAATGCTTGAGTTTTTTTATTTTTCTGTTCCTTTTAATATCCTTCGCTGGCGCCGTTCCCAGTGTCGTTCCCAGTTTTGGTAAGGTACTCACACCTAATCGTAAGCTTATCAGTCGGGGTGTATTTCTTTATTTTTTTATGGGCCAATGCTTGAGTTTTTTATTTTTCTGTTTCTTTTAATATTCTTCGCTGTCGCCGTTCCCAGTATCATTCCCAGTGCGAATTATAAAGAATTGTTTGAATTAAAAAATATTTATATGTATATATTTATGTGTTTATAAATCAACCAATAAATTTTCGGTTTTCAAAACACCTAAAGGCATAAATATTAGAGGCAATTTAAAAAATTTTTTAAGAAAATTTTTTGAGTTTTTTTTTTCAAGTTTTTCACCTTAATATATAAACAGTCAGATCATAAACAAATGCTTGAACAGTAGCAAGTTGATCTTATCAGATAAATACCGTCAAGAATTCACACTTGAGCTTTTTTTTTTTAAACTATTTATATTGTCATCAATTTTCTGATATGTCCAAATTTAAAAACAATAGGCTTCTTTTTTCGTTATTTTTGATATCTTGATCGATCGAGAACTCAGTTGATATTTTTTTAGAATTTTTGCTCGTTTTTAGTTCAACCTTGAAAATGTCCACTTTTCATATCTTGGCTAATCTTTAAAAACATTTGAAACACTATTTTGATTATGTTTATACAGGGTGGCCCATTGAAAGATTACTGATTGTTGTAAAACTAAATTAATTTTGTGGTTCATTGTTGCGCTAGCAAGTGTGCGCAGTGGTCTCGATCCTGTTGGAAGCAAACTTTCTACAGGACCATCTTGAACCGTTGGGCATAAACAATTTTCAAGCATTGTCCAATACTGGCCCGTTTCGTTTTTTCTGAGTGACCATACTCATATTCAAAGAAAAAGAGTGCGATAACTCTTTCAGACATAACACAGCGACAAACTGCAGTTGCACAAGTGCATTTTTGGGGATTTACTTATGTTGATGCAATTCCCTGGGATTTTCCGTATCCCAAAATCTATATTTTTGCTTGTTGACGTATCCATTTAAATGAAAATTAAACTTTAAATGAAATGTCGCCCTGTATTTTATCTGGGTTTTAATTATAACTCTATGCTGGACATTGTATGTAGCTATTAAATTCCAATGCATACTCTGTAACAAAAACATTTCAAACTATACTCGTTATGATGTTTTCAAATCAGTCAGTCTTTCAGGAGCCACCCTGTACAAGTTATTTTTATTTAATTTAAAGTAATTAAGTATACATTTTTGGTAACAAAACTTGAAAAGTACTCAGCACCGAATAGATACTGAAAAAACAACGCACTTTCTAATATTAGGTCTGTTACCTTTCTAGTCATTCTTCGTTAATTTTGGAAGTTTTGCAGGTTTTATTTCGAAAAGCGTTCCCGTACTGGAAGAAATAGTAAACATTTGGAAAGGGGAGTAGAGATGAGAGTGAGTAATAAAATTTTAGAAGTAACAACTTTTAGTTCGAGAATTTTCTGCTGGCAAAAATGAGAAAAGTATCAATGCTTGAATTCAGCTGTTTTGAAATAAACTTTAATACTTTTTAAAAACTAAAACTAAAAAAAAATAAATAGTGGCCGCCAGACTTCGAACTACTAACTGTTTTGGTGCAAGCAATATAAACGTTTTCTCTTGATCACAAATCGGACAAAAAATCTGACTCACTCACTTGGTTGTGAAGTTAGAAATCATACCATACTTTTAAAAAGTTTCTAGTTCTAAAAATTTTCGAGGAAATGTTTAATCACTGTTATTAATCTAGTATTTCAAATCTTTTTAATGAAACTCTCAACGGTTACTCTCGGAATGGAAATTATCAGCAAAGAAAATTTTTTCAAAGAAAATAAAAACGAAATGGCCACATCAGCCCCTGAAAGGACCGAGCTTCTTACGATCAATTGTGTTGTGCATGTTATTATATGTTTACTTTACACACAAGGGATCAAGAAATGGACCTACTGTTTTTAGGCCGACTCCTAATGGCTAATATACATGTTCTCAAAAAGCTTTATATGGCATTATTTACTGCCCGAGTAAATAATGTCATGCCAGTTCAAACTACGATATATATAAAATATCGAAACTTTAATTTCTTGCAAAAAATCTTTTTTTTTTTGTTAACTAGTGTAATAACACGCCTCAACAACTTAAGGCATTTTGGTTGCAACAATGTGTATTTGTGAGCGAGGATAAGAGAGAACGTAGTGCAGACTATATTCGCTAAGTTAACCCCTTAAATTCTAATGTCGTAAATTTTCAATTATTTTCATCCAGTTTTTTGACGTAGAATACGTCGTTCTCGGAGGTAAGTAGGGTGGTTGACAGTGATCAGGTGTCGGTATTTACATTACTTTTTGAGCCTTTGGTGGGCCTAAAGTACTGATCGTACAATGTTGATCTTAGCACTTGTTGGTCTGCTGGATCCTCAATGCGACAAAAATTCATGTTAGAACTGTCTAACTTATATCAATTTTACACAATTACATGAAATATAAAGCCAACATTTGATGTTTTTGTTTGCTTAAACTTGCTACCTATTTATCAACGGCTTCCGGTTTTTGCGACGGCGAAGACAGCGCCATCTAGTGTGAAGACATAAATCTTATAATTAAAAAAAGCATACTTTTGGGGGAATGTTGTTTTTAACAGACTCGCGTAGCCCAGTAATACTGAGTAATTTTGAGGGGCATGCTTTTTTAACAGAATCTGTTATTGAAATGTCAAACGCAGCCAATTATATATCCGGGCATATTATCGACAGTGAAATTTTGACACATGGGTTGTTGAACTTGATAGCATTGAACAAATTTTGTTTGCTTGTTTAAGTTTTCTACCTATTTATGGACAGTTTCCGGTTTTATCGACAAAAGCATAAAATTTGTATGGGAGCGCCCCTAAGGAGTGGTCGGAGGGAATAGGTGTCAAAGGCAAAAATGTTCCTTTTGCAAAAGTAATGGGTGTTGGTGATACATATTAACCCTCTCCGGCACTCTCTTAAAGGTCATATCCTCAGGTGTATGGAATAAATATTTTTAAAAAAGATGTCATCAAAAGCGAATTGAATAATTCTACGTCTTGTGTTACGACATAGTCGAAACTACTGTATCTTTTTTTTATGTCAAGTCATTATCGTTAAAACCAGAAATTTTCCGAGCACACTTCTATGTTCTAAGAAAAATCAAATGAGAGGTGTGCGAAGTGCGTTTGTCGGTTTGTTTTATGACAGTCACGCTTTGGAAAAATTCGAAAAAAATTTTATTTGAATTAGCAGGGAGGCGTTAAAATAAATACTTACACTGTAAACAATGTGCACTGATAAGTGGTGTAATCATCACCGAAATAAATAACATATCTATATGTAGAATGTATGTTAAACTATACAAATAGTTTACGGAGAACAGCTGATTATTTGATCATTGAAACTAAATAGCAGTTAGACGGGGCCTCAAACGATTAATTATCACGTTTCTATACAATTTTTCCATAGCGATAATCGCGTAAAATAAATACACAAACGCAAGCACGTTCTGCATTGTATGTTAAGAGGATTGCCCAGCACCAGAAAATAACAGACAGCAAACTACAACGTCTCACCCAATGTTCTTTTATCATGTCTAGGGTGTTTTTAAGTAAAAGTGAGTTGAGTAGTAACGATTCTATAAAGTAAAGGAAAACTTTTAAATAGTTTTGAAGTTGATATTTTTAATATTTTATATATCATCAATATTTATAACAACTCTTCACTGATTAAAATATTAGGTACATCTAGGTACTCATGTACGTAGTGTGCTGCGACGCCTATAGGACAATAAAATTTAACATCAGTAATAAAAACACTAACAATGCTAAATTGAGCAAAGTAAGTAAACAAAAAACTTATGCTCGCTAAAGTGTGTTAAATTGGTGGTGATCAACACAATCATTCATAAATATAATAAACAGCAAATATGATAAAAGCAATAAACATATAAATGTGAACAACAAACAAGATAGTTGAATATTTAATTTGTACAGGCGTTCAGACTCGCGTGCGCATCAGATCTGAACGTGCTGCACACGTTTCAGGTACACAGTCGAAAATTTAAGTGTAAATTCTCAACTTTACGTAAAAAATTTGGGTTGAAACTTTTTAAAGTTGACTTTTTCAACTTTTGCGTTGAAATTTTAAACTCCTAAGATGAATTTTCCAACTTTCCTTGAGTTGAAATATTATATATTTACGAATTTCATCCTTAGAGTTGAAATTTCATACTCTTAAGTTGAAATTTCCAACATAAAAGTTGAGTTTTTACACCGGCTTCGGTTGAAATCCGAGAATTTTAATTATTCCTATTTGATGTTGAAATTTTCTACTTTTAAGGTTGACTTTTTTATCTTTGAAGTTGACTTTGTCTACTCCGTTGGTTGAAGGAAAAAAAAAAAATTTGAGCCCATGTCAATTCAATTCATATTTGAAGTTGAAATTTTCTACTTTAAAAGTTGAGTTTTTTTACCCACCAAGTTGACTTTATCTGCACCAATAGTTGAATCACGCATGCAATTCTCTAATTCTCTCTCCATTCTCATACCCCCATGCCCTCAAATCATACCCTCTTGCCATCATATGGCTACAGTCCCGTTATTTCGGGGGTAACGAAATTCTTGATCACGCACAAGTGTATGTGTGCATGCATGTGTAAGTCAAAAGCAACACATCTAGCATATGTTAATTTAATTCATTTTTAATGTTGAAATTTTCTACTTTTGAGGTTGACTTTTTCATCATTAAAGTTGACTTTGTCTACAATTTCATAAACCACTAACAAATGCACTCCATTCTAAAACAGAGAGAAGCCCAAGACAAACACGACACCTAGAATACATAGCACAATTCACTAGCACGATACTACACGTCAAAGGTACAGATAATTCAGTAGCAGATGCATTATCAAGATGTGAGGTAGAAGAACTCAAAACACCCGATCTTAATCTCAAACTATTACATTGCGAACAAAACACAGATACAGAACTCAAAGACATACTAGATCAAACGTTATACAAATTTGAACAAATCAAAATTCCGAGCACTCCACAGATAACACACGCCCATATATTCCACAATCTTTGCGTAAGACAATTTTTGACCAAATACACAATATTTCACATCCAGGGACAAGAGGTACCCGACGACTTATAACAGAACGATATTTTTGGCCAAACATGAATTTACAAATTAATAGATGGACTCAAGAATGTATTAGTTGTCAGAAAGCGAAAGTACACCGACATACAAAGACATTACCACACAAGATACACATTCCACACGGCCGTTTCGAACACATCCACATTGACATTGTTGGTCCCTTACCAATATCGAACGGATATAAATATCTTCTAACCGCGATTGACCGAAATACACGTTGGCCTGAAGCCTACCCACTCAAGAACATAGAGACCACAACAATAATCGACACATTCCATAGAGAATTCATTTCACGATTTGGCGTGCCAATTGAAATCATTTCTGACCGAGGACCACAGTTCACGTCTAACACATTTAAACAATTTATTAAAGACATCGGTTCTCACCACATTTTTACTTCATCGTACCATCCACAATCAAACGGGATGATCGAAAGATTTCACAGACAGTTAAAAGCGTCAATAATGGCTAGTAATAACCAAACTAATTGGTACACAGAGATTCCTCAGATTCTTTTGGGTATAAGATCCACAGTCAAAGAAGACATCAAAGCGTCCCCGGCTGAAATGGTTTTCGGTCAAAATTTAAAGCTACATAGACAATTAGTAGTTCAGAATTACCAATCTTTTAATGCATCAGAAACATTAGCGAAACTCAAACAAAACGTTCAAAATAACGATTCAAACATTTCACATCATAATACAAATGCTGGTCAATACTTACCACAAGCCTTGAAGAGTTGTAAATACGTATTCGTACGAAATGACACAATACGACGTCCACTACAGAATCCATACGAAGGACCGTTCAAAGTACTCGACAGAACACACAAAAATTTTACAATTCTTAAAAATAATAACACAGTTACAGTTCACATCGACAGAGTCAAACCGACATTCATGGACAGAGACACTGCAGAGACGCTATCCTCCTCACACAGACCCACAAAAAAAAAAGGTACATTTTAATCTCTTGGCCAACTCAATTAAATTCTATGGGGGGGAATAATGTGGTGCTCTCACAATCACACACATATAAAATACACTTACACTTTATACACTTGTTTTTAAAATTTAATTAGAAATAAGTTATCAAAAAATTGTTATCAAAAAAACTATCAAAAAAATATTTTCATTAGTTATAAAATTGTATTCCAAATAATTGTGACCCAAAAAAATAAATTGTAAAAATAAAATTTAAATACAAAAATATAAAATAATTTGTGAACAACCACAAGTTGATGTTTAGACGTGCGTGCGAAATGAGTTTTCTAGTAAATAAAGTGATTAAAGTGCACTTCGTTAAAGAAGATGTAAAAAAATACATCCAGTTACAAAAATTCAGTGAAACAGAAGAGTACAGCGCGGAGGATTTCATTCAGTCAGGTACGTACATATTTATTAGGCTTACCATTTATTTTAAAATTTTTAGTGTATAAGATTGAATTTTGAGTTAAAACACTGTATGTGATTTTAATTTTCTTACTTTACAGTGAAGTTTCACACAGAGTGGAAGGATTTTAAAGAATTTACGGATGGAGAAAATATTCTTATACCGAATAATTTAATTGTACCTCTTGTACAACAATATATTTATTGCGGATGTTTTGATTTACAATACAGAACTTTCTCGGAACAAACAACTGCCAGTACAAGTGCTTTGCGTGCCGCATGTTCCAATGATGCCGTTAATATAGAGGTAGGAGAATATTGATACACAGTTTTTTTGTCTATTTTCTTAAAATCAATTTTAATTAAAACACTAGTCCCCGCTTATAAGCGCCCCACTTAAATTCGTTTCCCGCTTATTTGGTCAAAATTGTTATTTGGTCAAAATTGAGAATGAAACGTTCACATATAATGTCAATTGAAAATTTATCGTTTATTTACGTTTTGACACTGTTAGTATCAATATTTTCTAAAAACTATTATTATTATTTTTTAAAGGCTGTAAAAGAATATATGATTGAAAGCAATGGATTTCATATCTTAACCGCTTTTACAAAAAACCAATGTCTCAGCGATAAAGATAGAAAGGAGTTGGTGAGGATCCTTACACAATTTTTGGTAAAAAAATTTGGTTTCTACCCATCCAAAGAAGAAAAACTCAGCGTCGCTAAAATAGCAGTTGATATTTTCCCTAGTTACAAAAGCAGTTCAAAATATCTTGGAGCGGTAATTTTTATAAATTTGAGGGTAATTTTGAAAGTGGCATAAGTCCATATAATTTTTTTGTGATGCCAATAAACTTATTT
The DNA here is from genome assembly GCA_943735915.1 of Pherbina coryleti. Taxonomy (NCBI): domain Eukaryota; kingdom Metazoa; phylum Arthropoda; class Insecta; order Diptera; family Sciomyzidae; genus Pherbina; species Pherbina coryleti. The sequence continues at coordinate 11,484,766 of OX030951.1, forward strand.
TGATTCAATTTGTCAAGATCTGCAACAATATTAAGCCCAAACAAAGTTTCTTAAGCTTTTTCAAAATTACCGGCACAAATAACTACTTACTTAAAAATAATCTAACATACAATTTAACGATTTCACAGGAGCATTTTTACGATCCAGATACTAATACTGGATATTTGGTAAACCAGTTAAAGTTCCGAAATACTAAAAGGAAAAGATATTCTTCGGAAACCCGTTCAGAAGGTAATATATTGTATTTATTTATTATACGCATAGGAAAATATTTTAATGTAAATTTTTGTTAATATATAATTTGAAGTGCAACCTCTTCAAATAGAAGAAAACGAGCTATCTGAGGAGGACCAACAATTTTTTAAAAGAGTTAGGCTCCCTGCAGAAAAAGACATACTCGTTAATAAGCTTAAGTCAACAGCAGCGGTTCGGAAAAATATTTTTCGAGCACAATTGAAAATTGAAGAGGACTTTCCTTTTTATTTCGTGGATCCAGAACTAGTAAGTATTGCGTTTGTATTCAGTCTAACTTATAAATAAGATACGGACCGGATTCACTTGTGAATTAATTGAAAATTGATTAAATAATGACACATAATGATTAAGTAATGATACATAAACTATTACAGATCCCTCTTGACTTTGGCATTTTATTTCCTCAAATTGGCGATAGCTTCAGCAATGAATGGCCGATTATTGAAAGCAATATAATGTCAGTGCTTCTTTCAAAAGAGCACGATATTGATTCTGTTCAAAGTAATAATAAGCTTTTATTTGACTAATCAGAATTTTTAAAACTATAATTTTTTTTTTCTTTAGATTGGAATGAAGATATCAAAAATTTTCTAGCTCTTATTAAATTGCTGCCTCCACCTTCTGGAACAAAAGAGAAGTCGAAAAGTAGCTTTAACCATTGCGTTGACAAGTTTGTCTATTTTGCTGGTGAGACACACCCTACTGAATGGGCATTTGCAGACCCTATAATTGTAATACCTGGTAAAAGTAAAGAAAACATTGAACAATTTTATATTACTATTGACAAACAAGTTTTGGCAATACCAAGTCATTATAAATTTTACAACGTTTTTGACATATATTTTAAACTTCACCACATATTTAATATTTCATACTGTAACGAGCTAAAGTCTTTCCTTACTTTTTTTGAAAAATATTTGTATAAGTTTCCCAACAAAACAGGAACTCCCAGAATTTTTGAAATATGGAATGCTATTCAAAACTTCAATAAAAATAAGACATTAGTCCAGTGTTGAATTGTAAAATTAAACAACAATCGAACATTTTTTTTTTTTTTCATATGAAAACATATTATTTTTTTTTCACGAATTAAAATTAATTTTTACATCTTTATAATTTTTTTTAAAGAATTCTTTTAAGACTTTCGTATCAATTAAAAATGTACTGTTTTATATGTAACAAAAACTTTCAGCATCTTCAATTTTGTATTAATCATTTCAAATATTGCCACAACTTAAGATCTGGAAACAACCTTCTTTTAAAATGTATTTATTCAAACAAATGTGCTCGAACCTTCACAACCTATTCTGGCCTAAAAAGACATTTACACTTTTGTAAATATAAGAAAAACTCCGTAGATAAAAAAAATCTTGAACCAACAGTTAATGTAGAGCTATGTAGCAATTTTGAAAATAGTATTGATGTTCAAACGTCTTTTTCTGATTTTATCGATAGTAATACAAATACATCCGAAATAAATTCTACTTCTAGTAATACGTTCCAAAATTTAATATCAAGTCAAAAAATATTTTTGATTTTCTTAACTCTACCGGTATTGCCAGCTCTAATTTGAACAATTTTTATTTAATCTTTAAAGAATATCATGAAACTTTGTTTAAATCAATTAATTTGACTCCAACAACAAGTCATCCAATTTTGCAAAACGAGATACTAAGCAATTTGCATTTATATTCAACAACTTACAGGAGGCAGAAAACTTTAAACGATTCCCTTTTTTATGTTAAACCAGTTGAATTTAATATAAAACTAAGGTGGGATATGATTTTTAACAGAACAACAAATCGATATGATAATGTACAAAAGCAATGTACATTTCAATATGTTTCAATTGTACAAACAATACAATGTCTCTTTCAAAACGATCATTTTAAGACTGCATTTTTTAAGAAACCACATGTATGTTCTCCTAATTATATTTCTGGATTTTGTTGTGCAAGCAACTGTAAAGACGATTTTTTTGTAAACGAACCAAATCTTATTAAAATTCAACTATTCTATGACGATTTCGAGGTTGTTTGCCCATTGGGGAGCAAAACATCCATTCATAAAATTGGGGCAATTTACTTTCAAATTTTGGGCCTCCCCACAAATTTCAGTTCAAAGTTACAGGCAATAAACTTAGTAGCTCTGTTTTTTGCCCAAGATATAATAGACAGCAATTCAATAAACATTATTTTAAAACCCATTTTTGATGACATATCGATTCTTGAAAACAACGAAATTATTGTTGATGAACAAATTATAAAAGGAACTCTTGTATCTGTTTGTCACGATAATTTAGGTGGATAATGCATTGTTCGGATTTTCTAAATCATTTCGTAGCGGAAATTTTTGTAGATTTTGTAGCTTGGAAAGTAATGACATCAAATTTTGCACAAGAGAAGTTCCAGAAAAACTTTATATTACCTCCAATTTGGGGCTTCCAACAAAATTTAATAATGTCCTTAATAATTTGAAATATTTCAATGTGTTAAAAAACGGAACAGTTGATATAATGCACGATATATTGGAGGGGGCTGTTCCCTTCGCGTTAAAGATTTTCTTCCTTTACTTAGTAGAGAATAAGTTAGTAAGTGAAAAAAAAATTAACAGCATGCTTTATTCCTATAACTATGGAGTTCTAGACAGAAAAGATAGACCATCTGTAATTAATTTAAAAAAAAAATCAAAAACTTCCATAGGACTATATGCATCACAAAATTGGTGTGTTATTACACACGTATTATTCATTTTCGATAAATTCAAAGAAAAATCGAACGATGAAATGCCTTAGAAATTAGTTTTGAGCCTTATTAAAGCTATGCAAATAATTTTTTCTGAAGATATTAGTACAGCGTCACTTAATATACTTGATGATATTATAGAAGGACATTTAAAATTAATACTAGACTTGGGACATTTGTTGCTTCCTAAGCATCATTTTATGACGCATTATAGTAATATAATTCGTTCCCAAGGTCCTCTTGTTCAAATGTGGTCAATGAGATATGAAAGCTATCATAGAAATTTTACCAAAATTGGACGATATCTCAATAATTTTTCAAATATAGCAAAAACATTGGCAGAACGACATTAGCAAAAACAAAGTATCGTATTAAAAAATTCTAGATTTAATACAGATTTAAAAGAAGGAAAAAAAAAACTTTACAATCTTACAAACGATGAAAAAGCCGTGAATTTCGATTTTTCATCATTTAGTGTATCTCTTTACTTTTTAGAACTTGGTTTCCTATATAAAAAAAAATTTATTTATTGTTATTAAATATTATAACGAAGAGCCTCAATTCAATAAAATTCAAAAAATATTGAAAAGCAATACTGGCTATGCTTTTATTTGTAAGGAGTACTGCACATTAGAGTATAATAATATGTATTCTAGTTATAAAATTGTCGATAATAAAAAAATTGTAGTTGTAGAATACAAAAACTTAATATATAAGAAAAGCTATTGTTCAGTAATTGTCGATGATTTTGAATATGTAATTTGTAAAATTTCATTGAAATAATAAAAATTGTTTAAAAAAATGCATTTTATTTGTTCAATTTCAAGATAGAATCTTTCAATCACAAAGGTAAAAATTGTCCACTTCATGGTAGCCTTATTCAACTTAAAAGGTTGAAATTGTCAACTTAGTAGTGCACTATTTCTACTTCAACGGTAGACAATTGCAACTTCTAAGTAGACTTATTCAACTTAAAAGGTTGAAATTATCAACTTAGTAGTGCACTATTTCTACTTCAACGGTACACGATTTCAACTTCTAGGTAGACTTATTCAACTTAAAAGGTTGAAATTGTCAACTTAGTAGTGTACTATTTCAACCTAAAAAGATGAAAACTCCTATGTACTTTCTTATATACTTAATTTCAACTTCAAAAGATGGTATTTTCAACTAAAAAAGTAAGGATAAATATGTCAACCTTAAAAGTTGAAAATATGCACCAATATTTTCGGCCGTGTACGTAAAGCAAGAAACGCTAGAAAAGAAAACCTGCTGTCTCCGAAACCGAGGCAGGGGACAAATCCGTGCTAATACTACTAAAATTAATTAAGTCAGCGTAGAGGGTGTAGGCCTCAGGTATGCTACTGAAGTCAAATACTTGGTCTACAAGAAAGAACGCATGAACTTTTGAATGCACTAAGAAAAGTTGAGTCTGTTGACAGTGGCGAGCACACAGATTACTTAAGAGTGACTGGGGACTCAGTGGGCGGGCTGTGCGTCTCTTATATGATGCATCTCATGTATGATGTTACTTGTGCAACTTCTGACTCACCTGTGTGAGGCGATCTGGTCACTTTTGCTGTAGGTTAGCAAAAGATTCGCTCTTGTCAGAGAGTAATCTTTATTATGTGAATGCCAGTGTGCCGTTCAGTCTCTACAAATGCCGTGCAGGTTCTGCTGGAGGTGCCTCCACTGGATCTGGAAGTAATGCAAACCAGCATTGCATGCCGAATTCAGAAAAGTCTCCCCTCCGGGGGGAATGGTTGAACTTGGGACATGTGAGTTTGGAACAAAAGTACCACGGAGTGGAAGTCTATGCTAAAAGAATGCATAAAATCTGAATTGAGTCAAAACCAAATAAATAGAGTCAGCTACCAGTTTATAAGAGAAGTGTCGTTCCTTGAAGATCGTCCGTACTTTGGGTTTTCTCTAAGTATGGACCTCCTTTTAACTGATCATGGCTCTATTAAAGCTTTTTTACATTAAAGAAATTTCAGCACGATTGAAGGATGTAATTACAAAGCACTCTTTATAGATGGGTCACATGTCTTGTGCGAATGTTCTCCTTATATAGACATTCGAGATTTAACTACCATGGGCATAATCGTAGTAAATGAAGATTTCGACACCAGCAATGCACTTGCATCTTGTGAGCAAGTTGCTACGTTGTATGTGCGAATTCGCATGTCAGGTCAGCTGATTCTTAGAGTCATTTATCTGTAGGATAGTCTTTAATCTGTAGTTGATTAAACGTAATGGGTCATGTGAGGAGTTGTTTTTTTTAAACTAACCACCTAACCGTGAAGAGGCTCAACTGGCAGTAGCTTGCTATAGCGTGCTAAAATTGATACCACGGGTAGTCAGCGACACTGACTGACATGTTAGGCTGACTGATTGGAATGGCCCCTCGTTGAGAATCGCGATAGTTGTGGTTTACTTCCCATATCGATGTAGATTTGCATTTTTCAACCTTGCCGGACACCAAAGTACTGAAGAGGTGTAAGATAGGTCTCTACCAAGTGGACCGACATGCAATCATAATAACCCTTGAGGCATTCGTACAATAAAACAAAGTAGCCCGACATGAGACTAAGCATAGTTTCATGGACTAGATTTCATCTTGACTAGAAACTCAAAACTAGAGCACTAGCTGCTTTGATATCATAGACCTTATCGGACAAGTTGAATGAGGGTTTCAAAGCGTAAATAAACACATTTGCGTTGAACTGAATGCAGACAAATATAAATGTTTTTTTTTTGCCTTGTTTTGCAAATAAAAAATAAGCTCAGAAGAAGGCAATTTAGATTTGGACTTTAATACAGACGCAACCTTAAGCCTTTTATTGTTGCAATTGGTGCCACTCGACGCCTGAGCGTTGCTGATCGTGCGCCGATCACGTGAATCTTGTGCGTGCCAATCGCACAACAGTTTACATTAGATTGCATTCACTTGCATTTAGGTTGCAGTTGGCTTTAGTTTTTATTATTATTATTATTATTATTATTATTATTATTATTATTATAGAAGAAAATGGAATCTGACACAGTTCCGAAAGATAAGAATAAACAGTGGAAACTTTAAGTTGGGAGATTAATTTGCATGATCAGCAAAATGGGAAGAATTGTCTACATTATTAATATTATTTTTAATCTTTTATTTTGACTTATCAATTGAAAACTTTAAATAATGAACATTAGCAAACATTTTCTAAGACTTTTGTCTAAAAATCTTGTTAAACTCGAACTGTCTTGTGATAAAGTTGAAATTAGACACTGTTACTCTTCGTTATGTTATTAGTTGAATTTGTTTACTCCATTGGATTGCATAAGATCAGATCCAATTCGTAAGAGGAAAATCCGAGCAAGAAATAAAAGTAGAGCTGTGAGTATTTTGGATGGGAAAGAAGAGAAGCAAAGTAATTTGGATTCTTCCCATTTTAGTTTTCAACATGGTGTATCAAGAAGAGATGTAAGATTTGTTTAAAAAAAAAAAACGAAAAATTGTTGTAATGTCTCTAAAATTTTTATTGGAATATGAAGAAGATACTTGGAGATTATGTATGAGAAACAATATCTTGCAAACGGCTGCCTCGACTTGGTTTACAGACCTTGATTCTTTTTTCAAAATTTTCGATCACTCTTTCGACTAATGGCAATTTCAATATTTGCTTTGAGAGTTGGAATGGTTTGCGAATGGTTAACGTAGACCTTTCTGTTAAAGTAACTCTAAAAGAAAAAGTCTAACGGTGTTAAATCAATTTGGTGTCTCAAAAATGCGAAAATATGCGACTAGAGAACTTTTTGTGCAAGAACTCCATTGTTTCACCACTTATATTGCACGTAGTTGAAATACTGTTAAATTTAACATCTTCTAAATCCGAAAACTCTATTTCCAACTATAAAAACTTTTAATCATATCTCGGTATCGCAATCCATTGATTCAAACGGTCATTTCTGTTTGTTTTTTTTAAGTGAAACTTTAGCACCGTTGTGATTTGAAACTCGATGAAACGTAAAAATCACACGAAAAAGGAAATTTTAACAAGAGTTCTAATAGTAGACACTAAAATTATCCCAGTGGCACTTAATTTTACAGATCAATAGCTCGTCGTCCGAGGGTTTAAGTTCTCCATACGCCATTTTGACAATTTTGAGTTGAGGATGCAATCTTAGGTTTGCGACCTCACATTTTTCAAATCTGCAATCCGTTTTCAGCTATCTCTTATCGTTGCTGAGATAAATCGTGTCATATCGACTAAATCGTGTCAAATCGTGAGATAATCGTGTGTTATGCTAAATTTCAAACTCGATTTACTCAAAACGCATTTTTGGCACATAGAGCACTTAAACCCTCGGACGACGAGCTACTGCAACGTTTAAAATGCTTTTAAAATTTCTTTGTGTACACAAACCAATCGGTACCAAACCAAAAAAGCACTAAGCCTGTACGATAAGCAAACCATGCTTAGCTATGTACACAAGCCAGCATTTGTAACGTTGCAGTAGCTGTTGAACTGTCGGACAAATATTACAGGCATTAATTTTTGTTTTTATAGGATGTGATATCCCCTACAATTTCATGTTATGCTATGAGATCGCACAAGTTCGGCTTTTTTAACTTTTGTTGTAAAAGTTTTTAACTTACCAACAATTTTGAAAGTAATTTTAATACTTTTTGCTTTTGTGCTGTCAAGTTTTGACAATTCATTTAGAGCAATAATTTGTTAGCTCGTCCGATTTTTTTTAGGATACTGACAAAAAATTGACAAGAATCTAACAATAATTAAATCTTTTAAGCGCATTTTTTGAAAAATAAATGTTTTCAAATTTCTAGTATAATTTCTAGTTATAATGTTTTAATGATATTAAAGATAATGTTTTTCTCAACTTGTCCTCGAGTTTAGGCATATTTAAGGTATTTTTAGGCAGGGTATTTTTCAAAAAAAGTTTCCAAAAGCCCTGAAATCTGTTATCAGAACTCTTTTAAAGCTTCTAAAACATGCACCTTAACTAGTATCGTGATGAAGTTATGACTAGTTTAAGATAATTGATTATCGATAAATATTTTAGCTATGAGAAAGTTATAATCCAGCTTCAAATGTCATAAAAATGTCACTTAAGTCATATAAGTCATATAAGTTTCTATGTATATTAAAAAAAAATGGTTAATTTTCTTGTCGACATATATTTTTCACGAATCCAGATAAGGAACAAACAACTCGAAACTATAATCAATAATCATGTACAAAACATAAATAAACTCTAGAAATCTAAAAAAAATAGAAATCACTAGAAAATCTAAAGTTTTACAAGAGTTGAAAAAAATCTGCTGAAAAAATTAATAATTCAGGGTATTCGAATAGTGATAGTGATAGCGGGTTTGATGAAGAAGAATAGCCCAAATTGGGCATACTTGAGTTATCCAAGGTAAAGATTTCATTTAGAACTGACTCTCAATTTGAATTCTACTCCACATCTTATCTTAAATACCTTTTTATTCGAGGCAAAAGTTACAAAAAATCAAGGGAACATCCTGTTTAAATATCTTCCGTCACAAGTTAAAAGTTTTAAGCAACGACAACAGTCTACATTATCTTCAAAATAACACCAACTTTTTATCCGAAATCTATTCTTAAAATGTTCCGCAGTTTATTTCATAAAGGAATTCCTGCTTAAAACAAACAATTTTAAGATTAAATAAACAAAAGTCGAAGAACGCAAACACTTGCTTTGCTACGCATTTATAGTAAATTTCCATTCATTCGTTTATTGGGTTCACGCACTTACCAAACAATAACAACAACAATAACTATTCAAAACACGAGAGATGCACATGCTTGTTGCTCACACGATAACAATCAGCGGCACGAAAAAATTAAGCACGAGATCGACAACAAAAATTCTTGCGGCCGTCAGGCATTGGCTTGAACCCACAGATAAGTGGGTCTGCTATAGATTTAACAATATCAAAATAGTTTTTAATTGTCGCCGAATAAAAGTTGGCGGCCTCAAAATTTTGAGCATAACGTAAAAGAAACGTTTGTCGAAACACGTGTTGTTGTTATTTTATTTTTATGTGTTAATTTTTAAGTGTTTATTAGTTGTTATCAGTAAAAATATGAGGACATTTATACAAAAACAGCACAACACGATTGATTATACAGCTGGTTTGAAAACAAAAACGTTTCTTGCTGATATATGAAGTTTACGCATTAAGCTAAGTTTATTAGATTGCCGCACGACTTTGTTATCGCAAAAAAGCAAATAAAAATAACGCAAAATTAAATTGAGAGACTAATAAAAACCCTTCTTGTCGCGACTAATATTTACATCGCAGAAATCCGTAGGTTATTTAGTGAAAGCTAAAACTGCGGAAATCACAAAAGTGTCCAACTGTACATGGTCACTACAAGGTTTGTATAGTAAAAGAATATGCCAAGTGTCATGAACTAAACGTTATTGCATAAGGCGATTGTGAGAAGGAATCGTTAATATATTTACGTTATTTACAATGTTATTAACAAAGTTTTATCAACAAAAGTATTTAAAGAAGCTCCCTAGAAATATCAATTTTGCTGGAAGGTCTCAACAGGGGCCGAATCGCCGCTTCCGTGAACAAAACGGCTTTCGTATGAGAAAAAATTATGTTAGCGATCAATCAAGCAAAATACTTGAGATCACGGCCTATGAACAGTTGCGAAACGTATTTTATGACATTTACTTTTTAATTGTAATAGATTTTGTATGCCACATGGCATGACAAAATAGTCATGTCCTTGCATTTTGCGGTGAAAAATTATATCAAGATAAATAAAATAGTCATGGATGCAACTTTATTTTTTATCTCACTTCTGATGATGGACGTGAGATCGATGAGAGATTAGTACGAAAGCAGTTAAGAGATAAAATTAACTTTATTTCATTATCAAACAAACGCAAGGACATAAAATAATTTTATAAAAACAAAACTATATTTAAAGATTAATAAAAAGGTTACGCATAAGTTAAGATGCTTTCTTAGAATTTAGAATTTGATGGCAACATTCAATTAGGATGTTCCTCATAAAGTCCGCCATGGCGTTTTTTTTTTTTGGTGTAGAGTTGATCTTGTTGTTCTTCCTATGAGCATAATATTGGCTAAATTAATGTTTAACCTATAATTTTTCACATTTTGCTATAATTTCGCAGAAACTTTTTCGGTGTGATTTTAAATTATCCTCCAACTTGCACGATTACGTTCGCTGTAAAGTGATCGAATGAAAGCTCGTAGCCGTCGATACGTTCAAGAGTACTTTTACTGAAGAAAAAATACAAAATTACGATAAGTTTAGTACGTTCACGGATGATATATCTAAATCCAAATGCTTACTTTTACGTGACGAGTACGTACGTTTACGCAAGAGACCCTTTTTTTTACTTCTATTAACGTAGCCGAAAATCGTAGTTCAATTTGACGCAAAAATTTTTGAATGCTGAATTCTCCGAAATAAAAAAAAATTTATAAAAATATGGAATTCAAAAGTAAAATTTATCCACCTTCCCAATTTAAACATTTTTTTTTAATTTTTTTAATTTTGGAATAACGAGTTCCCATCTTGATTTTTAGATCAAAATTGCATTTTAATGCGGACAATCGAATGCAAGTATGGTCAAGTTCCAGTCTATTGTCATTGGGACCAAAATTTGACCTGATGTGCGAAGAATGGTAATTTTTGTATGAAATTCCGATGTCCACACCCCAAAACATACCCCAAAACAAAAGATGAAGTTCAGCTAAGTCAAGAACCAATAATTTTAGAAGGTATTTTTATGTTGAGCTGACTTGAACCAATTCTGGAAGCACTTTTTTCACTCCGGTTGATGTAACTTCAAAAGAAGCGGTTTTCAACAATCGCTTTTTCGGGAGTCGAATATTGTCGAGCATGAATTTTTTTATGATGGTGCCTAATCGTCGTATAAAGAATAAAGATCTTCAATACATTCTTGTCTTGAAATCCACGTCGAAAATTATGAAAAATAGCCGCAAGAAAAATTACAAGTTTATTCCATTTTTTGTCCGAAATGCATATTTCAAGTTACTTTAAACAACACAAATTGCGCTGAAACGGCAAAATGTCAAGTTTCCAAAGGAAATGTCACATGGTAAATGTTGCCAATTACTGCTGCCATGGCCATAAATATAAATAGCAAACCTCGTAATTTTTCGAGTATTTTTTTTTTTTTCATAATGGGTCAAGTCATTTTCGGTATATTTAAGTAAAAATTTTGAAATTTTCTCTTTCAGTTTTCGCCATTGAATTTTGTAGGTACCCCAACGGAAAAACAACATTATTTCCAAACTTGTGAAATTTGAACTGTGAACTCTTCTGTTTTTTATTAATTTCCACCACTAATTCTACTTCTTCCTTTCTATCTCATTTGCAGTGGGGCATTGTCATCCCGAGGTCGTACGTGCTGGCTGCCTCCAAATGGCCACCATTTCAACCAACAATCGTTTTTTGCATGATGAGCTTGTGCAATGCGCTAAAATGCTGACTAGTAAAATGCCATCACCATTGTCAGTCTGCTTCTTTGTGAATTCCGGTTCAGAGGCTAATGACTTGGCGCTGCGTCTGGTGCGAAACTATACTAAACGACAGGACATCATTACGCTAGACCAGTAAGTTAAGACAAATAAGAAAAAAAAAACATTATTAAACTCACTTTTTCACTTACAGCGCCTACCATGGCCATTTAACCTCAGTTATGGAGATATCACCGTATAAATTCAATCAACCTGGAGGAGATGCAAAACCCGAATATGTGCATGTAGCACCTTGTCCTGATATCTATGGCGGCAAGTATACTGATAAGGACTACAAGAACACCGACATGGCGCAGATCTATGCCAAGCCAATTGTGGACATATGCGATGAGTTGCAAATGGAGGGTAAAGGTGTGGCTGCTTTCATAGCCGAAAGCTTGCAGAGCTGCGGTGGACAAATCGTACCACCAAACGGCTACTTCCGTGAAGTATACAAGGCAGTACGTTCAGCAGGTGGTCTTTGCATTGCTGATGAGGTACAAGTGGGCTTTGGGCGCGTTGGCAGTCATTATTGGGCCTTTGAAACCCAGGGAATAGTGCCTGATATTGTAACAGTGGCCAAACCTATGGGCAATGGTCACCCGGTGGGCGCTGTTGTTACAACTCCGGAGATTGCCGATGCCTTTTATGCCACCGGGGTCGCCTACTTTAATACTTACGGTGGCAATCCGGTATCCTGTGCCATTGCCAATGCAGTGATGCGCATTATTGATGAGGAGGAGCTGCAAGAAAATGCGCTCAAGGTAGGCAACTACCTGTTGCAACAATGTCAAGAACTCAAATACGAGTACGATGTAGTAGGTGATGTACGCGGCATGGGTCTGTTTGTTGGCATTGAGCTGGTGAAGAGTCGCGAGACACGTGAACCGGATACCAAATCAGCGCGCTGGGTGGTAAACCGCATGAAGCAGTTGCACAAAATTCTAGTCTCCTCAGATGGGCCCAATGACAATGTGATAAAACTAAAGCCACCCATGTGCTTCAACCAGGAGAATGCCGATGAATTCTTGTTGGCTTTCCGCGAGTGCCTCTCAGTGCTGGCCAAGCAGCAAGAAGTACCAGTGCCAGTACCAACCGAGAACATGCTTGCGCAGACGAGTAAGATATTCGAGAGTCGCGTGCAATCGATTAAATCGGTTTAGAGCTTAGTTTATATATTTCTCTAGTTAATAATTTTAATTTTAATTTCAATATTGATAATTTTAAAATAGCTTTTGTAAGATAATCTATTCTAGTATCTAGAAATTGCTTGCCAAAAATAAATACTGTACTTTCTGCTTAAAGAAAAGTTCAAATAAATTCAACACGTTAAAGTTGAGTGTTTATAATGTTAAATGTTTATTCTAAGACTTTGTTATTTTTAAATACTCGTATTACATAAGCCTATAATGACAAATTTTGAAATATTATGTTGAGTTTCTTAACGAAATAAATATTTTATAAAATGCAAATTGTTTAACATATTTTACGAGCTTGAATTTTTCACAGAATATGTACAAATTGTCTATTTAAATTTTCTGAATATATTATCTATATACATATACACATCTTTACGTTCTACTTAATAATAATTGTACAAATAAAAAAAAAAGTTTACATGGAATATTTTGATTTTTTGAACACCATAAGAAATAAATTTAAAAACAAGGTATAAAGTTACTAACAAACAAAAAACAAAAGAAAAAAAATAATTTAACTATCTAGGATACAAGCCTGGTCCTCGCATCATCATTGAAGTGTCCATCTCTTCGTGGGTGTCCATCACTATCGGAATCCACTTCCACCATGATGCATGGCAAGCATCTTGCTGGTTCCATTCCACGTAATGTTGTTCCCTTACATAATAAGAAGCATTAATATTTGTTAAAAAACAGTTGAAAATAGAGCTTCAAGCTGTAAAGTAACATGAGTTTAAGCTCTTATTTTAACTCTTACTCTAACTCTAACTCTAACTCTAACTCTAACTCTAACTCTAACTCTAACTCTAACTCTAACTCTAACTCTAACTCTAACTCTAACTCTAACTCTAACTCTAACTCTAACTCTTACTCTAACTCTAACTCTAACTCTAACTCTAACTCTAACTCTAACTCTAACTCTAACTCTAACTCTAACTCTAACTCTAACTCTAACTCTAACTCTAACTCTAACTCTAACTCGAACTCGAACTCGAACTCTAACTCTAACTCTAACTCTAACTCTAACTCTAACTCTAACTCTAACTCTAACTCTAACTCGAACTCGAACTCGAACTCTAACTCTAACTCTAACTCTAACTCTAACTCTAACTCTAACTCTAACTCTAACTCTAACTCTAACTCTAACTCTAATTCTAACTCTAACTCTAACTCTAACTCTAACTCTAACTCTAACTCTAACTCTAACTCTAACTCTAACTCTAACTCTAACTCTAACTCTAACTCTAACTCGAACTCTAACTCTAACTCTAACTCTAACTCTAACTCTAACTCTAACTCTAACTCTAACTCTAACTCTAATTCTAACTCTAACTCTAACTCTAACTCTAACTCTAACTCTAACTCTAACTCTAACTCTAACTCTAACTCTAACTCTAACTCTAACTCTAACTCTAATTCTAACTCTAACTCTAACTCTAACTCCAACTCTAACTCTAACTCTAACTCTAACTCTAACTCTAACTCTAACTCTAACTCTAACTCTAACTCTAACTCCAACTCTAACTCTAACTCCAACTCCAACTCCAACTCCAACTCTAACTCTAACTCCAACTCTAACTCTAACTCTAACTCTAACTCAAACTCTAACTCTAACTCTAACTCTAACTCTAACTCTAACTCTAACTCTAACTCTAACTCTAACTCTAACTCTAACTCTAACTCCAACTCTAACTCTAACTCTAACTCTAACTCTAACTCTAACTCTAACTCTAACTCTTACTCTAACTCTAACTCTAACTCTAACTCTAACTCTAACTCTAACTCTAACTCCAACTCTAACTCTAACTCCAACTCTAACTCTAACTATATCAGTAACTGAAGCAGCTCTGATGAAATAATTTTTTTTATAACTTATATTTTCGAGTTAGATTAGTTTATGTCAACTTGTTTTTTTTATTCTTTTAAGCTTAAAACGGTAAAATTATCGCACGGCTCAAAATATTAAAAAAAAAAAAATGCCAAAAATTCCTTTCAAATCTCGTTACCTTTACTGAATCTACAATTTATCTACTCACTTTGGACGTTTCGAGCTTAATTTCCGAGCCCGCCAAGCTCGACGCTTCACCGCGTAAAAATCTCTGAATCGGCATGCCAAATTGAAGTTTTTCCCTTTCGGTCTCAAAGGAGGCTGCTGTGCTTCCAGTGTTGGTGTCACCATGACCGCCGCCACCTCCGCTTCCGAACAAGTGCGATGCTGATTTGCCAAACGATGATAGCGGATTCTGGAAATGCAGGTTGATATTGAAATCACGATGACCTTGTTTGACGCGTCGATAGTACATGTACCCGATGCCAACTCCAATCAGCACTATAAATAGCAAACTTAAAGTGACGATTGCGCCCACGTGAGGTGATGACGATCCGTCGGACCGCTCACTATCGGTGGGCTTGGAGAGCAAAGCGCTAGTAGTGATTTCATTGCTGGACGTTTTCGGACAATGCATATCCTCATTAACAATGGCATTCCCGCACATACACTCATAGCTGAACTCGGATTGAATGCACATGCCAGAACACTTGGCCATCGCGCAGGGATTTTTCGCCATTGGCTGACGTGAAGCGCCATCAACAACAATATCTTGGGCATTTAATATGCTCAAATTGAATGCTTTGCAGCTACGTGATCCAAAAAGATCACAACGTACTGCCTCTTTGCTGCCAACGTTAACGATGAACACCTTATTCTCATAAACAGTTATGCCCGAGGGAATCGTGATGAAGTTACCCTTCTGTATGATTGTAGTCGGTGTGTGACTACTGCCTAGTTTGTAACTGATCGATTGTAGAGTCCTGGTGTGCGAATCAACGAAATAGTAAAGCTTTTTGTGAGGATCGTAGGCAGTAGCAGTTATATAACCACCATTTTTGGTAAGAAGTGTCTCTCTCTTATTGCCATCCATACTAGTGATGACGATTTCCGAAAATGGCGGACTAAAAGATTGCGAACGTATGATCACGATAAACAGATGTCTATTATATGCATCTAGTGAAATGGTTTTGACAATGTCCTTTGCTCCAAACTGCATAATGCGTCCACACATTTTGGCAGCAAAAGAGCATATTTTAATGGCATAGCGTTGTTCGCGACTGACCACATAAACGTTGTCTGATGAGAAAGGCAATGATATCATAAATTAAAAGCAAAAAATCTTAAATAAAAATAAAATTATGCCAAAAGCTTATGCCCTCACCTGTTATCCAATCGACCGCGACTTTAGATGGCATTTCAATGGTCAATCCGGCTTTGATTTCGCCACTTTCCATATCCACCTGATACAAAATATTTTCACCCTCCGTAGTAAAATAAGCCAAGCGCTTGCGAACATTCACATCAAAACCCATGATCTTGGCATCTGGTGTAGCCCAAGCTATACGCAATATTATCGGTTGTTCGGTCATACTACGCACTTCATTGTATGTTGAGAACATTAGAGTTGAATTGCTCTCAATAGACTTGCAGGTTGTTTTATCTGGGCGCAACATAAAGTCCGGAAAGCAACTACAGCGATAGGAACCATAATTATTCTCACACACTTGAGAGCATGGGTCAATCTCCTCGCATTCGTTGATATCAATGCAAGAGCGCTTGTCCGCATCCAACTTATAACCATGAAAACATGAGCAAACTCCACCGCTGGGCGTGGCACGGCACTTATGTGGACACGTGCCACCTCTCTTGGATGATGGAGACTTGCAGGCCGTCTTGCAGAGTGGACCCTCATCGGCACCAGTCTCACAATCAGGAAAGCCATCACAAACACGTGTAAGGTCCACACACTGCCCATCACGACAATCGTACATGTTGGCCTCACAGGAACGTTCACGTGAATTAGTTGCCAACGCAGTGCCATTCATACTGATGTTATCGCAATTTTGCTCATCCGAACCATCTTTGCAATCCTTGTCATGATCACAACGAAATTCCATGCGAATACATTCTTTGCTAGTCTTGCATTGGAACTCGTAGATGCTACAAATGGCTCCACAATCAGCTTCATCTTCACCTCGTGGACACTCTGCGGTTCCATTGCATTTCGCCGTTATCTCAAGGCAGATGCTTTGATTGCTCTTGCATTGGTACATTGGTTGATTTTCATCCCCACATATAGGTTTGAGTTTTTCTCCATTTATCATATCGCAATTGACCTCGTCGGAGTTGTCGCCACAGTCGTTATGTCCATCACAAATCAGACGCGCATCAAGGCATTGACCAAGCATGCATTTATGCATGCTGGAGGGACATTCCCTCAGCACTTTGGGGAGGAAATTACATATTAATTTTTTCTCTCTTCATTTTATTCAAAATGTTCCTACTTGCTTAGAGCACTTTAAAATAGATTTTAATACTTACGACACTTATCATGTTCATCCGATCCATCCGTACAATCCAGCTTGCCATCACACTCCCAACTCTTAGCTATACATGTACCACTGTTGCACTGGAATAAATTTTTATCGCAAATTGCAAAGCCTCGATCGTCAGCGGCATCTTTTCCTTCAGCGGCCTTACAGTTGGTCTCATCGGAGTTGTCGCCACAATCATCAACACCATCACACATGACACTAAAGTCCACACAGTTGCCATTATCACAGGCATGTTGTTGACGATGACATTCCTTGGTTTTGTCTGCAGAAATCAAGAAACTTTTTATAAGCATAACAATCCACGGCTTTCATTATGTAACTTACCAAATCCCAAACAGTGTTCCTCATCGGAACCATCGCGACAATGTTTCTGTCCATCACAACGTTGCTTATTTTTAATGCATTGTTCGTTATCATGACACATGAATTCATCAAAGGAACAGACAACCTTTTTACGTTTAAGACTATCTGGATCGCAGCTCTCTTCATCAGTACCATCGGGACAATCTTTGCGACCATTACAGCGTCGAGAGAGAGTCAAGCATTCACCTGACCGACAACGGAACTCACAGTCTAAGGAATCGATGCAGGTACGATTAGAGGCATCCTTGAAAACTAGACCCGCAGGACAAAGACAAATGCCTACAAACTTTCCTTGAGGTACGCAAACGTGAGAGCAGCCACCATTTGCATGCTGACATGGATGATCAACGATCATAGGAGGCGTGGTGCCAAGCAGCGGTATACGTTGTGGCAAGTTTATATTATATCGATCCTTAGGTGCTTCGATCTCAATGCGTTTCAATGGACCCAGATTACTTTTATGTGTCCAATAGATCGTGTTGGATTTCATTTCCGACCAAAAGAGATCATCATCAACAATGGCTATGGAATAAGGACGTTTCAGACGCCCACGAAAGGTATAGGCCTGCAGATTTCGATAGTCGGAGAACGAAATGCGTCCTAAATTGCTGTCCGACCAGTATATCGTCTGTGTATTAAAGTCAGTGGTGAATTTCAAAGTCTTACTGCCCAGTTCATCTTCGAATACATGACGATGCTCACCAATGCCACTCAGTGACAGTTGATCGATGTGTATTTGTTTGCGTAAGCGTAGAGCAACAAATGCAATGCTAAAGTAAAGGAGAAAACTTAGAGATTTACATAGAATAAACATTGAAACTTACCCGTCATCTGGTATAATTGCAATGCCAATTGGAGTCTCAAGTCCCGAAAAGAAGCTAATAATAGCACGTTCTCGCGTTCTTAACGATAATACTTCTATAACATGACGTTCAGAGTCAGTCCAATAGAGATTATGGCCCAAATGATCTTAAATAGGCGGAAACATAAAAAAAAAACTAGTCATACAGTTTGCAATGAACAATTTAACAAAACCGATAGATGGTTGTGACTAGAGATTCAAATTTTAAATCTAGTTTGTACTATTTAAAAAAATCAACATTTATATTTTTGAACCAAAAGACTTTTTTAACCAAAAATAACTTTTTTAATGATAAATAAGTTCAAAACTTCGCAAAATGATCCGAAGTTTTATTTTGCTGACATTTTCCAACATAAATGACTTCTGCTAAGAATTTAGATGACGATTAAATTGATATATGCTCTATATAAACTTCATGATAAGCTATAAACTTCTTTCTTTAATCTGATGATCAAATTGACCAACTGACCCACCAAATTCCCCAAAGTTATTCACATCAATTGCATGTTAATTAAATTAAGTCTAAAAAATTCTAAAATTTTACAAACAAATTTAGTAACAAGTGTAAATATAGGCTCAGATTCGCAATAATTTCTCATGGACCATTTAAAAATCAACACTGAGGCGATTTTATTTTATTTAAAGGTCGAAACCAAATTTTAATAAGATAAATAGTTCTGTTTGAGTTCCGTTTTATTGAATACTGAAGTCGTTTAACTCTAGAGGTTGCTTAGATTGTTAACTTTCTTAACATAAACTGAACTTACCAAAAGCCATGCCTGTTACATTTCCCAGGTTTCCACGTACGAGTGTAGTTATTTTATTATTGATGCTATCGTATTCGAATATAAGCCGTTGTATGTTATCCGCCAAAATAATGGTACCATTGACACTATTATAAACCATTTCACTGACAAACATTGGCAGCTGATGGAATTGCGAAATAATATGCCGTCCAAAGGTTGTGTGCTCTATTTCCAAGAGATGATTATTAACGCCTAAAAACAGACGCTGCTTTTTATGCGTTTTAATACAACGTCTTTGATCAATGGACAACTGCATGCCTTCGGGACAGGCACATGTAGAAGTATTATGCTCGGCAAGCAGACACAAGTGGGAACAACGTGTATTCATGCAGGCATTTTCAACTTTTGGCTGTTTAGCTGAGTGGTAGATATGAACAGCATAAATAGTGCGGTCCTTAGCTAAGACCTGGATGAAGGTGAAGTTAACTGATTAAAAAACCACTCGAACAACACATTTCAACAAATAATATAACCTTGTGATCTTTTCCAGTAAATTTATTGCAAGAGTGAATGCTTTTTGTGCCCCAATCAGACCAAAAAAGGTTATCCTCAAACACTGCTATGCCATATGGATGTTTGAGAATCTCATCTAAGACAGTGCGACGATCCGTGCCATCAGAACGCACACTTGTAATGGATGAAAGCTTGGCATCTACCCAATAGATGCGATCGTTGTGCATATCCAAGGCGATACCATTGGGCCAATGGATATCATCGGTAACCAGCGTCAGTGAGTTGCTGCCATCCATCGAAGCACGCGATATGGAAGGCTTTACACCCCAATCTGTCCAGAAGATTTGAGCGCGTTCTGGCCACAAAGCAACACCACGTGGTTGATGCACATCAATACTGACGAGCACTGTACAGGAGACGCCGTCATTGGAGCAGACTGCAATATGGCGCATTACGTTATCCGAGAAGTATATGTTACCTGTGGGGAAGAATGAAACAATTTAAAGTAGCGAGATGACTTTTATCTCTCTCGTTTTTCTGGTTTAAAATAGGCTAGAGTTAAGGTTAGAGATAGAGATAGAGATAGAGATAGAGATAGAGATAGAGATAGAGATAGAGATAGAGATAGAGATAGAGATAGAGATAGAGATAGAGATAGAGATAGAGATAGAGATAGAGATAGAGATAGAGATAGAGATAGAGATAGAGATAGAGATATAAAGTAAGGTAATGGCCCGATTCTAACCTGTTAACCAATCGACAGCCAAGTCCTCCGGTGCATCTAGGCCCGATGTTAGTAATATTTCCCTCTCCGTTCCATCCACTTTAGCCTTAACGATGCTCTCCGCCTCATTCTGTATATTCGTCCAGTATATGCTTTGACCATCGTAGGCCAAACCAATGACTTTAGTCAAATTTCGGGCTGCCGTAAAGATGCGTCTAGACTTCAAATGTATGCCACCCACAGTGACTTGAGTGGAATACAAGAGAAGCGCCTCCTCACCTTGTGACGCTACACAAGTTTTATTGTTCTGCAGCAGCGAGTAGTTTTCATCGCATAGACAACGATAACTTCCGGGAAGATTCTCACAACGTTGAGAGCAAATGTCATACTGTTCCACACATTCGTTTATGTCAACACATGCTGCCAGCAGCTTTGAATGGCGATATCCTTTGGGGCAGACACATTCAGGCCCAGTTAATGGAAACATGTGACAGGTGGACATGGGTGGGCAATTGTGATTTGTGCAGTTATCTTTTGGAGAAGTACAGCGAAAGGACTCATCACTACCATCGGGGCAGTCAGGAGTGCCGTCGCAGGCTTTGGATAGCTCAAGGCAGGTCTTGTTGTTACGGCAGAGAAACCTATTCAATTCTGGTAGGCAGTTAAACGCTGAAATAGGAGTAGTTTTGATATATTGGATGCAGTTTTCTCGAGTAAATTTTCAAAATATTTATGATAGACCTACAATTATATACATGAGCATAAACGAACGTAAAAAACTCACCGCAATCTTTTTCATCGCTGCCATCGCCACAATCATCCGTTCCATCACACATCCATTTATGGCTTTCCAGACACTTCTTATTGTCACAAAAGAAACCCTGGCAGCTTGCTTGTGCCTTAATACAACCGACACTCTCATCTGATCCATCGCGACAGTCGGTGTTACCGTTACACATAAAATCCAAAGGAATACAAGACTTATCATCGCATGTGTACTCATATTCGGTACATTGTGCAGAGTGCCAACCACCGATACCAACATCTGATGATGACGTGCCTTTCTCGCCACCACGTGATCTTATACCTGCGCAGTCAAGCTCATCCTCGCCACCAGGACAGTTCTCGATACCATTGCAAACCAAGTCGGAGGATAGACAAGCGCCATCACGCTTGGAACACTTGAACCAATTAGGTTTTCGGCAGAGTTTTGCATCTATTCATATCAGTAAGCATGATTTTTTTAGTAATATACGAAAAACTTTTTTAAAGCAATGCAAAACACTAATAACAACAACAAAACACATTAGGGGCATTCACGGTGTGGTGTATTTGATCTTGTATTGTGTATTTGTGATAAATTTTATATTTTCAGTAAAGTTTTGACTTTCACAAAAACGAAATTCGTTGTGTTTTAAATAAAAATACAACGAAAACAAGCAAATTCTGTTTCAGTATAAAAAAAAATAAAAATATTTTCTATGCAAACCTCAAGGAAAAATTAAAAGATTTCCATAAGGAAATGTTGGGGAAACATTCCTCATCGTATCTTTTCGAAACTAATGGGTAGTTTTGAAATAATGATGTTTCCAAAACACTACCTTAACAATGCATGTGGAAATAGTAGCAATGGAAGTGATGGGGAAACATTCCTCATATGAATGCATGTAGAAATAGTAGCAATGGAAGTAATGGAGAAACATTCCTCATTGTATCTTTTAGAAACTTATTAGTACTTTTTTGTTTTTATATATTGGAAAAATATGTTTTCGAATTCATGTTTAATTCTTTAAAAACTTTAATTCATGTTTAACTCCTTGAAAATTAATGTTTAATCTTTGAAAAACTACAGCACAAATACACCGCATCGTGAATATCCATATTTTTTAATACGAAATTTTTATTTTTCTTACAGATATTTTTTTGTCAACATGAAAATAAAAAAAAAAACAACGAAAGATTAAAATAATTTTCGTATTCGTTCTTATCACACCGTTAAAACGATATTTTCATTCGTTTATTTTAACTCTTTCCTAATCTGAAAATTGTCTTCACTTATTACTGACATGCAAAGTTTCGAACTGGGGACAATTCCCGTTCTGTGCAATGATAAAATGAAGCAATTAAATAAAAAAGTTTGTTATGTTTTCACCGTGTTTCTAAATCATACTTTTTAAACGTTCTTTAGAAACGTAAATATACACTTTTACCTCGTGTTGTAGAAAGTCAAATTCAATTCCCCTCTAAGATTGATATAAAAATTGTTTGAAGAAAAAACAAACTTCAAAATATCTAAAAATGCTTTGGATCATAATATAGCCAAAATATGTTCACGACTTTAAATTTTTTCACTTTTCTTTACTAACTCCAAATTGATAAATTGCTATTATTAGTGAAATTAGTAACATATATTTTTTTTTTTAAGATCTTAGTGGTGGTTTTAATAGTAATCATGATTTTTCAATTTCAGTTGATCACAAATGAGTATAGAAATTTGTTAAATGCGTATATTCAAACGTAGGACCATGGCCTAGCCTGGGTTCGAATCCGGGACCTCTGGGTTGGCAGTCAAGCACGCTATCTACTCGGCTACCTAGGCCGCGTAGTCTCTAACAAATGTTGTTGTTGTTTCAAATATAACGGATCTTACGAAAATACGAATAGCCGAGTACAAAATGAATAAATGGTATAAAAATATAGTCACACTTTTTAAAACAAATTCGTAACCATAAAATAAAAAAATGCTTCTTTTAAAACCATAGATTTATACTAATTCATAAAAATATTACTGTTAAGAGCCTTAAGGGTATTCATACAGAACCTCAAATTGACTTATATTATAACAGTAGATATATTAGGTTTTTCGGTGTGAAGTTCTATGAGTAAATGAATTTATTTTAAATATATTAAATTTATGAATATTTAATATTTTTTATTTATATTTTTTTTTATTCTTTTTTTTTCATTTACTTCAGACACTTTATACATAGTTCATTTAGAATATGATCGACCTCGTCAGAACTCGTAAAAATTACGAAATATTAGATTAATGAATCGAAAAATTAAATTTTAAGTTTATTGGATGGAAATTAAAATTAAAAGAGAAATCAACTTCAAATCGTATTATATAAAATTTAACAGTACAGTTAAGCTCAGGAGACGAACTTAGTTCTCAAATAAATATAAAATAACTAAAATTTTCCAGACATTACTCACCACAGTCGATTTCATCTGAATTATCAGTACAATCTTGACGTCCATCGCACATCTTCTCCAGTAAGATGCAGCTTCCGTCCTTACAGGCGAACTGATCATTTCCACAGGGGGTCAACACTTTAGCGCTCAAAGCTTGTGGCAGCATCTGTAGTAACAGGGTGCAAAGCACAAATCCACGTAACAGCAAAGCAAATTGTTGCTTCTTTTTGACATGTTGTAACGGTAGATGCAAAACTTCGGCCCTGAAAAGAAAACAAAAAAAAAAAAAAAATGGAGAAATAAATTATGAGCACGTGCCGCAAAATTCCAAAGTATTTCAGAATTATCCTTCTGAAAATTTATTTCTTTAAAATCTTCGAGTTTGCAATGCTTTTATATTTTCCTTAAAAATGTTAATATTTCTATACATATTTATTAGATATGTATCAACATTTTATTGCTCTTACATTTGACACTGAACGCCTTGCCGCATAGAAAATTAGCACTGATTTTAATTTGAATTTTGCAATTTTAATGTAATTTTAAAAAGGTTGTTATCTTTTTTTAAATAAATACTATTTAATAGACAAAAATTATTAACACAAAATTAGAACAATATTTAGGAGCAAATTATTTTGTTGAATACCGCACACAAGGCTTCCAACGAAAGCCTGACTTGCACTGATTCAATAAATTTGCCTCAACATTCTATGCAGCCAAATTATAGAACGTTTAAATTGTGTTGTTTTCGTTCAAAAAAGAAATTGAAACCGTTAGCAACGTCTGCTTATGTATAATTAGAACCATCAAAGTTTTGGCGCTAAGCCGTACTTTAGCCATGAGCACAAAAGTATGCAATACGTTTTAGTAGAGTATTTTTGTATTGTACTCCAAGAACATAAAATGGAAAAACTGGTAAAATTATTTGGTATTGGGTTGATTGTTCTTGGGGTAAATAAGAATTTGCTTTGATATGCAGGGTGGTCCAAATACATTTACCTTTTTAAAAATGAAATAAAATTAACAAAACTGCATTTCAAACATTTCTATTATTCACGAAACACGATTTCATTATTGGTGCTACCTCGGCTAACTTCGCTCACCCGGTTAACCTAATCTTACGAATGACTCTGATGAAAATATTTCTTAAATGTTTCAGGAAACTGTAAATATCATGTTGTTTATCGCTTATATATAATATTTTAAATTATATTTTTAAATTTTTAAATGTGTAATAATATGTAATTTAATACAGAATATTTTGCAGCTATACAAGGAGTCAGGCTTAAACGGTTAATGAATAATTTAAAAGAGAGAATTTTATGTTTGTTTCTTTAACACATACGAAGGTTGAATAACATGACAAAAAAAAATACTTCTTATAAAAGTATGATGCTAATAAGTAAATAATAGATGGGTTTTTTTTTGGCATTGCTATATGCGCTTAACAATATTTTTCTTACAAAAAATTGCTCAGTTAAGACAGGATAATTATAGCCAGGGACCGTAACTGTTATGACTTTTTTAAAAAAAAGTCAATAAATAACAGTTAAAATTTGACTTATATTTTTTTGGTCAAAAATATAAGTTAAAATATGACTTTTATATTTCCGGTCAAAAATAACAGTTAAAATTTGACTTTTATTTTTTTGGTCAAAAATATAAGTTAAAATTTGACTTTTATTTTTTTCGGTCAAAAATAACAGTTAAAATTTTACTTTTATTTTTTCGGTCAAAAATAACAGTTAAAATATGACTTTTATTTTTTAGTTTTAAGTTTTTTTTTTATTTTATTTTTTTCTATTAAAAATAAAGGTACACAATTTGACAGTGACATCCTATATTAATTACTTGCTTACCCGGCACACGTTGTTTTGCAGCCTAAATTTGTTTGTCGTGTTCTTTTTGGATTTTCGCGATTTTTCGCTTGTTTGAAAATGATTTTTATTAATATTTAATTATTTTACTGTGCAACACAACTTTCTCAACAAAACGATGAAAGTTCCTTTTCTTCACTTGAAGACGAAAACTAGATGGGGAAAAATTTTCGGCGTCCTTGTTTATAGTTATTAGTTATAAATAGTATATAATAGTATATATTTGGCCCACCCTGTATAAGTATTTTACATATTTCATTGAGCAAGGATAGGGTATAGAACAGCAAGTAACTCAGGTATGATTTGAGTATCCGATTTCTGTCCGTTACTCATTTCAGTTCTCTGATGTTATCTGATGATCATTTCAGTTCACAACAGTGACAGGGAACGCAAGGTGCAGTGATAAGCCAGACAAAGGCAGATAAGAGTAGAGTGAATAGAATTTATACTTTTGTTATATTTTTTCACCTTTTAACCGAAAAAATAAAAGTAATATTTTAACTTATATTTTTGACCGAAAAAATATAAGTCAAATTTTAACTGTTATTTTTGACCGAAAAAATAAACGTCAAATTTTAACTGTTATTTTTGACCGAAAAAATAAAAGTAATATTTCAACTGTTATTTTTGACCAAAAAAAAAATCGGTCAAAAATAACTATTATTTTTTGACTTTTTTTATAAAAGTCAAATAAATAAAAATCTTTTAAGATTATTATTCCTTAGTTAACAAGCATCGCACTACTTTATTCAGATATCGAAAAGACACATTTTTTCCGCCTGACTTTTATCCGCCTATAAAATTATAAGATTTCCAATATTATAATACATAAAAATTGCTTTTAAAATATGACCAAGAAATGAATAGGAAAAGTTATTTAAAATTATTTTTTAATTTGTAGTGATTTTGAAGTCGGTTTTCTTTTTGTTAAAAAGTTTTTATTTCTTCCTTTTTAGAGAATATGAAATATTTTATGTAATAGTATTCTTGAGGAAAATTTCAAACATGAAACTTTGTTCTTAAAAAATTCGTTTTATTAATTCCTGAAAGTTTGTTGGGTATTTTCCATTTCTGTTTCTTTACATAGCCCTGTGCCAAATTTCAGTTTCCAAGTATCAATATTAACCGTAATATAGTACTTTCCTTAAAGTGCCACACCCTGTGTACAATCCCGCTCACTTTTTTAATGATTCTACCTACCCACCTACCTGCATACCAAATATTAGTACGCTAGTGTCAATATTAACTAAGATATAGTATTTTTATAATATTGACACGCCCCTTTGTTGAATAACGCCCACTTTTTTGATAAAGGACCTCCGCGTTCATGGTATCTATTTTTTTAATCTACATTTTAAAAAAAAAAAAAAAAAAAAGCGGACAAACCAACGAACTTGAGAACCTCCTCCTTTCCCCACCTCCCCTCCCCTCTGTTACTCTTCGTAGTGCATTTCAAAACCCCTCCCCTCCCCCTATAAAGTAACGTAGTATATGAAATAAAAAAATTAATTGATTAAGAAACCTTGACTAGCTCTTGGTATGTGTGCTATCATGATTAGATAAATTTAAGAAAAAATTTAAAAAATCAATTATTTTCATCGATAAAAACTATTCCTTCTTCAACCCAAGAGTCGATGCTATCAATCACTGGAATTTAAGAAGCTGGAAACTTTGTAGACTCTTCGAAATAGAATTCTTCAACGGATTCTATGTCGACCCATTCAGTTATATCCTCATTTCTATTGCAAAGAAATTCGCCTGGTCTTTGAGAGAGTACCCGTTAAGGCTGCACCAGTGTAGCACCAAGTTCAGTGTTTTTATGAATATGCTTCCTTAAAATTGATTTATTTAAATAGTATGTACTTTTTATACCAATTTATTTTAAATTAAATAAAACTCACTTATGAGAATTCATTGATGTTTTTTGAAGCGAAATACAAGCCGCAATACAAATATAGGACACAATTTAACTGATTTCACGATTTAAATTTTTTCATTTTTTTTATTTTTGGTCACGTTACTATATCTGAGACCCCCCCCCCCTATCGTTACTTATCGTTGTACTTTTTAAAACCCCTCCACCCCGTAAATTGGTAACATAATTTATGAACGACCCCTTACTTTTACTTATAATTATTAAATTCTGCTTAAAATATTCCAAACCATTTCCATGCTTTCCTAAATTCTTCCTAAATGATCTTAACATATATGAACTAAGCATTGTTTATAAAATCGATGGCGAGCAAAGTAAATTAAAACCAAAATGTTTTTTTCATAATCAGAATTTTTTTTATATATTCAACAACAAATTTTATAACAAAAATTTATAACAAATTTATTTACAATTAATTCAAACTCCTGAATGTAAAGTATAAAATAAGATTCAACTGAATTTTTGGGGAGACTACGATTTTCTGGGTGCCGCGGTTTGACAATGGATTCATGAATTTCTTTCAATAAAAATAAGAATAACTGAAGAAAAAATCGATTTATCAATTTGTTTTCAAGCTATCGTTTTTTTTTTAACATGTTTAAGATCCAAGAAAACTAGATATTTTTTCTTAACCGATATTGATGGTTAAGATTTCATTTTTCACATTTCATTTTTTAGAGTACGGAAACAGACATAGTGTAAACATCGAAGTGCAGCCACTGGGCTGTTAAATTTAGTCAGCTGGGACATCACATTCTTCACATTTCAATAAACTGTAGGGTGGCAGCCCTGCAATCATATTGTTTTGACATTTCATTTTTGGAAGGAAGCTACATCTATCTCTTTCGCACTACAGCTTTGACAAATCCATCTAAATCGATGTTGAACAATTTGCACCAACGGCTCCAGAGAAAAAGAAGAAGCAGGAACATCCAAAGAAGAACCAGAGTGCAATGGCGGATTAAAGAACGAAGAACAAACCAGTGGAAAAGTAGCTGGGAACTTTTATTTTCAATGGTATTTTCCAAAGTGTGGATAGCGAAGTAATCAGTCAGAATAGAAAATATATGATTTAACATAAGTGTAAGAAATCCATAGAAAACTAAGTAATAAAGTGGTAATAGAAATAATAATAAGCAGTGAAAAATGTTTGCGAAAATCGTGCACTAAAAAAGAATCTCAGAATTTATGCAATTATAGAAAAAAAAGCATCAAAAGTATTCCAAGAAATAATTGGCAATAACGAAAAAGTTACGCAAAGTGAAAAATTGCAAAAGCAAACAAGAAAATATTTGGTGGGGAGAAACAAACAAAAATAAAAAAAAATAAAATTCCAAACTAGTGCTATACAGGAGCAGCAACACCGATATGAGTGATTTGACGGCGGCCAATGGGCCTCGCGTTGTTACCATCTACAAGACCGAAACAGGTTTCGGCTTCAATGTGCGTGGCCAAGTGTCGGAAGGTGGCCAACTGCGTTCCATCAACGGCGAGTTATACGCTCCGCTACAACATGTCAGCGCTGTGCTAGAAAGCGGAGCTGCTGAGAAGGCTGGCATCAAGAAGGGCGATCGTATACTAGAAGTGTAAGTTCATTCAATCCCTTTGATAAGACAGTCAGTTAGTCAAGCAAACTTTTGCAAAAATTAGACACGCGAGTGTCCACTAAAGTCGCTTGCATGGCTGCTACCACAACACCAGCCCTTGCTTGCTGTTCTCCAGCTACTTCTTGTTTTGACGATACGTTGACCTGTTTTATTAAACTCTTAACCATAGGATAGGAATTGCGTGACACCACATAGTCCCTTGCAAGCATTTTGCTATTTGTAGCTAACAGTGTTACGGGAGGAAGGTTCGGCTGTTAACAGAGATCTGTTACATTTGGCAGTTTTCTGTATACTACATAAACTTAATTTTAACAGTCAATTCATGTTAACAGCTCTTAAGTACAACAATTGATAACAAGCGGAGTTCGATAAATAATAAAAACAAATCAAATAGTTTAAAACTTTTTATTTGTAGAGCACACATATAACGTAAATATTTGTTTTTTTCCAATTCACTGTACCGTAAATTTTATAATGTAGAATTAATGAGCTCTTGAAATTTATTATCAATCGGTTACTGATTTTTCATTGCTTTCATTTTTGCTTAAACTTTGTTAACACTTTATATTTTAAACGTGTGTCCAAGTCTACTCTTTTGCTTTCTGGTTCATGCACAATTTTGTTGTTGATATGATGCTGTTTTGCTGGCTTGCACTCTGACGCAAATGCAGGCACGCACAGAAACTCGTTACATTTTCGATTTCTTCACTTGTCTATGTCAAAGTTAATAGTACTTTAAGCCCAGTATTAATGAAGTATTTTATTATGGATAATATTTAGAAGCACTTATGTTCTTTCTGTCCGCAATGAACTTATCGTTATAATTGAATAAATATAATTTAATTAATAAAAAACACATTCACAAGCGCACACTTACCTATGAAAAAAAGCACCTATAAAATAAATAATTTCTTACCCCATCTAAGGCAAGGGAGGTCTCAGTATATGCATCTAGCTAATGCACACCTTGTCAAATGCAAAGAGTATAACAAGCTGGAACTTTTATAACTTGTAAAATTATCTGTACAAAGTATAGAAAAAGATTGATTTTTTTATAATTAATATGCAAGGAATTTTTTGTGATATCAACCAACTATTAAGATTAATCATTATTATATAAGAAGTTGCAATTGTACAGAATAAAAATGATACTAGTTGTGCTCAAAACATAACTAGCTTTGAACTTGTAGGTGGTATTCCTTATTGACTGTTTGGCCATGCGGCAAGAACTCATGGTGAAATATCCCATTAAAATCGAGAAAACACGTTGAGCATAACCTTGACATCTGACAGAACTTGCGAAGCTTCTTTCGGTCTTGGCGATCCAGAATGCCTTCACAGGGACGATTGTGCCTAAGTCTCGATATCATAACAATAAAGCCATGTTTCATCACATGTTATGATACGTTTAAATAGTTCTGCTTCGTTGTTGACTTGATTTAGCGACTTTTGAGCAACTTTTGCCCATGTTTTTGTTCGAAATAAAACAGTTTTGGAAGTAAGTTTTCTATAACACGTTTCATACCCAGAACATCCGAAAAAAATTCATGGCATGAGCCAATTGATATGCCAACATCATCAGTAACTTCTCTAATTGTGATTCAAAGACATAATCAATTTTTTCACTTTTTAACGTTTTCATTGTTTGTTGATGTACTAGGACGACTCGTGTGCTCGTCATCTTCAATGTCTTCACGGCCATCTTGAAAACGCTTATACCACTCGCCAATCGGGCCAACATACCCTTCGCTATTTCCCTTTACTTTTTGAACACACCCAGTATATCTTGAAGGGGGTGTTCAAATCCATTTTTCCTCAAAGTGAAATTCGGGTTTGGTTGTGTTTTCGTGTAAGTCGAATTTCAAGAATTCTTTATAAAGTAATCACAGCAGACTAGACAGCTGTTGGTCCACTCAGCTGCTTAAGTTTAAAATGATCTGGCAAATGTTCTGGCAAACAACGAGAAAAATGGTTGTATGATTATTTGGTCGTGAACAATTAGGAATATTTTTGATTGTTTGCATCTTTCGAAGATCGATCACTTTATACTACTAACAGAGTTTGTTGTTGTTTTTGTTCTTTTACCACGATTCCCGTATTTAAAATTGTTTGAGTTGTCTTTTTTTTTAATATAATTCCAACCGCGGTCATCGCTTTGGTGCAAATTAATTAAAATTGTACTAAGGCACTTCTTAAAATTATACGGCACTTCTATAACTTACCTTCACAACCTTACCTGGCAACCTTGTTTAAATTATGAGATACCTAAATGTTACAATTAAAACAAAAAGCAAGGGTTCATTCATTAAATAAATTCAAGTTTTTAGCCAGTATAACCACCTCGTTTTTTCGAACATCGGTTGATGAACAACTTTTGTTCGAGTTTCTTCCATTCACTTAAAATTGCTCTTTAAGTTTCGGAAACATTTTTAAATTTCTTATATTCAGCATATAAATTGCCGTGCCAAGCTTCCGCAAACATTTCCTGTCGGCCAGTCCATAACCTCAACAAAACAATCCTGTAAAAAGGCCTTCTTTGACTTTCAAGCAAAAAAGGTATCCTCTTGTAATGTACACTGATACCTAATGTACACTCCACCAATCAGTCTTGAGCTCCTGAATTGTAATTCGAGCACATCACTTCTGTTGAATAAATGACTTTTCTACCATTGGGAAAAAACAGGGCAATCTCTTTGATTTAAAAATACAAAATAACCAGCAATATAATGACACCATTTGGTCATTCTTTATAAAACTATGTAGACGTTATTCACACTTGCACATTATATTGATAAGCATACAAATATCTTTGAGATAAATCAAAGGTTTGTACTATCTCAGTATAAAATTCATTTCATGAGTCATAAATATTCGAGTTAATCGAAACCTTGGTTTCGAAAAATCAAAAAGTAGTAAATGATTTGGAATGATGAAGGTTAGATGGCAAGTAGAAAGCACATTAATAAACAAATCCGTTGAGATTCGTGGGCGAAGAATCCATGATAAATATGCTAATTGCAAAAATAGACAATAAAAAATGTTTTGAACAGAAGAAATGCCAATTAAAAATTCACTCGACAATGTTTATTTTGATGAAATTTATTTTTTATGATACAAAAACAAGAAAAAAAAACAAAATTAAAAACACGAAATTGAAACATAAACATGAGTACATTATTTTCATCTATTTGGTGAATGATTCTATTAAACCCACAATAAACACAATTGTTTTTCTGAGGAATTCCTGCAAAAATAGCAAAATACATAGGTTTGATTTAATTTTTCATCTTTCAAGTGTTTCCAAGTCAAGGTCAAATTGATTTCCTTTCAAACGATGTTAAAATCTTAGATCCGAAGTTAAATTCGTACTTTGCACTTTAACGAATTTCAATTCGTCCGGGATAAAAAGCTGCTCGAATTTTACTTTGCACGGATAAGAAATAGTGGTTTGTGTCATTGGTAAGTTATCTTTGGATTTACGAATTTAACTTCACGCTGTACCGATAAACTTCGTCATAACATATGTTTACATTTCTATCGCCTACTTAACTTTTTAAAAATTACGTTTCTTAGGACTTTATAAAAAAAATTAAAAATTGTAAGAACTGAACGATGAAGTCGCTGCATACAAATCTATATTAAATATATGCATCAACTTATGTTATTGTATTTGTAAAACTAAAAATTTTAAATTCTGTTTGTTGCAAAAACTTGTATCGTTGCAGCTTCGCCCATACAACATATACTCGTATACACGTACATACGAGTATATCTGTTATTGTTTATGAGTTATCAAATTGTGGTGTGTCTTCATCCACTTGGTAACTAATACGCTGCTGCTTTGTTTGTGTCTTCGTTTGCTCTGGCTTTAGCTCTTTTGAATGTTTGCTTCTGCTACGGCTGTCATCATGGCTCAAGCTGGAACTCTTCATGCTATGTCTGCGAATTACTTACTTACATTTGTTGCCATTGTGTCATTGTACGCTGAAAGCCTTCATCAACATGCTTGCTTGTTTGTCATCTACTATTGTTGGGCTCATTTTGAAGTGAGTCATTGTAAGCAGGCAGGCATAGATTGTGGTTGATAGCAACTGAGTTCTGTTACTAGCAAGGGTTTGTCTGTCTGTCTGACATGCCGCATATATAAATTTTACTATACTTTGACTTGTTCATTTGTTGTTTTTTATGCCGTTTTTATTATCTTGCATTTGATTAAAGTTGTTTTTCAGTTTCTCAAAAATAAGTTTTGCATTTTACAACAAAAACAAGTCACCAGAAGCTGCAATCCAAGTAGTGAGAATTAGTATTTCAATAATGCTATTGTTGATGACATGCTGGCTATGAATGGGATTAATTTTTGGACAGAATTAATTGATTCTGTTTTAATCTATTTCTATTTTTATCGTGCTTTATGAAGAGAGTGTATTTTAAGTTCATTAAAATTAAGTGATCTGACAATCATAACTCGAAGCTCCCTTAATTCATTCTATATATGTAGTTTTACTGAAATATTTTGAAAAATTTTATGTAATCATGGAGTATTTTTTGAAAAGAGAACATCAAGCTGATTATTTTATCATAACATACTTATAGCCCAGCAAGTCTGTTTTTTTTTTTTTTTGTTTTTTAATTTGCACTAAAAGTTTTTATAGGGTATAGCCAGTGGCTAAGTTCGTTCTTTGCACATGGTTTGTTCAAAAACAGTTCTGTTCATTAGTGTACGCCCATTCCTCGCGTTCTATAATTTCGACAATTTTTGGTAAACTTTACTATTCTAAGTATGAAAAGAAACTTAGTAAGTATTTCAGAAAAAATATTTCTGAGAAAAAAAATTTGGGGGAGGGTTGTCAAACAATTAAATCTACGTGAGGACCTCACTTAAAGGGTTATACGCAAACAGGAGACCAAAAAATCGATTTTACCTGAAAAGAAATTTTCATTTAACTATTAACGTTAAATTCATATACATACTACTTTCATAATTATTTGTAAAAATAATTGTTTTTAAAGCTATTTTCTGGGAGCTCCTATAAAAACTCGCGTTGAGCACGATGTTGTGGACTGTTATCATCTGAAATGAAAAAAAAAAACCAAAAAAATTTGATGAACACAAGAAATTATATACCATTTAATCTAAACAGCATATTAATTTGGGACAAAATGGCGTCTTCTCAACAAAACAAAAAAAAAAAAAATGCCTTAAATTGTTTATAAAATGGAAAATATCTACGGTGAGAAAAAACCTTTAATCAATTACTAAAAAATATACTTAAAAACTTGTGTACAAATTTGAGACAGATCGGTTCAGGCGTTTCCGATAATTATTATTGCTCGCCGACTTCAAAATAATCATTTTGAGAATTTCACGTATAAAGTTTCGCATCTATGGGAAAAACACGCCAAAACGCCTTTACAAATGTGGATGTAACTTCCAGAATATTTGTCGGGTTAACGTGAAATTTTCTGGGATTCCATTTTTCGATATAAATTCAACTGTCAGACGATAGTCAGATCTGGCAACTTTATTAATATTTGTGTTCAGTTTGGCTGACCAATTTATAATGAACAGATTAACGCCAGAAAGTTAACGTTCAATGGGCTGAAAATGGACTGGAAGCCAACCCACTGTTTTATCAGAATGGTATGTTCAGCGTTGAGACTCTTTTGGCTCAATGGGTATGTCAGTAAGGCGTGCATGCCATAGAGCAGGTTAACCAATCGACTAACTGAAGGAAACAGTTTGTGAACGCGTTATTTCTCAAATGGATCACGAGTATCCTTCAATTTATCATCTAAATTATTTTCTTTGGATTATTTATGTGAAGTCATTGGTTTAAGTGAACAAACCTTCAACTCTGGACGCCTTGAAAGACAATATTGCGCGAACCATTGTCCAAATACGGCCCCGAATGCTTGCAAATGTGGTCGAAAATTGGACTTCCAAAATGGATTTATGTAATCTTAGTATATTTATTTCAATTCAAGGTTCTTTGCATGGTGAAATAGTTATGTTCTCATAGTTTTAGTTATGTGTTAATAATAGTTATGTGTTCTCATTCCATGACATTTTTCAATATATTTTTTGACAAGCTGTCTTATTTTGACAATTTAAAGGGTTTCATATAAACGAATTTGTATGAAAATGTCAAAATAAGGCAACCTATTTTTTCTGAAATTCCGAATGACAACACCTTATATCGTCGTTCGTAAATTATTGTGTTCTATAACACAAAATTGAAAAAATTGAGATAAGACTGGTATATAGGCAAATTTTTCGAGATCTATCGATCTGTGTCATCAGTTTGCTTTTATCTTTTATAGTTTTCGAAATATGAGACATCGACTTTGTGCTATACAACACTGTTGTGACAAGCTTCGTAACCTATTGTGTTCTATATGCAAAATAGAACACATCGTGCATATAGAACAAAAACGAAGCAAAAATACTAAGTAAAAAAAATATTTTTTTATTTTGTTCTATATGCAAGACTAAATAAAGTTATTAAAGTTATTATTTGGAGGTCTTTGTATTTTGCTTTTTTTTTTTGTTTTTTTCTGGTTTTTTTCTTAGCTTCACATTGCACTTGGCAAATGAAATGAAACAAAAAAGAAAAAATCCCGCTTTAGATTGCAGTTGGTAAATAAAATGAAACAAAAACGAAAAGAAAATACCCATCATAAATAACATAAGGTTAGAAGTTAAATTTTACAACAACGTTTAAAAAAAGCTTAATACTAAGAATAATAATGGATAAGCAATAGATAAGAAGATATCATTGGAGAAAGTAAATGTTGTGAAAAGTTTATAAGACTTTTTATCACTTGATGCAGTGGCATACTACAATATGGGTATTCACGGGTTGATGCGAATTGCAAGAATGCGAAAATGCAACATATTTTTCGCACTAACGCGTGAACATCAATATTGTAACTTTACGATAGCGGAAAGAATTATATTGCCACCTTATTTCAAAATAACAAAAACTTATTTAAATTAACGTACAAACTTAGCCTTTTTTAAGTTCTACCCAGATGGCAACTATGCTTGAAAACACCCATAACATCTGTTTCGCATCACTGTTTTTACGCTTTCGCAATAGGTTTGAGCAGTGCGTAATTCAAGAAGAGTCCCAAAATT
Source organism: Pherbina coryleti (assembly GCA_943735915.1). Taxonomy (NCBI): domain Eukaryota; kingdom Metazoa; phylum Arthropoda; class Insecta; order Diptera; family Sciomyzidae; genus Pherbina; species Pherbina coryleti. The sequence continues at coordinate 11,520,871 of OX030951.1, forward strand.
GCTTCTAATGTGTTTGTTGTTGGAATGAAGCAAAAATTCACAATCTTGCATTTTCGCATCGTCGCAACTGTGTTTCGCATCAACCCGTGAATATCCATAATAATTTGTTTAATACAATTTAAAATATAGGTACAACTTTTTGTCTTCGTTTTTTTAACAAACTTGCTTCCATTGAAAAATCTCCGTAAATCAAGCATGAACTTCGTGGAATCGAAGTCAAATAAATTTGGTTCATTTTTTACTTGATTTTGTAGTCGAAACTTACCTTTTAAGAAATTAGCAGGTATTGATTTAAGTGCACTCATAAGAACATATGTATAAGATTAAGTTTAAAATTAAGTTAATATTATAATATATGAAATAAAGTTTTTATTGAGTGAAATCATATTGCTTTTCATTTCTCCAATACATATTACATTTTGTTCTATATGCTATAAAACAATAATAGTTTCGTAAATAAGTGCATATAGAACAAATTATTTTTTTTTAAACGCATTTTACTCTAAAAAACGCTTCCAAGGATGAACATTTTTTTTGACAGAAAAAACCACAAATTCTTGAACTTTCATTGGTAAGAAAATCGCGGCAGATTTTTCGGTTCAGTTTTTTACTAAACTTTAAACTTGATTTACCAAAAAAACATTTTAGTCATATAGAACACAATAATTTGCGAACGACGATATATATTCCACCATGGTTCTATGTATATGTATATTGAAAAAATAAAATTGTTGTACAAATATAGGGTGCAGAAAAAAGGAAAAAAAATCATTATTCTTAAATATTACGCTGAAATATCTTCAGCAACTTCATAAAATTAAGTTTATACTTAAAATAAGTGCACTTTCTACTTTTTAAAAAAAAAAAATTGTTAAACGTGTCTTCTTGTGTGATTATCATTTGACCCATTTTTTTATGCTTGTTTTGTTGCCTTCGCTTCATACAAAACATTTTTATTTGATATCAAGACTATACTGAAGTGTAGTGTACTTATGAATACATAGGTTTGACAGATATAACTGTCTGAAGTAAGTACTGGCTTTTAAAAGAAACTCTTTCTTACTTTGTGGCCAAAAGGCAGTTGAAATGTATTACTTGCAAGATATTGGAAAAATTGTGCTTTAAATATTGCGTCTTTAAGGTATAGTTAAAAGTAACCAAGCATTAAACGTAATCGATAAGGTTTTCCTTAATTTTCTTATTTGCGTTTTATTTATTTTTGTTTACCTTGTTGAAATACGAAGCATGGACAATAAGCACTAAACAAACAATTTTCTTATTGCATACATTAGAAATTTTTCTTATGGATTCATTCTTCTACTTAAAAAGAAAAATCAATAACTTAACGTCATGAATAAGTTACAAAATACTACAAAAATTATTCTTTTTTTTTTATTTATAGTATTTTTTTCTACTTGTTCCATATGCCTGTGCACGAAATGCAAAATCTGTGTCGCTTTCAAATCTATGCCTAGCCGGAAAAGCATTTATTCCCCAAGCTCGAATTACCCATATTCAATCAAGAAAGGATTTGCATTTTTTATTTTTTAAATCATAAAAGAGCAGAATAAAAAACAACTAAAATCTTAACCTTGTGGCGTCCGTGGCGAAGTTGGTTAAAGTGCGTGGCCGCTATGTCAAAGAACCTGGAGATCCAGGTTCGAACCCCAGCAGCGACAGAAATTATTTGAATTAAAATAATTTTTCTGTACGGCCGCCACCTCTCTGCAGACAATGGCAAACCTCAGAGAGTAATCAAAATGCCATGTAAAGCTTCTTGAGAACGAGAACATTCCGTTCATCGCCGTTCGGAGTCGGCGTTAAACATGTAGGTCCGGTTCTCGGTCAATTGTGTACAAACTTAATAACACGCACAACACAATTGATCATAAGAAGCTAGGTCAAAGTCCTTTCAAGGGCTGAAATAGCCAGTTATTTATTTTTTAAAATCTTAACCTGAGTTCAAAATCATTCTTAATTTCCCTGCAATAAGGACTAGCTTAAAAATTGAGAATTTTCTTAAAATGAAATGTTCCACGTGGTATATTTATACCCCCACGTTTAAAAAACGTAAATGGGGGTATATTAATTTTGTCACTCCGTTTATAACGCCCATAAGGAGGCGTGGTAGGTATAGAAAAGTATATATATTATTTATCAGCATCACCACCCGAGTCAATTTAGCCATGTCCGTCTGTCTGTCCGTCTGTCGTCACGATTACAGCCGTAATTTTCAAGCTATTCGAAATTCAATATATAAGCTTTTATCTAAAAAATAAAGGTCCAGTTCGAAAATGAGCCAAATCGGATGGAAACCACGCCTACCTCCCATACAAAGTGACTTTATCAAAAAGGTAAAATCTCTTGAAATTCCACAAGAAATAATATATGGAAATTTTGCATATTAACTTTGATATATAACATGAACTTTGTGTATAAAATTCAACCAAATCGAGTGAAAACCACACCCACCTCCCATACAAAGGGATTTTAAAAAAATTAAAGCGAATATTTTCTGTTAAAACTACGTATAACGAAAATGTTTTTACAAATAAACATTTTATTGACGGCTTAAGACTTTGAATATACTTCGGTTCGGACGTGGGGGTATTTTAACTTCGGCCCAGTCGAAGATCATTTCTTACTAGCTTTTTTTTCATTTTGTCTTGGTTTAGGCCTTTTAATTCAGAATTTTATAGACATATGATCTCTGAAATTTTTCTTTTGAATTAGATTTTAACTTCAATCATTATTTGCTTCTTTTGTTGCTACGAATGTGTGAACGCATAAAATAAAGGGTGTTTTTTAATTTGCTGTAGATTTTCTAAAAGGGATATCTGACGTCTGTGTTGAATGATCGATTCCATTTTTTTTTTTTACTCAGTAAACATTGAAATTTCATCAAGCAAAGGCTATTCGATACGTCGTGCATTCGTCGTTGTCACAAATGGTTTCGATGCGTACTGATTTCAGCAAGACGTCGCAACGAGCCATACAACCACCGAAATAATCAATTTTCTGAAAGAGACGTTTGGTGAGCGAATTTGATCACGTTCTGGATCTTTCGATTTTCCGTCGCGATCATGCGATTTGATGGCCCTTGAATATTATTTTTGGGGTTATGTCAAATCATTAGGCTATGCTTATAAGCCGGTAATACTTGAACAGCTTGAGGACAACATTACGCAAGTTATCAACAAAATTCGGCCAAAAATGCCTCGATTGTATGACATAGTTACGTCAAGCGCAGCCGTGGTAGACATATAAAGGAAATCATTTTCAAACAAAAAATTCATGTCGCAAACTTTTAAATAAAGCTAAAACATTGTGCATTTAGTTCATTTTTATGTATTTTATTTCAAAACAAAATCCTTGAGCGCATTAAAAAACACCCTTTATTACTTTTAGTCTGATAGTCTGGAAATGTTAACCTCTTTTGGTGAAAATTTCTTCAACTCAGTATGCACATGATTTGTCTTAACTTTCAACATGCTTTATTTAAATGTTGCTTAAATTTTCAAATTACATTGCTCACTAAAAAAAATAAAAAACACAAAATCTTATCAGGTTCTTGCGTGCGAACGCCACCCTAATAATTAAATTATGAGTCACGTCATAAAAAATATTCATGCTTAGTTTTGCTTAATAATTTGGAAATTGTTTTATATACAGGGTAGTTAAAATAAATTATTTCGAGCCTTTGCTATATATTGTTCAATGAAAAGAATCTACATCGTTGTTCTTTACGAAAGGAACATCTAATAAATATTTTTGTAGAGATGATTAGTTTTAATAAATAGAATAAACAATAAATAAATATCTTTATGTTGATTTGGGAGAAGACATGAACGTTTTAGAACTACCTCCATATTGTTAAATATGTCCAATCAATGATTTCGAAATCGTTTGGAAAAGTGTATTTAAATCGATTTTTGAAGCGAAGCTTTTTACGCCTCGTTTAGTGATTTGCTGGAGTCAAATCTCAAAAACGACACTTTCCGACCAGTGTTGCCAAAACTTTTTTGAGAAAAGCGCGAAATTAAAAAAAAATATCGCCCAAAATCGCCCAATGAAAAAAAAAATTGCCAAAAATCGCCATTTTTTCTAAGAAATTTATTATATTAGAAAAAACAAAACAAATTAAATACATTTTTTTTCAAATAATATTGAGATCTGTTAATAGTATTAGATATTCTTATTTTCATATTTTTGAGATCTATAAAAAATTATAAAAAAAGCTACTTCATTTTATACGAGAATTTTGATCGTTAAAGAACATTTTTTTAGAGACTATAACTTTTTAGAATTTTTCAATATGCAACTTTACAAAAAAAATTTTTGCAAAAAACGTAGTTCCTTCAGCCATATTAGACTCTTCCTCGCTTTCGTCAATTCTCGAAGTATTGTTGAGTTCATACATTGATTTAGTTTATACAAGATGAATGCCAACTTACAAATATTGTCAAACATTTTTTCGCCTACGGCTGTCTTAATTTTGTATGCCGATTACCAAAATTCTTCACTTTCAGATGGCACTTTGTTTTTGAAAACATTGCTCCATGGAAATGTCAACAAAGATTCGTATTCCATTTCTTCTGCACGTCGGGCTTCAAGAGATAGATAACGAAGAGGGAGTTCACGGAAAGAAGGTCTTATATGGTTTAAACATCTTTCAGGACATAAAATAAAAATTTCTAACAGACTAGGTAATCGTCTTAACATTTCCTGGATTAAAACTATAAAGATTCTGGCATTTTGATAGTCTATCATAACAATATTATCACTTAATTTGTGAATTTCTTCATGGAACTGATAATGAAATGTAAGGTCATTAATTCATTTAAAATTGCTTTTATCCGCAAAAATTTTATTTAAGCTGAATGTAGCTAAATTATCAAAATTTAAATTTTTGACAATGTCTTCTTTTATAATTTTTGAAACAAGTCTTTGAATAAATGTTGTGATTTCAACGTAAGCTTGAAAAAAGTCAACTTTTTCTCGTTGAAAATATGAATTAAGTGAGTAGATGTTTTGAAGAAATGGTCTCAAAAAAATAAGTATTTCGATATAAATAAATTATCGATAAGGGCTTGTGAGCTGTGTTCAGTCGCATTGTTAACAGAGTGTTCCAAACACTTAAAACAATTGTTATTTTCTTTTATTGAAATTTTAAACACATAAGATGAGTTTATGAAAAAAGGTTGTTTTACAAAAATCGCCCAAAAAATCGCCAGGCGATTTCCTAAAAATTTAAGCGCAAAAACAAGAAAAAAAGCGCCCAATTGGCGATAAATCGCCCAATCTGGCAACGGTGTTTCCGACACATTTTTTCTTAGAATTGGTGCTTGCCTCTATTGCCACAAGAAAATATTAAACTAAAAATAACTTCTTTTCCGCCGTGGGAATTGAACTCGGTATCCCATCATCTGAAAGTTCTATGCTCTAACCACCAAACCATAAGCCTTCGTTGTGAAACGTCGCTTATGCAATATTAAGTATTTACCAAAGCTGTGTTGCAGCAGATCACAATAATCTATTAACCCTGCAGTAGTCGCGCGGATTACATATGTAATCCAGTCATGCAAAATTATGAATTTTCAGGGTGCGGAAAAATTCGTTCGCAAATGATTAAAATACGATCTTCTCGCTCGTTTTTTGCTTTGTGAGTAAAATTTCAAACGAAAAATTTCAAAATAGATGAACGTTCGCACTCGATAGAAGAACTCGCTGCTTGCGTCGTTATATTTATCAATGATAAATTTTGTGGTAAAAATCTCTCGCGCGAAAAAAAAAATACCTCGAAATACCACAAAATACCTCAAATTACCACAAAATACCTTAAATTACCACAAAATACCACAATACCTAAAAATACTTCAGAAGAAAATTTGAGGGATTTTGTGGTTTTTTGAGGTAATTTAAGGTATTGTGGTATTTTGTAATTTGAGGTATTTTGCGAGTGTGGTAATTTGTGAGAATTAAGTGTGAGAAAAATATAATTTTGGTGGTAATTTCACCTGGCGACACTGGTACAAACGAATGTTCCTGAATTTTTTCTTCAAACGCTCATTACAAATGAACGATAGCAAACGAACGCATGATACAATTATACAGGTAGGTTTGACAACAGGCTATTTTCTCACGAGATCGTTCATGGATTGTCAAAATCATGATACAATTATACAAGGTAGGAGTGACAACTTGCTTTTTTCTCACCAGTACCTTGCAGCGACTGTCATTTGCCTGTATATTTTGTTTTTTATTTTCTTTTCTTCTTTTTTCGTTCTCCAATTTATACCATTTTTGACAGTTAGCGCAAGACGAAAAAACTGTCACTCCTACCTTGTATAATTGTATCATGGTCAAAATCAAATGAATATGTTTGTTTTTTTTTTTTTGTTTGCTTTGTTTTGTATGATTTTTGACAATTCATGTTCGATTGAAAACTGTCACACCTACCTGATTAATTATACCATGAACGAACGTTCGTTGTTTTTTGTTGTTGTGTGAAAAATTTGTCGTAAGAATATGCGAGCACAATTTTACGTGAAGAGAATGATAATTGAAAATAATTATATTTCAAACGTTCTTCGCACCCTGTGAATTTCACAATTGTCTGCAATCGATATTCATTAATTTTACGTACTATAAGAATTATGTTTATGTTGTTTTTTTAAATAAATATAATATAAAATAAAGTAATAATAAAAATTAAAACAAATAACTAAGCATTTTCACATTGCCATCTCTTATTTTAAACTTTAAAAAACGGATTACATATGTAATCCGCGCGACCACTCTCGTCACATTTAGGTACGCAGGTACTGCAGGGTTAATAGGATTATGTATTGGCTATCCTTCATATCGTAAAAAATATATTAAAAGAATTGTGTATTGGCTATCCTTCATATCGTAAAATATATATTGGACGGATTGTGTATTTGCTATCCAAACAACAAAAGTCTAAGTAAGTGGCGTCCGTGGCGTAGTTGGTTAAAGTGCGTGGCCGCTATGTCAAAGTACCTGGAGACCCAGGTTCGAACCCCAGCAGCGACAGAAAATTATTTGAATTAAAATAATTTTTCTGTACGGCCGCCACCTCTCTGCAAACAATGGCAAACCTCAGAGAGTAATCAAAATGCCATGTAAAGCTTCTTGAGAACGAGAACATTCCGTCAATCGCCGTTCGGAGTCGGCGTTAAACATGTAGGTCCGGTTCTCGGTCAATTGTGTACAAACTTAATAACACGCACAACACAATTGATCATAAGAAGCTAGGTCAAAGTCCTTTCAAGGGCTGAAATGGCCAGTTATTTATTTTTATTTTTATTATAATTGCTTATAGTCATATTTATTTAATTTAATTATTAAATATTATTATTAAATTTAATTTTTTTAAATTAATAATCCCTCGACTTTTTCTTATCTAAAACAAAAAAAAATAGAATCGTCCGGGTTTTCTTCTTTCAACAGAATGAACTGAATTAAAAGTTCAGAAAGTAAATTGCAGCAAGTCATGACGGAGTCATATCTATTGTATGACTCAAATAAATAAAAATTTGACCCTACATATGTTTTTGTTATTTTAATTAAGCCTTGTTATAAAGAATCACTAACAGCAATGAAATCTCATAATATAATAATAATAATATAATGGCGGCCATGGCCGCCACAGTCAACGAATATATTCGTGACTAATAATTGAATTATTTCTAAATAGAAAATTTTATAGTTTATAATACTGTCATTTACGAAGCAATTAGAAACAATTAAAGAAAGCAAATTATGATTATTAACTTTTTGACTGTTCATAACATTTCTTAAAGAAATTGAACTTGTGTTTATTAAAATGTTCGATTGTTTGTAATTACGGCATATATCTAAATAAAAATAAAAATGAGAAATCATCAGAAAAATTTTATTTATTATTTTTTACACTTAAAGTTAAAATTTAAAGTTAAAGTTTTGTAATGTCTTATTTTGCATGTACATAGCACAAACATTCACAAATTGATTAGCAATCAAGTAAATATTTCATTGCTTGTAATAACGGTATATAACGCAATTGCATTTAATGCATACTAACCTTGTAACTATCTCGTTTTCTTAATTTGTTTACCTTTTTGTTTCTTCAACCCCGACTTTTGTTGATCGAATAACAATCGAATCTTATATTTCCTTATATTGACATTCATACTAAAACTCCAAAACCTCAATATGTAAAAATAAACTCTTTCAGAGCACTTCTTAAGCATATTGTGTTTATTTCTTTTTATTTCCGAAATGGTCTCGCCGTACAACAATGTATGCTTTCGCCAACATAAGCAATGATACTGTATTATCGTCGCTCAGAAAAAACCAAAGTATCGTCCCATAATCGCCAAATTAAACAAGGCGACACTTGTGCAAATATTGTTACACTCAAAATCTCAACAATTAAAAAAAATCACATCGTTATGATGAACTATAACAAGGCTAGATTCGTTACGAACCTTTTATTACGATAGATTCGTAATGAACATATAAAAGGTTCTTTTGCAGACATTATCGTAAAAATTATTCTCCTAAAATGTTCATGTTTTCTGTTTATTCTAATTCGGCAAAATTTTGTTATAGGTTTATTTATAAAAAACAAAATCTCCACTTAATACAACAATTAAAGAACGAATATATTTATTTTTACTCATTATTTGTTATTTTGGTAGTCAACCACATCGACCTCAAAATGCATAACCTACTGATAAATACAATATTTCCATAACATCTGGCAAAAATTGTTCTAAATACTCTACAAGCAGTATTTGTAACTTAGAATTTTTTTAAATTTTTACAATATTAAAAAATATTAAAATTTATAACTTTATGTGCATTATAAGGAAAACTTATATATCTCGTATCTGGGAACTTTACTGTAACGAGTCTTAACCCGTTGCGGCCCAAGCCAACATAGATTTTTTTACCTTTTTCACCACCATTATTGAGAGTAGCAAAAAGTATTCATTCGGTGATGTACGGGTGCGGATCCTGTACCAAATTTTTAGAAATCAACAAAGCGGACCAAAAATCGCCACCTTTTCATCGGAATTGTGGACTATTTTGCGGTTAACTCGAAAATATTACAAAAAATTAAGTTTTAGGAGAAATATAGCTTGAGAAACTGATCACTCGAGGGTTTTTGAGGGCGTCGATTAAAAATTCGAGGTCGGAATTTGCTTATTGCAAAACCCAAGAAAGCGGATCAACACTGGTCAAAAAGTTTCAGAAAATGTTTCTTGAATCCACCAAATAAATAATTTTTTCCATTCTGAATAGTGTTTTCTTCAAAAAATTTCAGTAATAAGAGAAAATTATATGAAGTATCCCAATAATTTTTTGCTGAAATCGAAAATGTTCAAATCCGAGCGCATAGAAATTAAGAAAAATGTTCATTCTTGCGATTTAAGCCAAAAACCATTTGAAAACTATAATTTTCGAGGGTGCTGTGAGTCTCAAAAAAAAAAAAAAAAGCGAAACCCTACTCACCCTACCGCACCGTACATGTTGAAATCTGTATTGACTATATAATGCTTTCAAGCAGTGCTGTAGTCTATAAAGAATTTTATGTACTCATCACAAAACTGTTGCAAATCATTTTCTGTAATGAGTACAGTTCCGATATACGTAGTACATTAGAGTGGTCCTTAAAATCAACATCATGATGGATCAACTTAGATCGGCTCTAAATGTCAAAAAAAAATTTTTAGAATTTTTTCAGATTTTTAAATTGACTCTCTAGTCACCCTGTACGTTGATCTTTCTGTATTCTGTTCAAATTACGATTACGGCCAAACGGATACAGCTAGATTGATAAAATTTGGTACAGACAATATTTAGAGTCATAGTCTGACTGGGGTGAAAAATGGGTACAATCGAATAATGATTTATCCTATCTCCCATATAAGCATTTTTAAACATTGTATGGGAGGTAGGCGTTAACAATAATCACTTAGGCATTTTACGTCCCAAACAGCTTAATGATATTTAAGTTTGTAACGCAGGGAAGGATCAGCGTCACTTAAGCCGTATTCTTATATTTGTTCCTCTGCCTGACCGTCTGCTCATTGAATATGTTGAGCCCTGAGTCACCCTGTTCGTCCGTTTTTCTGTAGTATGTTGAAATAACGATTACGGTCAAACGGATAAAGCTAGGTGCATGAAATTTGGTACAGATAACTTAAATATCATTGAGCTGTTTGGGACGAAAAATGAGCCTAAGTGATTATTGTTAACGCCTACCTCCCATACAATGTTTAAAAATGCTTATATGGGAGATAGGAGAAATCATTATTCGATTGTACCCATTTTTTACCCCAGTCAGACTATGATTCTAAATATTGTCTGTACCAAATTTTATCAATCTAGCTGTATCCGTTTGGCCGTAATCGTAATTTGAACAGAATACAGAAAGATCAACGTACAGGGTGACTAGAGAGTCAATTTAAAAATCTGAAAAAATTCGAAAAATTTTTTTTTGACATTTGTAGCCGATCTAAAACAATCCATCTTGGAAATTCCAAAAAAAGCCATATAAGGACCACTCTAGTAGTACATAGATAGTTGACTCATTAGATAAAATTATGTCCTTGAAGTTGTCCCCATCCGTATGTATGTTTCACCTTAGACTTGCCTAGCTCCATGTCCTTATTCTTGCCCAAATTCTTGTTTTAATGTGATCCATGTCCAAATTCTTGTCCCACTTTTACCAATCCTAAGCTTTATCCAAATTCTTTTTTTATTTTTGTCATAAAGTCAAAGAATTAACTTTTACTACCTTCACTGCGATAAACCTTTGGGGTAAAACGTAACGTCAAGGAAAAAGAAATTTTTTAATTGTATAACATAAACTGAGGTTAGAGACCCCAATTTTCCACTTGGCCAAAGTAAAACAATACCCCACAGCCGTGTCAAAGCATATTCAAAGGTTTATGAAAGTTTTATTATATTGATGACGTCACTGCTTCGCCAACTGATTTTTGATAAGATTTTTTTCAAATTTAAAAACTTCAGGTCATTTGATAAAGTCACTTTGTATGTTATAATTAGATTTTTTTATATAAATGTTTAGATATCGAATTTCATAAAGACAGCTCTAAAAAAGGACTAAAATCGTGATCAAAAAAGACTAACAAATACTATGCCGAGTCGGTTTTTGATGCTTATCAAGAGCATACTCGTATATATACTGGAAATTTAGGCTGTAGGGTGTGCTGTCAATTCAAAATATTTCAATTTTTTTCGGTTGGATAATAAAATCACTTTGCATTTCTTAAAATAATCTGCAAAGAATGAAATGAAATAAAATGCAATAATTTATTAACAAAAAAACCAAAAAAAAAACGTTGATAGCCAGAAATATTTTGATTTTCATATTTTAAGCAGATTAAAAAATAACTTTGTTTACAAATTTGTGGCCACATTAATATATGTAGGTTGTCAATAAAAAGCATAATAAAGTGCGCTAAAAATACCACACAATAACAACATTAAGGTGCGTTGTTCACGACTGATTTCGAAAAAATCTAAGAAATTGAAAAAATGTTACCAACTTTTGAACTAAAATCTTTTCCAAATCTTCTTTGACCTAATTGCTACTGCCCTAAAATCTTCTTTCAGCTGCGCCATCTACTCAAGATTCATGATAAATGAAGTGCTTTTTTATCAATTGTCTTCCTTTGTCAAACACAGCGCGCTGTCGATAATCAACAACAACGTCGACAACAAATGTATACAGCTCAAGATGACCTCATTAAAAGCAAGATTTTAAAGCTTTCTTAGATTAGATATTTCTTGTTTACTATGTCATCCACAATAGCAACAAAATCAATCTTTTGACTTTGGTGTCGATTTGTTCCACTGTATTTCACTCAGGTTTCTGCTAAGTTATTGAAATTTCTTTTCATTTTTATTTTTTGTTATATTATTTACGCTCTTCCCTCACACTGTCTCGCTTCCATTTTCGATGTTTACAAGTTGTTGAAATCAATGCAAGATTTAATTTAAAATTCCAAATTCAAAGTTATCATTAACACGTTATCACTGTAAATTCGAAATCGCAACCGTCAATAACGTGTCGCCAGTCAATGATTTAGGTTGATTTTGTTGTTTGATGTTTTATTTCGAAATATAATTTCTTCTTTTAATGTTGTGTTTCTTTCAAAGCGTGCTGTTTGTTGTCTTTTTTTGATAGTTAGTTTACCGCGTTAGTTTTATTTGTTTTTTTTTTTTTGTGTTTTGGTGCAACAATCCTTAAAATGCTTCCTTTTAATTATGTGCAATTTGCTGCTTTAAGTAATACGAGGGCATTGACCCATATAGAGGAGAAGTGTTTTAGGTAAATAATCGCTATCAAAGAAACATTAGAAAGCGAAGTGGATTTAGATGTTTTAAAAAAAGTCGTTAAAAAGTTTTGAAAAAAGTTATCGAAAATTCGAATTTTGGTAGTTTGCTGCTTGTAGGAAAAACTCAATTAAATTTAATCAGGACATTTAAATGTTCTCGCCGCCTTTGAACAAATATCTTTTGTCGGATATGATTTTCATCTCGGCACGTTCCTCGACAGGCAAACTTCACCTTAATTAACGCGCAACTTACTCTATTCAATTGCGATCTAGATTTGCACTGCATCTTATCGATTCCTTCTTTTCTTTTCCGCTCCAGTTGAAGTGCTTGTTTTTTCCTACGTTTCCAAAGAATGTAGCAGAGCGGAAAGAAGCACTTGTTAAGAATTTCGAATTTAAAGTGACTTCCTTGTGTTGATATCACAATTCATCAGAAAGTGAATTTTTAATAATTGCCTCTCATTTCTTTTTTTTTTGTTTTTTTTTTTTTAGGAATGGTGTCACCGTCGAAGGATCAACTCATAAACAAGTCGTCGACCTGATAAAATCTGGTGGAGATTGCTTAACACTGACAGTTATTTCTGTAACACAGCAAGTAAGTTATACAAGTTATTCAATAGTAAAGTATTGAAAATTTCTAAAGAATTTCTTACAACTTAAAAATGTTTTGAAACCTCACATAACATAAACCTCATTTTAATGCTATCCTTAAGCCAATTTTCATGGCTACAAAAATTTTTTTATAAGATAGGATGTCAAAAATAAATGGAAAAATACAAAATTGACAAAAATAAAAATATTATTAATATAAAAATAAAAAACCAATAGATTATAAAATTCGAAAAATAATAAATTAAGAAATATTTAATATTAAAAAAAAAAAAAAATATAGAAGGGCGTATTCAAAACAAGAAATATAAAATTTTAGCTTATATTTTTAGTTTCTGATTTTTAAAAAATAAACATGGTAAAACTTTTAATTCTTTTCAAAATACTTTCATTAAAATCCCATCTCTTCGAAAAACAAAAAATAAACGCATAAAAACAAAATTAAAAAAATATATTTATTTTAAAACAAAAATGAAAATAAAATAAAAAAAAAACAAAAATACAAACTAAAAAATATAACAGTTCAATCTATAAAAGTGGTGGAAAAATAAATAAAAATAAAATTAAAATACGTATGAAGAACATATTCGGATAAAATAAAGACTAATAAAAACTGCAAAAAAAAATATAAAACAAAATAATAACGTAAAAACAGAAATCAATTGCAATAAAATTAGTATAAATAATAAAAAACAATAAAAAGTTATTAAAAAATGAATAATAAAAAATAGTAAATAAAAATAAAAAATAATTACATAATAATGAAAAAATAAAAATATAAAATTCTCGATTCTCTTAAAACTACTTTAAAGAAGTATAAAGAACCCTATCTAAAACAACACAAAAATAAAAAACACCAAAATGAAAAACACAGAAATAAAAAACACAGAAATAAAAAACACAAACAAAAAACACAAACAAAAAACTCAAAAATAAACACATAAATAAAGATTTAAAATAGAAATAAAAATAAAAAATTAAACTAAGAAAAATTATAATAAAATGTATTCGGAAAAAATAAAAATATTTCAAACAATATAAAAAACAAAAAATAAAAAGTTAAAAAGCAGAATAATAAATAATAATAAAGTCATAAAAATGAAATTATGAAGATTAATAAGATTAAATAAGATTTAAACATAAAAATCAAAAAATAACAAAACAAAAATAAACAAATATGAAAATTTAACATGAGCAAAATAATAAAAAAATATTAAATAATATAGTTAAAAATAAAAAATACTTTAATAATTAATAAAAATACTAAAAAATTAATTTAAAAATACAAAAAAATTATAAAAAAGAAAAAATAGAAAAATAACAAAAAAAATAATGATATATTGCAATAAAAAATATATAAATTCAAAAAAGTAACAACTAAATAAAAAAATAACAATAAATTCGTTTTATAAAACTGTAAAAAAAATTTTAATATCTTATATCATATAATTTTGTTTGCACCACTAATCCATAAATTGCTATCATAAACTCTAGGAGGCTGAAAGACTGGAACCGCAAGAGGATCAAACTGGTTATTCATATATTGACTACTCTGACAAACGCTCATTGCCAATAAGGCAAGTTTGAAATCATTTCCAATATTATCAGTTCTAACCATTCATTTTCTTTCCCGATATTTAGTATTCCCGACTACAACATCATAAATCGCAATGGTGAACGCTATATTGTCTTCAATATACACATGGCTGGACGACAGCTATGCTCACGTCGCTATCGTGAATTTTCAAATTTGCACTGCATTCTGCGCAAAGAATTTGTGGGCTTTAACTTTCCAAAACTTCCCGGCAAATGGCCCTTCCAGCTTAGCGAACAACAATTGGACACACGTCGACGCGGTCTTGAACAATATCTCGAAAAAGTTTGCGCTGTGCGAGTCATCGCTGAGAGTGATGCTGTACAGGATTTTCTCACAGATTCCGAGGACGATATCTCAGCATCGCCGGTCGATATTAAAGTAATGCTACCTGATCACGAAGTCGCCACTGTGTCTGTTAAGAAATCAGCAAATGCTCAAGTAGTCTGGGATCTGTTGGTGCAGCGGGCGAATCTCACATCGTATACACAGCAATATTTTTATCTATTCGAAATTGTCGAATATAACTTTGAACGCAAGCTGCAGCCACACGAAGTGCCGCATCAGTTGTATGTCCAAAACTATAGCACAGCGTCGAGCACATGCTTGTGCGTGCGTCGCTGGTTGTTTTCGGTGGGAAAAGAGCTTACACTGCCAGATGGTGAGCAGGCGGCGAGATTTATATTCTATCAGGTGCGTAATGCGGGTTAAAAATTAAAAAAAAATGGATTATATAATGATTTTTTATTTAAAATTTTTTTAGGCAGTTGATGAGGTGAATCGTGGTAATATACGAGCCGAAGGACGCCTCTACGAATTGAAAGCTTTGCAAGATGCCAAGAAAGCATCGGAATATTTGGCACTGGCTCGCACTCTGCCCGGTTATGGTGATGTTGTTTTTCCACATTGTTCCTGTGATAGTCGCAAAGAAGGACACGTTGTGCCAGCAGTTGGTAAGTTTAATTTGTATGTCATCGTTTGAATTCATTGTTTAAACGATTTTTAAAGGAATCTAAATGTTTATATGATATTTGTGGTAGAAACTAAATGTTAAAGTCAACATTTTTCTTAAAGAAAAAAGTGTGTGACCCCAACGCATGTCAGCAGACAAAAGCAAGAACGGAAAAGTATTGATAAATAATAAAATAATTTGGCAAAATAGCCTCAAAATATTGTCGTATTTAAAAAAGTTAACACGAAATTACCTTCAAATGCTCAAACTCTCTAAGATAATAACAGATGATGTACCACAGTAAAAAAAGGTTCTATACTAGGTTCTGATCTGTGGAAAATCAACTCAAAAAAATGTCTTCGGGTATGTAGACGATATTGCTGCTTTATACACCTTACAAGAAACCAAAAATGAGTGACATGACCTTCATAACCCCGACATGCCACCAAAATGACGGTGCTCCTTCTGAACACAAAAAAGTCAGTTCTTGCTAGATGTTGAGATGCAAGATTCCTCGAACACGTTTACTAATCAGAAAAGGGTAAACTTAATTGGTACAGTTTACACCATGAATTACATAAATTTCAAGTCGGGGTTATTTCAAAAAACACAAGTCAACAATTTCTCCAATCAACTTTCTTAAACGACTTGGCTCAATTAAATTTGAATATCTTTTAAAATCATTTTTATCATTTCAGGTATGAAAAGTTTTCGTCTGCATGCTTGTCGTGAAGATGGCGCTCTTGAAGCGCAAATGGTTGAGCTTACATGGGACTGCATCACACGCTGGGAAAGCGATGAAGAATCCATGTCATTCTGCTTCCAATACAATCGTCCAGATAAACCACCCAGATGGGTTAAAGTTTACACGCCATATGTGAGTAAAGATCTTTTACGCTCATATTTTCAAACTCAGTAAAAAATATTTTCTTCTTTATTTAAGCATGCATTCTTGGCCGATTGCTTTGATAGAATAATGGAAGAACGCAAATGGGAGGATAGCGGCGATTAACAGCAAAAAAGTGCAGAAATTTAATAAGATCTGAAATTTAAGCTTAAAAAGTTGTGTAAAATCTTCATTTAATGTATTTATTGATAAGTAAGCAAAGTACGCAGTTTCACACTCCTAAACTCTCACTCTAAAAATTCTACTCTACGAGAATTCGCTCCACTAGTACAAGCTCATAAATTTTTTAAAACTACAAAATTTTCGAATCGCGAACAAATATGCACTCAAAAAATAACCAAGTATTTAGCTGAAGCTGGTTTTTAGTTTATTTTTATATACTTTAACTTTCGAACATTATAATAATCCATTTGAAATTCTTAAATTTTTATTTAATTTCGAGTTGTGACTCCAATTTGGGAAAAAAATTTTTATTTTATCAAACTGACATTTTACATTTAAACATATTTATATATATTTTTTTATGCAACTCATTTATTTGCTTTTTGATTTTTGTTTTATTTTTTCTTTTTTTTTTTTTGTTTATTTTTTTTTTCAATCGTTAAAACACACACCCTGTACTATATTGTTACAATATATTTGAACAAATTTTTAATCATGTATTAAGTATAAATCATATTATTAACTATATATTAAAAAATATTATTAAACAAATTATAAGAGTTAAAATTATTGCAGAGTTCATAAGTGAAAAACTAGAAATAAAAATTAAAAATGTTCTAACGCTAATAAATTTCAATAGAAAAATAAATATAATAATTTAATTAAGCAAGAAGAGTAAACCATATAAATGTTATCATGAAATTTTATATTCTGCACTAATATAAAAATACAAAAACAAAAAAAAACCTGCACGCAAATTCATTATATTTTTTACGAACTGCATTTTGAAAATTCTTGAAGCATAGTCAATTTAATTAATAAAAACGCATTTTCAAAAAAACCAAACTTAAAAAAAATTGTCAAATCACGTTTTAAAGAGAGTAAAATACAAATAAAAATACATTATTAAAAATATATAAATAAATATTGTTAAGCATAAATTGTTAAATATAAAAACAAAAAACCAAACCTTATTAATCATCACTTAATATTCAAGCTCTAATTCAAAATTATTAAAAAAAAAAAACTTAAAAGAACAAACGGGACAAGATTATTTGATATATTCAAAAAAAGTTTTTATTAAAAATAGCGTCACACAGTAAATTAAAGTTCGATTTAAATTGAGGTAAATTTTACAATCAACAAAGCTGATAGCGCAAGGAAGTTTATTATTAATGATGCTTTTTCCAGCGCGGCAGATATTAATAGCTTGTCGAGTGGCTTAAAATTTATTTTTTTTTTTTTATTTATTTTATTTATTTAACTTAATATAATTTTGTTATTATATTGTTATATAATATAATATATATTGTGTGTCAGAAATGAAGAGCTGTTCTGCGTTCAGAATCAATGTCCATTCGATGATGCACTAAACTGCGAAAAAAGCTGGCTTAGCTGCGTTTAATGGCAACGACCTTCGGTATTTATCAATACCCACCAAATCTCTTGAATCTCATAGCTTACTAGAGATAGAAAAATAAATTTTTTATCTACATCGCGTTTTCCGTCACTCGGATCTTGCTTGCACTTTGCTCGAATTAGTTTTCGAAAAACAGTTTTCGTAGACTGTTGTCACCACAGTAAAACATATATAGCCAACATCTGGGCTAGGAGAACCTTCACTTATATTGTTATATTTAAGTATAACTAATAATTTCTCAAAACCCTAAACCAAGTTTGTTTATAAAGTAAACCGTTAATATCCAACAGTAACTCAATATGGAGTAATTACAAGAGGACTATGCAGCCGTTTCGTTGGTCGCTAAACCAACTCATTGTTGCTGTGATTCATACTACTCTTAGTAGCATATTCTGATTGTTTTGGAAATATTTCGCAATTATTACGATGGAAACTTTATTTTATACAGCTGGACAGTTGCTGGCAAAGAGAAAAAACCTAAATCTGGCCATAAAAAACCTCTTTATCTTATGCATTCTATACGGCCGATAAAACATATTTATTCTGAATAATTTTGTCCGAGGATGTTAAATTAAAAATAAAATATATTATAAACCATATTTTATTATATGTAAAATTTTATTTCAAAACCATTAAATTATTATTAATTGCATTGCCAGAATTCTCATCTTTTTTATAAAACTGTAAAAGAACGGTTGAAAAAAAAACTTTAGACATTTCCATATTAGCAACATTTATAAATAAAATATATATATACTTTTTGAAATTACGTACATATATTTTAGTAGTGATATTTTACAAAACATATTATGTTATATAAATAGAAAAAAACAACATTAAACATAAGTTATTTAACATTAATTAGATAAAAACAGCATGTGTGGCCATTATTTAATTATTTTTTGTTGTAAGATATCACCAGGCAAATATAAAATATTTAAAAGCATCGATGTTAGAGAAAGTTTAAAAAAGACTCTTATATTCCACAATGCTGTTTATTCCGAATATTAAGCTAAACATTTGCTTAGAGAATTTTAAAAATTTAATAAACATTTTGAAAATATAACTGCATTCTTGAAACTTAACATTCCAATCATTCATATAAAATAATTAGAACTTCTTATTGTACAAGAAACTTACTGTAAGTTCGCACAAAATTTATTTTGTGATTTGGGAAGTTTTTAATTTTTCAACTGTATCGCATTTTCGATGACGGTTCACACTTAAGACATGTCACATTACATAAAAAGTCCGACATTTTTTAACATTTATTCATTGTATATACAACAAAAATACAAGAAGATATTTGGATATTAATGCTTTTCCAAAATCATTATTATTGGATAACACAATGTACCATTGAATAGGTGAAGATTTGTTGCCACGAACCCTGGCAATTACCGACCCATTGCGATATGCTCTAAGATTTCAGAAGTTATAGAGAGTGTAATAAACTTCCACTTAATGATTAATCTAGAACGCAGTGAACCGCTCAGTGACCATCAATATGGCTTCCGTAGGGCCCGCTCTACTGGTGACCTTATGGCGTTCCTTATTGAGAAATGAAACCATTGTGCTTACTTCTTTGGTGAAAGCAAGATTGTTGCTTTGGATGTTTCTAAGATGTTTAATAAGTGTGGTACAAGGCTCTCGTGTCAAAACTAGTTGAATATGCTGTGGTGATAACTTTTATCGAAGGATCACGTGTTTTCTTAAGGCAAGTTCGTTTTGAGTCGTGGTCAATGTTAGTATGTCAAGTAAACGCACCATCTATGCTGGATTAATACAGGGTTCAGTCCTATCGTCAACTTTGTTTCTGGTTTTTATCAATGACCTGTTGTTGACTCATAACCCAATTCATTTGTTTGTGGAAAACAGCAACATTTGCTATTCGTATTCTTTAAAAAAACGCCCGAGCTCTTTGGAAATTGAGAAAAAAAGGCAAAATATGAATGACACACTGCTTAATGATTTGAAAAGATCTCCGAGTGGGGGCTTGCTAACAGAGTTTAGTTTAATGCAGCAAGACCCAGTGTTTCCTGTTAACTCACAAGCGATTTAAATGCCCCTCAATATAAAGGGTATATATCTTGTCGAGTCTGGTGCTCTTGACGTTCTAGGTATATCGATCCAATCGATCTTCGTTGGCATGATCATATTTTCGTTACTTTACTTGCCTTCTGTACAGGTACTATCATAGGAAATGTTAAAGGGATTTGACCTGACGCCATCAACTTTTGTTTTCGTCGAAGAGCTCATCAAGCTCATTCCTATCGCCTTGATGCCCAATATAACCACGCATTACCGAGAAAATTCGTTCTTCGCTCGTACAGTAAATTGTGAAACAATCGAAACGAGCGATATAATTTTCAATAGA
Organism: Pherbina coryleti; assembly: GCA_943735915.1. Taxonomy (NCBI): domain Eukaryota; kingdom Metazoa; phylum Arthropoda; class Insecta; order Diptera; family Sciomyzidae; genus Pherbina; species Pherbina coryleti. Next base: position 11,541,269 of record OX030951.1, read on the forward strand.
AAGTCGAAAGTTTCAACGAACAAAAACAAAAAAAAAATTTTTGAGGCAAGCAATTAAAAAATTGCTTTATTATATTTATTTCACCAAAACTATAAAAGTGAAAATTTTTGACTGAAAAGGCGAAATACTTTCCAGAAATTGCATAAAAACAGACCAATTAGAAGCCTTCAAGAGATTTCCTGATTGGTGCAAAAAAATTGCAATTTCGTGAATCGTAGTCAATAAAAATTCCTTAAGTATCCAATATAGTCTCATCGGGAACTTTCGTAAAGATTTAGCAAGAGTTTTTCTCTAATCGTCTTGAGTGAAAAATAATCATATGCATGAAAAAAAACGGTTATTGCCAATATTTATTTCGCCAAAATGTTTCAAAAAGGCTTATTATGTTTAATGTGCATTAGGTTATAAGGGGTATTAATTTGTGTGTCATTATGTAATGGAGAAACTACCGTTATCCCTTAATAATTTCCGCAATCAAAGCAATCCGCGAGGAAAATTTGTCCACGTGCATGCAACACCCAATGAGGTTGATACTCTTACCCTGCGAAACATTTTGATATTTTCTTTTGCCATGCCGAGAACCAACAAAACATTTTCATAAAAATCTTTGAAATTTCACTAATATTTAAAATCCGCATGACTTCAACTTTTATGATTTTTTTTGTTTTTATTATTCAGCGCTCTAGAGAATATTCTTTTTGTATTCTTAGCTTTCTTTATGAATTAAGGATACAACATCTTCATACAAGTTTTAAGTTCAGTGCATAGAGTTCTATTTCCAGCTTATATAAATCATGTTAACGAACTTTTAGCAGTCACTGTAGAAATAAAGTTTGAATAAATTCATTGTTAACAAAAATTATTCTAAAGTAATTAAAACAAAAACACAAAAAAAAACATAAAAAAGACTTTAAGCATTAAATTGTAACACTTAAATCTGCAAATAAAAATTTGAAAATAAAACAAGCTTGTGTTTTAATTTCTTTAAGTACACTGAAAAAAAAATCACAATAAAAATTTTATGCAAAAAGAATGGAATTTATGAAATGAAATTTCTTATATAACAAATAATATTTTTTATAAAAAATAAACTAAAAGTGCAAATATAAAAACGTCAAAAAAGTTGTAATGCCAACTTTTTAGGTTTTGAATACATCAGTCAACAAAATAAATACACTAAAAGTAAGATTTATTGCTTATAACAGAGATGTAACATTTATTCAAAATGCATATTAATTTAAAAATAGTTTCTTCTAATTATATATAAAAAAATTAAATCTCGACCGATTCGAAAAAAAAGTGTTGAGGAATACGCGTATAAAGTTTTAGGTACAAAAAGAGAGTAGGGTAAGAGGGATCATGTTCATGAGATATAACTTGAGAAATACTTACACATTTTATAAAAAAGAGTGCAGTTGCCTGCGTCATGGACACACCCTAAGCTTGGTCGTGACAATGTAACTGTATCCTCGTCCTTATTCTTATTCCTACTCTTGTCCTCGTTTTTATCCCTATTCTTGTCCCTTGTCACTCACTATTCTAATTCTTGTTTTAATCAATTTCCTTGCAGACCTCGCAGTCCTTGTCGATATCTTTTCCTAATTTTCATACTAAGCTTTAACCGAATTCTTATCTCAATTCTTGTCTAAACCTTTTTACTAATTCTTGTCAAAAGCCTTGTTCTCGTCCTTTTTCTAATTCGTTTCTTTGACCTCATGCTTCTATTTTAATTTCAATTTTTATTTATATTTCTATTTCCATTTCTATTTCTGTTTGTACTTCTATTTCCATTTTTATTTTAATTTTTATTTTTATTCGTATTTTAATTTTTATTTTAATTTTTATTTTTCTATTTTTATTTATATTTTTATGTTTATTTATTATTTATATTTTAATATTATTATTTTTTTTATTAATTATTATCTATTTCCATTTTTATTTTTATTTTTATTTGAATTTTAATTTTTATTTTAATTTTTATTTCTATTTTTATATTTTATTATTATATATTTATTTTTTTTTTATATCTTATCAAGTGGCTGAAAACCAAATTGTTATTGTCATTCTATAAAATTTTCAATAACGCCAGTATTGACGGAGTTTTTATGCCATGCAACAGTTTTTCATTGCTGTTGCATTTTTACTGCATACCATACATACCATACCATATTGCATTAAATGGTTGTTTCCGTGGTGCCATAGCTTCAAATTTTTATTTTTAATTTTCGTTAAACTCTAATGACCAATCTTCGCTGTCGTAAAATAAATATACCATAGCACATCTACTAAGTGAGTAGTAATTCAATGCAACAATATAACATTATTGTTGCATAAGCTGATGCCTTCAAGACCTGAAGACGTTATAATTTATTTTATGATTTTTGTCGCAAGATCAAGTACAAATCGTCCATTTTTGTGTAATAAATATTTACCGTAGCTCATATTCTCAGCGAGCAATAATTCCATGCAACGCCATTGTATGATTGTTGCATTTTAGATCTTTTAGCGGCTCTCTCCGCAGCCTTATAACGTCAAAAACTCTTTGTTTATTTTTATCGTGATAGCTAAAAACCAGACTTTACTGAAGAACACTATTTTTTACAGTAACACTTATACTCTGCTATAACTTGCTATTACTACCTCGATTATTCTGTGTAACAAATTTGCAGTTTCGTTGCTTAAGCATCTCCGAAGATGTTATTTATTTTTGTCAAGAGGTCAGCCTTAAGGAGGCCAGCCTTAATTAAGCCTTAACTATCGGTCCATTACTTTTCTCTTATCACCTTTAATCGGTAAGTAACAATTCCATGTAATGCTAATAACTTTTTTGGAAACCTGCATAGTACGTTTTAACGGTACGTTGTCATGTCAAAAACTGTAGAGACATATTTTCAAGATATTTTAAAAATTTATTAAAAAACGATATGATTTCTTAAAGAGTTATAGAGATATACCTTTCATTTGTTTCAAAGTTTTCATCATTCATCTTTTCCCCCAAGTAAATTATTCTTTTAATTAATGAATATTGGGTATTAACTGTTTATCAAAAGTTATTTCTAACGTAATTCGATTTTTATGGTGTTTATAACATATATTTTTAAAAAAGCTTCAAGGCCAGATCATTAAATTTACAGGAAACATCATTGGATTCCATGTGTCAATATTTTTTATAAATTATTGTCACTATCAATTGACATTTCAACTGTTCATATTCGAATAAATTTAAACAACTATAAATGACATAAATCAATTTAGTTTTGTATCCTCCTGAAATAATATGTCAAATTTTTCGGTAAATACAAGTTTGTCACACTTGCATGCTAACAAATTAATTAGCGTTCGGAGCCTTTGTGGCGACTATCATAATTTATCAAAAGGTTTATTAAAAGTTAAACAAAGATTATCAAACCAACGATAGATTGTCAAAGATGTTAATGAAATAACGATACAAACAAAATAATTATAATATGAAGATAACACAATTCCAGAATAATTTAAAGATTATCTGTTGACAAAAATAAATTTGATTAACATGTGATTAAATAAATTCTACTATAAGTGGTCTGTATATTTTGCTAATTATAACGTCAAGGATAATATATAGCAGATTTTTTTAAGTAAATTTTTTTGAACACCATGGAAAATACTTGTTAAAATTGGGGGAATACCACCATTTTAAATTTGTAGACATGTATTATCATATCTTTAATATTTATATTATTCAATTTTTTATTTTTTATTTTTTTTTTTAATAACACTTGAGAGTGATGATTGTTATAAAAGTGGAGAGCTGTAGGTTGTACTTCAATAACTTTTTAGTACTTTCCACTTTTCAATGTAGGTGTCAAAATACATACGAAATGCATTTCAGCCGATTACGATAGAGCATGCGATTACACAGTACAGCAACAGAAAATTGACAGTTCAATAGAACCTACTCAAAATTTGGAGTACTAGAAAATCGACCATGTGCTGGCAGAACAAAAAACTCGAGTAAAATCGCAATACGATCAGTGCAAAAAGATCCAAATGTTAGCGCAGTGAAAATAGCGGATGATCTGTCCGCATCATGGCAATTAACGCTAGTGCCAGTAAAATAAGATGTGTATTAAATACAAATGGTCTATTTGGAGGAGTCCCTCGAAAAAAGCCGTTTTGCTAAAAAATGTAAATCATGAAAATTCAATTTGGAAAAACACAGTTTTTAGTGACGAAAACATATTGGAAATTTTTGGAAAGAAAAAACCTACAAAAATATGGAGAAGCAAAAATCAAGAGTTCCAAGAGCAAAATATTACTTCTACAATTAAGCATGGTGGGGTTCGATGAAGGTGTAGGGTTGTGTGGCGGAAATTTAACGTTTATTGACAGTACAATGAATTAATTCGATTACCTTAATATTTTGGTAAGTTACCAAATTAGGAGTGGATCGCTTGTGGATGTTTCAGTAGGACAACGATCCGAAACATACAGCAAAGGTAGTGAATGAATGGTTGCTGTACACTACTCCAAAACAGCTGGATCACCTCTACAATCACCGGACCTCAATCGATAGAACATTTGTGGGAACATCTGGATAGACAAATAAGAAAGACGACGATAAGGACTCGCTGAAAGCCGTTTTACTTGAAGAATGGCATTTCATCAGACGAACAACTGGTGGAAATTGGTGCAATCGAAATGGTTGAAAGCTATCATTTTAGCAAGAAGAAAACAAACAAAATATTAAAAATGGGACTGAAGTAATTTTTTCTTAATTTCAACTTTAAGTGTACTCGTGCGGGAGAATAGTGGGAAGAAGAACAAGCAAAAGTTCACTCTCAATTACTTGAACTTTACTTGAATTTTACTTGAAAAATTTCTTCGATCACGAATCTCGAGCTTCAGCTGATTGTTAAAGTTATAAAATGAAATTGTTTTGAAAAAATTTATGGAATTGATTAGAGAATTAATAAAAATAAAGTTAAAATAAGCAAAATGGACGCAAATAGAAGCCAGAGTTTCCTGGAGAACAATTCACTTGCAACTTCTTTGAATTTTCCATTCTTTTAAGTAAACCAGCAAATTCAATTTTTATTGAATTTAATTTATCAAGACACAGCTGTTGTGCTTGAAACTTACTTGAAGTCGTTTTTCTCATTTTTACAGATAATCAAATTACTCTCTTTTACTCAAACTTTACTTGAAACGAGTACGGAAACAGATCTTTGTTTTGACTCGAAGAAAACGGAGTATTTTTTGTTTTTGAATTGTGAATTTTTGTTGTTAAATAATTTATAGTTTTAGTAAGTATATAATAAGAGCATTAAATATTAATTCCAAAAATACTAATTTTTTTTATAATATTACTTTTTAAAATATTGAAATAAAGTAAAAAGTATTCAAAAATACGGTGTACTTTGTTTTGACAGCTTCAGTTGTCTTTCACAGTTTTTATTTTTTTTTTTTTTAAAAAATTTTTGATTTTTTAACACTTTTTACTTACCTTACAGAGGAGCCTTCTTACGCGACATATTTGCAAAAATAATATGAAAAAAAAAACGCGCAAAAAATGGTGAACAGAGAAATTACAGGAGAACTAATGAGAGAAAATATTTTCTCAATCTATTGTGCCAATATTTGAATAAAATAACGATAAATCAGCAAATATTTAAATACAAAAACTTTTGTCCACATATGTGACCATTTTACCCAAAGAGGTTAAAGTAAAAAATTCAACTTCCAGAGTGCGAACCATCCCAGGCATGGGCAACAGCCACATACCCAAAATCATATTTAAACACTAATTGCATATTTTTTTTCACTTAAACATGCTATACATGCAACATTTGTTATTTATAAATATATTGATTTAGTCCAAATACATTTTCATCTATACCAATCTTTACTTATTTGAAACAAAAAATTTTTCCTTTTCATTATGATTTTGATCATCAATTGCATTGGACATTTTGGACATCATTGCATTGCAGGTCTGTCCTGGCCAAACGGACAACTGAATGGGCATATTTGTGACAATCTTTGCTTATTCTGCTTCATTTTTACAAATTGGCTACGAAAACATTAGGTTGTTGAACAGTATGAGTTTTACCATTTACATTACACTATGATAGCTATAATATTTTCTTTTACTGCCTAGAACTAGAACTACAGGTCTTATGCACCAGTAACACATGGTCCAATAAGTTCCGAGACTAACAACTAGGTGGCACCTCTAACGAAATATCGATATAATATTTCGATAGTTCCAATCTTTAAACAATACGTGTAAAAATTTCATGACAATCTAACGTTTAGTTCAGAAGTTGCAGTGATTTAAGTGACGCTACTGTTGATATTTTCAAAATAATGTTTTCAAAGCAATTTCGTGTGTTGATTATCACTGTTTTTTGATGGGAAAAAAAAAAAAAATACCGTCCAAGCTGAGCAATGGCTTCGAAAGTGTTATTCGGACTCTGCTCCGTCAAAAGCAACCATTTGCCGATGGTATGCTAAGTTTAAACTTGGTCGTACAGACACAAATGATGCTGAACGTTCAGGGCGCCCAAATTAGGCAGTTGTTCCACAAAACATAAGAAAAGTTCACAAAATGGTGTTGGCCGACCGTAAAGTGAAGGTGCGCGATCTAGCTGAGGCTCTGAAGATATCGAAAGGCAATGTGGGAACAATATAATAGGAACATTTGTCGATGAGAAAGCTGCTTTCCAAATGGGTGCCGCGTTTTCTCACACCGGACCAAAAACAAAAACGTATCGATGATTCGGAGAGCTGTTTGGCCCTGTTTACAAAGAATAAACATGCATTTTTGCGTTGGTATGTGACAATGGATGAAACATGGATCCACCATTACACACCGGAATCAAAACGGTCGTCAGCTGAGTGGAGAGGAATCGCTGAAAAAGCGACCAAAAACACAACAGTCGGCTGGAAAGATTATGGCATCCGTATTTTGGGAAAAACAGTCAACAGTCAAAAAGGGAAAAACAGTCAACAGCGATTATTATATAGCGTTCTTGGAACGTTTGAAGGATGAAATCGCGAAAAATCGGCCCCATTTGAAGAAGAAAAAAAATTCTTTTCAACCAAGACAATGCACCGTGTCATAAATCAATGAAAACTATGGCGAAAATCCACGAATTGGGATTCGAATTGCTTCCTCATCCACCGTATTCGCCAGATTTGAACCCCAGCGACTACTGGCTCTTTGCTGACCTTAAAAACAAATGCTTGCCGGCAAGAGATTTGGCTCCATTGAAGAGGTGATGTCTGAAGCTGAAGCGTATTTTGAGGCGAAGCACAAATCGTTCTACAAAACCGGTATTGAAAAGTAAGAAAAGCGGTGGAATGAATGTATTGCTCTTGAAGGAACCTATGTTGATGAATATTTGCAAAAAAAAGTTTTTTTATTACTTAGTCTCGGTACTTATTGGACCATGTGTTGTATATACCTTTGAAAATACAAACTTGGTATTAGCACTCAACTCCATATAAAATAGCTTTGCTTTAAGAATCTGATATTTTTGTTTTCTTATCGAAACTGATTAAATTGTGGCTATTATTATTTGGTAAAATATTACTTATTAATATAACTTCAAAAAACTACAGCCGATAACGATTATCAAGGCGTAACGAGAAGATATTGACAATGGTTTAAGAAAAAAATTACCAATAATAAAACAAATTTATATCTATACAATAATTATGTGATTCAGATATTATGCTAAATAAATGAAATTTTTTAATTATCTAAATTAATATTGACACAGCGTACCGCCAAAAGCAAGCAGTAGCCCTCATTATATAGGATGAGAGTGGGGGTTGTGGCAGAAAGTATAATTAAGCAAATAGTAAATAAGCGAAGAGTAAACATAACAAATACAATGAATTCCTTAAAGCATTTTCCAACGATCGTTGGAAGTCCTAAAAAGACAACGTCTACCTTGCTGCTTATCTATGGGTGGGTGTTAATGATACTGCTATTTTTTAAGTTTTTCGGTTTGTTTTTTTTTATTATCTAGGAGTGGGTGAACCTGGCCTTTATTTTTCATAATTTTCCAAAAGTGTTTATTTTTTCATTCGTTAATTACGAGCAGCAGAGATTCATAGATTAACACTTTGTCGCCAACTTCTACCAATATCAATGAGCGTTCTCAGCTCAGCAAGGTATGTCGAGGTAGTAAGGTATATTCCTCTGCCAAAGCTCGATCGTGTTTCACGCAAGCTTATCGCGATCACTTGTTTTACTCAAGCTACTAAAACGCTAGAGCTAAGTGCTTAACAGCGTATACTAGCCGACAAACAAACGGATCGACTACCGCGCAGGCTGGTTGGGTTGGCTTGTCGATCGATTAATTTTGGGCCGTGTCACAGACTGATTTTGAATTTTGTTCCGCATATAAATACAAGCAATTTAACGGAAAAAAATAAACGTAATGATGGTTTAAAAAAAAAAATAAAAATATATAGCAAATATAGTTAATATATAAATCAAGTCATTGTCTTAGAGTGTTGTCGTCGCCGCGTGTGTTTAAAAGTAATTTTCACGTGAACAAGATGTTTGACAGTTTCGACAATTGATGTGTGTGAATCTTAAAATCATCACAGTTTATAGAAACAACAACTGTTGAACTTTGCTTCAAGGCGTCATTTTATGGAATATTGTGCAAGTGAAATTGGCAGACAGACAAACATATTTGCACAAAAATTTCACCCGAATTTTATTTTGATTAACATGCTTACATATTTTTGAGAGGAAACAGATGAATTCTCAGAAATAATTGTAAACCAAAGAAATCAAAACATAAAAAAAATTAATAAAGCAAAAAAACTAAAAAAATCAAAAATTGTATTTTTGAAAATAATTTTTAAGGAATTCCAAAGTGGGAATGGATATTTTATCAAAGAAATACATAAAGATATTTTGTTAAACAATAAACAAACATTTACTTAACAAAAAAAAAAAGAAGAGATTATTACATTTGTTTATCCTGTTTGGCATAGAAAATAAAACAACTTGGTTTTATAAATACTCATAACGGATGTCTTACGTTAAGATTTTTAAAGAGAATCATACAAGAAAGAACTACAATTAATAAACGGCTGTGTTTATAAAAAGTTATGAACCTCTTATAAAGCCTTTATAAGGAAAATGTCGGATAAAGTCATTCATAAACGTTCAATAACAATAAAAACCTCTTCATAATTGAGCTTCATAAATGAGAGAAGTTTAGAAATGGTTGAAATCTTCTATAAATCCTCGATGAACCAGTTTTAAAAATTTTAGTTTTCATCTGAGCACATATATTGTCCAAAATATTTTAAATTATTTCAAAATATTTCAAAAATAAGCAAAATGTGAAAAACTTTTTTGAAATTTTATTCACAAAACCTCTCATATTTATGAACCTTTTCGGGTAGAAACGTTCATTTTCGGCACTCATAAGTGAGCCCTTTTTGTACTATACGTCGGACTAAAATGCCTCTCAAAAATCAACCTTATTTTGTTCGAAAATGAGTTAGAAAAGAACCATGAATCGTATTTTTTTTCAGAAATGAGTTAAAAAAGAACCATAGAAAAGTATTATTCGGCACTCGGAAAGTAACCCTTTTTGAATCAATCGCTGGACGAAAAAGTCTCTCAAAAATTTAGCTTATTTTGTTCGAAATGAGTTAAAAAATAACCATAAATTGTACCTCTTTTCAGAAATGAGTTAAAAAAAGAACCATAGAAATGTATTTTTCAGTACTCGGAAATGAACCCTTTTTGAATCAAACGCCGGACGAAAATGCCTCTCAGAAACGAACCTTCGAATAACCTTCGGAAATAAGTTAAAAAATGAACCATAGCGAAGTTATTTTTCGGACCTCGGAAAATAACCCTTTTTGTATCTTTCACCGGACTGAAACCAACCCATTTTTTTGTTCAGAAATGAGTTAAAAAATTATCCTTATTGAATTATAAATATTATTATATCGATAATTTGTATAAAAAGTAATGGTTATGAAACAAGCAAAAACGAAACATTTATGAATCATTTCTGCACTCATTTACGAACAAAAATAATTCATTTACGGAGAATTTGACCTACTAAAATGATAAAAAAGAAAATTCTTTTTCGACTTAAAATAAGTTTTTTACGAATTTCGTAAAATAAGTAGTTTTTTATCTATGGGAAAAGTTTTCACGAATTTAGCCTTCTAAAGAAAGCACTTTTCCAAATATTAAAAAAAAATTCTGCTCAAAAATGTTCGCAAAACTCTCACCTTACGCAAAATCTTCGCTTATGGTTCAGTGGGAAGACATAAGAAAAAATATCGACTTCCCATATTGAATCTGGACTATCTAGGGCTTTCTCTGGAGAGAAAATTCTCAGAAAATATATCCGGCTATTTGAATCATACAGGACGACTTGCATAAAGGATGAACATATTTCCACAGACTTTTATAGATTTCACTTCACTTTTTATAGATTTCAAAATGAACTAGTGAAAAAAAGGATATGCAGCACATATTAACCACAATTATTTTTAAAAAAATATATTTTTACTCTTATCCATATTTTGAATAAAAAATGTCGTTTTGTTCTTATTTTATAAAAATTTGAATACTTTAACAGAAAAACATATACTTCGAAAAAAAAAATAATTTAATCTAAGTGCGAAGTAAATTAAAAATAACCATAAAAAAATTTATAAATAAAGTTTTATATTTATTTATAAATAATAAATAAAAAAATAATTGAATCGTGTTAAAATAAAAGCAAATGGATCAACGCGTACCGCTTGTACCGCACGTGGTCAATGGCCATCAACAGGACGAAAGCATTCCTTTTGCCGATGATACAGCTGTTATGGAGCCCATTAGCATTGGACGCAGGATATCCTTAAGCGAACGAAAAAATGTTGATCTTTCGATAATTATACGAGTGGATGACAAAAAGTCACCACACAGTAGTAGAGAAGAATTGGAGCGCTCAAGTAGAAGTGGCAGTAGCGGTCTAAGTGATGGTGTGGTCTCCGATGGAGGCGCTTCGCCGGGCATTGTTATAACTATTGAAAATATGGGCCGAAATCTTAGACGTAATTCTATTTCACTGCCATCGGGCATAAATGCATTGGAGTTAGAGGCGGTGAGATTAAAACATCAAATGCAAGAACAGGCAGCTCTTAGCGAGGAGGAGAATACAAATAGTCGAACAGATAGTGTAAGTTCATTCAAATTTCATAAAAAGTTATAATAGTTTAGTATTTTAAGCTTTAATCTCTAAATCAGTCTGAACTGATTACCTCACAAAGCTGGCAATTTCCTAACCTACGATTTGTTGTCGCATCATATAAAAACGATTTTTTAGGCCCCCACTCAAGTTGCGTAGAATGGGGTTAAACATTTAATAATAACATTGCTGATTAGTAATTAATAAATTTTTTAGAAGGTTCAATAAATTAAGGTTTAGATGGCAGTAATTTATTAGGTATTGTTTCGTTTTTTTTTTATATTTTTTATTCAAGTTTTAAGTAATTTACAGTCGAAATATAATGAGCTTGATCATTAGTAAGCGACAACAAATTCTGAACTGGTTTGTGATTTTAAATAACAACAACAACCTCTACGAATTCATCGATTTACTCTGTAACATCCATAATAGTAAGTGGAATATCGTCATTTTAATCCATAAAATAGCCATTTAAATTCTATTGGAAAATCAATTTGAGCATGATCAATTCTAAAAATTTATTCTAAAAATATGAGGTAACAAATTTATTAAAGCCGATAGTTTCAAAATGAATATAAAATAAATTAATATTCAGTGATGGAAAAAATAATAGAAACGGAAATCACTTTAACGTCCGATGTAACCCACTACACACAAAAGTTGGATATCGGTACTCTATTTTGTTTACGCTCTTGCGTTAATTATGAAATTCGGTAAAAATATCAGTTGTGCAAACTCTTAAAGCAGTGAACTCGATTTTGTATTGGAAAAAAAATAAAATAGAAACACATTCTACTTTTGTTAATAATATTGGATATACAAGCATTAAATCATTATTTTCAAAAACTTTAGAAAGTATTAAGCAAGTATTTGCTTAAATTACTATTATTAATAATAGTATTAATTAATAAAACTATTATTAATTTTTTTCTGATATTCTATCTCTCGCACCTTTTTTTATTCAGTAATGAAAGCGGAGTGTATTGCACAGATGTTGAGCGTCAATTTATCCGAAAATTATGAAATAAAGGCACAATAAAGTGTGAAATTGCAGAGTAATTGAAGTGTTCAAAGAAAAAAAAATGTATATTACTATTAATTTTGAACCAAAAAAGAAAAAACGAGGCGGAAAAAGAGCAACGTATGCAAAGTCTGACGTATTGTTGGATCGAAAAAATCCATTTCTTTCATCGGCAGAACTCTTAAAGAATTAAATGCACCAGTAACTAGTCACACAATTCGAAATAGAATAAAAAAAAAGGATTTGAAAACACATTCCGAAAGCCATTTTCCGATGAAGAAATGCAGTTAAAATGTGAGGTTATGCAAGATAACGATCCCAAACACTACTCGCAACTGGCAAAAAAATGGTTCCGGGACAATAGCATTAATTTATTAGAATGGCCATCGCAGTCACAAGGTCTTAATCCAATTGAACACCTTTGGAGGATCTTAAAGAAGAAAATAGCATTATGAATCCAAAAACACAGAAGACTTGTGGAAAAAATAGCAGGATGAGTGGCATACTATTGATACCTGAATTTGTGCCAAGCTGGTGGATTCCATTGTACAAGCTTACGGTATAATTGAAATTCGGCACAATTTAAAGAATTGCAATTGATAAACTAATTTTCGTTTTGTTTATTTTCTTTCATTCATAACGGCACTGGGTCAAACGATTTGTATTACATAGCGACTGACGCAAACAATGTTGCTGCATTGACTTTGCAAGCTCAGCATAATTATTATTAGAACTAGTGTGAATGAAAGAAATGAAAAGAACTCTTTAACAAAAAGATGTTGCACAATAGATCAATCTATTGGTTAACTAAAGTTTTATTACTTACATTGGAAAACATGGGAGGAGTTTTGGAAGCAGCAGCAAAATAAAATACTGGTATTTTTGATTTATATAGCAGAGAATAATTTAAATAAAGTTAGTTAATTTTTGGTTAAACAAAAAGAAACTCCCTTTTTATTTTCAAAGTACGGCGTAAAGCCATTTTTAGATTCTGCCATATAGATCGGCACCTTAGGGCATAAATATTGATCCTGTTTTTATCGATTCTAAACCCCTCTTCACCATGGGCCGTCGGTGCATTAAAGTTCTAAAAAATCCTTGGTGCCACAGCAAAATATTAAAGTTAAACTAGCTTACAGTATAAAATTGGTAGATTTTAAGAAAAAAGTATTGGAAAGTCAGTTATAAGTCTTTTGTTTCTATTATTTTTTCCAAGGACAACAAATAAAATGGCTTTTTTGTTTTATGAATTGCGTAAAGCTGGTTTTTTTCTTTTATTCTGAAAGATATTCTCTTAATCTTTAAGTCATATGTAAACTTTGAAAACAAAATTCATTGCATAAAAAAATAATCAAACAAAAGGAAAACATACTTGCCGTTTCTATTATTTTTTCTATCACTGTATATACCTAAGACAATTTGAAGATATTTAAACTGACTGCCTTGTCTATGAACGAAATACTTAACTTGGAATTGTTCAATATTGGAAAGAAAAAGAGAGCTTGTTTCACTTGTTATGAAAATACAATTCCAAACGAAAAACCCAAGGAGAGGCGATTCCTAAAAGATCTATGAAAAAAAAAAATTGTACAATAACAGATTTAGCCTGAACTTTTGAAACAAATTTGTAAACCCAAATGAAATCAACAATGTTTGTTTTTTTCTCTAACCTTCTCTCTAACTTCGAACCTTTACAAATATCTTATTGAAATAATCCTTTGATTACATTATACCAGCCCCTTAATTTATTTTTAAAAAGACTTGAAAAAGTCTCCTGTAGCCATGTTAAAGTAGGTATATTCAAAATATTCTTACAGATGAAATTCTGAAATACAGATGATTTTAATAAAATAAACAAAAACCAAATACAATTAATAATGGTGGTTTATAAAAATAGAATTTTAACTTTTGTAGTAAAGTTCATTAAGTAGAATATTTTGAAGGTAGTACTCAGAATACTTCCAATGCTTTATATTTTAAAAGTGATGGTATGCAGGATAGATAGTTCTACTACCCCGAATTTAAAACTTTAATCTAAGATTTCGTTGTATGCCTTGTATTTCGAGTTCAATAAAGTCATAAAGGGTTATCAATTTTCTCCTTCGGAAAGTCAAATTTTTTTTAAAAAAAACTAAAAATTCAGTTCACTGTTCGAACTTTATCATTATACGCGAAATACAATATTATTCTAATATTTTCCATCAGATTTTTTGCAAGACTCAATCCTTTTGAGGTAATTTTCGATGATTTTTGTGCACATCTCGGACACTAGCTCGGCTATGACTTAACGAATGTTGAATTTTTTTTATTTTTCAAGAGTTTGAGGTTTATTCACGTTACCACGATCTTTTACGTAGCCCCAAAAAAAAAAAAAAGTCCAGTGGCGTCAAATCACACGATCTCTGAGACTAATTGACATCGTCAAATCTCTCAATAAGTCGGAAATTTCAACTGTAACAAAGCCCTAATTGGTGCTGTTGTGTGGCTTGTGGTCCCATCTTGTTGAAACATATCATCCAGATCCATAGCTTCAATTTCAGGCCATAACAAATATTCGGTCAACATACGTCCATAGTGCTCGAAATTAACTGTAACGGTTGCTACTTGACCGTCTTAAAAACAAACCGGTCAATGACACCACAAGACCATAATGCACACCATATAGTCACCTATTGCGGATGCAATGGATTCTGCACAATCGCTTGGTAATTTTCAGAGCCCCATATAAGGAAATTTTACTTATTCACGTGTTCACCTAGCTCGATATGTACCTCATCGCTTCGAAAAATCAAAATTTAACAAAAATCAACAATTTGACATTTTCAACTAGTTATTCCGTGGTAAAACGTTCCATTGTGTAAAATGGCAAACCTTTAACTACACAAAAACCAGTTTGGATGACATGACTATTTGACAGCTGCCAAATGCCAGGACTACACTTTCATTGCACATTAATGTTTTAAGAGGCCTTAAAATTTGAAGAGATGAAATTTCTACTATTTTATCATAATCATTTTGATACAATTTTTATTCTTTATCA
The DNA here is from genome assembly GCA_943735915.1 of Pherbina coryleti. Lineage (NCBI taxonomy): Eukaryota > Metazoa > Arthropoda > Insecta > Diptera > Sciomyzidae > Pherbina > Pherbina coryleti. Next base: position 11,556,543 of record OX030951.1, read on the forward strand.
TTCTTAGGCATTTTATCTTTCCAACCTTGGTAGTCTTCGTGTAAAAGCGCGCTTCATTGTCAGGGGTCCCAGGTTCAAATCCCGGCCAGTCCATTGTCTTACGTTATAACTTTTCTATTTTTTCATTGCATTTTCTCATTTCTATCAACTGAAATTGAAAATTCATCCATATTTATGACTTAAAAGTTGGTGGAAGAGAAGTTTGTGAATGGGGTATGGGGCCTTATAACTATAATTAACTGACTGAGATAAAGGTATTATAATTGCCTCAAGTTTTAATGCACATATTTTTACGGCTTCCTGCCAAGCTAAGAACATCCTACACATGTTTCACTTGATTGCTCTTTCTATCCCACTAAACTATCACTCCAAGTAGTAATTAATTTTAAGGGAATCACTTTTATTTACAAAATAAGTATCAAGTTTTGTAATTAAAAAAGCAAAAATCAACTTGTGAACAACAACGCTTATAACAAAGAGAATAAAAGGCCATAATTAACTGTACCAACAACTCACTGCAAGTTACTGCGCACGAACATGTGACTAAAATAATTTTAAGGTTAATATATAAAAAATATATTGCAAAAAAAAAAACTTTTTAAGCATATGCGATGAATGCGAAATTAATTTTCGATATTGTGAAGGTATGTTTATCGAATACTTTGAGAATAACCCAATAATTGCCAGCTGAGCGTGTTAGCTCAGAGAATAACTGAGCTTTAAAGTTTAAACCACTGCTTTAATGTGGAATATTAACAATAAAACGGACGTGTCGAAAGTTTTTTGAATGTGTGTAGAAAAACTTAAAGTTTTGTGAGTTCAACACATAAACCAACCCAACCAATTATTATCCTGATTTACTCGAAAAAAACATCAAAAAAGTCTACAAACATCATCGTCAGAATATTTATTTTGTGTAAAACAGAGCACATGCTGTCACACAGTGACTCGCCTGCATTGAAACGTTGGATAAAACAGAAGTAGCCGTCTGTGATAAATTTGTAAAATATTTAGTGGGAATATTAAATATATATTTGTTTGTAAAACAAGCAGTAATAATGCTGCAGTTATAATAAAGAGTGATTTTTTAAGTGCCTGATAACTTTTTTTTTAATAAAAACGCATAAAATTTGCAAAATCTCATCGGTTCTTTATTTGAAACGTTAGATTGGTCCATGACATTTACTTTTTGAAGATAATTTCATTTAAATGTTGACCGCGGCTGCGTCTTAGGTGGTCCATTCGGAAAGTCCAATTTTGGGCAACTTTTTCGAGCATTTCGGCCGGAATAGCCCGAATTTCTTCGGAAATGTTGTCTTCCAAAGCTGGAATAGTTGCTGGCTTATTTCTGTAGACTTTAGACTTGACGTAGCCCCACAAAAAATAGTCTAAAGGCGTCAAATCGCATGATCTTGGTGGCCAACTTACCGGTCCATTTCTTGAGATTAATTGTTCTCCGAAGTTTTCCCTCAAAATGGCCATAGAATCGCGAGATGTGTGGCATGTAGCGCCATCTTGTTGAAACCACATGTCAACCAAGTTCAGTTCTTCCATTTTTGGCAACAAAAAGTTTGTTAGCATCGAACGATAGCGATCACCATTCACCGTAACGTTGCGTCCAACAGCATCTTTGAAAAAATACGGTCCAATGATTCCACCAGCGTACAAACCACACCAAACAGTGCATTTTTCGGGATGCATGGCCAGTTCTTGAACGGCTTCTGGTTGCTCTTCACTCCAAATGCGGCAATTTTGCTTATTTACGTAGCCATTCAACCAGAAATGAGCCTCATCGCTGAACAAAATTTGTCGATAAAAAAGCGGATTTTCTGCCAACTTTTCTAGGGCCCATTCACTGAAAATTCGACGTTGTGGCAGATCGTTCGGCCAATAATGATGAAATTTCAAAGCATACTGAGCATCTTTCTCTTTGACACCATGTCTGAAATCCCACGTGATCTGTCAAATACTAATGCATGAAAATCATAACCTCAAAAAAATCACCCTTTACTTACTTCAAAGCAAAACTATCATTAGGCAATGATATCAAAAAAATGCCTAAAAGTATGCTAATGATGCTACACTTTTAGCGAAGTTAATTGCTTTGCGATTCCTACATAAACTTCTGCAACAGAGTAAACAAACTTAGTTGAATTCTTGGGTTACTTTCAATTATATTTTTCAATTTTAATTTTTCATATTTTTTTTTAGGTTTTTGGCTACTGGTTTTCAAATTTCAACTTATATTGCACAATCTGGCACAGAATATATTAACTACAGCTAATTTTGTTACTGTTAAATATCTGAATGTAGAAAGTAAAACAAAATAAAAAATGGACCTTAGATCTTTTAAGAATACGAAAAGGGTACGTTAGCTGTAGACAAATCTTGTTATAAAGAATTTTACAAAGAGCATTTTCATAGAATATTTTAACCCTCTACTATTTCAACACATGTTCCAATAAGCCCCGAGACTAACTACTAGGTGGCACCTCTAACGTAATATCGATATAATATTTCGATAGTTCGAACCTTCAAACAATACTTGTAAAAATTTCCTGACAATCTAACGTTTAGTTCAGAAGTTGCAATGATTTAAGTGATGCTACTGTTGATATTTTCAAAATAATGGATTCAAAGCAATCCCGTGTGTTGATTTATCACTGTTTTTTGATGGGGAAAAATACCGTCCAAGCTGAGCAATGGCTTCGAAAGTGTTATTCGGACTCTGCTCCGTCAAAGCAACCATTTGCCGATTGGTCGTGCAGACACAAATGGTGCTGAACGTTCAGGACGCCCAAATGAGGCAGTTGCTCCACAAAACATAAAAAAGTACACAAAATGGTATTGGCCGACCGTAAAGTGAAGGTGCGCGAGCTAGCTGAGGCTCTGAAGATATCGAAAGGCAATGTGGAAACAATATTACAGGAACATTTGTCGATGAGAAAGCTGCTTTCCAAATGGGTGCCGCGTTTTCTCACACCGGACCAAAAACAACAACGTGTCGATGATTCGGAGAGCTGTTTGGCACAAAGAATAAACATGAATTTTTGCGTTGGTATGTGACAATGGATGAAACATGGATCCACCATTATACACCGGAATCAAAACGATCGTCAGCTGAGTGGAGAGCAACCGATGAAAACAGGCCAAAGCGACCAAAAACACAACAGTCAGCTGGAAAGGTTATGGCATCTGTATTTTGAGATGCGTATGGAATTTTGTTCATCGACCACCTCGAAAAGGGAAAAACAATCAACAAGGATTATTATATAGCGTTGTTGAAGCGTTTGAAGGATGAAATCGCGAAGAATCGGTCCCATTTGAAGAAGAAAAAAATTATTTTTTCACCAAGACAATGCACCATGTCACAAATCGATGAAAAAAATGGCGAAATTCCACGAATTGGGCTTCGAATCCCTCATCCACCGTATTCGCCAGATTTGGCCCCCAGTGACTACTGGCTCTTTGCTGACCTCAAAAAAAAGTTTGCCGGCGAGAGATTTGGCTCCAATGAAGAGGCTGAAACTGAAGCGTATTTTGAGTATTTGTGAAGCGAAGCACAAATCGTTCTACAAAACCGGTATTAAAAAGTTAGAAAAGCGGTGGAATGAATGTTTTGCTCTCTAGGAACCTATGTTGATGAATAAAGAAGAATATTTGCAAAAAAAAGTTTTTTTATTACTTAGTCTCGGGACTTATTGGACCATGTGTTATTAAAAATTATTCAGATGAAAACTTTTAAAACGCAAATAAAATAAAAATTTTTTCGTTTGTGTCTTCTACTATTTTTGTGTTTTGGACTGTGTAATCGTTTTCTTATAATATTTAAGTTTATTGGGAGTTAAATGTCACGTTTAATCAGCTAATATTTTATGAAGAGGATTTTTTATCCTTGATTAACTATTAACCCTTTTTATTTTAATCCTGCGATCATATTTTCATACTCCTAGATGGCTTTTAATATATAATTCAACATTCGGCCGAATTCATTACTCTACAAAATGGAAATTATTTTCTTCTTTGTGCGAAAGAACAGAGTAATCATATGAAGATCTTCAATAAAAATAAACTCAGTGAAAAATCTAAAAAACAAACCAGATCATTCATTCATTCAGGCAAATAGTTTTGTGTAGCTTCTTAACAGAAACTACTTGAACAGGTGATGGCAGTGTTCCAAGAACGACCTACGATGGACCGTTATGATTGGTTGTGGTAACTGAGACTATTAATACTACGAATAGAACAAATTTGCATTCATATTCTTTAATATGTCGGCCGTGGCTCCGTGGGTAGAGTGCGTGACCCATACGCCAGAGAACCCTGGTTCAATTCCCATCTGACATTAAATTTTTAATTAATTTTTCTCTTCGGTCGTCACCTCTAGGCAGACCTCAGAGAGTTAATAATGCCATGTCAAGCTTCTTGATTTTATAAATCTTTAAAAAATATTTTTTGTGTATACAAATAGTTATCGATCAGTATAATTTTGAGCTTTGTAAGTTAGAAATATGAGAACAGTTTACAATTGAAAACTTTTCAAAAAAGTAGTGAAATAATTCTTCAGCTTATCCTCAGAAATTTAACCTATAAAATAATTATAAAAAAAAAATTAATTTTAATGAAACTCAATCAACACAGACCTGATCCTCTAACAAAACTTAGAGGATCATTTTCAATCGGCAAATTATTTTCAATCATCTTAGTACCTTATCAGAAGAGTTATGACCTCCGATAAACGAACTGACAAACATCGATTTGGACTGTGTCGCGAATCATGATAGGATCGTTAAATTGTATTCAATCACTTAAATGTCATTCGAAATGATTGATTACTGATTTCCTTGAGTAGGTTATTTTTTTTACAAGTATTGTTATCAAACCATCACTGATTAGCAGTTTTATAAACAAAACAATAATTAAATGAAGAAAAAAATAAAATTGAAAATAAACAGTGCAAATATGGACAAGCTTTTCAAGTAGTTATTGAATGTAAGCAAACACTTGAAAGTACTTCCATAAAAGACATGTGTAACTTGTAGCAGATTTTTAGATGGTTTTTCCCTAGTAGTTTCTCAGTCTAAAGTCAATTACAAGCAATGAACTTAATGTGTTTTGAATAAAACACATCAATGAAGATGTGTTTTAACGATAACTCAATGAGTTATGCGGAGTCTCAAGATGTAGCGTATGAAGTTTTTTTGGGAACTTCGCTGTGTTGGTTTTAAATTTTATTTTAAAATCCTGTTTACTTTGAAGTCTAACTGTTAAAATGATCTTTCTCCTACTGAAATTTTCGTTTATCAGCTTAAAGAGCAAAGTGTTTAGGATGGCCATTAGACTGTATCGAAAAAAGTACGCCGCACACCATCTAACCTGAAGTATTTTAGAAAGATTTCGAAAAATAAATTTTTTTTGAGGGGTCGCGCATTTAAGTTTTTCTTCATATTTTCGGCATTTATAGTCCGATCTTAAAGAATATCATTGCCTCAGATGAGGTGATGTATAGCGAGCGTACTTTTCATTTTTTTCATGTACGGTTATACAGTCTAATGGCCATGTTCTCCTACTAAGGGATTTACCAATAACAGGTGTAGGACTTGTTTATTGAATAAAACGAAAAAATTGTTTCGATGCCTCTTAAATTTTCATTGGATTATAAAGAAAACATAAGTGGAAATTATATATGGAACATAATACCTTTCAAATAAACGCCTCAGCTTAGCTGGTGACCTTAAAACTGAACTGAAACTGATTTTTTGAAATTTTCGATCACTCTTTCGCATAATTGGGGAGCTATTTAGGCGATGACGATTGCAATGTTCGTTTTTAGAGTTGGGATTCTTTGGGGATGTTTGGCGTGGACCTTACTCTTAACGCAACCTTAAAGAAAGATGTTTAACGGTATTAAATTGCAATATCTTGGTGGTAAATTGGTGTTTCCAAAACGCGAAATTATGCGACCAGGAAATTTTGTGCGCAAAAAGTCAATTGTTTCGCAACAAGTATGACACGTCCTGTTGTCTATGTCTGTAAACTCCATCTCTGATCACAAAAAAAATTGTTTCTCATTTCTCTGTAGCGCACTCCACTGACTGTAATGGCTCTTCCGTCATCATTTTCAAAGAAGAACGGCCCTTTGACTCCTCCCGTCCACAATTCTTACAAAAAAGTCACTCGTTGTGAATGCATTGGCATCTTCTGAATTATTAGCGGGTTTTCGGATCTCTAAATGCGGCAATTTTGCCTCCAATGTGAAATGAGCTTCGTCAGAAAACACGACTTTTTTGTAAAAATCATCATTAATTTTTTCCAACACCCAATCAGACAACGTTCGGCGATCATACGACCGGCTCCAGTTCTTGAGTCAATTGGACTTTGTACACATGCAGAGCTAAATCTTTCGTCAATATTCGCTGCAGTGTGGACGTAAAAAGGTAGAGTCTTTGACGAACCAAGCATCTCAATTCGACATGATGACGAATTGAGATGCTTCGGTCGTTTTGCCTTCACTGCGTCGATATCTTCGGTCAAACGACCAGGGTGAAGTCAGTTCGGTGTCTTCACATTTTGAACTGAGCCAGTACCTTGGAATTTTTTGATAATATTTCGATTCTATGTCGCACAAGGCACATGATTTACAAGGAGGAAAATATGTTCGAATTAGGCCCATTGTAACTGCGATTGAACACAACTTTTCTGTTATTTCCTTCACTGTATAGCGTTCTGGTTCTTCCCGCGTTTATTCATGAAAAATTATCACATTTGACAATTGGCAAGTGACCAGCTCTTCAAAAATACGCCTTTGCAACCTTATACCTCTTGTTGATAAACCTTTAGTATAACCTTTGTAAACTTCACATCTTGTCCCGTTTTTGACCCATGAAATATTATCATTTTAATTTCTTATCTTTCAGGCTTACTATCATCAACTATCATTATCAATGGTGAATAACAATAAAATCAATGCTTCTTTGAAGTTGTAAAAACTTTATGACCTTCTTGAACGGGAACCCCCAATAAAATTCAACCACCATTTTTATAGACATATTCACAGCAATATCATTAAAGACGTCATAAATTTTTAAATACATTGACATAATCAAGATATTGCCCAATTAAGTAACTGTTATTAAAATCGACTCAATATTAATTCCCCAATGATCTGTGCAATAAAAAAAAATAATAAGAAATCGCAAAAGAAAAAAAAAACCATCAAACTAATCAAAAACGATCTTTAGCGATGCAAATAATTCAGATTCCGCTGAAGTCGACAAAAAACCGGCTGAGAGATTAATCGGAGAGCACACCATTGTATTTGTTATTCTTCATTGTTATGATTTGAAGTTTGTTTTTTTTTTCTGTGTTATTTTCAACTAATCGGTCACACTATCGACTGGGCTAATCTGGGCACACAGATCTAGCTGGAGTTCAAAACAACGGCCTGTTGCCACTTTCTCGAATGTCCGTCGATCGGTTCGATTTTCATTTAGTTCTGAACACTTTTAGCGTGTGGTTGAGTCGGAGTTGTCACTGAGTTTTTAGTTAGTCGTCGATGATTAAATGTGATGTATTTAAAATTGACCAAAGTTCTCGAGTGTTGAAATGTGTGTGTGTGTTTGAATATTTAATGTAAAATAATTAATTACTGGATTAAATTATGTTCATATGTTTAAAATATATTTGTATGTAGTTACATGTAAATATATATGTTTTTGCTCATGTACGTATATGAATAAGTACGTTAAAGTGAGCTTACTGCTGATCAGCTGCTTAAAATTGGCATAGGTTTGAGAACTTGGAACCAAATGAAAAATTAAGTTTTATATGAAAAATATTTTACACATAATTTGCATTTTAACCACCATTGAACACGTGTAAAAAATAAGCAAATCATGAGCATGTTTCTCAGCTTCTTCAAAATAATGAAATTTTTAATAATGAATTTAGAATAATGCATTCTTTTTTTCTAATAAAAATCAAGTAAATATTGATTTTTTTATTCTTCTATAATAACTAAGCAAACTATTGCTTAAATCAAATCAAACAAAATCGTTTTAAGAAAGTCGAATTTCATCACGCTTTTGCATTTTTAATTTTGTGTGAAGAAATTTATTTTTCTTTAAATAAAGATAAATAAAGATTTATAAAATTTTTAATAAATTTTTTTTTAACTAAATTGATAAATCTCTGGAACTTTAAGTATTAATGGTGTTTGTGGCCTTAAGATGAAGAAAACAAACCAAGAAAAAGAAAAATGATCAGACAATGAGGGTATATTTGTATTTAAAAATATTAAATAAGTTATAGAAATCAAAACAAAATAAAAGTAGTAAGATATGTATTATCTTTGACTTGGGCGGAGTTATAATACCCCACACTTTTGTGTAATATATTATATTCGAATTTATGATGGTTTTATTATTTTGATGACGTCACCGTGTATGGGGAATAGGAATGGTTATCATTAAATGTTTCCAAATTTCAACTGCATTGTACGTTTTAAGTATCAAAGCTTATGTCAATACATTAATTTTTTTAATTTTGATGACGTCACTTCATGTGAAAGGTAGACGTGATTTTTATCCAATTTCAAGTGCGTATTTAGAATCAAAGCTTATGTGCAAAATTTCAAGGTTTAAGATTAATTTAAAAAAATTTCAATTTTAAGTGGCGTCCGTGGCGTAGTTGGTTGAAGTGCGTGGCCTCTATGTCAACGAACCTGGAGACCCGGGTTCGATCCCCAGCAGCGACAGAAAATTATTTGAATTAAAAATGATTTTTCTGTACGGCCGCCACCTCTCTGCAGACAATGGCAAACCTCAGAGAGTAATCAAAATGCCATGTAAAGCTTCTTGAGAACGAGAACATTCAGTTCATCGCCGTTCGGAGTCGGCGTTAAACTGTAGGTCCTGTTCTCGGTCAATTGTGTACAAGCTTAATAACACGCACAACACAATTGATCACAAGAAGCTAGGTCAAAGTCCTTTCAAGGGCTGAAATGACCAGTTATTTATTTATAATAAGATTAATTTCTATAAAATTTTTAGAGATTTTACAAAATTGGTGTAGTCACTTCGTATGGTAGGAAGACTGATTTTCGTCCGATTCAGCTAATTTTTTAACATGTCTTTTTTTTATAAAAAAAGCTTGTATGTTACATTTCATAACAATAGCTTCAAATCTACGGCTGTATTCGATATGACAGCCAAACGGATAGACACACGGACACCGCTAAATTGACTCCGGAGTTTATGCTAATCAAGAAGGATTATACTTTTCTAAGCCTACCACGCCTTTCAATGGGCATTGCAAACGCAATGACAAACTTAATGTTTTGTACTTTATCGGATTTCTTTTCATACAGCCTTATTCTACGTGAAATTATACTGTAAAGAAGTGGAATTTTTTTCGGCTCTTCGAAATATCCCCCAAGTTAAATAAACCCCAATAAAAAAATTAAATAAGCCCCAAAAAATTTCCATACTTGCTTGGATGTTATTTCATATGAAATAATACTCAATTTTTGGGGACTATTTCACAAATTTTGGGTTATATTTCATTTGTTACTTGGGTTTTATTTCATTATGGAATGAAGCCCAATGAAATAAGCCCCAATCAAATTTTATTTGAGGATTATTTCATTTTGGTTTTTTTGTGGTGTTTATTTCATTCGGTTTGGGGATTATTTCACGCCATAAATTTGAGAGTTGCTAAATTTTTCTGTGTTAATGCGCCTTTTACAAACTATTCATTCTGTAAAAGGCGCATTTATGCTTAAACCTTTCTTTTTTTTTTTTGAATATTTATTGTTTCGTTGGGTGTTATTTTTTCATAATGAAATAAACCCCAAATTGTTGCTATTTTCATTTTCCATTTGGGTTTTATTTCATTGAATTTGGGCATTATTTCATTTCAGTAGTTTGAGGTTTGTTTCATTTTCGTTGGGTCTTATTTCATTGGGTGTTTTTTATTTGGGTTATTTCATTGGGGGTTATTTAGTGGAGCCTTTTTTTCATTTCCAATAAGGCAAATGGTTGAAAATATTCAATGAATGTCGTCACAATAAAATTCAAATACTTTATTTTTAAAAACAATTAAAAAAAAAATTGTGACGACATTGAGAGTTCAGACCAGGTGCTATGGACCCACAACATGTCCCTCTTTAAGAATTTCGATAAAGATTGTTTGTGCTTTTTTAGTCGTCACACTGTGTTATTGCATGAATCGAATCAAAAATTTTTTAGTTTTCAATAACTAGCTAAATTATTGGATAAATAAAACTCATGACCGTTTAAGAATTTTATCCGTTTGAATATGAATGTTTTGAAATAAACGCATAAAATAATATGAGTAATGACTACAGAACTAAGGCAGTCTGAAAACCCGGTTAATGACAGTTGAAAAATAATTTGTAAAGATTTAGTCGGGCATGTTTCTGCAAATCCCTCATAAATATTTTTCAATAAATGAAAACAATTCCGTATTTTTTGGATTTTATTTCATAATATACATTACAATCCAAAAACTTGATATACCAAAATTTGTAAGGAAAATTTTTAGGCTTTATATAATTCTTTATATTGGGCTTTATTTCATAATAAACGAACGCCCAAAATCAAAAATTTAAAAAGCTCCAAATTAAATTAAAAAATCAAATTTTAGGTTACTTTTGGTTCATTTAACATGATGAAATGACGCCCAAATTAGTATAAAATTTTTGGGCTTATTTTATTTTTTCATTTTGAGCTTATTTTATTGTACGTTTCGTAATATTTGTATTTCATAATATTTTAGGAACGAATATAATGTTGAAACAAAATTGTTATTTCAAACTTTTAGATGCAACTTTTTATGTTTGTAAGAAAAAGGGTACATATTAAGTAACTACTCATAGTACTTATCATTTAGTTCCTTTTTTCAAATTCTTCATACAGTTTTAGTTTGGGGACGGTTTGATAAATGGATTTCTAAAATTTTAATATTTTTGGATTTATCATAATTTGGAAAGGAATGCTTTTCAAGCAAACACAGTTAGACGAAGATTTTGTTTAATTTCACATAGAGTTTAATAGCCATATTTTGTAGAACGAACGAAGCCACGTTAAGATTTTCAGTCTGGCAATGCCTTTTTCATATGAAGTAAAACAAAGTCTCTTTCTCACTGAGAAATTTTCTACTAAAATATATTGCCAAATAAGAAAACCCGAAGTGACGTGATTGCGTGCGTTTTACAAAATATGGCCATAATTTTGAATTCATTAAAATTGAATTGAATTTTGATTATTCGCACGAAAACCAAATGGATTACCTTCGTGGAACTTTTCACTTTCCTTGTTTTTATTGTATTTAATATAATAAAGTTGATTTCATTATTTGTCGCGAGTTTATAAAAACTCTTCTTTTCCCTTAGACCCACAGATCATTTTAATAGCATACATTTCCATCATAAGTTATTTTAAATACTTTTTAAATATTTTTTTATAGTGGTTAAAATGCAAAGATAGATAGATATAAATATGAAGTAATCCTTTTATTCTTATTCATAGAATACCGATTTTGTGATAAGAAAAGTTGTGATAAGAAAAGAAACAAAAAAGAAGAAGAAAAGAGAAGTAATCATAAGAGAAGCTGTGTAATAAACATCTTAACCAACTGAATCTTCTTGAACAAAGCACACATCCATATGTTACTCATTTCATTAGGTTAAAAGTTCTCAAACCTAAAGAGTGATTAAAAAAATTTTAAACAAAGTCTTAGCTTCTGCAGTCTACTTTGTTCCATCACCGGTTCAGCAACGACGAGCTTAAAATTAAACAGATGAATCTCAAATAAAAAAAAAAACTTAATTGCTAAAAGTCTAAAATATAGCTAAAGACTAAATTATAAAAGCTTGAAAGCTTAAAAAAAAATCTAACAAATTAGCTAATTAATAACGACAAAAAAAAATACAAATTTTAAGAAACCATGGAGCATACATCAAGTGTTCAAAATAAGACAGCTAATCAATTGATTGCGTTGAATTGTGACAGCTCAAAAGTGATGGAAAATATAGCCATTACTCAAGGTAATGGCTTTGGTGGCATGCTTAACCAAAGCGATTCAAGCGTTAACAGCATTCTGGATAAGGCAGGAACATAGTATATATCGATTAAGTCAATCAAATTTATTATATCCGGTGTTGTTTAGTGTCGTTCGTTTATTGTTGGAATGTGAATTGGAATTGTGAAAATGAAACATTTTCCTTTATATTTATCTACTTTACTAAGGTAGATAAACGCAGATTATAAGCGCATGCTACTAATTTGTGTATTTAGTAGATATTATTTTGAAAATGACATAATAGGAAATATATTAATATTTTATAATGTTTTAAATGATTTAAAGAAAGCACATTTTTCAAGCAACCTTTACACTCTTAAAATCATCTTTATGGTGACGAATCTTTATTAAACACAATTAAGAGGTGTGGAAAGCAATTAAAAACTCTTAAATTTTTTAAGGCCGAAGCTATTTTAATATCTCCGCTGAAGTCAAACGTCCAAAGGCTAAATGACTAATTGAAAAATTTGACTTAAGCATATTTCTGGAACTAGGTACATCAGTTGGAACTAGTGACATTTTCAATCTTACCAAGAACCCAGCTCAAAATTTTACGCATACTATCAAGAGCAAGAAAAGAATTCTGTTCTGCAAAAATAACAATAGGGCAATTCACAATCTTGTGCAAATGGTCTTGCATCATAGCATTTGCAAAATGGTAGAGTTTATTTTTACTCGACACTAACAAAATGTACAGAGATGCACTAACTAGGAGGCATTTGCAAATATGCAACACTAAAAACCCATAGTTTTAATTTACTTTACGAATGCAAAACTGAATTGCAAACTGACAGCTGATTGGAAAAAAAATAAAAGCAAAAAGAAGTGTTGCAAAGTAAGCCGAAAAAAACCGTTCACAACTGATGAGAAATTTTTACAATTGCACGAATTTACAATCTCAAATACACAAGATTGTGAATTGCCCTAATGTATTAGTTGAGTAAAAAGTCATTGCGAATTTTTAAAAATGTTTTTCGAAGTCGTTTATTTTTATTTAGAACAAAGATCAGTCAATAATGTATACTCCGCGTTCTTCGATGACCTTTTGTCATCTTTCGGTGAACTTCATAATTTCCTCTTCGTAAAAAAACCTGTATTTATTGGCGAAAAACTAAACAAGGTGCTGATTTATCGGCTCAACTAGAGGTAACGTTATTTTATGCAAGAAGTTCTGAAGAGAGCGAAACGAGATGAATTCTGATAGCACACGGTCAGGCGAGTATGCTAGCTGTGGCAACACATCATATTCCAGCTCCAATAATTAAAGACGGGTCGCCAAAGATTTGTGTGTGGTTTCGCTTTGTCGTGATGGAAGCCAACACCTTTAAGCGGGAAGTTCATTCACTGCATTTGCATATGCGTCCGTCTACTCGCTGAACGCAATGCAATAGAAATATGTGAAAGCTTACAGATGAAAGTTCAACTACTGCATTTGCATATGCGTCCGTTTACTCGCTACGCAAGCAAAGTCAAAAATATTTCAACTTTTCTTGCGTAATTTGCGTTTTTTGACAGCTCGTTACTTATAACGAACAGAGAGAAGAAAAAAAGAAACGAGTCAGAAACTCATTACTTTAAGGGATAGCCCTTCTAAATAAATCTTAAAAATTAAAAATGTCTATAATTTTTTCATTGTTAATTTCTCAAAAGAACTTTTTTATACTCAGGATTTAAGATTTTTTTAATAATAAATAAAGACATTTTAAGTATTTTTGTGTAAATACGATAAAAAATTCCCTATTAAGAACATACCAAATATTTTACAAGTTTGTAGCCCTGCTTAGTCTGAACGTAAAACGCAATCATTGAACTCTGCCATAAATTTCTTGCGTAAATTGTGCCAGCGAGTAGACGGACGCACATGCATATGCGGTGAATGAACTTCCCGCTTTAGAATTGACAAGCTCCGAACATTTCTGGATGACAGATTCATTCTTTCAACTGTCCATTTGCCGACAGTACTAATCGGAATTGATTGTTCGATCTTTTGGTAGGAGCTCAAAAACACCACACCCTTCAATTCCACCACACTGAAAGCAACACCCACCTCTGATGAAGTTCTGCTTTTAAAATCATTTAAGGTAAATCACCACGTCAAGACCGAAACCGTTTTCGTTCCACATTGTCCACTTCTTAATGTCAGTTATCATTTCTTTCAAAAAAGGATCGTTTTTTCACGTTTCAGCAGCATATCACAGATATCTGCACGCGCCCTCAAATAAAGTTCTTTGAGTTATAAAATTGTGGCATATTTTAATAAGTTTATTTCTTTTATAATTCTTAAAAAACATATTTTTTAAGAATTATATTGTGAGCTTAATGCCAAATAATTCATGAAGCAACAGGTTGCTACAACAACAAAGTTCTTTGCAGAACTTAAACCAAGCTGACTAGACCATGGTTTCGTCGGACGCTACTCCGACTCATCAGTAGTCTCAGTGGTTCTAGCAGTCCACTAACTTTGACAAGCTAATAGGCGCAAGATCAATAAAACCAAAGAGGAATTATAGAAGCGCTATACTTTGTCAAAGCAATGTTTTTCTACTCTTTTGCTAGTCGCAAAATTTCAAAAAGTTGACTGCATTTTGTTTTTTATGTATTTTTATGAAAATATGTTTTTTAAGAATTATAAAAGAAATAAACTTATTAAAATATGCCACAATTTTATAACTCATGTAAACTGGTGCGAGCACGACCTACGAAAACATGATGTAATATTATATGTCTGCGCATATAATAAACATCTGCTTTCAAAAAAAACCTTCTTCACGCCTTCTATGGTTTAATACCAACAAAATGTTGGAACCTAGATTGATACGTGATAAAGAAGTAAACAAAAAAGCGCAACAACAAAATCTTTGCAGAATCAATGCAGTCAACTTTTTGAAATTTTGCGACTAGCAAAAGAGTAGAAAAACATTGCTTTGACAAAGTATAGCGCTTCTATAATTCCTCTTTGGTTTTATTGATCTTGCGCTTATTAGCTTGTCAAAGTTAGTGGACTGCTAGAACCACTGAGACTACTGATGAGTCGGAGTAGCGTCCGACGAAACCATGGTCTAGTCAGCTTGGTTTAAGTTCTGCAAAGAACTTTGTTGTTGTAGCAACCTGTTGCTTCATGAATTATTTGGCATTAAGCTCACAATATAATTCTTAAAAAATATGTTTTTTAAGAATTATAAAAGAAATAAAGTTCTTTGGGTTCATGAGGAATTCAAATATCGAGCTTGCTTACGCCCACCCAAGCTTCTTTAGGTGGAATGTTTCTGTAATCTCTCGTGTCGTGTAAGGCTGCGAACATAGTGAACGCGAGTTGCTGAGCCGAGCCGAAAAACATATTAGAGCAATACAGTACGCAAGTCATGCATCTCTTTTACCCGAATGCGTTTTTGAGTTTCAATCGGCTCGGATCAGCAACTCGCGTCTTCTATGTTCGCAGCCTAACGTGAGTTTGAATAGATCCATGGCTTTATTTTTTCGTTATTTATTTCAGAGGGCCTCCCTGACCTAGGAGCATTTTTGATATCAAAATAAGCAGGGTAAAATTTCTTGAAAAAGTTTTGGAACTAACGTTCTCTTAGAACATCGTCACCGTAAACTTTTTGCAACTTTTCTTTCCCTTACGAAATAAAATAATAAAATATGGCGGAAATGCACAGCTTGATCCATCTTAAACTTGTTGTAAAATCTTCAAAATCAGTTCTGCTGTTAAATTTGCATATGACAAGCATACATATGTATGTGTGAATGATTCCGGTGCTGACACAACCTTTACTAATTGTAGATGAAAAACTATTGATTCTTTTAATATATTGGGCTGAGTAAAAAGTCATTGCGTATGTTTGCAACAGATGGTTTTAGTCAGTGTACTTTCTGGTAATAACCATACAACTCATTGTGATTCTAAGAATCGCTTATGAAAAGGTAAACTTAATTTTCAACGGGTATTCATTTAATCATAAGTGTGTTGTAAATAGAAATTTCTACGAAAGCTACCTGGATTTAATCACTATTTCTGTCTCGAACACGTTTTTTTTTTCATTTCAGTAACTAAGGTTCTTGAAAACGGTTGTGCGTAACATTTAAACTATCGTCATAAAACATTTAACATAAGACCTTACTTTTTATAAACAACACACTTGTATAAATGTTAAAAAGTAAAGTTCAATTTTCTAGAATTATAGAACTTTATGTTTATCATGTAAAAGTAAAATTACCCACATAAATTTGATAATAATTTGAGAAAATATAAATATACCTTAATATTTGCTATAGGTTGTCGATGACATAACTGGTTCTGTTACCCTAAATGTTCCCGAAAAGACTATTACCACACATCACTTCGAAAATGTAAATGAGGATAGCGATGATGACTGGGGCGATGGTGCGCGCAAACCACCACATCGGTAAGTAAAAATTCTATCAAAATAAAATGTAACGGTATGGTATTAATTCATTCTGACCTATTGTAGCGAAGCACCTTCGTTAGAAAACTTTGTGACTCTTCAATTAAAATTTTTTATATAAAGTGATGTGATCTCATTATACACTAAATTCATTCAATTAAAGCGGAAGATAGGCTTAGAAGTAAGTTTTTTAGTGATTTTTATGCATTTTTTGTATGTATGCAGTATGTCTACTCTGGAAAACTATGACCTCCAGTATGTATACAAACACCTAAGTCTGATGGTGACATACGATGCATGACGGCTGATATTTTCCGTATTTTTCGAGGAAATACTTACAACAAAGTACAATATTTACTTAAATAAGCTTATAAAAACGTTCTCATAATTTCACTTAATTATATTAATACCTCATTTGTATGAAAACTTCATGAAAATCACAAAAAAACCGACCTAAACCTATCTCCCGCATTATTTGAAATCAATAAGATTTTAAATTTACTTTTAAGACAAGTACGGGTTGGGAAAAAGTCTTCGGCGAAAGAACCATGATTCCTTTATTGTTGAAGTCCGGGATTTTATCTTTGAAAAACTGACGCAGTTGCTTTTCGTAATGGTCTTTTGAGGCCAAGTTTTTACCCCATCAAGAGAGTGATGAAGAGATCGAAACAAATGGTTATCTGGTGGTGCAATGTCAGGAATATACGGTGAATGCATCAAAAGTTCCTAATCAAAGTCTCTTGGTTTTTTCCGGGTCAACAAATATGCGTGTCCTAGCGTTGTCATGATAAAATGCAACACTTTTCCTGTTGATCGATTCCGGACTCTTTCTTTAGCATCAGCATTAGTTACTGACAGTAGAGATTCGAATCAATCGTGTTGTCAAGCGGTGATAGCTCATATGAAATGACACCATTGTAGTCGCACCAAACATACAGCATCACTTTCCTTGTCGTCAATTCCGGCTTTGTCACCGCTCTTGTAGCGGTTCACCTTTTTCCAACCAAGACCATTTTTGAACAACATTATCGTATGTGATCCACTTGTTATCATCTGTTACGATACGTTTCAAAATTTCGTCTCGTTTCAACAGCGAACCGCAGATAGAAATTCGGTCCATTACATTTTTTGCACTTAGTTCACTAGGCACCCAAACAGCAAGGTTCTTTTTGAAATTAACTTTATGCAAATGGTTTAAAACTGTTTTGTCTTCGATTTCCAGTTCCGCAAGTGGAGATTGCGAGTGGAAATCGCGACTGCTCACATGACGTTTATCTTATCCATAATTTCACTCGACTTTTCCGATGATAGTTCGATCAGAGCGAGGAGCATCTTTCACTTCAAAATTTCCAGAACGAAAGCGGGCAAACCTTTTTCCGGGAGTGTATTGGGATAGAGTACCTTCACCAAAAACAGTACAAATCTTTTTCACAAGCCAGTTATGCATTCTTCCCTTTGTCATAGTATCATTCACCAGTTACGCATTTTTCCCTTTGTCCTAATTTCATTTATCTTTGCTTTGCAATAACTTTTAACCCGACCAATAAAATTTTCACAAACAATCAGCTGATTTGTCTCCGGGTAAGCAACAAAAAAAAAACAAAAAAGAGAGTTGCCAGATGCAGTTAATCGTTTCAAAGTTAATAAGGCATTCATGCTGGAGCGAAAAGCAGCTTTTTGTAAAAAGCAGCTAAACGCAACATAAAAAGCAGCTTTTCCAATAGAAAGCCAATAGAAAAAAGCAAATTTTATTCTGATTTTTTGTACGTGTCATCCTGTGTTTCATAGATACTTCCGAAATTCGAAGTTAGTTTTTTGACATTTTGCAATGGCTGCGTTCAGCTGGTACAAGTGTTGTACAACCATTGAGTGTGTGCCTGTTAAACGCAAAAGTATCAGTTTCTGATTAGCTCAACATGCTCAACAAAGTGTTGTGAAAATTGTCTGTCTTTGGTGTCTTTTTATTTTTCCGATACTCAACGTGTTGAGCTCAACAGTTGCACAACAGTTGTACCTGCTGAACGCAGCCAATCTTACGCATGCATCCAAGATCAATCTTCGAAGCAAAAAGCAGCTTTTTGTTATGAACATGTACGCCTTATAAAGTTAAGAGAACAGAAAAAAATTGATTTCGAGAAAAAAAAAATTTTAAGAAAATTAACTAAAAATAGTAAAAGCCAATACTTTTTGTATTTTCTATCTAAGGTCTATAGAAACTATCTTTTACCTTTATCTATTGTAAAAATAAATAAAGCAGCATCTAACCACGTTCCCCAACCTTTCCAATTATATAAATGCATTTTTGAATTGCTTCATTAACAGTTTGTGGAATAAAAAATTGTCCATTTTCCAAGTCATCTTAACCCATTCCCCCCTTAAACACAAAAAAAAAATATATTAAAATCTATACTTGATCTTTAAACTTTTTTAGAAACGTAATGAAATTAATTGAGTTAATTAATACCCGCTAGTTTACTCTAGAAACTCATACACACTAACATACACATCTGAAGATATGAACTTATTATTATCATCACAACATGCTTGTTCGAAGTGTGGTTGCAGTAATGCTCAACAAATCACTTTCATTTTTTGCACTTTACAGATTTATAAAAATGCTCATTGATCAAGCCGGAAATAGACAAAAGTTAGATCCACTGCTGTGATTTTTTTTATTAATTCAGGGCTGTACTATTTAACAGGGGGGATTTTTTTTAATACATTCAGAAAAAAATTCGCATTTGAAATCAACATTTTAGCATTTTGACATAAAAACTTTTGATTTTACCATAACAATTTTTAAATTAAAGTAAAAACTTTTGTTTCAAGAAATAAAAATTATGATATAACAAATAAAAATTTTTTCTCAAAAACTGTAAAATGTTGATTCAAAATGTTAAAAAATGTTAAAATAAAACCTTTGAAAACAAGCTTTTAATGTCTTAAATGAAAAAAAAAAAATACATTGAATTGAATGTAGCTCCGTTATGTTTCACAGATTTTTAATTTTATCGATAAATTCTTCAATACATATAAAGATACGTCAATCAAAAGTTCAAAATTTTAAAATTATAAGCAAGCATTGGCTTTGTTGCATCTTTTTTTCTTCGATTCGTTTGTTCGTGTGCTTTCTAGAAAAACAGTTAGAGCAAAAGTAAAGTGGAAAATAAAAAAAAAAATAAATGATGGAGTACTGCAAGATCTGCTACTGGAATGGGACTTGCAAGAAATCTACGAATTATTGTTTTGTAAGTATGGCGCTTGCTTTAACCTGAACAATTTTGTTTTTACATTTGTACCATTTTATTTCAAAAAGCTAAACGATATTAAATCAACATTTTAAAATTTAAAAAAAACATTTTGTAGTATTTGATTATACAATAACCCATTTTGTTTCATCATTTTTTTCAAAACTTTTACATATTGATTTAAAAGGGGACATTTTTTAAAACAATAGCTTCAGCCATTTCAATACAAAAGAATAAACTTTTGAGCATGAAAAAAAATGTAAAATTGGCAGATAAACCAATGAAAAATTTTGATTTTAACAATGTTTTTTTTCTGAGTGTAGGTAACTTTGAAAATTAAGTTAAGAAAAACATTAACAATGAAGACAAAAAATGTTCACCATAAAAAAAAATTAATTGTTGTCTTCAATTGAAGAATGTCTGTTTCAGATGGGGTATTCGCACTACGGATCGGGAGGGTCGTAAAATTGGCGTTCGTTATTTTTGCATATTTTTGCCAAGCTTTTTTTTCGCTTTTATCAAATGTAATTTTTTTAACTATCTAATGCTTGTATGAAAAAAATATATGTATACATAAAAAACATGCCGTTGCTAAAAATTGAACTGGAGATGTGTCTATGATACAAGTCCGATGTACTATCATTCAAAATAAAATAAACTGGCTATTTCAGCTCTTGAAAGGACTTTGATCGAACTTGTTATGATCAAATTGTGTTGTGCATATTATTAAATGTTTGAACACAGTTGATCGAGAATTGGACCTACTAGTCTTATGCCGACTCCGACCGGGTAATGTGCATGTTCTCAAGAAGCTTTATATGGTATTATTTACTCTCTGAGGTTTGCCTTTTTCTGCAGACAGATGACAACCGAACAGAAAAATTAATTCAATTGAAAAAACTTTCTGTGTCAGATGGAAATTGAATCTGCGTCCTATGTCGTATGGGTCGCGCACCCTACCCTCTACGCCACGACCGCCGACGGCAGTCTAAGTCATCTAAGTCTATGATACATTTCCAAAAAAATTTTTTAAAAAAGTGACAAAAAAATTAATTACTTAATAGCATGTTCACATTGAGCTAAAATTAAGTAATTTCGAGCTTTTGTGTAATATTGTCTAAAATAAATGGTAATTTCCCATACAATTGGTTAATTTCGAAATTACCTCAAACAAGTCAATTTTGTTGAAATTACTCACGAAATTAGGCCAATATTTACTTGCAATCCTGAAATCTGAAAAGTGTGTGCATTGGACACAACATTTTTTGACACAATAAGATCTTTTCATCAAAAAGATTGTTGTTTTTAAATTGAATTAAATTTATTACAAAATCTACACATTTTTCTGTATCTTCAAGCTAATTAAAATAAAATAGGACAACTCTTGAAATTTCCTCTGGATTCATGCTGCTGTATTGTGGCAGAAAAAAAATTAAACGTTAAACAAAATTATCAAAACCCAGTGTGAACACTTTTCCACAATTTCGAAATTATCTCACGAAATTACTTAATTTTAGCTCAATGTGAACATGCTATAAGATACACTTTTAAAGGCTTTATTATAAAAATGTGCTTGAAAATAAAATTAAAAAGTGTCATTTGTAATTTATTTTCGAGCTCAATTGGGAACAAACAAGGATATCTATGATTCATTTCCAAAAACATTTTTGGACAAAACAAAAACGATCTTTTATGATTCAGTCCTAAACTTCTTTTCGTGATTAAGTTATGAACTTTTTTGGGAAAAAAATTTAATTTTGATTGAACATGTGAAATTTTGTAATTTTCTTAAAAAAGACTTAATTTTGCTTTTTTCATAGAAATCTTATCTTTATGACAAAAAGCCAGTACTCCAAGTAGGCGAAAAAAAAAAAAAAAATGTAAGACATTGTTAACTGTATATTTTTCTACTTGCAAATATTTTAATTTCTCTTGTTTAGATTTTTTTGTTATAAATTTTCAAAACTTTACGTTCCTTAAAAAATATTTTAAAAATAAAGAATTATTATAAAATTATCATCCATAAAAAAAATGACATAAAAAAAAATTTTACAAAAAATAAGTTTTTCTGCAATAAATTGTTTAGTCGGGGAATCTCGGGGTCGCTGATTAAGAATAGAAGGTCAGAATTGCCCTATTACATACAGTGGTTCAAACGACTAATCGGACAGCGCAGCGAGCTATTTTAAATGCCATTTTTTCAAAAAAATACGTTATTTGAAATGCAGAAAATTGTACAGAATGTTTTATTATTATTTGAACTTTTATTTGGAACAAAGAATTTACAAAAAATTTACTCAAATTTCATTCTGGTTGAATGCTGTTCCATTCCTTGATTAATTCCTCCTTGAGCTGAGCTTTATTCCGAATGCTTGTGTTGTAAAGCCTTTTACCCACTTCATTACACAAATTTTCGATGACGTTGATGTCAGGCGATTGGGGAGGGGTTTGCAATAATTTGGGGCAGTTGTGTATTAGCCATAGTTTTGCCACACCAGAAGTGTGTTTTGGATCATTATCTTGGTAAAATACAAAGTTCTGTAATATAAATACTAAGCTTTTCGGCCTCTACTTAACATTTGCCTTTAAGATGTTAAGGAATTCGTACTTATCCATTTTACCATCGATGAACACTAAATTCCCAACTGCTGCACTAGACATACAGCCCTAAACCATCACAGAACCACCTCCATATTTGACTGTAGCACGAGTATTTTTCCTGTTAAAGTCGGTGTTTGGTTGGCGCCATACATAAGCCTTGCAATCTGAACCGTGCAAGTTGAATTTGCTTTCGTCAGTATATAGTACCTAAATTAATACATACCGCTTGAATTCTACCTAATTTTTAACATATTACCTTACTTACCGTATCCCAAAAAGCATAATTTTTAAGCAAGTACTCTTTCGCAAACTGAAGTCGTAGCCTTTTGTTTTTTGGGCTAATGAATGGCTTTTTTCGCACAATTCTTCCATGAAAATCATTTCTACGTAGTGTGTTACGAATAATTTCCGCACAGACGTCCTTTCCTAAGCTTTCTTTTGCATAATTTTTCAGCTCGTTTGCAGTTTGGAATGGATTGTTTTTTATTTTTTGGAGAATATGACGCTCATCACGGTCGTTAAGTTTTTTACCTTGACCCTCCCGACTTTTGTTGAGAATTTGGAAATCGTCACGATATTTTTTAATAATATCGTGGACCGTATAATGGCTTCGACCAACGATGTCACCGATTTCGCGTACATTCTACCTTCACCGTAATGCCGTATAATTAGCTGCTGAATTTCGAAAGATGTGTGCGTACGTTTTTGTGCCATTGTTGAATTTTTTGAAGTAGCGATTACCGAAAACAAAACACAATAAGCGAAATCAATAGAAATTCGGTTTGATTTATTTTTCCAAGCCAACAACATGCCTAATTTGAAATGTCCGGTTAGACGTTTGACTTTTAAAAAAGGGATTTTTTTATATTATTGTTAACTAAATGAAATTGGAGTAAATTTTTTACAAATTCTTTGTACTAAACAAAAGTTAAAACACTTAAAACAAAATAAACTTTGTGTATTTCAAATAACGAATTTTAAAAAAAAAAAATTTAAAGTATTTAAAGTAGCTCGTTGCGCTGTCCGGTTAGTCGTTTGAACCACTGTAATCTTAGATGGCAGATCTTAAAAAAATGTCTAAAGTAATAATTAATGAAGATTTAATAGATTTGTGGATATCTACTGATATTAAAAACAAATCTTCTTCCTCTTTCTCTGTTCTTCATTAGGTTTATATGTTAAAACTCGGGGAATCTTATTCCAATGATCGTGAGTTGCGCATGAAAATTGTTCAATATAATAATGAAATGACTAAAAGGTGGCGCCAAAGTCAATATAAAAGAGAGGGGTTATATGCAAAAAATTCTGCTTTATTAAAGTGCTTACTTTTAAATGAACATTATAAACAATAATAAATAAATAATAAATAATAAATAAATAATAAATAATAATAAATAAAATTATTCTGGTTATGTTACCATAATTTACATCTGGAAAATTTTTTTGTTCATCACTGATTTTTTCTTAAAGGAAGCAATCACTAGAACTTGAAAACTCAGCAGACCTCAATTAAAAATCGAACTCGCTTCAGAAAAAACAAAAATGCGAAGGGTTGAAAAAACTTTCTCAAGTTGTATCGATTGGGCGTTTTTTGTTCATATTGAAAGATTGATTGTTGAAATCTTTGGGAACAAACAGGGTAATGAAATATAAAATTGTGCTGGTAGCATTTGATCAAATAGTAACAAATACTTATATGTAACTAGCTAAATATTTGCTTAAAATAAGAATATTATTTCTCTTCGTGAGGAATTTTAAGACGTGGGGGGGGGGGGGTGCAGTATAACACGCTCAAGTGATTGTGGGTTAAGCTTCCACCATCACAACTTTTCGAATAGTCACTAGGTTTAAAGCTTTCAGGCCATCAAGATAACAATTTAAAAGTAAAAGTAGCAGCTTTCAAATTTCAAAAATATCCCATTCATGATTGAATACGTTAACAGCAACGGGCTTCTACTGTAACCAGAAGTTGAACGAAAGAAACATTGCACAATTGCACATTGTTTATTTTTTTCATAACGAATTAAATAATGCTTTAGCACTTTAATCATTCGACAGAGACACCACGATCGTGCTCAGTGCATTCTCTTGTCGTCACTTAGACACACTTAAAGCCGGCAAAAAAAAATAAGCAGTAAAAAGCTGTCCGATGACTGATGTATCTGTATCACTCAAGAATCTGTACGAATTGTACTTGTAAATTGCGATTAAGAAACGTACTTAAAGTAAATTATCCACACTTATCCATTATCCACATATCCAGCAGATACTCTAGCTAGATGCCGAGCGTAAAAAGAGCGAAACATTTGCAATCCAGCCAATTGTAGCGAATAACTAAATAATAAACTCTAGATTTTCAAGAGACGTTATATCTCTCATATGTTCTGACTGTGCTGAGGAACTTTTTCAGTGTTTGACCGGATTTCTTATTGATAACAACGCAGAACGTACTAATATTTGTTTTCTTTTTCCAAACACAAGATTAAGTGAATTCCTGCTGATAGTAGGGTCGAAAACAAAAAACAAAAGTAAACAAGGTGAAGAAGAAACATGTGAATATTTAGTAAAAGTTCAAAGCTCTATGAGTACAAATAAAAGAAAATTCTCAAAAATTTTATAACCACGCCATAAAAGTAATTAGCACTATTTACTCAAATTATTTTTATGAATTAAAGCTGTTTTGTGTCACATTGATTCAATGTCTGTCTGTCTGTCTGTCCACTTCTTACGCAGGTGTTGTGAAAAAATGCCTCTAATTAGTTGTTTAAATATTGCCAAATAGCATACATTTTCTTATCAGCTCTTGAGCAAGGCAACAACAGAAATTATCCGCAATGCAGCGCTTTTGTTTTTCCCTTTATTTTTTCTCAAGCCACTCAAACAGCGCTTTTATGCAAAAACGAACTAAGTGTTATTAAGAAAATATTGTGATAACTGGTAGTTGTGCTTGTTGTTGTTTGCACAGCTTTATATGGTTGAGATGTTAATAAAATTCCTACCGCTCAAGTTACAAAACGTCTGCCCTTGTCGATGTATTTTGGGCTTAGGTTAATTTCCATAACTACGTCACACCCAGCGTGAATTCACCCAAGATCGTCTTGTCCAAAATGAAAACTATTTATTTTGAGTATTCATGAAACTGTTTTCATTTAAAAAGTAAGCTTATTTTATAAATTGAATTCAACTAATTTGCATACGCAATCACTTAATAACAAGTTGTATCTGAGTACCTATAAATCAAGTGTTCAAGTTCAAGTATTTTTGATTTGAAGTTCAACGAGATTTAAATGGGGCTTGGAATGCTCTACTATTTGCAATTTCAAGACTCACTTAATGCCTATTAAGACAATGATTGTTAAGTGTACTTTAAGTTTATTCAAAATTAATATCATTACTTGTGATTAGCTAAAGAATTTTGCATTTACATTTTGACAGTTCGTTATATCAATTATATGCTTTTTACTTTCAAAATTTAACATACGAACAGCTTTTGCCTAAGATGTAGAGAAACTACAAAATGTCTTCTGGTCTAGGATAAAGATTGTCTACTGGGACAAAACTTAATGATATATTTTAAGCTTAAATGAAATTTTCATATCCTCCTTATCAAATGCTTTACCCCTTAATTTCTCAATTTATTTCTTATATAGATATATTTAAAAATATATTATTATTGTCGAGTGGTAGCCCGCTTGACTGCCAATCCAGGTTTCACTGGTTCAAATCCCAGTCAAGGCAATCGGTCCGCGCTTTCTTCTATCTCATTTCTTCCCTTATGTCGACTAAAATTAAAAATTCAATATTTACTACTCAAAATCATGGTAGAATTATAAGGTATGGCCGACTCGGAGAAGAATGGAGTGGAAAGCAGCGAAAAAGGGGGCTAGTTGTCAAAATCAGCTGTTCATATCGAGTTTCTTTATGTTCATGTTTCGCAGTTGATTTTAGGTTAAACTTTTTACAAGCTTTTTTTCAAATTTAACACTTCCGCGGCATTTTATAGATTTATTAACAATGTTTTTACAATATTTCCACTCAAATTAACACAAACTTAACACACGTGTCCGCACTATTTACAAATTAAAAACATGATATTTCTTTTTTCATTTGACATTTCCACCAACTTCGTCATTTTGACAACTACCCGACCTTTTCACTATCCACTATTCGTTGACGCGTGAGGGCACTGAGGGACCCGGCCCTACCTTATAATTCTACCATGCTCAAAATGTGTAGTTGGTGGTAGAGAATTTTTGGGGAGATTATTGATAAGTAACTTAAATTGACTGAGAAAAAGATATAACACTTGCCTCAGACTCAAATACACGTTAGATGGGTTTTTTTTCCAAAAGTATTCCAGAACCTCCCTGCAAGGCCAGATTCTGAATCCTGGATGTAATATAAGCATGTGACGCGAAAAAAATCCAGAAAATTCGCAAACTGGATTGGCGCCGCTAAAAAAAGTGAATTTGAAGATGTATAAAATTAATGTTTCAAATCGAGTTTACTATTTAAATTTAAGTCCTACAAAAACTTTTGACTATAACATATCCTAATGTAAAATCGTCCACTGAACCCAAATATGCCATCAGATTTTAAAAAAAGTTAGTCCTTGAACCAAAATTGGCCTACCATATTAAGAATTTCCTAATTTTTTCTTTCGATTTTGAAAAAGAAGCATTACCTTCGCCAAGGTCGCAGCAACTTTCTTAAATTAAAATACTGCAGTATTGTTGGCCTTTTTATGAAGTTTAGGAATAATAATAAAATTATTCAAATCGGGTCATTTTTATGGCAGAAAAACAATTTTTTTGTTAAGTTGACAACGAAAATATTTTTACAGAATTTTTATAAAAATTTTAAAAATTTCATTGATTGCTCAAGACTTTGAATATATTTTGGTTCGGCTGTGGGGGTATTTTAACTGTGGCTCAGTCGAAGATCATTTGTTGCTACTTTTTTTTTTAAACAAGCTTACAATAAGCTTAAAACAGGCTTAGAAGCAAAAGCATAAAGCTCAGAATAAGCTTGAGATTACTATTGAAAAGTACCTTTCAACTATAAACAATAAATGTACCAAAAAGTACCTCTGAACTATAAATGAACTAAAGCGTTGTGTTTTCTCTAAGCAACATTACTCATAAGTAAGTATGATTGGAAAACACTTGCTTTTTGTGTTTTTCGCAGCTGTTTTTCAAGCGTGCTTAGAAAAGGCTTCTTTTTTTTATTGTATATAAGCTTAATGCCATCACTATTTATAAATGGCCAATTGGGATGTAACAATTTTCAAGTTTCGATGCTTAAGTATTTGGCTCCGCGTGGCGATGACATCATGATATTTTTTTGAAGCGAAGCTTTTTACGCCTCGTTCTGCGATTTGCTAGAGTGAAATCAGAAAAAACGACACTTTTTTTCGACACCTTTTTTCTTAGAATTGATATTGTTTCTTGCTTGCATCAATTGAACAAGAAAATGTTAAATTAAAAATAATTTCTTGCCCGCTGCAGGAATTGAACTCATGCCCGTTGACTGATAGTTTAAATCTTAAGCCATCGAACCAAAACCCTTTGTTGGTATATGTTGCTGATTCAATATCAAGAATTAACTGAAGCTATGTTGCAGTAGATCAAAATAATCTATTTATAGGAATTGTATTGGCTACAAGCCTTCATCTCCTACAATAACCATTAGCCAATACACAATAACCACTATAGATTGTGTATTGGCTATACAAACAAGAGTACTAAAAAACACAAATGTTGCTTCTACTTACTACTAGATGTCGTTACGCTACAAACAAATTTAATGATTTTTGTATATTTATTCCCTACAACTGAACAGGAGGGCCGGAAAGGGTTAATATGTATTATCAACCCCCATTATTTTTGCAAAGGGAACATTTTTCCCTTGAGGACCTATCCCCTCCGACCTCTCCTTACGGGTGCTCCCATACAAAAACGAAAAACTTTGTTATATTAAAGTTTTAAATTCAAAAATTATTTTAATCGAAAAAAGGCATTAAATTCTCTAATCTTTGAAATTGCGAAAATGCTTCGCTTCTCTCGTGTGTCCCGTGACGCACCTGTGTTTTTTTTTTATTTTTGTCCCTTTGTCAAAGAATTAACCTTTACTGTCGTTACTTTACTTTTCTCTTTGCACTTATATAAATTCAAAAAGTAACAAGTCTATGCAAGGCCGATGCATTTTGAAAAATGCCCTTTTCTATTTTTTTGAAAAACTGCGAGGTAAAATGTTACGTTGTCACGTCAAAATAAACTCATTACAACTTTCAAATAAATTGCATGACTTCGCTATTAATATTCATCAATTAAAAAGGTGTTAAGGTAAAAACTAAAAAATTCGAAATATTCCATTTTGAATTAGGTTTAAATTAAATGCAAACAAATTCCAATTATAGCTAATTTTATGTAGAAATTAAAAAAATTATCTGTTTGAATATTTATACCAAACAGTCAAATAATTATTCAAATAGTTAAGAGAAAAAGCAAAAGTAAAGCCTTTTTTAACACTGAGAATTCGTTCTTTATTTATTTTTATCTTACTAGTTAAATGACAAACTAAGTCTCTTCATTTTATTTCAAATGTAATGAACTCTATAAAGACGACACGGTTTCAACGCTCACTGTAACTGCCCAGAAAGCGCTCATAATCTTAGATTAATCGCTTTAGTATTAATAAATAAAACTCAAGGTGCTAATTATTTCTGTGGCAATATGACAGAGTAGCTTAAGTCGACATAAGCGAAAAACTGAAATTCTACATATTATTATTAACCATTTCAAGGTGCACAATTGTGTCCTACCCTTGTTTAAATCCGACTCTTAAAAAGAAAGTTATAACGATTTTTCTAATGACCATACACAAATTTTACATATAAAAATGAGAAAAGGGATTTTTAAAAATGTAAATAACTCACAACTATATTTTTGGACTTAAGCTACTCTGTCTTATTGCCACAGATTTATTTACTTTTATTTTGCAACAAGACCCTTTGTGAAAATTTAACACTTTTATCGTACGTCAACAAGTGCTCAACTTTTTGTTATGATTAGTTTGCAAAATTTATTCATTTGTAAATTTAGAATTCGTGGGTTTGTTTTGACTGCTAACTGTTATATTTCATAAATAGAAAAAATACTTCTCTTTCTCAGCGGTTGATTTGAGCCACTTTTAAAGCCACCATGTAATTCTTTTTTTATTCTCATTTCAGCAATCTTTTCCGCAATAAACGCAGAGCTTCTATTGCACCGTTGCCAGCGTTACGGCTGAACAGCAAGGAAATGTTGGCCAGTGATTTTGACACACACAGCTTGGCCAGCAACCAGGCCTCGATTACAAGCATAAATTCTGTGGCCAGCTTGCTACGTGAGAAAATGCAGGTACCTCGCTAGAAAGCTTCTATAATATATGTTTTACATACGAAATTTTCCATTTTCACAGGCCTTTCCGCAGATGATACGCAAGAAGAAACGTGAGACTAAGGATTATAAAATTAAAATTTTCGTTACCATGATGTTCTTTAT
Source organism: Pherbina coryleti (assembly GCA_943735915.1). Lineage (NCBI taxonomy): Eukaryota > Metazoa > Arthropoda > Insecta > Diptera > Sciomyzidae > Pherbina > Pherbina coryleti. The sequence goes on from OX030951.1 coordinate 11,586,444, forward strand.
AATCATATTTCTGGTAAATACTTGGAGGCATTTCTTTTTCTACACTTACTAATTTTTGCGGTTTCAGATTGGCTACGCTTATGTGGCCTATCATCAACAGCTACTGACCAAATCCTACTTTGAAAAAATCAAATTCAACTCCAATGATCGCGTCTTCGAAATACTAAGCCACGATGAGAAGCAAGTGATGTCAGGTCAACTGGGCGTAACGCTCGGCCGCGATGTCAATCCGTTTCGTTGTCTCGAGGATAATCGAAAGACAGATGGTAGCGTGTGCATCGAGTGGAATGGCATCGCCCGACTTTATATGAACTTTCAGGATATGGATGTTTTTCGTTGCTACACCCTCAAGTGGCAGGCTTTGAGTCCAGGTGTCTTTCCTACCGACTGCTATGAATTGAATCGCGATAATGGACTGTGGTTTGGTGGTGGCATCACACGCAGCAAAAGCTGGTCGTTAAGCTCAACGAACTTTGACTTTGCACCCTTTTCCAGCGGCGATACAACGGTACATCAGTTCGGCAATGGCGTCAAACGCTACTTTATCAACTCGATTGGCGTAGCCATGATGGTGAACGAGAAGACCCCACTACATATAGCGGTAAATCGCACTGAAAATCAACTGTGCCTGCGTGGCATGAACGATGAGTTCGCCTTCGTGAATCACTTGACGCCATTGCCGGAGTTGGAATATAAGATATGCACCACTGAAGATATGCGTAGCCTGCACATGCTGATGACACAGCAGAGCTTGTGGGATGGTCTTAAGGAGGCCGACATCAAAATATTACATTCCCTAATCGAAGAGCCGGTGTGGAAGATACCTTTCCAGAGCGAGGTTGACTCCATCAATGAGACCACAATTTACGAGTACTCGGAGGAGGTGATTGCCATGGGTTTTATGCGTCTGGGTCACATATTGGTCAATGAGTTCTGGCAAGAAAATATTGGCGACTTTACCGTAGATCGTCAACGTTTTCCTACGCTTAAAAACACCATCGATGTGCTGCACCGACGCGGTTTTAAGATTGTCTTCACCATTCAGCCTTTCATTAGCACCGATAGTCCGAGTTTTAAGGAGGCGGTCAAGGAGAAACTGCTCATCTATGAACGCTATTCGGAACGCAGCATACCGGCTCTTACGCGCTACAAGAGCTCCTCCAGCGCCGGTGTTCTCGACATAACGAATAATGCCTCGGTTCCCTGGCTAATGAAGAAGCTTGAAGCTCTTAAGCGAGAATATCAGGTGGATAGTTTTTATCTTGATTTGGGCACAGGCTATAATCTGCCGCATTATTATCAATGTCGCGAAACGTTGGACAATCCGGATATGTATGCCAAACTTTTTACGCACAGTCTCGAAAGCGTCGGTTTTATTGGTGTCTCAACAGCAAGCCTTGTGCCCAAACCGCCAACTTTTCTTAGCATACCACCAACGAACTCCTCATGGGAGGGTCTGCGTGAGGTGCTTTCGGTGGTGCTCAACTATGGGGTCATTGGTTATCCGTTTGTTTTGCCTGGTGCCATTGGTGGCGATTATAAACTGGAACGTGTCATAACCAAAATGACTTCATTCTACTCTTTGGGTCAACCTGAGTTGCCTGAGCCAGAGTTGTTTATACGCTGGCTGCAATTAATGACCTTTTTGCCATCGATGCAATTCAGTCATCTGCCCTCTGAATATAAGCAGGACTATATGACGGAAATAGCCAAAGAATTGACAAATGTGCGGCAGAAGATTGTTATACCACTGCTTAAGAAGTATTTGAGTGAGTCAATGAATGAGGGTCTGCCATTAGTAAGACCGTTGTGGATGTTAGATCCACACGATCCAGCGTGCCTAATTGTAAGCGATGAATTCTCGGTGGGCGAAGAACTGATTGTGGCACCTATATTGGAAAGGTCATTAGATGAGCGGGAAGGTAAGTGGAGTGAAGATATTTTATGATATCCGCCAAAAAGTTTGACGGAGAAATACTAGACCTAGAAAAATGGTGAATTTACAAATTAAGTTAATTCAGGTGATGAAGAGTAAAAACGAAGGATTTGTTTTAGGAGTTTGCTATCCACAAAACTGGAATATTAACAATGGGATGAAGATTCGATTTTCGCTTAAAATTCTAGTCGAAAATTCCATACAAAATTTACAATTCTTAAAATATAGAAATTCGACGCGTTTAAATCTGATCTGACCCCTTTTTGGGTCTAGTCTAAAACTAGTCGAAAACTTCATACAAAATTAACAATTTTTAAAATATCGTAGAAATACGATGTATTTGTCTTGTTTAACTAAAATGATAAAGTCCGTTTCAAAGACTAACGAAAGGGAATGCTTCCTACATTCTATGGAATGTTTCCTGTTTATATTCGGGAATGTTTCCATTTCCCAAAGGGTAACAGGCCGTATATTGAGGACATACCAATTCTCTGAGGAATTAAAAGTGAAAACTCCAATAGATTCAAGAATTTTTCCTTCATATATTTTTCACCTCCTTAACTCATATTTCGTCGAGATAGATAATTCACTGTGGGTACCCATTATAGAATTAAATACGCAAATGACCCATCTCAAGTTTGGATATACGTACGAACAAGAAGTACGATACGTAAACCTTGTTTAACATTTAACAAAATTTGGACGATTTTAGTTCATCGAAATTCTTAGAGCAACATAACAAAAACAAAGCTAATTATTTAAAAAAAATAATATTTCCTTTTTCTTGTCCACAGTTTATCTGCCGCAAGGTGTTTGGAAGGACGGTATCGATGGTTCACTGCGCAAAGGCAGTCGTTGGATACACAGCTACAAAGTACCCAAAGAGAAGGTGGCATACTTTATAAAAATGCCCGACAATACCAGATTTTAACTAAAGACAGTTAAATGGATTTTTTTTTTTTTAACAAAACAAAGCAAACACAAAAGTTTGTCTTTTCAACGTACGAGTATTATTAAGTTTTTATTACAAAAAAGTTTAAAAAGACATGAAACAAAAATGACGTTTGAAGAACTTGAAAGACCAAAGAAATATAAAATTACCATTAAATAACTAAAAATTAAAGCGTAAATTTACTTCCTCATAATTTCGAAGTCTTCCATCACGACCACTGCTCAAAGCCTTGCAGCAATAACTTAAGTCAAATTTATCAAATAGTTATAATTTAAGTACATCCTACATTATTTTACTTCCTAAAGTTTACAACTTTAGGGCCATCTAATTTAAGTTTATATAAATATAAATATTACATTGTTAATAAAATAATTTATCAGAGTAATAAATACAGCATCACGTGAGGGGGGTTGGAGGGGTAATCTTTATAAATTCTGCATTAGCAGAATGACATTCTTCATTTTGTTTGTTTTTTTGCAATCGGGTAGCTGTTCACAGCTCTCTGTATTTGCAGGACGTGTTGCATTATTGCAGACGATGTCTTCCACAACGATTTCATGCTGATCGAGACACATGACAGAACGATGTTTTAGGGGAAACGCTGCACCGGGTTCGACGCATTTCACGGGACAGAATTGCCAAGGACCAACCCACCAATGTGCCGGACATTGGTGTTCATTGCAGCTTCGCACCAATTTAGTTGGCCGTACATTTTGGGCATTTGACCAGCAAAGTTCTTCCTCGTGCGTTACTGTAAAATACAATTCAACGGTTTATTTGTAGAAGATAACTTCAGGGTCATAAAAAGCTTACATCTATCATTTTCATAACAAAGCGGCTCACGATACTGCGCTCCACCGCCACAACTTGTAGAGCATGCGGTCCAATCGCTCAACTGCCAAGTATAATTTTGCATTCTTCCCAGGGATAGTGACGCAGGCAGCGTAAATTCATAGTAGATGCCTTCATTTGGCTCACTGCCGCGTACAATTGCCTAATTTAAAGAGTAAATCTTCGGTACAACTCTCATATTGGGGATTTGAATGAGTTCAAAACTTACATATAATGCAATGGAATGTTCAATAGATTGAGGTATACTAATGGTCTCCTGTTCATCCTCACGATCGTACATGCTCTCAGCGCCGGCGATTATAAACTCTCCTGGCATCGAGATAAGACTATTGGAAAGAGAGTTTGTTAATCAATCAAAAATTATTTCAATGTCAATAGAATTTTTAAGGATGGATAAGTAATGAGATTTTGGCATTTATTGACTACAACATTCCACTTTTAAGATACAAACGCAATACTCATAAGACTTTTCCTTAGTAGAATAATTTTTTACGTGGATCTGACTTAGTAATGAAAGCTGATATCTTACAATTGAAAATAAATTTAAATATAATCAGAACTAATCACTGATGGAAAATAGATTAGATGTTACTTTAAAGTGTGCTGTCTCTCATAGAGATACAACTACCGTGACGATTTTTGAAGGAGTGCCTGCAAACCTCAACATAAATAAATCTTCTGACCCTGATGGTATACCAAGCATTGTACTTCTACACTGGGTCGACCTTTGCGTAACCTTTTCATATCTTACATCTCCTACAGGACAGGAGTATTTCCAACTTGTTGCAAGGTCGCAAATGTTCAACCGGTACCTAAGAAGGGCGATGCCAAGAACACCGACCCACCGGAGAGTGTAATAAACTTTCACCTCATGAATTATATAGAGCACAGCGAAATGCTCAAAGAACTGCAATATGGCCTCCGTAGGGCCCGTTCTAATATTGATCTTATAGCGTTCACAACATGTTAACTTCTTCGGTGAAAGCAATGTTGTTGCTAAAGATATTTCTTAGGCGTTTGATCGAGTGTAGCATAAAGGTCTCGTGTCAAAACTAATTGCATTTGGTGTTGGTGGTAATTTTATTCGATGGATTATGTGTTTTCTTAAGGACATATCGATCCGAATGAATAAATAATCGATGCTGGAGTACGGCAGAACTCAGTTCTTTCATCAATTTAGTTTCTGGTTTTTATCAACAACCTTCTGTCATTGACTCATAACCCAATTATTAATGACCCAACTTTCAAAATCGCCCGAGCTCTTTGAATATTTAGAGAAAGAGGTAAAATATGAACGACAGACTGCTTAATGACTTAAAGAAATCTCCAAGTGGGGGAGATTTGCTAACTAGACCCAATGTTGCCCATTAACTCCTAAGCGAATGAATTTAACTCAGCTCCTTTCGATACTTATTAACGGTGTAGATCTTGTAAAGTTAGATGCTCTGGACGTTCTGGGCATAGCGTTTCAATCTGATTCTCGTTGAAATGCTCACATTTTCCATGTGTCGAAAGAAGCATGCCAGTGCCTATGTTTTTTAAAACGGTGTAAGAAATATTTCACTTCAACTGATCTTTGCATGGTACATGCCTCATATATTTAACCGGAAATGGAAAATAATCCGCATATTTCAGCAGAGGTTTCAAGATTTGAAAGTTTTCCAAGATTAGTGGTTTTGAACCGAATTTTGAATCAACGACGTGCAATAGGGTATGAAAACAATTCATCTTATCTCAACTCTCTTGGGCATCAACGCAATGTTGGTTGGTTATGCTTTCTGAACAGGCGCTATAATGAGAAGTGTTCAAGAGAGATACATGCCGTGACACCAATAGCTCGTGTGTTTCCCAGGTGCACTCGGACAGATAATTCATTCTTCGGTCGAATAGGAAAATTTTTCGCATTTGTAGTAGCATCCCCTGAGCGTTAGTTCAGTCCAAAAAAAAATATATATATATATATTTATAACGGAATATCTAAGCACTTAGTTAAAATTTCAAAATAAGCGGAGTTAATGCTAACTGAAAAAAACTAAGAAAAAAAAAATTTTGTGGAATTGGATATCTGACCCTACCAAATCCCATAACTAACAAACACGTAAACTGCTTCACAAACGTGAGCAGCACTGAATATAAATCAGCCGGGAGGACTCGATCGATTTAGTTAATCAATATTGATCGATTATTTTAATTTTAGTATTGATCGATTTATTTTAATCAATTTCAAACAAAGCGAGTGTAAAGTTCACCATTTGAAGAATCGTTTTCTTGAGACGTATAACTTACCTTTCACCATTGAGATAAAAAAGGCTGCTATTAGCTTTTGCAATACTCAAGAAATGTGGTGTGTTGCCCAACTCTTTGATAACAATGTGCCTCGCCTTAGCCGGTATTGTCACAACTTCCACATAACCTTCGGTGACATTAAAGGGTTCATTAAATATCTCCTGTGAACAATATACAAACAATTTTTAAGCTAAACCAAAAGCTTGCCAGGTGAATTTTACCTTAACAGGCTTGCATTTGTCACCACTGCCACCACAAATCCCGCAACGATCATCTTGGAGATCAGAATCAATGGACCAATCGCAACCAACTTTCTGAAAAATAGCTCGTTTAATTGATCAGCTCATATAAAGAAGCCGGAGATGTTCTACTCATTACTACAAAAAAGGGTCACCAATAACAACGAACTTACCTTGCAAATTCCATCGATACACATGTTGTTGGTGCCGAGCGTACATGGTGTACCATCCAGTACCACATCACCCCAGTTGGCAATGATAGTGTCGTCAACATCATTGCAGAAAAGTTTGCAAGGGTGATCTGACAATAAATTGCAATGTTTGAGGTGAGTTTTAATTTCACCACATTATAACAAACTTACTTTTGTCGAAGAATGGCTGCCATTTATAGGTAGCACCCTGATATGGCACATCATCAAAGTTAGAACACTGCTGGGCACGAAAGCTGGGGTCACCCTCAGCACATGGCTGCTTATTGCAAATTTTGTATCTGAAATAAAAACTGTTAGATTGCAAACATAATTAAAGAACTTTGCACCAACCAACCTCTTGCGCTCGCCAATGCAAAAGACCCCGCCATTCGCTGGCAACGGATTATCACATTCGCGTTGCTGTATCGAAATACCACCACCACAACTTCTCGAGCACTCACTCCATTCAGACCACGAGCCCCAACCACCATCTACGGGCACGATCTCCTCCATGCGCACACAATTACCATTCTGACACCACTACGAAAGAATGATGTATCTTTTATATTTCTCCTAGTTACGTCAATTTCTATACAAACCTTACGCTTGCCACAACTTGTGCCGGGTGCTGTAGGTCGCATATTGGTCACACATTCGCCATTAACCTGGCACCACAAAGTTGAACAGATTTCATTCATGGACGAGCAGGCGCCCACATCACCGTCGGTTACATTGAATTGCAGGCGACACTGTAGCTCTGCATTGTACATCACACCGGGTGGCATCTCTGGATAGACATATTGAACCAATGGTGTGGGCGTATCATCGAGGCAGTCACCAAGACCTTGGCTAAATATTTAAGTACAAATATTTTATTTTTTCATTTAACCATGAAGTCTTATTAAAACTTACTCCAGGAAGTGCGTGATGAATTTGCGACTGCAGTTTGACCAACAAACTTGAAGGGTATCGGCTCCAAAAGTGGGTGTCATAATGTGTACAATCGGACCAACACGCGGATGACAGCCAATTTTTGCAGTATCATGAAACATGCCAAAGCTAGTTGTAGACAATAAAAAAGAATATAAAGACTATTAGAAAAATTACAGTAATTTTCTCTTGGCATAAAATGGTCAGAGTATCAGTGAAATTTTTAGCTCTACTTAGTTCTATAAAAAACGAAATACTTAGAAGAGCTTCAAAACTGTCAATGAAATACTATAGTGGTGATTATTGTCATTGACAGTCAAGTAAGATATGTTATATGTGTCAGTGTGTGTGAGTGCTATGTAGAGGTAAATCCCTTTTGCCCGGGAGACTATCGCAGGGCTGACCCTTCGGAGAGTATCGTACTGGTTGTGGTAGCTCAATGTTGCGAGCAGACCAGCGTTGGCCGGCGTGAAGTTGCACAGTTGTTCAACCGGGTGGCAATCCCCAAATGTTGTCAGAGATGTTAGATGGATCTCGATTTCCACCAATAAATGTAACCCACCTAATCATCCATAATTGGTACTGTTGCGTTCTAATATTGATTACTATCCATGCAGTATATTTATTAATTTAAATATACCACCTTGATCGAAAAGTTCCCGGAATCCCCACCGATTTTAGTTCTCTTTTTTTAGGTGGCCACATCTGCCATTGACATTCTATGAAATTTTCAGCTTGGTAGCTTGACATTTGTAAATGTCGTGTGTGCGTGTTTTCGATTTTGTACAATTTTAAAAATGGAATTGAGTTCCCAAGCAACTCAACGATACTCCGAAGAAAACAGACGTTTATCAGTGGCACGAACGTTTCAGAAGTGGCCGTCAGTCCGTGAACGATGATGAACGCAGTGGCAGGCCATCGACATCGAAAACCGACAAAAACATCAACAAAATCAAAGAATGGATGACCGTAGACTGCAAATTGATCATAAGAGAGATGGCAGAGGTGTTGGGCATTGCTTTTGGATCCGTTCAAGACATTTTGGTTAATGATTTGGGCCTCAGACGTGTCGCTGCAAAGCTGGTGTCGAAAGACCCGAATTTCATGCAAAAAAGGGACGCAAAATACATGATTAACGTCGCAAAATACATGATATCCAAGGTCGAATCCGACCCAACATTCATCAAATGGACCATTCCTGGAGACGAAGCGTGGATTTAAAAGTATGACATGCAATTCAGACATCAAGCGAGTGAATGGCCTGCACCGAATGAGCCGCGACCGAAAAAACCACGTCGTTTTCAGTCGAAAAAGAAGGCAATGATCACAGTTTTCATGAATTATAAGGATGTTGTGTAACATGAATTCCTTCCACAAGGACAAACAGTCAACAAGGAGTATTATTTGGGCGTTATGAAACGTTCGCGTGAAGCAATTCGCCGAAAAAGACCGGATTTGTGGGCAAACAACTCGTGGATCTTGCACCACGTTATCGCGCCGTCGCACAATATCATCATTATCCGTGAACATTCGACTAAAAACGAAACGAATACCATTCAATACAACCAAATTCACCTGATTTGGCTCCCTGCGACTTTTTCCTAATCGATCAACTTAAGATGAGATCATGGAAAAATCGAAGATGGCTCTGATGGCCATACAGCAAACATGGCCATCATACCATACAGAATATAAAAATGTTTCGAGAATTGGATGAAGCACTGGCAAGTGCGTTGCAGTCAATGGGGAGTACTTTGAAGGGAACAATATCGATTTTGATGTATAATCTTGTATTTTTAATTACCTGAATAAATTCCTGGAACTTTTTGATCAAGTTGGTACACTTAAGTATGGAGTGTAACCGGTGTTAAAACTACTATGACAGGGTATTGGTCGCATCTGGAGTCATGGAAATTCTGCCCCAGAGAGATGGTTGAATGGACGTTGATGTGAGTCATTAGCATGGTATTTACGTACGGTAGATCTATCTTTTGGACATCAATTCCATGAACCTCGACGCCTTGTCAATGTACAACGTAGAATTAAGCCAAACAGGCAAGTGTCTACGATAAACACTAAAAGGCTTCTGTATCCTTGAAGTGACGTCTAGTGGTTTTAATTAAAGCTACGAGTAACGATACCTCAGTCCTCAGTGAACTGACTTTTTACTCCCAAAATGACAAAATTTCTCATTAAGTAGCAGCATTTTACGCATCTTTGGAAGGTTGAAAGTCGGTGGCATGAGTGACTTATAAATATTTTTGTATAGCGCTAGGAGCGGTATCAGAACAATATCACTTTACTTGGAATAAGCGTCTTATTACTCTTGCATTTCTAATTAACCCCACATTTCCGCATTAATCCGCGTAAATCATTGCGGACATTACCATGATTACGACATTGTTTGTGCGGACTAGTGTGAAAAATATTCTGTTTTAATTATAGGACAACAATTAATAAATTAATTTTCTCAATGCATAATAAAATTTTTTAATTGATAGTGATTTAGTGGCGAACTATTTAATATGCATGAAACAAGAAAATAAAATCTCAATGAAACTATATAAAATGACGTTTTACTTGGCACCTGATCAACCAAACAACTGAACAACCGAACAGCACGTTAGCACTTGAGTCAAACGGCCCACCAAGCAGTCTGTCACTGATTGAGTTGTTTTGTTCTGATTCAGAACAGAACATGGCAGACTGACAGGCACTGCTAGCATGAGCTGAGCTAAATTTCCACATGAGCAAAAATCCACTTGTTGCCGCCGTCATTCTATAAGCTAGGCCAAGACAAAAAACCAACACGTTGTTGGATCAGCGATCGATCTATTGACTAATTGAGTTTGAATGAATAATAAAAAAAAAAAATAAAAAAAAAATAAAAAAAAAATAACAAAAAAGGTGGGTGTTCAGTGGCGTACAAGCCGAACCGAATACGCGGCAGGAGGGAGACAGATCAATTTATCGACAACATGCTGTGTTTTAATTTGAATATATGTAGATCATTAAATAACCGCAGCACTTGAGTTATACTGGGAGTAGTAGTAGTAGTAGTAGCAGTAGTAGAGATAGTAGTAGTAGTAGTATTTAGTTGTATTGTTATTGTATTCATATTCATTCAGTTTGCGACAGGCAAGGTTTTAGACTGAAGCCAACTTAAACAAAACACACACACAGCCACACACACACTGACACAGACAATCGAGCCCAACAATCTGCTTAAATTAACTGGCTGCATTTAAAAACAGTGTTAAAAGTAGTAATTGCAGTAGCAGCAACGGTAGCAGCTGCTCTACAGGTGGTGCCACTACACCTAAGTGGTGAGCCATTCACGCTGTCTAAAGTGTCTCAAGTGGAAGTGCGATGTGAATTTGCATAACCAATATTATCTGCTATACTTTGGAAATAATAATTATAGCTATGACTTAATTTGTTTTTCACTTAAGTTTCAATTAAATACAATTTTTTATTTAACTGTGTTTTTTTAAGCCAGATGAATCAGCATCTGAACTATTTTATTCTACTGTTGTGTAGTTTTTTGAATACCAACTAAATAATCAAGCTGGATTTTGTTCTTGCTTAAAGAGATAAAATTTATTAACATTTGAAGCGATACTTACTTATGTCCCAACTCATGTGCGATCGTATGTGACAACATGATGCCGTTGTCTTCATTGACGCTACACGATTTCTTCGGTTTGCACATACCGCCCACATTTGCCAGGCCGAGTGTCCTGAAATGATAAGAAATGTACGTGAAATGCAAATCTTAACATTCCTTAATCTATCGCAAGCGACAAAAATCGCAGTTGAAATAAACTTACATACAATTATCGCCACAGATATTCTTTCGGGTAATAAGTATGGCGACATCGTGATGCTGCGGATCGTTTTCATTAGCTGTGTTCAATTTGTGCTGCCAGCTGTCGGGAAAATATGAAATTTAAGTTGACGTTAAGCTATAAATTTTGTAAATTAAATTTTAGTACGAGATATACACAAAGTTCTAAAACGAAATTGTATAGACCAAGAACTTTCAGAAAATTTTTCTGAATAAAACTTTGAGGAACCAACCAATTTCATTTCTTGTCGTTTTATCTCATAACATATAGGTATATGGGGTATATAGGGTAGATCCCTCTGGGAAATGGAAACATTGCCAGATATATAAAGGAAACATTCCATAAAATGTAGGAATGTTAGACACTCAATTTCTTTTTATATACACTATGTCATTGGAGGGAAACATTCCTCTCCGCTGTCTTAAAAATAAATGAAGAAACATTCCTCTATATTGTCTTAAAAATTAATGTGGAAACAGCAACAAATAAATAACAACTAAAAATGGTTAGCCTTGCTGGGATTCGAACCCGGGCCCACTGGGTTGGCAGTCAAGCACGCTACCTACTCGACTACCGAGGCTGCTTTATTATTTGATTTTTAATTATTGGAGATTAATTAAAATAGAAATTTCCCCAAAGCAAGCAAAATTTTCCAAATGCATTCCTCAAGAAGCGGTTTCGAAACAATATCAATTTAAAACTTCCCATAAGTTTCCAAAAGATATGATAATGAATGTTTCCCCATCACTACCAATGCTAATGTTTTCATAGACATTCTTAAGAAAGCAGTTTGGAAATAATATCAATTTAAAACTTCCCATAAGTTTCCAGGAATGTTTCCAAATCACCTCCATATGGTAGTCTTGCAATTTTTTCCAGAGGGATGCTTGTACGACCACGTTTAAATTCAGCAATAAAATTTTTCACTGTTGCATATGAAGGAGAACTTTCGCCTAACACATTCACCATGTCATTAAGAACTTCTTGTCCCGATAAACCTTTCTTATACATTTCTTGTCCCGCTAAACAATCAATTTCAAGTTGTTCCATCATAACAAAAACCACTGAAGCGTCTTTTATGAACAGCTGTTACTATTCGAATGAATTGCCAGATCAAAATGAAATTTAACATGTGCTCATATGACAGATGGAAGTTCTCAATACACTTAACTTTTTGCTGTTTACACTGTCATCTCTGTGTCAGTCTAAGAAGATTTCGAACAACCGTAGTTGCATAATCTTTTGCGATTCTACATATCACCTTAAATACAGTAAAAAAAACACATATTTCGATTATTTAAGATTTAATTTTTTCAAAATCCTGACCAATTCTGAACCTAGATTTGAAAAAATCCCCAAATTTTACAAAAATACTCTGTCCCCTTCATTCGTAGACCTATGTTTTTGGAAGCCCTAGAATGATTGAAAGTCAATACTTTCGTCATGAAGGAAATGCAGGTGGACTGAGCGCTCGAAACACTTTGTAAACAATAATGTAGGTACAGTGTTTAAGATAGAAAAAAGTAGCAGTGTCTATTTTGGTTCAGGTCTGTAATAAGTGCCAAAGTCAGCCAAGAAAAAGTAAACTTTCTTCACTAAATATTTCAAGCTAAATCTTCCATTGGGCTGATAAGACTTGTTTCCCTCTGAGAGGCAAAAGCAAAACCAAAACCAAAACCAAAAACAAAAGTAAAAACAACCTTGACGTTGTTACGTAAATACCTCCGGCTGTGGGGATCAACTTCCTTTTATCATTATTATAAATTTTCTCTGTACAAAACACTTTTCTATCAATAATTACAAATCTTCATCTCAAAAATTTCCCAAATATCACACTAATACTCTCTAAGCACTCAAATTATTTCCATCTTGTATTGCTTTGCAGAACTCATGCGATATTTTGTCAGATCAAACGATCAAAGCAACTTAATAACTCCTGCAGCTAACAACGTCTAGACCAAATTTCTGCTTAATATCTTATCACATGGACACAATCAACATGAAACACAAAATAAACATGTCTAACGGACGACTGGCGCCTGCCTGCTACATACATATAGACATGACACTATCATGCAAATCAAAGTCAAAAACAACTACAACAATATCCCATAAATACCTACACTTAAATTATAGCAAGAAGATGCTACCCCATTTGAAAAAAAATAAAAAACAACCAAATGAAATGAAAAAAATGCTGACTCACCCACAAAATGTATCCAGATTTTTCTGTGCATTCAACGTCAGATTAAGATTCGGATGCGCCTCGTCTTCCTCCAGTAGGATGATCTTGACGACAACAACTTCGATGGCATTGCCAATGCTAGGATCCTTGTACAGAGCGGATACCATGTTCATTATGGTCAAAAGGTATGTCTCGACATCGTTGTGGAAGGCAACCATCGTGGCATCTGCAACGATCAGTGTCTCCACATGGCGTGGGCTGCTAATTGAGCGTTTCGAACGAGACGATCGCGTTGAGCTTGATAATGACAAAGTCGTGGGTTGACTGTGACTTTCGGGGTGCTCCTGCTTTTGTTGTAGCTGTTGGTGATATTCTTGTTGCTGTTGTTGCTTGAAATACTTTGGCTGAGTTCCTGTCAGCAATACTTCCTCTGCGGTCTCATATTTGAATTTAGTTTGCGACTGTTGTCGCACCGAATGATTTTGTGCCTGCTGCAGTTGATGGCGTCGAATTTTTCTTCCACCTTGAATCTTGACCTGGTTTATGCACGCGCATTGCCAGAATTTACAAGCAAGACGTAAGCCCAGACGTGAAGAAAAGGTGAGAATAATTTTTCATTAAAAATTTACATTTTAATCGGATTTTGTTTACAAATTGTTTTTCGTTACTTTGCCCTGCGGTTGCCACTCGAGTCGCGTTTCTGTGCGCCTTCTCGGTTCCTTTGTCCCACAGTTGCTCACCGCATGCTGCTGATGCTGCTGTTGGTTTTGATATTGGTATTGGTACCGATGAATCTGTTGTTCTTGGTGTTTCTTTCTGTTGCGACTGCGATTTTTATGTCTCCTCTGTTTGTTTTTCTGAAAGTGCAAAATCAAAAATTGTTTGCGTGACAATTTTTCCCACTCTACTAATTTATGTTGTAGGCTGAAATGGTAACTGAACGGACGTCACACACGTTTAAGGCATTACGTTGTCGTTAGTCGGTTGGTTGTTTGGTTGGTTGGTTGGTCGGTTGGTTTGCATTTTGTCTGTCTATATTTGTAATTTGTTTGTCTTCGCCTACTTGTTAAGTTGGCCGATTTGTTTTCATGGGCCTTTATGGTGCATGCATTCAATTACCTTCTCCTTAACTGATGATCGGTGAAATACGACATGCGGATGTCCGTTTGTCGGGTGGGCGTCATGATGCTTCGATGGCTCAATGTAATATTCGTTATTTTTGGTCTTGATATGACCAACCTGTTGGTGTAGAAGAAAGATAATAATAAATTTTCATCAAGAATAGCTGTGTTTAACTTATTTAAAATAAAGCTTGGAGTAAATTTTAATTTTCACATTTTTACAGTTCAAATTGATAGAACCTAATAAGTTCTATTAGGAACTTTATTAGTTTTATTTAGAACCTTATTTGTTACATATAGCTTAGGAGGTATCAAGCGCTAGTCGTTTGAAGATTTTTAATAAACTTGGGAATGGAGGAGTGAACTGCACTTTTTCGAAAGTTAGTTGGCTCTCCTTAAAGTTAGAGAAGAGATTTTTTGAAAAAAATTGTATCTAAATTAGGGATAGAAAAGTAACCGATGAAACAAAACAAAAAGAATGGCCAACTATTCTTAACCCTTCGAGCCACACCCTCACTCCAGTAACATAGAGCCACATGGGGGTATGTCATCACCCCACGTCAAAAAATCGTTGTAAAATCCCGAATTTTGAATATATAAGCTCAAAACTTTACATGGTTACTGTTTTTCGTCTTGTTCAACGTTTTGTGTAGTTATTTTCTAATATTTTAAAAATGGCTGACTTTAGGAGCGCGGTCAAGTTAAAAAAAACGTGAAAAATTAGCTCTTTTACTAAAAAATTCTTAACTTTTACAGTTTTTAATTTAAGACCTAAAAAATTGATTTTTGAAGGCACCAAATACGTTGCTACAAAGACAAAATATTAGTCATAGCGTTATTTACAAAAAACATATTTATTCTGCCAAAAAACTGCACCCACTTTTTCAAAAAATGAAAAAAAAAAATTTTTCTTCAATAACATTCAAATAAACTCGTTCAGTGTTGATTTTAAGACCTGAAAATATTTTTTTTAAGTAATTTAATAATAAATTTAGAGAAAAATGTAGTAAAATAGTCAAATTCAGTCAAATTCAGTCAAATCCAAATTTATTAGTTCAGACACTAAACTTATAAATTTTTACACAAAAATAAATTTTTTTATTTTAATTTATCAATTTACATTCGTACATAAACCTATTGTATTGTACCTTAAAACAATAAAAAAATAATTAAATTCAATAAAATTAAATATTTCAGTTATCTTTAAAAATCTACACTAAGCCACACGTGGGGTATATGTATGAGAGCACCAGTCGATTTTAAACGAATGCCAACTACACACTAACGGATCCATGACCTTCTAAATTGCTTGAGAGTAAAGCTAGTTAAGTTGCGAACACCCAGGTGGCGTAAGGAGTATGCATAAAAAGCTTTTGATTTAAAAAAATAGGTTTTTTTAAGGCATGGGGCGATGAAAAACATCAGTGTGGCTCGAAGGGTTAATACTCGTAGATTCAATAGGAATCATGTGAATTTTAGATACGCAGAAGTTGTCTAGGAAAATAAATATTTTGGAGGAGTTAGAGAATTTCCGTACTAATTCCGTTTCTGTTCTTTGTTAAAACACTCTAACTCCTTCAGAATCTAGTAGCTCCGTTAGTTTATTTATTTGATTTTATGATTATATTATATTTTCTTTTTTAACTTTTTTACTTTTGCAAAGTAATCATTATCCCAGATCGGGATTCGGCACTTTTAAAATGTTATTCCACTGTATAATATAAAGGCTGTTTCAAATACAGATAGTTGCGGTAGTGGCCGAGTGCTTTAAAAGGTACGTCGACCATTCGATACCAAGTTCGAACCTCAGCTTAACACAGAAAATTTTTTCTTTTTTTCTTGTTTTTGCGCTTAAATTTTTAGGAAATCGCCTGGCGATTTTTGTGAAAACCACGCTTTTTCATAAACTCATCTAATGTGTGTGGGAAAAATGTTTGGCAATATTTGTAAGTTGGCATTCATCTTTCTTTCCTTGCCACATTCTAATGCATTTGTGGAACGTATTTTCTCCGTCAACAGAATGAAATCAGATATGCTAACTTCAATCATTCGAGTAAAATGTTTCATGAAGGCTAAAAACTGTTGTTGCAAGTCGCTGCCAAAATCCGATGTCATGATTTCAAAAATGAATAAATCAAAGGAAAGAGTCTAATATGGCTGTAGCATTTAATAGAATGGAACTACGTTTTTTGTAAAAAGTTTTTATTTTTAAAGTTGCATATTGAAAAATTCTAAATAGTTATAGTCTCTACAAAATGTTCTTTAACAATCAAAATTCTCGTATAATTCTCGTATAAAATTAAGTATCTTTTTTATAATTTTTTACAGATCTCAAAATTATTTCAATAAATATGAAAATAAGAACTTTTATATATATAATACTATAACCAGCTCTCAATATTGTTTGAAAAAAATTTATATAATTTTTTTGTTTTTTCTAATATAATAAATTTCTTAGAAAAAAATTGCGATTTTGGCGATTTTTTTTTTTTCATTGGACGATTTTGGGCGATATTTTTTTAAATCTCGCGCTTTTCTCAAAAAAGTTCTGGCAACACTGCCTCAGAGAGTAAATAATGCCATGTTACGCTCCTTAAGAACATGCACCTTAGCCGTTTTGAGTCGGCACAATACTAGAAGGTAAAGTTCTCGATCATTTCTAAACAAGCATTTAATGTTTAACACTCACAACAAAATGTGATCATAAGAAGCTTAGGCAAAATCCTTTCAAGAGTTGGAGAAGACTCCTTAAGAATCGATTTTCACAATTAGTGGAATGTTAACAAAGAGTGAAGGCGTCATGTGGTGAAATGCTATACTGTGGTGGAAAATTTTAGTCTTCTAAAACGCCGCCAATGTTTTTAGTCAATTACTAGCAACAGTTATTGATGACCTAAACTTAACGAGTAGTTTTATTTTAACAAAAATATTTACTTGATTTTTACTACCGGACATAGGGAGTAACTTATGTTTAAATAAGAATTTTTAATTTTTTGTTTCAGACACTCCAGAGCTGAGAAATCATGTCTAGCTGTTTCAAACAGCGTTGCCTTCAGTTAGCCCCATCAGCGTCATAGCTACGTTAAAAAATAAAATATTTATATATACTTTCATATGTACCCATTAATCTAAAAAACTAGCAGATTGTCAAAATCAATTTTTCGATGAAAACAAAACAAATTTTAAAAATATGCCCAGAAGAACTAGACTGTCCTCTTAAATCAATAGAGTTATAATTGAATAGTTTATTTGATTGTATGGAGGCCTGTCTAGAATGTCTCAAAATTAATTTTTAAAATAAAGCGATAGATCTCCCCAAAAATAGGAAAATTATATAAATGGGGCATGGTAACTAATTCCAGCTTGCTATTCTATGGCTCCTATACTTTTAAATACTAAATCCTGCCTACTCTTAACTGTCGCTGGGAATAAAAAAAAACCACCTTCAGTTCAGTACTAAATTTTAACTCGTTTTCTTATTGTTTAATTACGCTTTAACTATTCGTAGTTGTAAAATATAAAAACTGGTCGAATAAAATTAATCATTTATTTCGTCCTTTTCTTTGGTTCATTGAATTTAAATGTAATAAATTACACCACAAATTTTACAAATTATTGTCATATATTTTTATTTTTTGTGGAGTTTATAGAGACTATCATCTTGATGTCATCACTTTGTATGGAAGGTAGACGTGGTTAGTTCAATTTGAATCATTTACGAACTTGATCTTTCTTATTTTAAAATTAAGCCATTTCATTATTAATAGTTTTATAATAAAATATTATTATTATAAACAATTTCATTACAATAGCTTCAGGTGATGGTGAAAACTGATCAGAAAAAGTAATTTCAATTGAAACAATTTTCTTTGTCAGATGGGATTTGAACCCTAAATCTCCGGGTGTATTGTTACGAACGGTACACGCACGCTTACACGTTCGACAATGGCCGCCACCATCACCACTTTTTTTTTAGCTAAGAACCAAGGATTTACTTATTCAGTAAAGTCTGTCTGGGTTCGAAATGAGATGGTAGATTAGCGCGAAAGAAGGAGTAACCAATTAAAGCATGTGTAGAATGTTCCAAACGTGACGGGAAGCCGTAGAATTAAAATCTGAGGCAATTGTTATGCCTTTACCTCAGTCAATCCCATACAAAAACTTCTCTACCACCAACTATAACTCAGTTGATTAGAAATGAGGAAAAGAATGAAGAAA
The DNA here is from genome assembly GCA_943735915.1 of Pherbina coryleti. Taxonomy (NCBI): domain Eukaryota; kingdom Metazoa; phylum Arthropoda; class Insecta; order Diptera; family Sciomyzidae; genus Pherbina; species Pherbina coryleti. The sequence goes on from OX030951.1 coordinate 11,605,202, forward strand.
TATAAAAAAAGATGTGTCGATTGTTAAAAAGTTGTGTTTTTTTAAATCAGTAACCAAAGTACATTTGAAAACCTTATGCAATCTCTTAGAGCAGACAATTCTATCAGCATGTAGAGTAGTTCTCATTAAAAAAAATTTCCCAAGTGTTTCAGAAAATTTCACTCTACAGGTAGGTGTTACTCCAAAGCTAAAGGGATTAAAAAAAAACCGACCAATAATTTCCCCTAAACACTTAAATTCCCGAAACATGTCATGTTGAATTGCAATGTATGCACGAAACAGAAAAATCACTATGTAGCTGATAATTATTATACACAAATCACTTATAAGTCATCGACACGTTCGTCATGACGCTATATGACGCAGCAAAAAAAAAAAAAAAAAAAAAAAAAAAACAGTAAAAATATATTGAAACTACTTAAGTGAAAAACTAGAAAATTAATAATAAGCGATAATCGACCATTAAGAGTGTTTATGACTTTAATGACATAAATAATTGTTGCTTCCGTTAGTGTGAGAAACATGAGCTCGCAGCACGAGCTAATAAAATAAATAAAAAAAAAGTAAAAAATAAAAACAAAACAGAAACCATGGCTTAGGCCAAAGCGCCAGAGCCCAAGACACACCAAAGAAATGCTCTGCACGAAGCACGATTTATTTTATTATTATAGCCATTATTTGTCTTCAGGTTCATAACACTAACTGGTGGGCGTAACTCAGACGGCTAGGCTTGCTTGCTCGCTCGATCGTCGATCGCCTGCCTTGCCAGTTGTTGCTGCTGCTGCTGCTCTTTGGCACAAACGGGCTGTGGCAAAAATTAGCCCATAGGGCGTGCTGATATCTACTTTGTTATTATTTATGGCAACTTACCAGACCTCCACATGTTGAGAGTGCAACTCTTGACTCAGTTTGTCCACGTACTTTTCCATGAAAATGACATTTTGTATTTTTTGTTGGCTTCTTGCGTGCTCTAAGATCTCGCCGATGTCGCTCGACGATCAGGTGTGGCGCCAAGAAATAGCTATGAGGTCTAAATTAAAGCGATATCTTTCGAATTAAGTTTGTAATGAAAAGCTTGCAAAATGTAGATAACTTACTGCAATTCTAGATGAAGTGTTTCATTGTTCACTTCTAGGCGGTAGTGCAAGGATTCTATGTTATTGCTTTTGTATTGATTAGTTTCTAGATAATTATTAAACTGATGTTGCTGCTCATGATGATGTGTTAGATTGTGTGTTAAAAATTCGCCATGGAGATTCACCCGTTGCGGTATTACTAGATGACCCGATGTCAATTCGTCTGAGTGTAAACCTGTAAGGAAAGAAAATATGGAAAGTTATTGTGAAAAATAACATAAAGGATAGACAAACAGAAAGTTGAAAGATAAACACGAGATGCTATTTCGATCTAGCTGATCTGCACTAAGCATTTGCTAAAGTACTCTTAACTTTGAACAAACTGAGTCAATGGGCTACCGTAAGCGTCTTAGCGGTAAATCCTAGCAAGACAGATACTGATACTGTTCACCACAAAAACTAACTTCGAACTACAGGCCTCTTTAAAACTCTCAAGTAAAGCATATTTTCATAAAAAAAGAACTTAAAAAATAAATCAAAAAGTAATTTTCTTAAAATTTCGCTCGTAAAAAACATTTTTTATTTTTATTACTTTTTTCCATTGCAAAGTGACAACGGCAGCTCTGTAAATGTCAAGAAATATGTACATGCACGTCTCATTATTACTTAGTACTCTCATATTTTTGACACGGTTTTTTGCTCATAAAATGAAAACAGCAAAAGGTTTTTTCAAAATAATTTTTATTATTTATTTGCATTCAATAGCAACAAATTGTAGAACTTATTCGAAATGGCCAACATTTGCTTTCCAGCACGAGCGAAGTTGATCCGACCAGTCATCGATCACAGCACGCACGAAATACATAAGAAATTTCTCCACAGTTCGGACAAGAGCGCGCTTTAGAGACTCGATACTTGGGTGTCGAGTAGAGCAGGCCATACCCTCTAACACAGATCACAATTTGTAATCCAATGGGTTTAGGTCTGGGCTACCTGCTGGCCACTGATCCGTGGAAATTAAGTCCGGTACATTATTTTTGAGCCACTCACACTTGAGTCAATTTAGCCTTATGAGCTGGAGCAAAATCTTGTTGAAAAGTTGTTTTGGAATAATGTCTTGTTAAGAGGCTTCACAACCAATTCCAAAACAACAGTTTTGACTCTTTTTTCCACAAAAATAGAGCTTGGTGACCACATCATAGGTGACTCCCCTCCAAACCATCACATAAGCTGGGTGGTGACCTCTCTGAACTTTCGGAACAAGTTCTGCTGCATGTCGTGATGACAGAGGATACACTCTATTATTTTGTTTATTGAACGATGCCTCTACGGTGAACATTTTTTCGTCAGCAAACAGAATTCGTCTGTGGGCATTATGCGCGTGCTTGAGAAGTAACGCTTTCGATTTACGTTGTTCCTTTAACGCAACCGTGAAAAAATGCCCGATGTGTCTTTTGTATGCTCTGAGCCCCAAGTCATATTTAAGAATGCGAGAGATCGATTGCACCGAGATATTCACCGTTTTGACGGCTCGTGGTCTTCTTACAACCAGTATCCTCAAACAACTTCACAGTACGATACACAAAATTGCGAGTGACTCTCTTTTCATGCCACATTTTTTTAGACCAACTATAAAAACACGATTTTCTGTGAGCTGATCGAGTGGATCTGGTAGACACTCGAGCTGATGGCGTCAGGTCATGTATCTCCCTTGAACAATTCCCATGGTAGTATCTATACAGCAGTACCAAACATTGTGTCGATACCCAAGAGAGTTAAGAGAAAATTAAATATTTGCATGCCCTATCAGTTATATTGTACGTCCTTGAATTCGGTCCAGTACTTCTAAATAAGATCTTGAAGCCCGTGCCCAAATAAGCAAATTGTACTCCATTTTTAGCCTAATATATGAAATAAATCATAGATAATGCGAAGATGATGAAAAATTGTAATGAAAAAACGGATGAACTGGGCAGATTAGAGTTTTCCCTCGATGTTTCATTAGTAAAAGAAGTCCTATATAGTTGGATGGTTTAACAACCTATGCAACAGAAAGATAAATTAAAAATATGACTCTCATGCTACCAATATCACGGGCTGATATAAAGAATGTTTTTTAGGAGCTTCATTTTTCGTTAAGTATTAAATTGTTATATGTTGATCAGATCTGGCAACTCTATTATCAATTGTGTTCAGTTTGGTTTCCCATTTTGTGGAATGACCATACGTTTGTGCCATACGTATGGTAAATGGGCTTAAAATGTACTGGAAGCCAACCCACTGGTTTGTCACAATAATAAATGTTCAATGATGATACTTATTTTTGGCTTAATAAAAAAAAAAAAAAAAAATGGCCGCATTTCGCGAAACGAGCTAGGTCTAGTGCAAAAGTAATGACAATCAGTGCCGGACATAGATGTTTTGGGAATACACTTCGATAGAATTTTCAACTCTCCGAGCTGAAAAAGAAACATTGGCACATTTTCTATATGCTTGTCCAGGAAAAGCAAGTTGTACACTAAGATATCTAGGCAAACCCTACTTCGTCAACCTAAAGCACCTTTCAACCGCACTTAAGAGTCCACGATCTACTTATATATCTACATTGCACTGAATGAATCTTAAGGAATGTACCATAACCTTTCAGCAGAACGAATAAAAAGGTAATGGGGCCAAAACGGCTCAATAGAACTTACTGCCTGTAGTAGTATGTGCACCCAAATCAAACAATCAACCCAACTTTGTGATCTCAGCATGTGCTTAAGAGCGGTAAGCATTTTCTTAAAAACTCTAAGCATTCCATCAACAAAATTTAATAAAACAATCGGTTAACGTTCAGCGTGGGTATTTCAAAAACATCCTCACCTGTCAAACATCATTTGATAAATAAAGACATTCAATAAAAACCTTTAATTTATGTTTGTGCCACCCATGTTCAAATCTTAGCGCTGATTAAAAAATTAACAAAATGCAAAACACGATTTTAATTGAGTTGACAAACGAAACCGCTTCATCAATTTAATACTTGGCCATTAGCGTTCGGACCGGCTTGACTCAATTGAGCTATAAAAGTCGAATTGTTTTAATTGAGCGATTAAATTGCAATCGCATGGATTCGAGTTCAGCAACTGGTTGAAGATTCTGAACGCGCCAGCCGAGTGTCACCAGCTGTGTGGGGAAAAAAAAAAAACAACAATACAATAAACCGTGTTTGGTGCAAAACAAAGAGAAATCAAGATCTTTTATTGTATCAACGATATAAATTTGCAAATTACTCAGATTTCATCAAGGTCTTAGCTATTGAAAGCTTAATTCGACCAAAACTAGAATAATTTTTGGATTAAGTATCAGCAAAATCTTAAAGATATCATTGATGAGGTTCGGAAACGAACAAAATAAACAAAACCTGGGAAGTAAAATTTGATATACTTTGATAATTTTGTTAGATAAAGCAGATAAAACATAAATAAGAGATATATTTTTGGATTTCAATAACATTTGATGCTTAATGTAAAATGTTCTACCCAATACCTACCAACTAGTTGTTCCTCCGCTAATGCGCTCCAAATACATAAAAGCGAAGTCATGCACATAAAAAGATTCCTGTGCTGTTCCATAATAAACGACATAAAATTATTTGCTGGGTTTTGACAAACTTTCTAATTTTTCAAAAATGATCTTAAGCTATTTTGCCTTAATCAAGTTGTAGCCGTTATTTGCCCTTATCCGTTATCAATTAATTTTATCAATACATCGCTGAATTTAATCATTGCATTGAAACATGCAATATTTTGCGGGAATTTCACTCTGGAGGCCAGTATTTTTTATAGAGCTCTTATGGAGAATATCTGAAAATAAAAAGAGAAGTTCATAAATATTAGATAGGTTTAAAAAAAAGTTGAGCTAATGACATTATTTCCAAACTCGCATCCATTTGTTTAAGATATAGCTTGTACCAAAAACATTGGTTGAAAGACTATCCAAACTATTTATAAAGAGCAAAACTTTTGGGATTTAATGACTCTGATACAGTTAAAAAAGTTTTCAGATGGTCTATGTAAAAATTTCCCTACTCGAAGGAAATGTTCAACATTAAGAACTACCAATTATTTTGGCGCTCAACTAACGATTAGTAACCCGTTTGACTACAACCCCACAGGTCCCGATTTCGAATCCCGGCCAGGCCATGGTCCATCAATTTAACCTTTCTTCATTTCTAATTAACTGCAATAAAAAAATCATCAAAACTAACGACTCAGAAGTTATAGTTTGTTGTAGGAGAAATTTGAGGAGAGGATCACTTAGTAGCTTGAATTGAGTGAGGTTAAGGCATAACCTAGATATATGCCTCAACTTCAAATTCACATGTTTCTACGACTATTTGCCACGCTTAAAACATCCTACACATGTTTCATTTGATTGCCTCTTTCTTCCCACTAATCTATCAACACATTTCGAAGCAAGGCAGACTTTACTAACAGACGTAACATCTGAAATACCTGATTCAAATTCAGCGTAAACTGCTTCAATGATGCCAGCTTTGGGATTAAACGAAGATTGAGATTTATCTCTTGCCAACAGGTGTTGCTTTGAGCTCAATAGGCAATTGAGAAGTCTACACACGAACAAAACTCATGTTCTTTAAGCCATTAATCATGCCCGTCCTATTGTATGCAACACAAACTTGAACGTTGAGTAGTTCTGAAGTCTTTGAGAGCTTTCGAGAGGAAGATCCTTCGTAAAATCTTCGGTACGATCTGCGTCAATGGCAAGAACCAAATTCAAATCATCCTGATATCATCACCAATTGTATTAAAAATGTCTGCTTCTGCACTGGCTCGACCTTTGCCAAACCTTTCAACATCTTCTACAGGACAGGAGTATTTCCATCTTGTTGGAAGTTCGCGAATTTTTAGCCAGTACCTAAGATGGGCGATGCCACAAGCCCTAAGAACTACCAACCCATTGCGATATGCTCTACGCTCTCTAAAGTCATGGAAAGACATGGAACTTCGATCTCATGAATTATCTAGAGCGAAACGTATTGCTCAGTAACCATCAATATGGCTTCCGTAAGGCTCGCTTTGCTGGTGCCCTTATAGCGTTCCTCACAGAGAAATGGAACCATTGTGTTCACTTCTTTGGTGAAAGCAGAGTTGTTGCTCTGGATATTTCTAAGGCATTTGACCGAGTGTAGCTTAAAGCTTTGGTCAACGGCATTTCGTCTAGTGAACACTCCATCGGTGCTGGAGTTACTCAAGGTTCAGTCCTATAGCCAACTTTGTTTCAGCTTTTTATCAACGCTTTTTATCAAAATGTGAATGACACACTGCTTAATGACTTGAAAAAATCTCTGATTGGGAATCTCCTAACATGAATGACACACTGCTTAATGACTTGAAAAAAATCTCCGATTGGTGATTTGCTAATAGAGTTGAGTTTAATAGTGCGTTTACATAAAGAGATTAAATCGAGATTAAGCCCTTTGAGGAGATTAACTCGCTAATCTTTTTGATTTTAACGGGATTAGCCATACAAAAGTTAATCTCTTCGGAACGAGATTAGAAACTAATCTACTTGTTAATCTCCTCAAAAAAGGTTTGCAAACGCTGTGAACAGCGATAATTCCTTAAAAAATGCAACACTATAAAGAAGTAATAAAACGAAATGGCAAATAATTGCCTGGTGAAGGAAAATGGCTGCAACAACAAATAAATAAAAACATAGCTGAAGGTAAATACATAAAACAAAACAAAGCAACGAAATGTCAAAGTTAATCTCGATAATGCTAATGTAAACAGTTGAGATTACAGTAGGAGCTTAGGCTAATCTTCTTTCTCTTAATCGTCATATGTGTACGTTTACATAATGCTAAAAAGACCCAGCGTTGTCTGTTAACTTGCAAGCGAATGAATTGCCCTAAGCTCCCCTCAATATTACCGGTGTAGATCTTGTGGTGTCATATGCTCTTGACGTCCGAGTATATCGATCAAATCTTATCTTTGTTGGAAATATGAAAATATGTCATGTTCTCTCAACTCTCTTGGACAGCGAGGTAATGTTGGCAGCCTAAGCCTTTTGTACAGGTACTACCATGAATGAAAGAATTTATAGATTACGACACCCGAATGTCCGAATGTTTCGCTAGATGACGTAATTGGAGCCAACTGTTCCTGAACAGATAGATATTGAAACAGATAGAGATGGCAACATTCAATGTCGTAATCTATGCTCTATCATTCTTGGGTACTACCAAGCAAAATGTTCAAGGGAGAAACATGACCTGACGCTATCAGCTCGTGTGTTTCCCACACGCAAAGAAATTGTTCGTTTACCACAACTGAAAAATTCACCAACTATACTTCGTTTGCGAGCTGTATTTGCCGCAAACGAATATTCAGTTGTCACAACTTAAAAATATATCTTATATATATATACCGCAAACTATTTTGCTCATTACCATTTATTATATTAATAATCCTTCTCTTTATGTCCGTCCGACTTCTTATGGATTGCACCTTCGTTGCTATCTCCGTCCGCGTATTAACTACCAATTTCCTTATATAGTAACAATTTGTCCAAAAAGTAACTTTAAACTATAAGCGTTATGTTTATACAACGAAGGGAAAAATAAACTTAATTTTCAGTTGGGAAAAACGAAGTTTTCAATTGCTGCAATTTAAAAATCACTCGCGTTTGTGACAAACGAAATTAATTTCCTGCAACTATATGACGCGTTTCTCGCAATTGAACTGTTATTATGACAACTGTTGAAACGTTTGCAAATAACGATTTCAAGCACGACAAACGAAGTTCGTTTGCGGCAAACTGGTGATAAACGTTTTTTTTCTTTGCGTGCAGGGCCACTCGGGCCGCTCACCAAGCCCATCTCTAGACTTGATGCCTAACAGAACTTCGCATTACTGAGATAATTCGTTCTTCAGTTGTATAGTAAAATTGCAAAAACAATCTCCCTGCAAGCGTGTTCCTCCGTAGTTTTGTGCTATGTAAATTTAAAAAAAATCTTCACCGACACTCCTACTCCATCCTTCTACCCACCAACATACTATCACTCTTCTTCCTATTCAACACAATGCTTTCGCATTTATAGGGGGCATCCTCTGAGATTTCTAAAAAAAATGATTGGACAATTTGACAACGGTTGGTGATCTTTCAACTGGCGCCAGGAGAGCATAGCAGAAATGGCTGGCGCAAATTTTTGGACGAGGCCAAAACCGATTGACAGCTGTGAGCACCAGATAAGTAAAATTCTAAGATACCACCAGCTCCCCTCTAACATTTCGTATAAATTCTAAATATGTGTCAAAATGCATTATCCGAATACTCCGTCCAGCTATTCAAAACGAAAAATGTAAATTTGGCCTTGTGTCAGGCCACTCCTATTGGTCACTAGATAGCAAAATCATAATTAATTATAAAATCAATTTGAATGAAATAAAGCGCTGCTCTTTTATTCGGCAGAAGTAAAAAAAATCCCAAAAAAAAATAAAACATATGTTTTGTTTTCTAATTTTATCACTTTTGTCCAAAACAATCGTAAACAATGAAATTTATTAAAAACAAAAACCATCTTGATAAAAAAGAACCAACAAATTTTGGTATTAATGTCAACAGATTTAAAATTTAAAAGCTAACGCAAAACTTGGCACAAAGCCAAATAAAGAACTTTACGCCTCGCCAGCTGCTGTCTAGCTGATAAAATCACTTTGTGCAAAGGAAAGACCAGGTCTAGGCGCCACACTACGTCATCGCTTATTGTATAGACGCCATCGCCATCACCACTACCACCAACATCACCGCTTCCGACTGGCTTGAGCTGCAAGTTTGTATAAAACAATTAAGCCATAGAATTAATGTGTTTGGTCTGTTAATGGAATTAATTAACCAAGCTAATAACATAAATTAAGAATTCAACATAATGATGAGAGAATTAAAATCGGCGTTTTGTTCAACAAAATTATAGCCGGAGCTCACGTTCTTTTGAAATAAATTAAAAGCTTCATGAAAAAAATTTAACATTAAAAAAAAAAAAAAAAAATACAGCAACTTAGGAAGTTTTCTGCATTTCCACTAAATTGCGTAAAAAATTAAAAAAAAAAACAATTCAAAATCACTTCAACTACGCTGCACCCCACACCATGCTGCTGCACATGCGCTAACGGCGGACAGCTACGTGGCTAACAAACTTTTTTCAGTGTAAAAAATGTATGCATAAAATTAATCGAATTAAATTACAAATGCTCAGATATTGTATGTGTACGTTTACGTGTTGTAGAGTGTTGTTGTATGTAGTAGGCTTGAAAATGTTGCAGCAACTTGTCAGATTGGTGGGGGTTCCATAGCCATGCCAGGCTGGGCTGTCGTACACGATCGGTTATCGCTGCTGTCAGTTTGTCGATGCAAATTATTCAATTATGAATCCAACATTTTAAGACACACAATAAATCAATTTTATTGAAGTAAAATTTGCATTTAATTGATGTTTATTTTCGTTTTTTTTTTCTTTCTTTAATTTTTGCTGTATGTTGGTGGAATGACGACATGGCGAAACAGAAGCATTTGCATCATAGTTCATATCGTTGGTTTTTCGTTTTTGCAACGAAAGTGTTTAAAAAATATTTTCGTTATATATTTTAACTCATGGAACTTTATTGGATTTTTTTTTTTTCATTTATTGTAGTAATGATTTTAAGAACCTTTATAAGACCTAAGGACCTAAATACAGGGTGTGCCATCTAGTGGTTTCTTTTTAAATCATAGGTTATTTTGACACTGACAGCTGTTTCCCGCTCGAAATCTTAACATAAAGTCAGTATCATACCTCCTATCATACGGAGCTTTACGCTTGAACAACGTTGGGATATATTGGCCCAAACAGAGCATTATTTTAAAAGAAGTTTTGACCGAAATGAAGCACCCACCACGCCTGCGGTATACAAGTTTGTACAAATAGTTCGGGAGACTGGTATGCTAGTGAACAACACTCATAGTTCCCGCACAGACGAGAATGTGGCTGCTGTAGCCGAGAGTGTGATACGCAATTCACGAACATCAACTCGCCATCGATCTCAAAAGCTCAACATTTCAGGCACTAGCCTGAAGAGAATTCTGCATTTAGATCTCGGATTTTTCGTTTAGAAGGTCCAATTGACTAAGCAATCCGCTTCCCGATTTGGGACATAGAGCAGCTTGAATTGGACAACGATTTTGGGCGAAAAATCATCTTTTCTGACGAGGCGCATTTTCATCTCGGCGGCTATGTTAACAAGCAAAATTGCCGCACCTGGGGCTCGGAAAACCCGCACGTTATTGTCGAGAAGCCGATTTTTTTTTTCATTTATTGTAGTAATGATTTTAAGAACCTTTATAACACCTAAGGACCTAAATACAGGGTGTGCCATCTAGTGGTTTCTTTTTAAATCATAGGTTATTTTGACACTGACAGCTGTTTCCCGCTCGAAATCTTAACATAAAGTCAGTATCATACCTCCTATCATACGGAGCTTTACGCTTGAACAACGTTGGGAAATATTGGCCCAAACAGTGCATTATTTTTAAAGAAGTTTTGACCGAAATGAAGCACCCACCACGCCTGCGGTATACAAGTTTGTACAAATAGTTCGGGAGACTGGTATGCTAGTGAACAACACTCATGGTTCCCGCACAGACGAGAATGTGGCTGCTGTAGCCGAGAGTGTGATACGCAATTCACGAACATCAACTCGCCATCGATCTCAAAAGCTCAACATTTCAGGCACTAGCCTGAAGAGAATTCTGCATTTAGATCTCGGATTTTTCGTTTAGAAGGTCCAATTGACTAAGCAATCCGCTTCCCGATTTGGGACATAGAGCAGCTTGAATTGGACAACGATTTTGGGCGAAAAATCATCTTTTCTGACGAGGCGCATTTTCATCTCGGCGGCTATGTTAACAAGCAAAATTGCCGCACCTGGGGCTCGGAAAACCCGCACGTTATTGTCGAGAAGCCGATGCATCCACAGAGAGTGACAGTTTGGTGCGGATTGTGAAGTGGTGGCATCATTGGACTATTTTTTTCGAAAATGAGGCTGAGAACAACGTTTCGATCAACGGTGGGCGTTACAGACCCATGTTAACCGACTTTTTTTTACTGAAATTAGAGACATGAATTTGGACGACATGGAGACATGAATTTGGTTCATGCAGGATGGTGCGCCATGCCACACAGTCCATGCAACAATCGATCTTTTGCGCACCGAAAACCCAACTAGTCAAAGACGGCTGATAGTCTCGGCGATGTCAATTGGCCGACTCGGAATGGTGATTTGACTCCTTTAGACTTTTTTTTTGTAGGGAACCGTGAAGGACCGATGTTTTGCCAACAATTCGGAAACGATTCAAGCACCGAAGGACAATATCATCCAAGTAATCCGTGAGCTTCAGCCCGAAACTATCGAAAAGGTCTTGCAAAATTGGAGTGACAGAATGCTTTACTGTAAAGCCAGCCGAGGCAGCCACTTAAACGACGTTGTGTTCCATAATTAATGGGAATGTTTGCTCTAACTAATAAAGCCATAATACATGGAAAAAGTTTAATTTTGTTAATTTTATTGCATTTAAGAAAAAAAACTTTGGGCCACCCTGTAGGTCAATTCTAAATATTTTATGTCGCAAAAAATCGATTTGGGACCATTGTGCTATGGTATGTAGAGAACAAAAAAATCACTCAAATGATTGTTATTCTTGCAGCATTGATATTTCTAGATATAATTCCAAAACTAAGTAGGTAATTGTCTATCCCAACCTTACTTCAGCTGATCGGCAGGTAGGACATATACCGGGATTTCCTCCTCCTGGGCCTCCTCAGTCTATTGGTGACATTTTATAGTCCAGTCCCCAATTTAATGAAAGTCCACCGAGTGATTTTGAGTCCCAATGTTCTCCAGAAAATTTAAAATCACAATTGCTAACACAAGCTGTGTTGAAGGATTTAATGAGAGACTAAAGATTTGAGTTTGACTAAGGGAAAAAGCAAAATTGCTTTGTTCTAAAAAGGAGAAAAACTTTTATTGGGATCTGAAAGATCTACTTAGTTACCATTAAAGAATAAGATAACAATAATTTGCTCAATTTTTCAAGAAGGAAGAGTATTTTTTGATTTACTGCCATGATATTGGACATAATTTAAAGAAGTTGTGTCTAAGCTTTTGGGAAATGTGAAAGCTCCTAACTATGAACTTGATAAGTTCAAACCTTTTGGTTGTCTGATGAACATTAAAGTACACTTCTTGAACAATCATAATGACTTTTTGTCTTTTAGTTATCTAATGATGATCAGGATATAAAAAAGATGGAGAAACGATCTACCAGAGAGAGGTGGAATATTAACATAGTGGGTGATTACTTTTGATCACTTCACGAAGAAAAACAAAATACCTCATATCGGAGAAAAAGTTATATAAGAATCGTTACAGAGAGTACAAAAAATATTTCGATGGCTTAATATAGAAAAGGCGTAACTCGTTTTTTTTTTTTTGTTAATTGACGGGAGAAGAAAAGAACTGAATAATTTCTGGAAAATTTTGGATATAAAAACTTTTTAATGCAGTTATTATTTAAAATAGGCAACAACAACAAAAAATCGCATTGATTTTTTAAGGGAGGTGTATTTGAGAGTATAAGCCCGGAATAAAAATTATTTTTTTTTGCATTTTCTACAATATCATATTATTTCGAACAAAAAGACACCTCAATCACGAAAAACTTAAAAAATCAGCAAGTTCGAGCATGCAAATATCAAGTTTTGACATATTGAGGTTCAAAGTTTGACAATTAAAAGGGACCTTAACTTCCGCATTTAAAATACATGGTGGAAGATAAGATTTTCTTTCTTTAAGGAGATAAGGTTGAGGAAAATCTCTAATTTTGGTATTTCTGATTTAATAATCGACTTAAAACCGATTGTAAAATGCTCAGGATATGGACGGTATGTCCCAGTATTACCGACCTTAACCTGAAAACTAACAAAATATGTACCCAAAAGTCTATTTTTAGCTCTTCTGAAGAGCTTACCATTCCCTTTGGTATGGGAAGATAAGGTCCCTTTTCCTGTGAAACATATACACATATAATCGATATCATATTGTGAGAGAATTGTGAGTGATAAAAAAAACCCTGATACCTAATACTGGTTCAGCACCCAAAAATACATAAAATTAAGGGAATTCAAAAAGTTTTAACAAGAATTTTTATTGTTTTTGTTTTTTTTTTTTTGCTCGAATCAAGGATTTCAGGTGTAATACCTATTCAGTCAAGACTGCCTTTGTTCGAGCGAAACATGTGTAGGATGTACTAGGCGTGTTAGAAAGCCAAAGAAACAAGTGAATTTGAATCTGACGCAAATGTTATGCCTTTGCCTCAGTCAATTCAAGTTATAAGGCAATCCCATCCACAGACTTCTCTACTAACAACTACAACTTTAGATCGTAAATATTGACGAATTTTCAGTTTGATCTGATTTCAAATGAGGAAAAAAAAGCAAAAAGGTTAAAGCGAAGGACCCAGGGATGGAACTCAAGCACGCTACCTACTCGACTTTCGAGGCCTAGGTATTTTGAGATGCCTCAATATCACGGTATGTCACATAAACTGATAAGCGAGATATCAGTTCACACACAGCATCGATTTTCCTGGCACCGCAAACGATTTTGAACCACTTTCACGAAATTCGTCATGGAGCGAACGTCGGCCACTATTGAATAAGTTATAACAGTTTTTTACAGTGCTGTTGAATGGCTTTATAGAGAATGAGTTTTATCGATTCATTCTTGTCTTGATAATCCAAGTCGAAAGTTATAAAAAATAATCGCACGAAAATATTCACGAGATAATTCCATTTTTTGTCTGAGATGAAATTTTCAAATTCCTTTAAAAAACACAAATCACACCCAAAGTGCAAAATATTCTGAAGAAGGGTATGTTCAAAAATGTCATGTTTCCAATGGAAATATCGGTTAGTAAGTTTTACCACTTACTGTTGCCAAGACCCAAAATATAAATAGCAAGCATATTAAAACAGTAGACTGGCTTTCAGCTCTTTTCCAGTCAATTGACCGTTCATTTTCTGGAGTTAGTGCATTCATTATAAAAAGGCAAACCAAACTGAACACAAATAATAATAGAGTTGCCAGATCTGACCACCGTATGACAGTTTAATACTTGTCGAAGAATGAAGCCTCTAAAAACCGTATATTTCTGCAAAAATAGGATGAAATTTGTAATTTTTCTTTCATTCATTAGATCAAATGTATTTCAATGATCTCGCATTTATTTTATAACTGGGCAAATAAAACTGTTTATATTTCTTAGAAGTTCGTTCACAATAGGAAGCGCTGTAGTTATTATATGAATTATTTAAATTGAATTCAGTAGAAATTCTTAACAAAAATAGTCAATAGTATTTCTGAAAACTTTTCTATCTACACCTTTTCAAGTTGTAGTTCAGAAAACGTAAATTTTATTTCAGAAATATGAATTGTAGTTCAGAATTGTGAAATGAAGTTCAGAATCCGTAAATTGTATTTCAGAAAAGTAAATTCTAGTTCAGAATAGTAAGTTCAAATTCAGAAATAGTAAGTTGTATTTCAGAATAAGAAATTGTAGTTCAGAATAGCAAATTGTATTTCAGAAATATAAATTGTAGTTCAGAATAGTAAGTTGAAATTCAGAATTCGTTAATTGTATTTCAGAAAAGTAAATTGTAGTTCAGAATAGTAAGTTCAAATTCAGAAATCGTAAATTATATTTCAGAATTGTAAAATGTAGTTCAGAAATCGTCAATTGTATTTCAGAAATATTAATTGTAGCTCAGAAACTGTAACATGTATTTCAGAAAATATGAAATGTAGTTAAGAATGTGTAATATTATTAGTATTTAACCCTTTCGGAAGTTCTATTTTCTTTTTGACTTTACAAATCATTCTTTTCCATTTTAAGAAAATATTGCTCTTTAAGTCTATGTGCTGAATAATCAAAGTATTTTTTTAAATTTTGTTTGCAAACAATTGTCTTTTAAATTGCTGACACTCCTTCAAATTTGCAGTTAGGGATTCAAAAAATTGTAACCGTATTGAGTCCAATGCGCGGAGTCTCGTAAACACTGTCTCTTTAAAAGTTGCTAATTAGAGTTGCGAAATTATAATGATAGTTAGGATTACCAACTTATACGTTGGACGTATCGATATGTATAACAGGGATAAAGGTTATTCATAAGTTATATGTATAGGTAGTGTATGTAGTTCTGAAATACATGTTACAGTTTCTGAACTACAATTAATATTTCTGAAATACAATTGACGATTTCTGAACTACATTTTACAATTCTGAAATGCAACTTACGCTTTCTGAATTTCAACTTGCTATTCTGAACTACATTTAACTAATCTGAAATACAATTAACGAATTCTGAAGTTCAACTTACTATTCTGAACTACAATTTATATTTCGGAAATACAATTTGCTATTCTGAACTACAATTTCCTATTCTGAAATACAACTTACGATTTCTGAATTTGAACTTACTATTCTGAACTACAATTTACTTTTCTGAAATACAATTTACGGATTCTGAACTACATTTCACAGTACTGAATTACATATTACGCTTTCTGAAATTAAACTTATTAATCTGAAATAAAATTTACGTTTTCTGAACTACAACTTGAAAAGGTGTAGTAAAAATATTGTTTGCAATTATCTTTTAGTGATTTATTTTCATTAAAAAATGCATCTATTAACATTTCGAAAGCAAAACCCTATTCTATGGACAAAAGCAAATAACTAGTACTCGAGCTAGTTCTCGACCAGTTGATACGAGAACATTTTTAGCATTTGTAAATAAACGGATTATTAAACATCAATATTATTATTATTGTTGGTTTTTGCACTGCCACCATAAGATCTATTGTGCCGCTTCATTGGCCTTTTTTAATCCAATTTCTGAGATAAATGTTAGTATATAACCTATATCTCTTGATTTTAGTGCATTATCTGGTAATATGTGATAACCCAGATATTTTTGTGGAACTTGAAGAAGTGTGGAACACTGTCCTAAAATGTGCATCGCAGATTCTTTGTCTTCCATGCCTACATGTGTCATCACTTGGAATTCCCATTTTTGTAAGATGATTGTTCAACCAACAGTTAATCAGCCTATTAGCAGTCCTGTGATGATTCTTGGATCATTCTTTTTGGTTCTTATCATGCATTCTTTGAATCTCTTGAGGTCGTATGTCCCTAAGAGTAATTTAGAGAGCTTAAACCCTGGTAAATGTCCCCTGTATGTTCCATTTTGTTTGTCTTACTATTTTTCTTATTGAAAGAGAGGATTTATTTGTCCATCACACGGAATGCTTCCGGACCAACAATAGGAGTGAATCCTTTCTTTCCCACTTCAAGTAACACAATCTCTTAGCTCGGTATTTTTATTAATCATCCTTAGAATAGCCGTCTTCGCCTGTGATTGAATATAAATGTTTTTGTACTCAAAATAAGTCCATAAAATATGAGTCAATAATTGAATGAAACATAGTCAAAGAATTTTTACTTATGCCAGAATTGTTTAAACCTATTCATTGAAATTCGTGCGATGTGGACGAAATTGGTTTTTTTAATATGAAGATGCTTTCCGTTCTGCTGATGTGGTTGATGATCTAAGCTCGCTGAGCAAAATAAATATATGTATCGCTTCAAATCGTATCGAAAGTTGGTAATAAATATCAAAGCGCTAACAATGTTGTTGACAACAACGCCAACACAGTTTGAATTTTAATTCTTTCTATAAAAATCGAATAATGAATGCATTTTATGGCAATAGTTGTGGGCAAAACTTACGTTATGCAGTTGTTTTTTTTTTTTTTTCTCAAAAATATTCTATTTCAACAAACAAACAAAAAACAAAAAAAAAAAAAAACAGGTGAGATGAAAAAAAAATCTTATTTTGAAGCAAATCATCCTATCAAAGTGTTAATCTTAAAATGGAAATTACTTGAAAATCAACTTTGATTATGTGACTTTTAGAACAACAGCAAAAATTTTAAATGACAGCTTGTCATCAACTTTCGAAAATTTATAATTTTTCTCATTTAAAGCTCGTTTTCACAACATTATTGGCTTTAATGATGCATAGACAACCTAAGAACGATATAAGATAAAACCGTAGATCTCGAGACCCCCGATAGAATGAAACTTCCTAGAAACCCCCTTTATTTATTAGTTTTTCAATATTTATTTTGGCAAAATAATTAAAAATAGAAACTTTTCTTTAAGTATTTATTACAAAGAATTATTTTTACAAACATAGTCGCCTTTATTCTTGTTGTCATGTGAGGTGACCTGTGTCACGGCGACTGAAAATCGTATTCTTGTAGTCACTGAACTGCAGATCGACTCAGTGAACACTACCAAACAATTTATTTTCGGCATTCCTGTTGTCACATTCAACGTAAAATTGTCAAAATAAGTGACAATTTACTCACATAAATTTTTGAAGTGAACATTAATGGAAGTAGGGTTCGGGTTTAAAAGCGAAAAACAGTAACGATTTAATCCATTTAGCAAAAAATTACCACCAGGAAGCAATTTGAAGAAATTGTGTCTTTATGACGAAAAATTCATCCATCGCTAAAAAACAGAAAATGCACCCAATAACTCGGGGAAATTTTCGATAAGATTGCTACATATCGCTTCTTCCAAAATTGATAAAACTTCAGTCATCATTTTGAAGAACGTGGGCTGGGCCAAGCCGATGCTGAAATCGTTTCCAACACCTTTTTGATAACTACCTTCAGCGAGGAAACGAAGCACAGCTGCCAATTTGATAATTGGAAGTACTGCAAAACTTTTTTTCGAAGAATTGATTTTGGACTCCAATATATCCAATAAATATCTAAAAGCCTCTTTTGACAGTCTAAAAAAGCTCACGAGCCTAATTCAAATTATCATTATAGGTGCACCAAACTTAAGGACTGCATTTTTAACTCACACTCCATCAGCCAACTCCATCGGGTTAGAGGCGTCTCTAAGCCTTAATATTTTTATTCTTTAATTTTCAGCATCATCACTGCTATGATCACTTTCAGAGCTTGAAAACCAAAGCGAGAATGAACTCATATTTAAATTAATTTAAATAAATAAAATATTTAAACAAATTCGTTTTATTTATTTTTAAATTATGACATTTGTCAAAAATCAAATGCATTGAACACGGCCATATATTTAATTTCCACTTGTTTATCACACTCACCTCACATGACAACGAGAATACCGCAATTCAGACTTCTTCTCACCTAGGTGACGTGACATCCAGAATAAGGTTGAGTATTTAACATGAATTTTTGATTTGAAAAAAGTTGAATTTGAAGTGTAAAAAAATAAATTTGAAGTTGAAAAAGTTAGCATTTCAAGCACAAAAAGTTTAATTTTAAGCTTAAAAAGTTGAATTTAATATGCAAAAAGTTACATTTGTAGTCTGAAAAGTTGACTTTCAAATGTTGGAATATAAATTTGAAGTGTAAAAAGTTTAAGTAGAAGCAAGTGAATTTCACGTATAAAAAACTTGAAGTGCTAAAACTGGAATTTTTAAGTCTTAAAATTTGAATTTCAAGTTTAAAAAGTTCAGCCTTTGTGATACAAAAAGTTGCATTTGAAGTGTGAAAAGTGAAATTTAACGAATTAAAAGTTGAGTTTGAAAAGGCGGAAAAAGGCGGAAGCATAAAAAGTTTAATTTATAAAAAAAGTGCAAAAAATTCCATTTCAAGTGTAAGAATATGAATTTGGAGTGCAATGAATTGATTTTGATATATTTAAAAATTGCATTTGAAGTGTAAATTTTTAAGTAAAAGAAGATTTGAAATACTAAAAGCTAAATTTGAAGTATAAAAAGTTGAATTTTATAAGGAAAAAGTAGAATTGCATTCGTAAAAATTTAAATGCAAAGTGTACAAAGTTAAATTTGATTGCGTTTGAAGAATAAAAAGTCTATTTAAAAGGAAAGTTGAATTTGAAGTGCTAAAAATTTAATTTTAAGTGTAAAAAGTTTAGTTTTGATTTATTTTGAAAAGTTTATTAGTTAAAAAGTTGAATTTTATATACAAAAAGTTGCATTTGAAGTTTGAAAAGTTGAATTTAAAGCATAAAAAGTTGAATTTTAAGTGTAATAAGAAGAATTTGAGGCATATAAAGTTTAATTTGAAGTGTAGCAATTTTATGTGTGAAAAGTTTGATTTTAAGGTACCCAAACAGTTGCATTTCAAGTGTAAAACTTGAATTTAAAAACAAAAGTATAAAATGTTGAATTTCAAGTGTAAAAGGTTGAATATATATAGATTGTAAAAAATTGCTTTTGATTTGTAAAAAGTTGCATTCGAAGAGTAAGCAATTGAAAACGGTAAAAGTTGCATTTGAAATATTAAAAGTTGAATTTGAAGTGAAAAAAGTAGAATTTGATTTATTAAAAGATGTATTTCTTTCAAAAAAATTTCAGTTGAACTTGAATTAAAGTTTGAAAAGTTAAATTTGAGGTATAAAAAATTTCATTCGTAAAAATTTGAATGTAAAGTGTACAATGAATTAATTATTGATTATTATTAATGAATCAATAAGTTGCATTTAAAGTGTGAAAAGTCTATTTAAAAGAAAATTTGAATTTGATGTGATAAAAATTTAATTTAAAGCAGTGGGGACCAAAAAATTTTAAGTGCGGGCCAATTCTTAAAAAACTCATCGTTGCGTTTGGCAAAAAATTAAACAACTGCAATGCAATAAAATCACATATCATGCAAAATAGCTCGACCATCAAGTAACGGGACAATCAGCTTCAGCGTCGACATCATCGAGTGTGCGTTTTTTTCTTTTGGCTTTGCATGCATTTGTTTTTGTAAAGTTCGCTGGAAAATGTGCTGAACACTGAACGAGTGCGGTATGTGATATTGTTGTTTGAATTAAGATAGAAAAAAAAATTTGTATGAAGGGCCAGGAGAGCCATACGGACCACTACGTGGGCATGTTTAATTTAAAGTGTAAACAATTTAAATTTAATGAGTTAAAAGTTGGATTTGATTTGAAGTATGAAAAGTTGAATTATAAGAATAGAAAGTTGAAAGTTTAATTTTAAGCTTAAGAATTTTATGTGTAAAAGGTTGAATTTTAAGCACAACACAATTTAAGCACATTTGAAATTTAAAACTTGAATTTAAAAACAAAAAGTGTAAAAAGTTGGATTTCAAGTGTAGTTAAAAGGTTGAATAATAATCAATTGATTTTGATTTGTAAAAAGTTGCATTCGAAGAGTTAACAATTTGAAATGATAAAAATTGCATTGAAAAAATTTAATGGGAAGTGCAAAAAGTTGAATTTGATTTATAAAAAGTTGTATTTCTTTCGAAAAAATTTGAGTTTGAAGGATTAAAACTTGAATTAAAGTTTGAACAGTTGAATTTGAAGAATGACAAGTTTAATTCTCAGTATAAGAAGATGAATTTGAAGTGTAAGAAGATGAATTTAAAATTTAAAAAGTTGAATTTGATTTGATTCAATTTTATCTCAATGATTAATATTTTGAATTCAGATTTTCTTTAAATCCCAGATAAAATTAAACAAAAATAGAATGAAAAACAATAAATTGATTATTTCATGTCAATTTCACAACGTTTTACATCCAATTAAAATGACAAATAATTAAACAACTGATTTTCAGCTATTGTTAACAATTTAATTGGCGCGCATGCGCATTTGTTTGTGGTGTGACTTGTTTAGTGACCGGGCGGGCGAACGTTTCTACGATTCGTTCGGTCACCTTTTTCGCAGCGTGCGATATGCTTGCTAGCGATCATGCAATTGATTATTTTGGTTAAATATAACTAGTCAGTGTGACGTTGTTGTTGGTGTTGTTGTAAGTGCTAGCAAAGCTTTAATATGATCGCAACACACTAACATGAACATAAACATGGAACAGACATTCACTTAGTCACTCACTCATGAAGAACGCCTGAGTTTGTTTGGCACTTTTTGTTTTTGTGTTTTTGTCCAATAGATCTCTCTTTATGCCGGCGCGTTCATGCGTTGGCTCATTCATGTATTTTTTCCATTCATTCGTTCATTCATTCATTCATGCTTACAGTCAGTCAGTCAGTTAGTCAGTCAGCGAGTGAGTCGTATTCGTATAGCTTCTCGGAGCCACAGCGTAGCTCCTTTATTGGCTGATTATAAAAAAAAAATTATATATTTTTGTGAATGAAATGCGAACTGTTAGCGTAAATCGATCTAGATAGAGGTTTGGGAACATTTTTTTCATTAAACATTTTTTCTTGCTTTTATGTTTGACTCTTTTGAGTGTGGGTTGACTTTTATAGATCTGTTGGCGTTTTCAAAGTGTTGGCTTTAAGTATTGATTTGATTTTTTTTTTTTAATTTTCTTCTCACTTAATTTTATGTTTAAATCATGGAATTTCATGTAGCTCTGACAACGGACCGGACATTGGTCCGGACATGCGTGGCGTTTCATCTTAAATGGTTAATTATTGCAATTTATGTTGTTCCTACACTGAGCAAAATAAATATTTGCTACAATTCAAAAAGTTTAATTTGCTTCTACGTACAAAGAACTATAACAAAATTGAAATGAACTTTTTTCTTTACGCTTTCTAGTTTTTTTGAAATCTTATCAAGGGCTCGTTTTCCGAAAATCCACATAAATCATTCTTGAGAAAAAAAACCACATCCATCACTCATTCCTCATTAAAACTTAAGTGAATCAAAGCAAAAGTTTATTCAGTTTATGACTGTGTCAAGTTAAGAAAAGAAAAAATCAAACTCTAACTAATTCAGTTCGACTATCAGCGTGTTTTATGACATCAATTATTTGGATTCTTAGAAATTTGGTATTTTCACTTTATGAGTAAAATTAGACTTTACGTAGGTAGTGGTCATTATGAATAACTTTTAGCCATCAGTTATCAGATTTCCTTTATTTGTTAATTTAAAAATGTCACCAAAATAATGATGACCCAAAAAATGGTGGATCAGTTTAAATAAAGGGTGTTTAATTTAGAGGTATTCTATTCATAACAGGATAGAGGAAAATGTCACTTTATTTTTGGGAATTTTGTGCTCTAACTTGCAGAAAGTGCATTCAAAATAACTGATTTGTTGGTGATAGTTGTAGATATTGACGAGACGAACAAAACCCCACCACCAGAGTCAATAAAACTCTGTTTGCTTACGAGATACATATATCGAAAAAACCACATAAATCGATGTTCTGAAAAACAGTCTCAAGGTGCAAAATCCATATGTTCATTTCTCGAAACTATGAATCAAATGGTTTCTTGATTTGGCCTATATTTTCACTTTTGAAAAAAAAATTGCTCTACAGTGTAATGCGGGATCTGTCAAAAAATCCTACTTAAAAAAATAAATACCTCTAAATGAAGTAACTCTTATAAAAATTTTGAAGAAAAAAAAAGAACTGAACTAGTCATTTCAGTTCTTGAAAGGACTATGACCGAATTTCTGTTAGAAACTTTATCTAAATTAAGTTATTTGTTAAAAAAAAAATTTAAGCCATCAACAAGTATGAGTGGCAGTTCATGATAACGTTTCTTCAACAATTTTGAACCCCCTTCTGTTTATGTTTATAATGCTTCATGGACAAGATCTATTACGTCTTCAACGTGGTTTGACTAACGTGCGTTGAATTTCTTCTCAAGTAAGCATCATCAGACAGAGTAAAGTCATGTTACCAATCGCCAACATTTAAGTTGATGCCAACTGGATTTAGTGGAAAATGGTTTCTTTAAATATGCCCTCTTATGATCAAATTGTGTTATGCGTGTTATCAAATCTTTGAACGCAATTGGTCGAGAACTGGACCTACTAGTTTTATGCCGACTCCGAACGGCTAATATGTATGTTCTCAAGAAGCTTTACATGACATTATTTACTCTCTGAGTTTTGCCATTGTCTGCAGAGTGGTGACGACCGAACAGAAAAATCAATTCAATTGAAAAAACTTTCTGTGTCAGATGGAAATTAAACCAGGGCTCTCTGGCGTATGGGTCGCGCACTCTACCCACTGCGCCACGGCCGCCACATAAAAACAAATCATAATTTCTCTGCTCGTAGTAACCACCATTGCAAAAATTCTTCTCCATCACGACTTCCATGGCAACAACGTCTTGGACATCGGTTGTGAAGATCCGGAATACATCTCATATGAACTTCAGAACTGAGGCCCCGTAGGAGGCACACGACCAGTTACGGAAATTAAGCAGTTCTTGGATGGTAAGTCAACCATTACTTAAGATACTTGTTCACTGCAGAACCTTTTGAAGAAGAAGCATAAACGATGGTTGAGCAAGACAGCGTTTCAAGAGTCAAGATAACCTGTTAGAACCTGTGAAGAACCTCATTTAGGATACAAAGTCTACTTCAAAGTAGACCAACAAAAAGTATCTACTTCTTTGAGAGAACATCGAAATTGTGAGTTTAAAACTGCGGTAGCATCTGTTTGTTAGGAGCAATGGGTGGAGCTGATCAAAAGACAGCAAATACAATGTTAATTGTTTAAAAGAAAGCTAACGTGAAGATGACCTCTGGTGTATCAATCCTTTAGAAAGTTGCAATAGATGCAATAGATGAGTACTTTTACGAGGTGCAGTGAAATAACTCCCAAAACAAAAATTTAATAACTCCCAAAAATGTATGGACAATTTTTGGGAGTTATTAAATTTTTATTAATTATTTAAAATAAATTAAAAAATGTATGGACAATTTTTGGGAGTTATTTCGTTTTTATTGGAAATTGTTAAATTTTTTTATGAAATAACTCCCAACTATGTAATAACTCCCAACAAATTTGAGAATGAGTCCCAAGATATTTGGTTTGGTATTATTACATTTAATTTTAGGAGTTATTTCATTTCTCTTGGGAGTTATTTTGTTAGTTTTATTTTTATTGAGCGTTATTTCATTAGATTGGGAGTTATTTAATTGGGACTTATTTCATTTTTGGGTTTGGGATTTAATTAATTTTCATTGGTAGTTATTTCATTTTTTTTTTTTTTTTTTTGGATTTTGGACTTATTTCATTTCTCTTGGGAGTTATTTCATTGGGAGTTAGTTCATTAAGAGTTATTTCACTGCGCCCTTTTACGATTCTTTTACCTACTCCCATGAGGATAGTAGGCGAAATAAGTTTGATAATTGTCACAATGCGACGATCTGTCACGACGCCTGAAATAGGTATGTTGCTTACATGATACAATAAATACAGGTAGATTCGCTAGATGACAGCGTACTGCCGCGAATATCAACACGAAGTTGACAACGCATATAAAATCTCAAAGCTATAAAAAAGTTCATAGAAATCATGGTTGAATAAATAAGGTTGTCTCGTGGCTGATCGTACTCTCTTCTCAGTACCCATAATTGTCAAAATCAATGAAAAGATACAACAACAACTTCATCGGCTTTGCATGTTAATAATTTCCCCTTTCAGATTTTGTATGAGCTGTCAACTTCGATTTGACATTTATGGGAACTCGCTCTCACCCATGCGACAACCTTATTTATTCAACCATGGAAAAACATAAATATTTTTGAATTATAAACATTATTTGTAATTTTACAGTTAATATTTGGAAGCGTGGCCTCTATTTTGAATGACTGCGACACATCTGCGTTGCCTAGAATTGTCCAAGTTGTGACATCTCTCAATCGATATTGCATACCAGGATTCATTCACTATATCCCAGAGCTCCTTCCTATTTTTGGGGATTTGCTGCAGTTACTGTAATTTTTATGTCTCCCCAATAGTTTTCTATTCGGTTAAGGTCCGAACACTGAGCTGCCAATCCATTAAGTCGACATTTTTTTCTCCCTAAACTATTTTTTGGCCCGCTTACTTGTGTGCTTCGGGTCATTATCTTGCTGATATGCCCATTACAGCGGCATATTGTCCTTACCAAACGTAAGCTTAATTTATTCAAGTATCTAGATATAAAAAAACTGATCCATGACTCCGGTTATCGGATATATGGGCCCAACGCCATTATAGGAGGAAAATGCCCAAATCGTAAGCTTAGCGCCACTGCCATTAAACGGTGTATTTTAGATCATAATCAGTATAACCTGAAATTCTCACGTATTGCCGATGGCCTTTTGAGACATTAAGAACTATTTTGTTCTCATCGCTCGAGAGAATATTTCGCCATTTTTCGACAGGTTACTCCAGGAGTGCTTTAGCGAAAGTTAGTCTTTTAAAAACGTGTTTTTTTGACAGTAAGAGTATTTTTCGGGGGATTCGTGCGCCCAGCTTAGCTTTCAGTAAACGCCTTCTTATTGTCACTGAACTAATAGACAGCTTAAGATCGTCTAATATTTTTTTTTTCAAGAACTGATTTACGCATTTTGATTTACCATTACCATTTACACTATTTTTCGATCTGTGCAGATGCTCTTTGCACGTTTTGCCCCAGATGTTTCGCGCGTGTTTTGTCATTTTAAGGCATTTGAAATCATTTTGGAAGAGCAACCGACGATTTTTTCAATATCCCGGGAAATTTTCCCTTCCTTTCGCAACTTTTTTAAAGTACTAGTATCGCCTTTAGTCGAAATTCGATAATTTAAAAAAAAAAAATTTTTTTTATATATATTGGAAACAGTTTTTTTTTCTTTCTTCACTCATGTGCAAACGTAACCGAACTCATACCGCACCATCAGCAGAAAATTACAAAATAGTAACTCCATTCTGAGTTTCCACACTAAGGGAAATAATGCATATTAACATTATCCACGCCTGAGTATCAATTTTATTTAAATATTTACGTGGATAAATCAAATATTTTCCTTACAACTCGTTTTTTTCCCGTATTTGAATTTTATTTATACCACACACGTACACACATATTCCATACAAGCAACAGCATCGCACACGTACACACATATTCCGACAAGCAGCAACAGCATCGCACTCTGTTCTCTTGCAGTTGCAACCTTAGTTCTTATAATTCTCATTTGGTTTTTGTTGCAAGAGTTGTATAAGAGGGATATTTGGCCGTACGTATCAGCGATTGCGTGCTGAAATAATGCAGTTATATGTAGGGTGGAGTGACAACTCGACATTTTCCCACGAATGTGTCGTACCGATTGTCATTTGACTGCATATTTTGCTTTATTAGTTTGCTTTATTATTGCCATTAGCATGGTTACTTTATTTTCTTTTTTCGTTCTTTAGTTTTATACTATTTTTGACATATGGTGTCATAATATTGCACCGACTGTCAAAAATAATATAATATTAAGGCATGGTATAATAATACATGGTAGCATTGACAGTTGCTTGGGAAATCATATACTGTCAAAAAATATACTCAAAAAGAGAGCGCTCACAATCCGCCATTGAAAACACAAGCAATGTTGAAAACGTTGAAGTGAAAAAAAACAACAACCACAGCAGCTGCTGATGTATTTCCACAAAAAGCTGTTTTTGACAGTTTATGTTTTCCTGTTGAAGAGAAAATAAGCAGTTGTCAATGCTACCATGTATTATTATACCATGATATTAAGGAACGAAAAAAGAAAATAAAGTAATCATGCTAATGGCATTAATGGACGCAGCTCGTGAGAAATATTTGAATAAATTGTTTTTTTATTTCAATAGTTTTTATATAAATTTCCTTTAGATGTGATAGTTTTATTTTCAAATAGTAAATTTTTAAAAGATATATAAAAAATTAGTGCATAATTTTAATATATTTTTTTATTATTTCTGTTTTAATATTTTAATATTTTATTTAATTAAAAAAGTTTTTAAATTAATTTTAAATATTTACGTTGTCGATTTATGCAAATGCGTTATTGGTGCAAAAATGACTCGCTTTTTGGATAAATTAAAAAAGTTTTTGGATAAATTTAATATTTTTTTCCCTTAGTGCATGATCTGTGACTTTTACTTTCAAAGAAAGCTATTCGAAATCAAAATTTATATATTCGGAGCCACACCCCTTTGTCCAATGCCCGACCCAGTATCCTACTTTCCATATTCTACTTTCTAGTAGAAGGATATCACCATGTGAGAACTCCATATTGAGTTTTATTGTTATACGGCTTTTTTTTCCAAAGCTATTCGATATAAAAACTTTAAATTGTATAGGTGGTGCTACGCCACCTATATTTCACAATTTTTTCAATTGAAGAACACGACTAAATAGGATGTTCCTACCGAGTTTCATTGATTTGTGACTTGTAGTTTGAAAGTTATGCCGACAATTTGGGCTACTGAAAAGTACCACGCCCCTCTTTCAACGCCCATAAAATGTAACCAGTGGAATGCTATGTGTGATTTGGGGTCGAATACCGATTTCCGTAGCTGTGTGACCTATAACTCTAAAGCTAGTCCATATCGCAAATTTGGGTTGTATGGGATGTGCCACGCCAACCATACATATTCGGTGCAATCCTTCTCCCTACTCTTATTGATTAAAAAAAAAATATCAAAATCGGTTGAGAAACACGACAGAAAATGATTCTTAACTATTTTACACCTATTTATATATAGATTCCGTTTTTCTTCAGAACAGTGTTTAGATCGACCGATCTTGCTAAATAACTGAATGAAACGAATTGATTGAATAAATTTATAAACAATATTCTATCTAAATAAATAATTGCTTTCCTCGGACATTGAAAATGCAAACAATGTTGAAAACGTTGAAGTGAAAAAACGACATCTTCAGCAGCTGCAGATGCATTTTCACAAACAACTATTTTTGACAGGAGATGTTTTCTTGCTGAAGAGAAAATTAGCAGTTGTCAATGCTACCTTATATTATTATACCATGATGTAGAACCTATCCTTTGAGCGCTCGCGATATACTGTTATAGCGGTATTTTCATGTAGTTAACAGCAAGTAACAAACCACTCTATTGGAAGCATGGTAGAATTATAAGGTAGGGCCGACTCGCTTATTGCCCTCACGCGTCAACGAAGAGTGGAGAATAAAAAAGTCGGCTAATTGTCGAAAAGGCGAAGTTCGTAGAAACCTCAAATGAAATAAATATATTATGTTTTCAAGTTGTAAAAAGTGCGGACACGGTAAGTTAAGTTTGTGTTAATTTGAGTGAAAATATTGTAAAACATTGTAAATAAATTTATAAATGCCGAGGGAGTGTTCAATTTGCAAAAAAAGCTTGTAAAAAGTTTAACCTAAAATCAACTGCGAAACATGAACACAAAGAAACTCGAAATGAACAGCTGATTTTGACAACTAGCCCGCTTTTCTCTGTTTTCTACTCCATTCTTCTCCGAGTCGGTGCTACCTTATAATTCTACCATGATTGAAAGTATTTTAATATGAGGCATTGCACTGCTATTTTTATGAACACAACTGTATAATTGTCTATGCAAATTATATCAACAAAAATAAAATAAATTCACTCAAACTTTGTTTACTTGTATTTACACCACTTTGATTAAAAAAAAAAATAAATA
The DNA here is from genome assembly GCA_943735915.1 of Pherbina coryleti. Classification (NCBI taxonomy): domain Eukaryota; kingdom Metazoa; phylum Arthropoda; class Insecta; order Diptera; family Sciomyzidae; genus Pherbina; species Pherbina coryleti. The sequence goes on from OX030951.1 coordinate 11,633,825, forward strand.
AATAACTGGCCATTTCAGCCCTTGAAAGGACTTTGACCTAGCTTCTTATGATCAATTGTGATGTGCGTGTTATTAAGTTTATACACAATTACCCGAGAAACGGACCTACAGGTTTAACAACGACTCCGAACGGCGATGAACGAAATGTTCTTATTCTCAAGAAGCTTTACATGGCATTTTGATTACTCTCTGTACGGTGGCGGCAGTACAGAAAAATTATTTTAATTCAAATAATTTTCTGTCGCTGCTGGGATACGAACCCGGGTCTCCAGGTTCGTTGACATAGAGGCCATGCACTTTAACCGACTACGCCACGGACGCCACAACACTTTGATTACTATTTTTATTTTTAATTTTTCTACTTCAAAAGTTAATTTTAAAAACATAAGGATTTTCAATTTTTATAAATTACCTTTCAAATTTTCAGCTTGGAATATCTTTGTATATTTTTTATGATTGTTATTTATTTATATTTATTTATATTAGCTCTAAAAATTATTTACTGTGCCCTTTTTATCATTATTTGTTGGGTAAAGGTAGCTGTAAATTTACGTGTACTATTTGGGCCGCTTTAGTTGTTCTTTGGGCCATTTATTCACCAGAATCAGAACCAAAGTTAGGCATAGAAACAAAAAAAAAACAAAAACACACAAAATGCCGACGCTAAGCAGAAATACACCTTTTTTCAGATAAAAAAAAAAAAGAAAAAGTCACAATAAACGCCGTCGATCGCGCGATTCGCGTTCAATTTTCTGTTTTTCACTCAATAATCAACCGATGGCAAAAACTTTTCGTATTATTGACTATTTTTTTTTTATTTTGTATGGAATTGTATTTTTATTTTTATTTTATTTCATTTTATTTATTTATTTCTTTATTTTTTTTTTTGTTTTTTGTTGGCTTAACTTCCACACTGCACACACAAGCGTTTATTTTATATCCAACGTGCGTTACGTTGCTGGAGTTTGGTTACCACAGGTTTGGCGCGCGTTTTGAAAAAGTTTCTTTCATTTAAACGTACATGCGGCGGCACTTTGGTCAACGAGTTATAATGCTGCCATACGTTGTACTACACTGAATGCTCAAACAACGACTGAGTGGAAATCCAAAAGAGCTATGAATTAAAAGGGGTCTCCATACTCGGCGCAACACCAAGCAGCGCAGTAACGATCCAGTAGACGCAGGCGTCGAAGCGTCGGTGTAGCTCCAATATCACATCATCGATTAATTCCATTGTATTTGTCCAACCTTTAGACTGGCGTCTCTTGCCGGCGCTGTGTATTCAATGCTATTTCATTCAATTCAATTCGATTCATTGAGTGGCTAATCCAACGATCGATGGATCGATCGATCGTTCGGTTAGAGTCGTTTGAACAGCGTCGATTATCACTGACGCTTGCAACCACAAACAACGATAAAGTCTCTCATTGGCGTTGGCGTTGACGCTGTTTTTAGCCACAAACTTGGTTTTTAGACAGACGAGTTAATGCAAAATAGTGTAACTTGCTCATATCTGGATCGTTTGTGGTCTCTCTGTAGCTCGGCGCTTGATAATTTCTGAATGAGTTGACTTCGTTGCGGCCGGTAAACATTCGGTAAGGTTTGCATTCGGGTTGTTATTTTCAATTGGCCCAAAGCGCCTCTGCAATTGTGCTTTTTATAAAGGGTGATTTTTTTGAGGTTATGATTTTCATGCATTAGTATTTGACAGATCACGTGGGATTTCAGACATGGTGTCAAAGAGAAAGATGCTCAGTATGCTTTGACATTTCATCATGAATAGACTTACTAACGAGCAACGCTTGCAAATCATTGAATTTTATTACCAAAATCAGTGTTCGGTTCGAAATGTGTTTTATCGACAAATTTTGTTCAGCGATGAGGCTCATTTCTGGTTGAATGGCTACGTAAATAAGCAAAATTGCCGCATTTGGAGTGAAGAGCAACCAGAAGCCGTTCAAGAACTGGCCATGCATCCCGAAAAATGCACTGTTTGGTGTGGTTTGTACGCTGGTGGAATCATTGGACCGTATTTTTTCAAAGATGCTGTTGGACGCAACGTTACGGTGAATGGTGATCGCTATCGTTCGATGCTAACAAACTTTTTGTTGCCAAAAATGGAAGAACTGAACTTGGTTGACATGTGGTTTCAACAAGATGGCGCTACATGCCACACATCTCGCGATTCTATGGCCATTTTGAGGGAAAACTTCGGAGAACAATTAATCTCAAGAAATGGACCGGTAAGTTGGCCACCAAGATCATGCGATTTGACGCCTTTAGACTATTTTTTGTGGGGCTACGTCAAGTCTAAAGTCTACAGAAATAAGCCAGCAACTATTCCAGCTTTGGAAGACAACATTTCCGAAGAAATTCGGGCTATTCCGGCCGAAATGCTCGAAAAAGTTGCCCAAAATTGGACTTTCCGAATGGACCACCTAAGACGCAGCCGCGGTCAACATTTAAATGAAATTATCTTCAAAAAGTAAATGTCATGGACCAATCTAACGTTTCAAATAAAGAACCGATGAGATTTTGCAAATTTTATGCGTTTTTTTTAAAAAAAAAGTTATCAGGCACTTAAAAAATCACTCTTTAGATTCATACGTTCCGTTTAGTTCGGCTAACTGCTGTCGATCGCGCAACCTAATGGATTCGTCTGGATGGGGCTGGCTGCATTAACTTCATGTGGCGTCATCCTATGTTGTGAGCTCTCTATGTTAATCCGCGGCAATGTATCTTGTATCTGCCTGTGGGTCGCCATCTCTCTTTATCTCTGTCTCCCTCCTTCTCTCTTTCTCTCTCTTAAATTGGGCGATCATCATAACTCTCATTCAGTCATTCGGATTCATTGTGGATCTGTTTCGGTGAGATTGATTATCTGATTGATGCTGGCGCTATGGTAGACATGATTTTGTAAATTGTTTTGATGCTTCACCTACTGCTAAGCGCCACTAGGAATTTCTTACTATCCTGCCTTGGCTCGCCTCTTTGCGATCGGTGATCTATAAAAAAATAATTATTTTTGTGATTCTTGGGATTTCGTTATTGTTGTTGCTGCTGATGCTGTTTATATTGTTCAAAATTCGGCAGCAAGATTATGTGGTAAAATTAGCTGACTTCTAGCAAGATGTTGAGAATTCTCGGAAGTCATAAGATGATTTTGTTTTTTATTTTTTTATGCGGGTAGCCTTAAGTTATAGTCTGCTAATTGAGTTATTTTCAGTTAAGCAAAATATTTGAGATAATGACTAAATAGTACAAGATAGTGTTTTGGGAAAAATATATGAATGTACGGAATGGATTAGACACTCAAGAAGAAACGCCAGGTTAGAAAATTTATTTCAATTATAAAGATCTTCAGATAAAGCATTCAGAAGAAACTTCAATAAAACACCGAATGTTATTGGCTAAGGTTAGTAAGAATATGACACATTCATATTTGCATACATAAGAAAATTAAATACCTATTTAATGAAAGATGGACTAAAGGGTTCATGACCCAGCGTACCAGATTTTTATTTTTTTTTTGTTTTGCAAGGTGGCCTCGGAATTTAAGTAGTGAGTGCTCGACTGCAACCCCATAGCTCCCGGATTCGAACCCAGGCCAGGCCATGGTCCTACAATTTAACACTTATTCATTTCTTTCCTCAATTCTTATCAACGGAAATTGAAAATACATCAATACTCACGACTTTGAATTTGTAGTTGGTGGTAAAGAAGTTTGTGGAGAGGGATCGCTTAGTAACTTGAATTGACAGAGGTAAAGGCATAACACTTACCTCAGATACAAACTCACATGTTTCTACAGCTTACGTTGCAGACTTGACTGAATAGGTTACAGTCTGGAATCTTTGA